>CM022297.1:124629214-125829214 GCA_011799875.1 Thinopyrum elongatum
AGGTTACCAAGGTTTGTTATGCCATTTTTGACTAAGTAAGCTTATTATGCCCATTTTTGACATAAGTAGTAAGGTAGTGTCATTATGAGCACCAACCTAGGTAACTACGCATATTAGAGTCTAACTTAGGTCATTTTGGAGGAAACAAGCTAAGTATAGATTTTCCATGTTAGAGCTAACTGGTTAAAAGGATCATTGTGGCGCTAAGTAAGCTTATTATGTCATTTTGGAGGAAAAAAGCTAAGTCTAGGTCATTTGGTAAGCAGTATTGGAGGAAATAAAGCTAAGTTCTAGGGCCATTATGCATTTGTTAAGCAAAACACGAGAGAAAAACTTACCTCATACACGGAGGTGAGGGAAGCACCAGGGTTGCTCGTGACAGGTACCACTGGAGAGGATCGTGCGATGCTGTGCTGGAGTTTAAATGCACCAAAAGATCATTGCAATGTCTCGTAGCATGATGGACACTCAAAATGTGTACGGGACTAGTAAACTAATGACCATTCAAATGAAAACTCACGTGGTCCCCGGCGAGAAATTGATTGGCATCGGCGGCAGGGGTTTGAGACCGGTCTTCGCACACAGATGAGCTTTGGGTTTTTGCCGGAGTCAGTCTACTAGTTAGTTGAATGAAACCGAACATTAAGTGCATGATTTGGCTAAATAGGCAGAAGAAAGATTACCACGAGGAGCTTTCGTACATGGCCCAGATGTGAATCTGTCATGATCATTAGGAAACTAGAGAAATCCTCCCCTCACGAAATCGCAAATAAGGACTAAGGACAGGAGAGCCAGTATCAACTCGCGATCCTTTCTGCCCCGCCTGCCTGGGTCACTCTTCCGCCAGAAGCGCCTGGGTCTATCTCTGCTCTCTCTCTTGAAGAGCAGCCTGCAACACCACTCCCGTTAGCATTGGTAATCATCGATGGCCGCATTACACAATGTAATGAAGCGAAAGAGAGCTGAGTCTATATAACTAACTCGAAGGCGAGCTCGACTGACCATTTGAGAGGCCTATCTCAGCGCGAAGCTCGACTGGCACGCCTGATCTCGGGAGAGTGCGAGGACAACGGATAAGTCCATCTCCAATGGCTATCAAAGCCATGGGACCTCCCACCACAGATATCATCACCAGTCTGGACAATGGGACCATGGCTCGGGTTTAAAGTCCCCCCTTTCCTTGCCTTCCCCTCATCTCTGTACTTCATGAGCTTGTGGTGGAGGAATGGAGATGTTGGTGAAGTTCTATGGATGACGAGGTCAGACACAGAGAATGCCTGACCTTCTTGTATGAGGCAGTATGGGCCATGGCATAGAGGTGTACACCTCGATGCACCTCCGCCTTATGGTGTCATGCCTAAGAAAAGAACAGAGTTAAATAGTATTAAAGGGCTCAAGCTAGCATGAAGAATGAATTGCATGAAATCCCTGAAGCAAACCACCTACCCATTTCCGCCCGAACTGATATTAAGTCGGTGCTACCTGATGGTGTTGGCCACACCTCCATTTGGGACACGCGGTGTCCTTGGCATTGTTGTGGCGGGCTAGCCCTTGGGTTCTGAGCACCACTCATCCACCAAACACCTCCCAACAATCCATCTGATGACGCACACCATCTCAGGGGCACCTAAGTTAGTAAAGAGAAAATTGAGCGCACACCTACGAATCAAATCAAGGAGGAAACTAAGTACAAGGCCTTTAGAATAGGTAATTAGACGTCATGTACCGCTCCTTCTAGAAAAACTTATCGCGGAACCACACCGGCTTGGTCTTCTTAATACCACGTGAGCGCATAGATATAGTCTCGAACAGCTTTGGCACTCGAGCCTCGTGCCGTAAGTTTGTAGTAGGCACTTGCACTTGGCATCGATAACCTGGTCGCGGCCTCCTCGTATCCCTCTCACACCTGTAGAAGGTCTGCAAATTAAACAAGACAACAGATTAGTACAATAACTAGCTATTTGAAGATTTTTAATTGTGTAAAGGAGAAATCACAAAACTTTCTGATCACCATGTCTCCCGGCGTGTGCACAAGACACCATCGATCATCTCCTCAGGCGGGGGTCGGGGCAGCCAAGTAGTGCTCCCAGCTCAATCCTAGCGGGAGCTGACCCTCACCAAGTAACATGACAAAACCGGGAAGTTTGCCGTAAGGTTAAAGCACCACCAGGACGTGTTGGGCTGCGGACATCCAGAGCATGGTCCCAACCCCTGCAGTATGACAAGGCCGACGCATTAGATATTTGAAAGAAACATGAAGGCAAAAGGTACAAAAGGAGTGTAATGCATCTAACTCTCCCCATCAGGGAAAATCCAACCACCTCTGCGTGTGTCGGGCCGGCACGGGCGGGAGCTGTGTACAACCATGCTGGTAAGACGGTGGGCCCCTCAACCAACTTGCCTCCGCTATCAGCCAGATCACGCTACCATCAGCATGGCCACTCGGCCCCTTAGGCGGATCCGGCCAGGTACCCCATCGGACGTCTCTTGGGACGTACCCTGGTCCGGAGTCTCGAGGGGAAGTCTCATGGGTTGAAGGCCCGCGAACCGAGGCTCGTGGACCAGAGTCCGCGTAGCCTCCCTCAAGACGTGTCCACCCTAGCAGTCCATCGTGCTCGGGTTGTGGTGAATCAGCTGGGGGTGGCGGCGAGGAGGGTAGGAGCACCTGCCAACCTCCCCCACGACCAACGGAAGTCTGCCCGACCGCTCTATTCTTCCTCCCTGACCTCCTCTCCGTGGGAGGCAAAGAACCGCCGACGACGAAGACGCACCACCGGTGTCTTAATACTGTCGACAACACTCTCCGGAGAGACGGGTGGAATGGAAAGTACCCCTCCCACCACGCGCGATGAAGAAGGAGGCCTCGGAGAAGGTGATAGGACCCTGCGCCCACATCTTTCAAACACTGCCATGTCAAAGAGTAAACGAAATTAGTACAACATAAAAAAATAATAACGACATGAATAATAATATGTATATACTTAAGTGTTGATCATCATCAAGTACAACATAAAAAAAAGAATACCTAACATGAACTAACAATATATATATATATGTAATATACAAATTGAATACCCCTGACATGAACTAATAAAATCTTTGATCGTCTATATATGCTCCGGGATGAATAAATGCATCATCATCATTGCTATCATGAATGACGGGCTCATCGGGTTCAGCAGCATCAACATGTGGAAGGCCACCTGTATGTAAGCAGGTCAAGCATTGAAAGGTCATCGCAGCAGAGCAGTAACCTCTTTTTGTTCCAGTCAGGAGTGAAGTCGAATCACTGTCGCTGTTCGACTTCAATGTTCTGGGGTGAAGTAGCGCGTTTCTGAAGCGTTTTTGGAAAGACGTTGTTTCTTGGAGAATTCACCTTCATATGTGTCTGGGTTAATTGTGAGGGGTCATAATCCTCTTCAATTGGGGGGGAGTGGTCTAACACGTGGCGGGCACTTCATAAATGACATCCCAACCATTCAGATTGTGGATTAGTTTGGGGCAGGCCCACGGGAGTAGATAGAAACTTGGGTCGCCTGTTGAGCTGTAATATAGACATTGGGAACATCTAAATGGGTGCTGTATTGTTTGATCGATAGCCCTATAGTTCTAATGAGTCCTTTAGTCTCTTGGCGTGGAGAAACCAATAACATTGAAGACTACGACGTTCGGTGGGTTTCACCATAGAATAGAAGTTCAAAAATGCTTCAACTCTCCCATAATACTCGGTACTCCTTCGCCGATAGCAGAGACACAACAATTGTAGACTTTCGGCGGCGAGGCCATAGATAGCTCTTTGCCGAAGGTACGAAAGCGTACCCGTTCATGTCGTATTTTCAAATGAACGGACCTTATGTCAAAACCACTAGCGACTTGTCATCAATCGCAGGCATCCATAGACTCTCGAATTAGCCAACAAGTTTAATACGAAAAGGATTGTTGCTTAGCCGCCAAATAGACAGAGAAGAAATGAGAATGGTCGTAGTGGAAATTATCATTTGTTTTGAACAAGAGATGAAACCGAAAGGGAAAAGCCGCTCATGCTTTGACAGAAGCTCATACTCTTCGATGGATTCCTTTCGATCAACGCTCATCCGAGAATTTGGCGACGTATCGACTGTATCAAATATGGGAATAAGAGCAGTTCAAAGGAATTAGAAGTTGCGAAAAAATGTACCAAGACCTTATCTCGATGTACGGCGCCCACTTCTGTTAGGTTGTCAAAGATATACAACAAAATGGTCCGCCATTCTTTGACATCCAACGAATTGGTTCGAAGCACTGGCTGGTGCGAGGTCCCTTGAATAGGTAAGGTGGATCCACCTTTTTAGGGTTGCCAGCATTGTACCAAGGCTTCGGTTATGCAAAATGACGATTTTTGACTTCGTAGTGTGCGTCACGAAGTTGTGGCGCCCTCAGTAATGAATGCCTCGGCCATCGATGCTTCAATTCTACGTTTATTTTACATTTGCGTCAAAGCGTCTTCTGCATCCTCTCAGTTGGTCGTAGCACCAACAATTTTGCATGCCCCCCCCCAATCTGCCTCGGTCGGGAGATGCAAAATCAAATCCTGCATTGGATTAAAGAAGCCGGTGGAAAGATCTTCTCTAACTTCAGATCAACTCTAGCGCCAACTCTTCCATATCTTCTAGCATGACAGGCGATAGTTCTTTCGCACAAAGAACACGGAAGAAATAGCTCAGCTCTACCAGTACTAGCCATTCATCCTCAGGGATAAAGCCACGCAGAACATCACCGGCATTACCCGCTCAAGCAATGTGTGCCAATCATGACTCTTGAGACCAAATATTTTCAGTTTTTCAAGACTCGCTCCCCTCTTTAGATTCGCTGCATACCCATCGGGAAACATCGACTGCATTTTTCACCCACACGATAATTTCCCTCATAGCTGGCCTTCCAAGATTGAACCGCCTTGGCTTCGTCCAGTTCTGCTTCCTTTCGGTTCTTGCATGTTTGTAAGGTCTATCACATAACGCCTCCTGATCGACTCTAGCCATAGTATT
Organism: Thinopyrum elongatum; assembly: GCA_011799875.1. Classification (NCBI taxonomy): domain Eukaryota; kingdom Viridiplantae; phylum Streptophyta; class Magnoliopsida; order Poales; family Poaceae; genus Thinopyrum; species Thinopyrum elongatum. The sequence continues at coordinate 124,634,239 of CM022297.1, forward strand.
ATCCTTTGACTTCCCCTCTATGCGAACAATGTACCAAAAAGGCCTTGGCGATATCTTTTCAGTGTGCATCACGTCGATGTTGTGTGGGCGAAGGAGGGTCTTTGAAGTAAGGAGATCCCACAAGCATGTCTTGTGAGTCCAGACGTGTTCCGAAATATACCCCTTGAAATACCCTGGACGCTCTGAATCTGGCTCAGAGTCGTTAACTGATCCAGGGTCTCTTGGCCTGTCAACGCAGGTGGTGCAGAGTTTTTGACAACTCTACCTTTGATGAACTTCTTTGTCTTTCCTGAACTATGGCGGAGATCCGGAACTTTCAATGCAAGTCGAAGCAAGAAAACTGCACAACCCGCCTGCAGGCAACGGAACTGAAGAGCTGCCTTGCATGTGGGGCACGGGAACCTTCCATGCACAACACCAGCCAATGAATAGCGCATATGCGGCAAAGTCAGCATCGAGTACATGTACCAGACACCGCATTATGAAGTTATGTTGCAGCGGCATCGTATGTCTTGAACCCATTATCCCAAGCTTCTTGCAATTCATCAGCGGCTGCATGTACACATTCATATTCTTCCCTGGATAGTTGGGCTCTGGAATTTCAATGTGAGGAAATGTTCTTTCTTGCATAATCTGTCGGGTGGGGGAGATTGAGTGGAATGACAAATACGGGCCAACAACTGTATTGGGTTCCGTCAGACCAAACACATTGAACCAATCCGTGCTGATGGGGACTCAAGGATGCCTTGGATCTGCCGCTTTTTGCTCATGTAATGCATCGAAGCGCTTCCACGTAGAACCATCCGATGTGTGTACCATCATCAGATTCCCATCAGCATCTAGTTCGGTTCTTTTTCCCATTTTGTGCCATGTCATCTATCTTGGTCGTCTCTTCGACCATGAAAAGACGTTGAAGTCTTGGTACGATTGGCATAACCGAAGAACATTAACGGGGATTTTGGCCTGCGTCTTCTACCCATAACGTTGTCTACCACAACATACCTGGAAGACTTGCAAATGGGACAATAGTTCAAGTCCGCATACTCAAGCCTAATAAGGCACCATCCTTTCTCACAGGCATGTATCTTCTCATAGGGCATCTTAAGTGCACGGAGGATTTTGTCCGACTGGTACAGGTTTGCAGGAATACATGGCCTTTGGGTAGAAAGCGTACCAAATACTGTCTCATTGCGTCGTAGCATTCTCTGCCCAAGTTGAATTGAGCCTTCAGAGCCATACTTGTGGAGATGCCATCTAGACTGACAAAGCTCAGTGTGCTCGTGGAGAGGACGTTTTGAAGACTCCAACATTTCATTGAAAGCCTTTGCAGATTCTCCATCTCATCGTCCGAAATCCCAAGCATCATCAAAGTCTTGCACCAGTCTTCCATCCTGGTACCATGCTTGTCTGTGCGACGAGAACCACCTCAGCTCTAGCACGTTGGGCAGACTCACCATGAAATGTCCACACCGTATAACCGGGCGTAAAACCAATTTGTAGGTGTTTGCCCATTCTTCCTCTGTCTTCTTGTGCCAAAATGCCACCAGACACAGGGGCACCAGGTTTTCTTCTAGCCATTTGCAAATGCGGCTCTCACAAACCCCTGGTTTTTGTTAACCATTCATTGGTCATGTCTTTCTGATAGTGTGAACAGTGTACATCCACGCACGATCACTCATCTTGCCTAGCTACTGGACACCAAGAAATACATATATAATTCAGCATGTAATATCATCAGTTAATCTAGTTTGTCAATTTTATTACGTCCATGCAACCTACACTCTAATAGGTAAAGATAGGTCCTAATCCCACCCGAGTATGTGTAGATTGGGTTCGGTTTCCCATGCTCTATCTGGACCGACGCAAAATTCAACAGCACCTCCCGCTGTTCTCCTCATACACGTCTCTACAATAAACAGAGAGGATGTGTACCCGGAGAACAACAGGGAGGCACTCACGAAATTTATCTCGATCCGTAGAGCAGAGCATATGGGAAAACAAACCCAATCTACACATACTCGGGTGTCCATGGATAAAGTTGGACAATTCGAAAGAATCACGGTTATAAATATGCAAAGGCATGCATATTTATAACTGTAACCCTTTCGAACGGGAGACGCATACTGGTCACGCATACTAATGATTGAAGACACCTATAGCTAGCAAGTTTCATCGGCACGCGACGACCGAAACAGAGCAAAATAATTAAGGGGGAGGAGGAGATGTCATTTGTGCTCACCCACGAACGCAGAGGGGCGGATCTCGTCGAACACCAGACCCTCGCAGCGATGAAACAACTGCACATTTAAATCCAAAGATGAGTAACATAGCATTATTGTTTTGCCATCACCAACTAAATATATGACAACAGTATGCCCACTGAAAATATAGTCATTCAGAGTTCTGTCGATGTCGAGGCACCACCAACCTATATAGATAATTATAGGCTTTGTCGACGACAAGGCACCCCCCAACCTATAGCCGCATTTAGGGTTCCATCGACGTCGAGGAAACCCCTAACCCGCTCGTCTCGGGCGCCTCAAGGTATGGCGATGCACGGTAGACGAGCAGCATCGGGACCAGGGGATTCTCGGCCATAGGCGACGGCGTCGGGACCGGCGGGACCCACTGGCTCCACACATCTATATCCCTCGGCGACCGGCGATCCTCAACCCTTGTCCCGACCTCGACCCTAGTTTTCACGGACCAAGCGATCTGCGACACAGGGAAGTGGCGGACGCCCACCGTAGGCAATCATACGAACAGGTTTGTCATCCGGTGGCGGAAGAGGAGAGAGAGAGGAGACGGAGAGGAGGAAGAGAGGAGGAGAGGACTGAGAGAGAAGAGGGCCAGAGGAGGAGGAGGAGGAGAGTGAGAGGGGAGGAGGGAAGAGAGAGGGAGGAGGCGAGGGGGAGAGGAGCGAGGCGAACGGTGAGGGAGGAGGAGGAGAGGAGGAGGAGGAGGATGAGAGATGGAGAGCGTTGAGGAGGAGGTAGGAGGAGAGGTAGGAGGAGGATGAGGAGGAGGTAGGAGGAGTAGGAGGAGGAGGAGGAGGGAGGAGGAGGAGAGAGAGAGTATTCTGTCCCAAGATCTTCTTCTAATATTCTTATTTTTTTTTTCAGAACTATAAACTAAACCTAAACCTAAAACTAAAACTAAAACTAAATCTAAACTAAACATAAACCTAAAACTAAAAAAATAGAAGAAAAAAACAAAAAAGAGGAGCTAGAGCTCACCATCAGAAGGGGGGCGGCCGATGGAGGAGGTGGCCGGTGGAGGGGGGCAGGGCGGCCTGGGGCAGGGTCGGCATGGCCCGGGGGCGACGGGCGGCGGTGGCGACGGGGCCGCAGGGCTCCGGGGCGGCGGCATGGTGCGGCGGCGGCAGCGGCGGCGTCCGAGCGGCAGCGGTGCGGGCGCGGGTGAGCTGCGGGCGCGGGTGGGCGGAGAGAGAGGGGAGAGAGAGAGAGAGAGAGGGGTGGGGTCGAGGAGAGAGAGAAGGGGGGTGGCCGTTAGTTACAGGATGGGGCATGTTCTTTGCCGTCTGCTAGCAGACGGCAAAGAATCTTTGTCGTCCGCTAGCAGACAGCAAAGAGGGGGGGTGGGCCATTACAACGCTAGCCTAAAATGGACCCCACCCATCTCTTTGTCATCTTCTAGCGGCAACCGGCAATCCCTCGGTCCTCTGCCCTGACTCTCGACCCCTCAGCGACCGGCGATCCTCGACCCTCGTCCCGACCCTCGACCCTAGTTTTGGCGACCGGCGATCCTTGACCCGGGTCCGTCGGCGCGACGCACCCGTCGGTGATCTCGACCCAGTTTCTTCTTATTCTTCTTCTCTTTTATCTTGCAGGTGCTGTAGAAGAGGAGTATAGAGGCGGATGTTATTTTATTATTCGTATTTGTCTTCTTATGTCTCTCTTCTCCTCCGCCTCCTCTCCTCCTCCTCTCCCTTTCTTCTTCTTCTTCTCTCTTCTTCTTCTTTCTTCCTCTTTTCTAATTATCTTATTTCTTGTTTTTAGAACTAAACCTAAAACTAAAACAAAACTAAACCTAAACCCAAACTAAACTAAATCTAAACTAAACAATAAACCTAAAACTAAAAAAACAAAAGAAAAAAAGAGGAGCTAGAGCTCACCTTCGAAAGGGGGGCGGCCGGTGGAGGAGGGTGGCTGGGGAGGGGGGGAGGGGTGGACTGGGGGAAGGGCCCGGGGGCGAGGGGGGGTGCTGGGGGCGGGGGCGCGGGGGGGGTGGCGACGGAGCAGCAGGGCTCGGGGCGGCGGGGTGTGGGGGGGGTGGGAGGTGGGGGGGCGGGAGGCGGCGGTGCGAGCGGGGGGGCGGAGAAGAGAGGAGAGGGGAAGAGGAGAGAGGGGTGGGGCGGGGAGAGAGAGAGGGGTGGCCGTTAGTTAGAGGATGGGGCACGTTCTTTGCCGTCTGCTAGCAGACGGCAAAGAATCTTTGCCGTTCGCTAGCAGACAGCAAAGAGGGGGGGTGGGCCGTTACAGCGCTAGCCTAAAATGGACCCCACCCATCTCTTTGCCGTCTGCTAGCGGACGGCAAAGAACTGGCTGATGGCAAATTGTATCTTTCCAATCAGCCATTTCTTTGTCGTCCGTTTTTTTAAGCAGACGGCAAAGACCATCTTTGCCGCCAGCTAGCAGACGGCAAAGAACTGGCTGATGGCAAATTCCCTGATTCCAGTAGTGTATGCTGCTTTGTCTTAAACATATATGGTTTGAACTGTCTCTATCTTGATTTGGCAACATAAACTAGAATGATATAGACCATACAGTAACCATACTACATAGATATATGTTTGTTTCATGCTGTTATCCTATCCACCTTACTACTGAATTGGTTTACCAAAATGAGTTTCATATACAACATGGTAAACCTGTGATGTGTCTGCTTGTTTCTCTTTTAGGATGCGGACAAAATATTGGAGAAGAGTACCTCGTTATGCAATGGTAAAGGAAGTAATGAAGATAAGGTTCAAGATAGTGAGACATCCTTGTTGGTCTCCAAGAAATCTGATAAAAACTATCTTAAAGACAGTGAGACAACCCCAAAGTCCTGTCTTGATGTAGTGTTTGAGTTACTGGCCACTACTGCTAGCACGAGCTCTTCGAACTCGCTGCCTGAATCAGTTAGGCTTCTTGGCTCTCAACTTCAATTTGAAAGACATCGATCAGATGTGCTGCGACAGGAAGCCGAAGGACTGAGGAAGTCCCTGCAAAATTCAGATGCATACTTTCTGGTGCAACAGCAAGCGCTGGAGGATTTAAGCGCCAAACAAGAGAAATCTAATAAGCTTGCTAAGCGTCTTGCCAGCATGGTGGATACCCAGGATATTGTTTCTTGAGCTCTTGTGAAGTGGTTTCTGTTGGGGAACGTAGTAATTTCAAAAAAAAAATCCTACGCACACACAGGATCATGGTGATGCATAGCAACGAGAGGGGAGAGTGTGTCCACGTACCCTCGTAGACCGAAAGCGGAAGCGTTAGCACAACGCGGTTGATGTAGTCGTACGTCTTCACGATCCGACCGATCCAAGTACCGAACGCACGGTACCTCCGAGTTCAGCACATGTTCAACTCAATGATGTCCGGCGAGCTCCGATCCAGCAAAGCTTCACAGGAGAGTTTCGTCAGCACGACGGCGTGGTGACAGTGATGATGATGCTACCAACGCAGGGCTTCGCCTAAGCACCGCTACGATATGATCGAGGTGGATTATGGTGGAGGGGGGCACCGCACACGGCTAAGAGATCAATGATCAATTGTTGTGTCTATGGGGTGCCCCCTAGCCACGTATATAAAGGATGGAGGGATGAGGAGGCCGGCCCTCATAGGGCGCGCCCAAGGTGTGGAGTCCTACTAGGACTCCCTAGTCCTAGTAGGATTCGACCTCCCACATGGAATAGGAAAAGGGGAAGGGAGAAGGAGAAGGAAGGAAGGGGGCGCCCCCTTTCCCTAGTCCAATTCGGACTAGTCCATGGGGAAGGGGCGCAGCCACCCTTGAGGCCTTTCTCTCCTTTCACGTATGGCCCATTAAGGCCCAATACGAATTCCCGTAACTCTCCGGTACTCCGAAAAATACCCGAATCACTCGGAACCTTTCCGATGTCCGAATATAGCCTTCCAATATATCGATCTTTACCTCTCGACCATTTTGAGACTCCTCGTCATGTCCCCGATCTCATCTGGGACTCCGAACAAACTTCGGTCATCAAATCACATAAACTCATAATACCGATCGTCACCGAACTTTAATCGTGCGGACCCTACGGGTTCGAGAACTATGTAGACATGACCGAGACACGTCTCCGGTCAATAACCAATAGCGGAACCTAGATGCTCATATTGGCTCCCACATATTCTACGAAGATCTTTATCGGTCAAACCGCATAACAACATACGTTGTTCCCTTTGTCATCGGTATGTTACTTGCCCGAGATTCGATCGTCGGTATCTCAATGCCTAGTTCAATCTCGTTACCGGCAAGTCTCTTTACTCGTTCCGTAATACATCATCCCGCAACTAACTCATTAGTTACAATGCTTGCAAGGCTTATAGTGATGTGCATTACCGAGTGGGCCCAGAGATACCTCTCCGACAATCGGAGTGACAAATCCTAATCTCGAAATATGCCAACTCAACAAGTACCTTTGGAGACACCTGTAGAGTACCTTTATAATCACCCAGTTACGTTGTGACGTTTGGTAGCACACAAAGTGTTCCTCCGGTAAACGGGAGTTGCATAATCTCATAGTCATAGGAACATGTATAAGTCATGAAGATAGCAACATACTAAACGATCAAGTGCTAAGCTAACGGAATGGGTCAAGTCAATCACATCATTCTACTAATGATGTGATCCCGTTAATCAAATGACAACTCATGTCTATGGTTAGGAAACATAACCATCTTTGATTAACGAGCTAGTCAAGTAGAGGCATACTAGTGACACTCTATTTTGTCTATGTATTCACACATGTATCAAGTTTCCGGTTAATACAATTCTAGCATGAATAATAAACATTTATCATGACATAAGGAAATAAAATAATAACTTTATTATTGCCTCTAGGGCATATTTCCTTCAGTCTCCCACTTGCACTAGAGTCAATAATCTAGTTCACATCGCCATGTGATTTAACATCAATAGTTCACATCACCATGTGATTAACACCCATAGTTCACATCGCTATGTAACCAACACTCAAAGGGTTTACTAGAGTCAATAATCTAGTTCACATCGCCATGTGTTTAACACCCAAAGAGTACTAAGGTGTGATCAAGTTTTGCTTGTGAGAGAAGTTTAGTCAACGGGTCTGCCACATTCAGATCTGTATGTATTTTGCAAATTTCTATGTTTACAATGCTCTGCACGGAGCTACTCTAGCTAATTGCTCCCACTTTCAATATGTATCCAGATTGAGACTCTGAGTCATCTGGATCGGTGTAAAAGCTTGCATCGACGTAACCTTTTATGACGAACTCTTTTATCACCTCCATAACCGAGAAATATTTCCTTAGTCCTCTTAGGTAACTAAGGATAACTTTGACCACTATCCAGTGATCTATCCCTAGATCACTATTGTTCCTCCTTGCTAAACTCATAGCAAGGCACACAACTGGTCTGGTACATAGCATGGCATACTTTATAGAACCTATGGCTGAGGCATACGGAATGACTTTCATTCTCTCTCTATCTTCTGTCGTGGTCTTGCTTTGAGTCTTACTCAACTTTATACCTTGAATACAGGCAAGAACTCTTTCTTTGACTGATACTTTTGAACTCCTTCAAAACTTTGTCAAGGTATGTACTCATTGAAAAATCTTATCAAGCGTCTTGATCTATCTCTATAGATCTTGATGCTCAATATGTAAGCAGCTTCACCGAGGTCTTTCTTTGAAAAACTCCTTTCTAATACTCCTTTATGCTTTCCAGAAAATTCTACATTATTTCTGATCAACAATATGTCATCCACATATAATATCAAAAATGCTACAAAGCTCCCACTCACTTTCTTGTAAATACAGGCTTCACCATAAGTCTGTATAAAACCATATGCTTTGATCACCTTATCAAAGCGTATATTCCAACTCCGAGATGCTTGCACCAGTCCATAGATGGATCGCTGGAGCTTGCACACTTTGTTAGCACCTTTAGGATTGACAAAACCTTCTGGTTGCATCATATACAACTCTTCTTTAATAAATCCATTAAAGAAATGTAGTTTTGACATCCATTTGCCAGATTTCATAAAATGTGGCAATTGCTAACATGATTCGGACAGACTTAAGAATCGATACGAGTGAGAAAATCTCATCGTAGTCAACACCTTGAACTTGTCGAAAACCTTTTGCGACAATTCAAGCTTTGTAGATAGAAACACTACTATCAGCATCTGTCTTCCTCTTGAAGATCCATTTATTCTCAATGACTTGCCGATCATCGGGCAAGTCAACCAAAGTCCATACTTTGTTCTCATACATGGATCCCATCTCACATTTCATGGCCTCAAGCCATTTCGCGGAATCTGGGCTCATCATCGCTTCCTCATAGTTCGTAGGTTCGTCATGGTCTAGTAACATGACTTCCAGAACAGGATTACCATACCACTCTGGAGCGGAACGTACTCTGGTTGACCTACGAGGTTCTGTAGTAACTTGATCTGAAGTTTCATGATCATCATCATTAGCTTCCTCACTAATTGGTGTAGGCATCACTGGAACTGATTTCTGTGATGAACTACTTTCCAATTCAAGAGAAGGTACCACTACCTCATCAAGTTCTACTTTCCTCCCACTCACTTCTTTCGAGAAAAACTCCTTCTCTAGAAAGGATCCATTCTTAGCAACAAATATCTTGCCTTCGGATCTGTGATAGAAGGTGTACCCAACAGTTTCTTTTGGGTATCCTATGAAGACGCACTTCTCCGATTTGGGTTCGAGCTTATCAGGCTGAAGCTTTTTCACATAAGCATCGCAGCCCCAAACTTTAAGAAACGACGCTTAGGTTTCTTGCCAAACCACAGTTCATACGGTGTCATCTCAACGGATTTAGATGGTGCCCTATTAAACGTGAATGCAGTTGTCTCTAATGCATAACCCCAAAACGATAGTGGTAAATCGGTAAGAGACATCATAGATCGCACCATATCTAATAAAGTACGGTTACGACGTTCGGACACACCATTACGCTGTGGTGTTCCAGGTGGCGTGAGTTGCGAAACTATTCCACATTTTTAAATGAAGACCAAACTCGTAACTCAAATATTTGCTTCCGCGACCAGATCGTAGAAACTTTATTTTCTTGTTACGATGATTTTCTACTTCACTCTGAAATTCTTTGGACTTTTCAAACGTTTCAGACTTGTGTTTCATTAAGTAGATATACCCATATCTGCTCAAATCATCTGTGAAGGTCAGAAAATAACGATACCCGCCGCGAGCCTCAATACTCATCGGACCGCATACATCGGTATGTATTATTTCCAATAAGTCCGTAGCTCGCTCCATTGTTCCGGCGAACGGACTTTTAGTCATCTTGCCCATGAGGCATGGTTCGCAAGCATCAAATGATTCATAATCAAGTGATTCCAAAAGTCCATCAGTATGGAGTTTCTTCATGCGCTTTACACCAATATGACCTAAACGGCAGTGCCACAAATAAGTTGCACTATCATTACTAACTTTGCATCTTTTGGCTTCAATATTATGAATATGTGTATCACTACGATCGAGATTCAATAAACCATTTACATTGGGTGTATGACCATAGAAGGTTTTTATTCATGTAAACAGAACAACAATTATTCTCTGACTTAAATGAATAACTGTATTGCAATAAACATGATCCAATCATATTCATGCTCAACGCAAACACCAAATAACATTTATTTAGGTTCAACACTAATCCTGAAAATAGAGGGAGTGTGCGATGGTGATCTTATCAACCTTGGAATCTCTTCCAACACACATCGTCACCTCGTCCTCAACTAGTCTCTGTTCATTTTGCAACACCTGTTTCGAGTTACTAATCATAGCAACTGAACCGGTATCAAATACCCAGGGGCTACTATGAACACTAGTAAAATACACATCAATAACATGTATATCAAATATACCGTTGTTCACTTTGCCATCCTTCTTATCCGCCAAATACTTGGGGCAGTTCCGCTTCCAGTGACCAGTCCCTTTGCAGTAGAAGCACTCAGTTTCAGGCTTAGGTCCAGACTTGGGCTTCTTCCCGGGAGTAGCAACTTGCTTGCTATTCTTCTTGAAGTTCCCCTTCTTCCCTTTGCCCTTTTTCTTGAAACTAGTGGTCTTGTTAACCATCAACACTTGATGCTCTTTCTTGATTTCTACCTTCGTTGATTTCAGCATCACGAAGAGCTCGGGAATCGTTTTTGTCATCCCTTGCATATTATAGTTCATCACAAAGTTCCAGTAACTTGGTGATAGTGACTAGAGAATTCTGTCAATTACTATCTTATCTGGAAGATTAACTCCCACTTGATTCAAGCAACTGTAGTACTCAGACATTCTGAGCACATGCTCACTGGTTGAGCTATTCTCCTCCATCTTGTAGGCAAAGTATTTGTCAGAGGTCTCATACCTCTCGACACGGGCATGAGTCTGAAATACCGATTTCAGCTCTTGGAACATCTCATATGCTCCGTGGCGTTCAAAACATTTCTGAAGTCCCGATTCTAAGCCGTAAATCATGGCGCACTAAACTATCAAGTAGTCATCATATCGAGCTTGCTAAACATTCATAACGTTTGCATCTGCTCCTGCAATAGGTCTGTCACCTAGCGGTGCATCAAGGACATAATTCTTCTGTGCAGCAATGAGGATAATCCTCAGATCACGGAACTAGTCCGCATCATTGCTACTATCATCTTTCAACTTAGTTTTCTCTAGGAACATATCAAAATTCAAAGGAACAGTAGCACGGGCCATTGATCTACAACAACATAGACATGCAAAATACTATCAGGTACTAAGTTCATGATAAATTTAAGTTCAATTAATCATATTACTCAAGAACTCCCACTTAGATAGACATCTCTCTAATCATCTAAGTGATCACGTGATCCAAATCAACTAAACCATAACCGATCATCACGTGAAATGGAGTAGTTTTCAATGGTGAACATCACTATGTTGATCATATCTACTATATGATTCACGCTCGACCTTTCGGTCTCAGTGTTCCGAGGCCATATCTGCATATGCTAGGCTTGCCAAGTTTAACCCGAGTATTCTGTGTGTGCAAAACTGGCTTGCACCCGTTGTAGATGAACGTTGAGCTTATCACACCCGATCATCACGTGGTGTCTCGGCACGACGAACTTTGGCAACGGTGCTTACTCAGGGAGAACACTTTTACCTTGAAATTTAGTGAGAGATTATCTTATAATGCTACCGTCAAACAAAGCAAAATAAGATGCATAAAGGATAAACATCACATGCAATCAATATAAGTGATATGATATGGCCATCATCATCTTGTGCTTGTGATCTCCATCTCCGAAGCACCGTCATGATCACCATCGTTACTGGCGCGACACCTTGATCTCCATCATAGCATCGTTGTCGTCTCACCAACTATTGCTTCTACGACTATCGCTACCGCTTAGTGATAAAGTAAAGCAATTACAGGGCGATTGCATTGCATACAATAAAGCGACAACCATATGGCTCCTGCCAGTTGCCGATAACTCAGTTACAAAACATGATCATCTCATACAATAAAATATAGCATCATGTCTTGACCATATCACATCACAACATGCCCTGCAAAAACAAGTTAGACGTCCTCTACTTTGTTGTTGCAAGTTTTATGTGGCTGCTACGGGCTGAGCAAGAACCGTTCTTACCTACGCATCAAAACCACAACGATAGTTCGTCAAGTTAGTGTTGTTTTAACCTTCACAAGGACCGGGCGTAGCCACACTCGGTTCAACTAAAGTTGGAGAAACTGACACCCGCTAGTCACCTGTGTGCAAAGCACGGCGGTAAAACCAGTCTCGCGTAAGCGTACACGTAATGTCGGTCCGGGCCGCTTCATCCAACAATACCGCCGAACCAAAGTGTGACATGCTGGTAAGCAGTATGACTTGTATCGCCCACAACTCACTTGTGTTCTACTCGTGCATATAACATCTACGCATAAAACCAGGCTCGGATGCCACTGTTGGGGAACGTAGTAATTTCAAAAAAAAAATCCTACGCACACACAGGATCATGGTGATGCATAGCAACAAGAGGGGAGAGTGTGTCCACGTACCCTCATAGACCGAAAGCGGAAACGTTAGCACAACGCGGTTGATGTAGTCATACGTCTTCACGATCCGACCGATCCAAGTACCGAACGCACGGCACCTCCGAGTTCAGCACACGTTCAACTCGATGACGTCCAACGAGCTCCGATCCAGCAAAGCTTCACAGGAGAGTTTCATCAGCACGACGGCGTGGTGACGGTGATGATGATGCTACCGACGCAGGGCTTCGCCTAAGCACCGCTACGATATGATCGAGGTGGATTATGGTGGAGGGGGGCACCGCACACGGCTAAGAGATCAATGATCAATTGTTGTGTCTATGGGGTGCCCCCTGGCCACGTATATAAAGGATGGAGGGAGGAGGAGGCCGGCCCTCACAGGGCGCGCCCAAGGTGTGGAGTCCTACTAGGACTCCCTAGTCCTAGTAGGATTCCACCTCCCACATGGAATAGGAAAAGGGGAAGGGAGAAGGAGAAGTAAGGAAGGGGGCGCCCCCCTTTCCCTAGTCCAATTCGGACCAGTCCATGGGGAAGGGGCGCAGCCACCCTTGAGGCCTTTCTCTCCTTTCCCGTATGGCCCATTAAGGCCCAATACGAATTCCCGTAACTCTCCGGTACTCCGAAAAATACCCGAATCACTCGGAACCTTTCCGATGTCCGAATATAGCCTTCTAATATATCGATCTTTACCTCTCGACCATTTCGAGACTCCTCGTCATGTCCCCGATCTCATCCGGGACTCCGAACAAACTTCGGTCATCAAATCACATAAACTCATAATACCGATCATCACCAAACTTTAATCGTGCGGACCCTACGGGTTCGAGAACTATGTAGACATGACCGAGACACGTCTCCGGTCAATAACCAATAGCGGAACCTGGATGCTCATATTGGCTCCCACATATTTTACGAAGATCTTTATCGGTTAAACCGCATAACAACATACGTTGTTCCCTTTGTCATCGGTATGTTACTTGCCCGAGATTCGATCGTCGGTATCTCAATACCTAGTTCAATCTCGTTACCGGCAAGTCTCTTTACTCGTTCCGTAATACATCATCCCACAACTAACTCATTAGTTACAATGCTTGCAAGGCTTATAGTGATGTGCATTACCGAGTGGGCCCAGAGATACCTCTCCGACAATCGGAGTGACAAATCCTAATCTCGAAATACGCCAACTCAACAAGTACCTTCGAAGACACCTGTAGAGCACCTTTATAATCACCCAGTTACGTTGTGACGTTTGGTAGCACACAAAGTGTTCCTCCGGTAAACGGGAGTTGCATAATCTCATAGTCATAGGAACATGTATAAGTCATGAAGATAGCAACATACTAAACGATCAAGTGCTAAGCTAATGGAATGGGTCAAGTCAATCACATCATTCTCCTAATGATGTGATCCCGTTAATCAAATGACAACTCATGTCTATGGTTAGGAAACATAACCATCTTTGATTAACGAGCTAGTCAAGTAGAGGCATACTAGTGACACTCTATTTTGTCTATGTATTCACACATGTATCAAGTTTCTGGTTAATACAATTCTAGCATGAATAATAAACATTTATCATGACATAAGGAAATAAAATAATAACTTTATTATTGCCTCTAGGGCATATTTCCTTCAGTTTCAGTGCTGGACTTGTTTTGCTGCGGCGTTTATTAGCACTGGTCGCCAATTTTGACAACCAGTGTATGTAATATGCTGCTTTGTTCCCCATATTTGCACTGGTGGCGAACTTTGATGCCCAGTGGATATAATATGTGTAATAGTCGTAATAGCCTAGCGTAAGTTGCTTGGTTATTTATTTCCTTGTTGTCTTGTTTATTTGTTTGCTTGTAGTCAGTGCAGTTCTTTTTCCGCGGTTTGCTAGTGGCCGCAATAACCTATTTTTTAAAACTAGGCCACAATAACCATGGGCTACATATCTACTGTAGTAACCACGGGCCTCCTACGGGCCATAGAAATAATGGGCCTTCTACGGGCCATAGAAACAATGGGCCTTCTATGGGCCGTAGAATCAATGGGCCTTCTACGGGCCGTATGATCGATTGGCCAAACATGGGCCAATAACGGACCGCATTATTGGCCGTATACGGGCTAGAGTGGGAATCGTCCATTCATGTGCCGACCATAACGGGCCGTTAATAGGCCGATGAGTATAACGGGCTTGTTTCTATTGACAGGCATAACGGGTCGTTAATGGGCCATATTTGATGACGCTATGAAAACGGCCCAACGGATTAACGGGCCACAAACGGGCTGACTTTAACCACGGGTTGAATTTGGCCCAAAATCGGAACAGGCTAGTAACGGACCGTAACTAATCGAATGCTGTCAATCAGCCCAAGAATAAATGGGCCCTGAGAAGACCGAAAGATAACATGGGTTGGAAACGGCCCAATGGAATAATGAGCCGTTAATGGGTATAAAGTGATACACTATTCATTACGGGCCAGTTTCACCATGGGCCGTTAATGGGCCAAGAGTTAGAAAGGGCCTCATATGGGCCGAAAGACGTCATGGGCCGGAAGTTACAACGGGCTGAAATCATATTGGACGGCCCAGATGACGCTACTGGGCCTAATTCGGATAGGCCATAATGGGTCGTGAGTTAGTGGGCTGTAAATGGGCTATATGCAAACAGACCGTTATCAGGCTTTAAGTGGGCCGGCCGTTACCTTTTGACCAGGTCAAATGGGTCGGCCTTTTGACCTGAATGGGCCACTGTTGGGCCGAGCCACGTGTCGACGTATCATAAGCGCGTCCTGTCCATTCGCTGGATGATAACTGTCCCAATGCTGAGCCAACACGTGGATCCGCCGGTGAATGAGAATTTTACATGTGGAAAATCCCCATTGGTCTGGGCTGTTAACGGGTTATCGGATCCAAACTGGAACCTGATAACTTAACGGCGACCCGTTACGGTGGATGCCACGTGTTGGTTACCCTTGACGAAAGCGCTTCCATGACGCGCCATTTATCATCATGGAAGTGGACACTTCCATGATGGTAATTTTGGTATTGTCATGGAACACTTCTACGACAGCACAGGTATGACTATCTTGATTCTGTCATAAAATCGTCATGGATGTACATGATGACAGAAAACGTGACCTATTGTGACTGTAAGTGCATCTAGCGCCCCTTAGTGATTTTGGTGTATTGAAGACTTATAGGTTAAGGGACTAATGTGTTTGTGAGCATACACAGGTTCTATAAGTCTATGAGGAGTTTGATATTTACGAAGAAAGTCAACCCCTAAAAATGAAGGTCTTCAGTTGAAGACTTTGATATTGATGCGAGGATTATGAAGCGTGAAGACTTTTGTTTTCGTAGTTTCATTTTCTCTTTCTTGAGTCATAGGAAACACCATACTGTTAAAGGGGGTCGAGGTAAATCTAAGGAAAAGTTTCCAAGTGATGCTCATCTCAAATCCCACACATACCCAATCCTTTCGAGTGAAGCCATTGGAAATCTCATACAGTTCAGTCAATTTCTTCAGTAACAGAGACGGAGATCTTCTGTTCTCTGAGGAATTTGTTCTGACTGAGGAGTTAGGAATTCGCCAGTGTGGATTGCCTACAAATGAGGAGCATGATAGCCCTGAGGAATTTGAGAGCTCAAATTTCCGACTGTTGCTGTGCTATGTGCCAGCTATCCCAAATATCTTATCCACCTAACGGTCATATCATTGAAGGGCATTTATGTCTTATCATGTCGGGCTGCTCCCCGGCTATAAATAGCTGCCCCCTACAACCACTAGCTGGTTGGCTGCTCTGAGAGAAACTGACTTGTCATTTAGAAGCATCCCATCCTCCGAGGAATTTGAGAGAAAATCATCAGTGAGGAAAAAACCCAAAAACCAAAAACCCAAACACCTACAACCCAAAGTGATTGAGCATCACTGAAGAGATTGTTCCTGTGTGGAACCGACGCTTGTTAACTTTGAAGACTGTGCATCTTCCAGACGGTTAGGCATCAAGGTCTAGAGCATCCAAGAGGAATTGTGGATCGTCGGGTGACCTAGTCTGTGAAGGTTTGGAAGTCACCTTGAAGACTTACCACGAGTGATTGGGCGAGGTCTGTGTGACCTTAGCTCAAGGAGAATATGGTGAGGACTGTGTGTCCGGGACTGTGTGTCCTTTGGTTTAAATACCTAGCCGCTCCAACCAGACGTACAACTATCACAGCAATTGGAATTGGTCTATCAAATCATTGTCTTCACCGTGCTACTGGTTCTATTTCCTCAATCCTTTCATTTCCTCATTCATGTGTTGATGAAATTGATCATTACTATTTGAAGGCTTTGACTGAAGACTTTCTCAATTTCCTCAATCCTATTTCTTCAGTCATCTTGTCTTCTGCCTGCTTATCCTGTTTACACACTTCTTGCGCTCAGTATATGTTTCATTTCATCATGATGACTATGTTACTGTCTTGTTATGCATGCACCTAAGTACTTATTCCGCTGCTTGTAGTTCGTCGCTTAGGAAATTCCTCAAGTAGTATTTCCTCAGTGACGAATTCATCAAAATCGCCTATTCACCCCCCCCCCCCTAGTTGATATAACGCACTTTCAGTGACAAAAACGTATCATCACGGAAGTGTATTTTTTTGTAGTGATTCCATCTCTTCGTGGTCAAATCTATGCCATGAGTTTGTTGGTGCTTTCATCGGGGGCCCACAAGGTTCCCGTTCAGTCCAATGACTTATATGTGATCCCACAAAAAGAGGGTGAACCTCTCTGGAAGTACATTTAGAGGTTCAGGCGTGTCCAGTATAGCATTCCTGATATTCATCATGTCGCCGTCATCATCTCATTCCATTAGAATGTGCATAACCGCAAGATGCGGGAGGAGTTGGCGATGAATAAGGTCAAGGATGTCGTCGAGCTTTACGCTTTAGCTGACAAGTGTGCATGTGCTGAGGAACGAAGGAGACTTCTTGGGGAGGATGTTGGCGCAGAGGTCAACTCTGAATACGATGATGCCGCCACCACCCCAAAGAAAAAAGAACCATCGGCACAACAGAAAGCGCAAAGGCAAGGCTGTGCTAGTCGTTGAGGGCTCGGGCAACACCGGCCTCGCCAAGAAGGCCAAGACAGAGAGCTCCAGCAAGGAAGTTGCTGGGTGTGCTTCATGTCAGGCCTTGGCGGCTACCGACAAGACGGATGGCTCCGGCAAGCAGTACTGCAAGATTCACTGTACCAAGGGCCACGACCTCCAAGACTATCGGGAAGTCGAATAGCTTGCCGAGAAGCAGAAAGCTGAATACAAGAAGCGAGACAACGAGAAGGCCCAAGATGGTACTGGCAGATCCAGCAAGAAGGGTGGTGGCCGAGGAGGTCACCGCGGCAAGGCCAAGCAGCAGAAGGAGAAGCCTGCTAGGGGCCGTGACAAGAAAGAGCGAGATGAGGATGATGATGGGGACGAAGAGGACGATGACGAGTCTAGCGAACACGAGTTCCAGAAGGCCACGGAAGCCCTGTGCATTGACGGAGGCACATCTTTGCACTCCTCTCACCGCCAACTCAAGCAGTGGGCGCGTGAGGTTAATGCAGTAGAACCGGTGATAGATGCGCAGAAGCCATTGAAATGGTCCAACAAGCCCATCATTTTTTATGCTGAGGATCACCCCGATCACACAACTGCGGTCAGGTGCTTGCCGTTGTTGGTCTCACCAACAATACGCAACCTCAAAGTGACGAAAATTTTGGTTGGCGGTGGGGCTGGTCTGAACCTGATCTCACCAGAAGTGATCAAGAAGCTGCAGATTTTCGATGAAGATCTCAAGAAGACATGCACATTTCAAGGGATCAATCCAGGAAGGAGTTAGCCGAAGGGCAAGATCACGCTACCGGTCACAGTTGGCAGTGAGCTGAACTATAGGATAGAAAAGATCGTCTTCGATGTCGTTAAGATTCCATTGCCATACAATGGAATTCTTGGCCGCCCTGCGTTGGCAAAGTTCATGGAAGCATCCCACTATGCTTACAACACACTGAAGATGCCAGGGCTGATGAGCGTCATCACCATCCACTCTGATAAGAAAGACGTGCTCATTTGCATTGATCGTCTCTACCGGGAGGTAGTTGCAACTTCTGCCGCCAAGGCACTTGCTCCTACCGACAAAGCCCCCAGGGGGCAAGAGCAAGAAGACCGGCAAGACCGTTGGCAAGGACTCCGGCAAGAGTGCCTCCTCAGACTGCTGAGTTCCCATTGAGGATGTGCCAGAGAGCTCTGCCAGCAAGAGCAAGAAATCCAAAACAGCTCCACCAGCAACCAAGAAGGTATCCGCCAAGGAGGACGGCACGGGGAGAACTTTCACCATAAGTTCCACCCTTGACGACAAATAGGGAAGCACGCTCGTAGCTTTTCTGTAACACCCTGGATTTTGCCCATTTTCTTTTTCTTTTGAATTTGGTCCGGATTCGCTTTTCTGTGGCTGAGTAGTCTTGCAACCTGGAGGGATCACTCTTCATTCCTCTTCCCAAGTGGCTTGCCAACCTCAAAACCATCCCAATACCTTGCCATTTCCATCTTGGACCAATCCTAATATTATTTTCCTTGGGAAAATTCCTTTTTCTATTAAAGGAATAACCCTGTCTGTCCTGGGTTGTGAAGCAACCCACATTTCCATCATTCCCAAAATTCCCAAATAATTCTCATAAATTGTTTGGGTCAGATCTTCCACAAATATGTCAAACCCTTCATTGTCATGTTCAATAATATTTAACAAATATTGCTTTTCTGATTCTGCCCTAGCTGCCAAGTTGAGAAGCAAGTACTCTTTATATTTGCTTGCTTGGCCCCAAACTTTTTGGGCATTCTTTCCTATCCATATCATTGCCACCTACCAAAATTCAACTTCATTTGGCTATTAAATCTCCCTTGGCTAATTTCCAAAGTTTCTGGTCAACTGGAAGCTCTGTGAAGCAAGTGCCAGTTAGGAGTATCCAAATGAGTTGAAATTTTGCAAGCATCTCCATATGCTCAAATCATGACTCTTCACCAAGTTTCAACCCTATACAATCAACTATGTGAGCACAGCCTCAAATCTTGGCTTCTGGTCAGATTTTCATATTGTGAAGCAACTATATTTTATACTGCTCCATAATTTTTGAAAATTTACCAGAGCATTCTCCTATCCATATAACATATCTCCACAAAATTTGGGCTCATTTCATCATCCCAAAAATTCCCTAGAATTTTTCTAAGATTCTGGTCAGAGAGGATAGCTGTGAAGGAAGTACAATTTTGGCTTGTCCAAATGGCTTGAAATTTTTATGGCACTCTCATATGAAGAAATCATCATGCTATACCAAATTTCAGCTCAATTTGCTACTCCAAGTGAGTGGCACTTCAAGATTGAGTTTCTGGACCAGATTGGTCAGTTGCAAAGCAACTATATTAAATCTTGGCCCATTTCTCTCCAAATTTCACAGGATTGTAGTCCTTCATACCCTAACACTCCCAGTCATCTCATTTTGACCTTATCACTTCTCTGTTCATCGTAGTAGTGTGGTCAATTTTTGCTACAGCAAACTTCAGGTGATCACTCCCATCCAACCACAGTTCCTTTCATCGATCCATCACCTCCCTGAGATTGTGCCTTGTAGGGACTACACTCTGGACATGACTTGGCATGCTAGGATGCACCGCGTGCGCTAGTACACGCGTTGACCACGCGTCTGGCATGCCAGCCAGCGTGCTCTGGCGATAAACCTCTTCGGTTCCGTCCATTCCTTCTCTTCCTCGTCACCTAGCTATGTCTAGGGGCTTCCCCTCGTCGTCGTCGTCACTCTGGAACCCTCTCCCCCTCCAGTTTCTTCCTCCTTATGCCACGGCGATTGCCGCCACTGTTTGGCACGCGACCCCGTCATCGTTTTCCTCTGCCCGCTCCTCCTCGAGCCCTCTCGAAGCTCCTACTAGCCCCTCTGCTCCTCCGTGAAGCTCCCCGAAGCCAGAAATCGCCAGCCACGTCGCCCCGAAGCTCCAGTGCGCGGATAAGCTCGCCGTCGCAGCCGAGCTTATCTGGCGAGCTCGGCCAGCTATAAAAGCCATGGCCTGAGCCTCCTCAAGCACACACACCTCACCCACTGGCCTCTCCTCCACCCCAGCATCCTCCCCGACCTGCCAAACTAGCTCGAGGGGCTCTCCTCGCCGCTCATTGCCGCCATGGCCGCTGATCTCCTCCTCCTAAATTGGCCCGAGCCCGGGTCCCTCTCTTCCCCATTCCTACTCCAGAAGGCCACCCGGAGCACGGCGACCCTCCCCATCATCTCTGCTCGCCACCGGAGCCCCTGAGGCCATCACTCCCCTCGATCGGCCACCGCCGACCGTGCCTTCTGTCCTCGCGCAGTGCCGCCGCTCGGCCCCTCCCCGGCGCCCGATACCTACTCAGACGGTTGCGCCGCCCCTCCCTGCACCCGCCGGTGCCTCCCGTTAGGCCGGAGCTGGCCAGGCTCGTCGCCGGCGCTGCGCCCTCCCTTGCTCTCCTCTGTTCTGTCAAGAACAGAGGGAGGAGGGAGACGCCCTGCAGGCGGGCCCGGCCCATCAGTGGTCCAGCACCCTTCCCTCCGTTTTTTTTAAGTGGAGGCACGGTTGGGCCGGCCCAATGGAGCGGCAGGGAACAGTGGCCGCAGCGGCAGTTTCGGCCCAGGGGCAATAGTGCCGTTTTTCTTCCACAGAAAATCAGCCAAGGACCCAGAAGTAAATAAAATGTTTGCAGAAAGGCCCTTGGTAGTCCAACCATCACATCTTTCTGCTCGTAACTCCAATCGAGGTGAATCCAAAGCCCACTTCTTCGTCTCGGTGAGCCCGTTCTGTTGATGTCATTCTCACTAGGTGTTCACACTATGAAAATGACCATTTTGCCCTTGCCCGTAAACAGCCCCCTCTGAGAGAGAACTGTTTCCGGCAATCGTTTCCGCGGACTCTCCGCACTTCTTCCCGATGGTTCCTTCATCCCCAGGCAAGCCACAACTCTCATCTGCATAATTGCATTGCAACGTCATAGTTTAACTATTTACTTTAACAACAAGCATGAATACTTATGAAATGAATTGGATTATACAATGCTTGAGTTAATTCTTGGATAGGTGACTACCATGTTGAGTACCGGATTGTAGTGACTAGTAGTTTACCCACTCGTTGATGCCATGATGTTGAGATTACTGTCTATGATTATTTTGGATTTCATCCGGCAGTTCGTGGAGATGAGTTAGTAGCAGTGGCTTCAGCATACTGGTTACCGGATTTCTAGCCAGATATCGTTTTGACTTGGATTGCTATGATATCGGAGTGTCAGCCATGACAGAGATTGTTTGGAGATAGGATATTTCATGGTTGATCCAGAGTCACCTGTTCGGACTTATCCGTGCAACCACATTTGCTGGTATGGGACAGCCTTGACTTGGTCTGATCGCGTGCTCTTTCACCGGTACCGCCCGACAGGGAAGGTTATGCGTGCGCGCTGCCCTGGCCCGGTAGGCGACGATAACCTTGTGAGCCCAGTTGAGTTATATGGTACCAGGTCCCCGTTTGGGACAGTTTGTTAGCCACGATGGTGGCAGGTGTCACGCGGTGACATAGGGGCCACCCAGGGTAGGACTCCGGGGGAGGATGATTGCTGGTGGTACGATGGGAGAGTCACGGGTCAGGCGGGTTTCGTTGGAGCAACGCTGATCCACCCGAATGGGATCACGAGGTCAGGTGCTCCATGGTGTGGGTAAAGTGCGCAACCTCTGCAGAGTGTAAAAATCTATTCGAATAGCCGTGTCCACGGTATTGGACAGTCCGTCCAGACCTCTTTAGGTGGTCAACCATAGTAGTGATAATGATGGAAGAACTCGTCGTAAGATCGGAAGTACTCGGTGGATCATGAGTATACTGAGGGTTGTGAGGCAACCCGAAAGAGAGTAAGTTTGTCAGATTTTTTGTGCAGATGGAATCAGGTATATGATATGTTAGCCATGGGATGGCAAAGGGATGATTGGTCGGATGACCACATGATTGGACTTGGAGCAGTTTCGGATTGGATCCGAAGATTATTCGGAGTATGGATTAAATATGCTTTACCTTACTGCATTTACTTCAGTAGTTATCTTGCTAGATAACCATGCTTGTTAATCTTGACTGCTATGATGTTGTCTTGCCTTAATGCTGATGTTTGTTGTGAGCTTGCGAGTACATTCAAAGTACTCACCTGGCGTGTCATGCCAGTTTGTAGGTCATGCCATGATTGCTTGCTTGTCGAGGATCCCGAGTTTGCGACCTAGGGTACGCGTTCTAGCCAGAGTCCCTGTGGAGTGGAGTCCATCACCGCCGTCGCTGTTCCGCTGCTGAGAGAGTTACTCCGCTGTTAGCATAGAGCTACCCCAGGCAGGCGTAGTGTCGCCGTGCAAATGTAATCCTTGTACCCTTTGGAACCATATCCATTGTAATAAAGAGCTGATTTGTTCTATGCCAATAGTGTCGTATTCTAGAGGACTTGTCCCTGGGCTGGAATACGGGGTGTCTCGGTCTTCTCTGAGCTGGGGTGCCATAGGCGTTGGTATCAGAGCAGGTCTGGCTATAGGATGCGTGGTCTAGGCGCGAGCGTTAGTAACCGGTAGTATAGGATCCAGTTGGTTTGCTGCACTTGTTTGTTGCATTTGCTTGTGCATAGCATGCATATAGATTATTTACCTTATCACTAACGATGGATCTGGTGCGTGTAGGTGGCATCGGTTTCGATTCCCTACCTGTGCTCTCCAGTTTGCAAATTTGTTCCTTGGTGTGGTGTCATCTTCGTCCCAGCGAAGTGATGCCAAGGTGCTTGGTGGTGTCGATCCCTTGTCGGATTGATGCACCGGTACCACACCAATATATTCTCTTCAGCTGCCCCTATCGTTTCGGTGATAGACAAGTTCTATCCCGGATCGTGCCATTCCTCTAGCCACTTCGGCAACCCTTACTGATCCTTGTTATCAGAAAAGGGCAATGCCTGCAAGCCTTTCTCTCCACCACTAACTCATTCCGCCACCTATTCTTTGGACGTGTACGGTTTTCTTCCGTACGCTTGATGATGATGTGGTCATAACTTCTGTGTTCCAACCCCCGATCACCAAGTTCGTCCTCGCCACCGTGTCCGTCCAGATGGAACCAGTGTTAAGCTCGTATTTGGTGTAGCCTTGTTTGCACCAATTTTCTTCCACACATGATTCACTTTCATGCACATCGCCACAGCATGTTAGACCGCAATACCGGAGTTCTTGCAAGATTTGTGTGCTTAAGTAGGAATGCATATTATTGCTGTGGATAGCTATAGAGTGTGTTATTGCTTGTGTGTGTGATCTTGCTGCTTTGTGTGCTTTTGTTTAGTCGTTTCTTTTGTTTTTTTTTTTGGCCCTTGGTGTTACCTTATTTTCCCCTTATGGAAGTTGCTCACCAACCCTGAACCCAAAGAGTCAGGGAAGAGACAGCAATTTGGAAGCTCAGCTCAGCAATATGGAATTTTCAGCAGTCTGTGTTATATCGGGAATATCGGGCCTAAATATAAATAATATCCTAGCTGGATTGGTTATCAGCATCAAGTATACATCAGTGCAATCTTCATAGCAGCAATGATCGCATCAGCAAGAAGGCAAATTGTGTGCCCGGTCCACAGTACCTTTCATGTCAAAGGTATGGTTACTATACATGGTTTGAGTCTGCTATGAGTACAATTTGAACCCTGCTATGTCTTGGAAGCGAGCCAGCATGAGCTATGAACTTAGTGTTCAGCAAGAAGGATAGCCGAATACCCTGTATGCATAATAGTGAGCTGTTTGGGACGCGGATGAACCCTTGCCCATTTTTTTTTTGGTGACGGCACCACGCCTGTGTTCTGAGCTGTTTCCGGCCGTCCGGGGTGGATGCCGACTTTTATTTCTCTTGTCAACAACTGGCCCATGTTCTGAGCTGCTTTTCGGCCATCTCGGGCAGCTGTTGAATTTCTCTCCGTAGCAGTGACCCTATGCTCTGAGCTGTTCTTCGGCCGTCTTAGGGAACTGCTACTTTCTTCTTATCGACATCGTCTCATGCTCTAAGCTGCTTTTCAGCCGTCTTGAGTCGGGGTTGAGTTACTCCAGTAATGTCCCAGATCTGAGTTGTAAAGACCATTCTGGTGGCTACTGGTTTATTTGTCAGTTTTATCCAAGGGTTTAGACGGTCGTTACCCTACAGCTACAACTTGTAAAGTAACATGCCTGCCAGAATATTGCATCTGACAACTCCTATGGTCACACGGAGAATCAAGAACACGTCAAGGCCAAGGTCGTCAACAAAGGATCCAGGCAAGGAGAACTATAATAAAAGAGTAAGGTTGTTCATATAGGTATGGTAATAGTACAAATACTCCGGACAGTCTGGCTCGGTACCAGTCACCATGGATACACACCCACGGGGTCTATTCCATTTGCAAGGACCCCATATCGAGACAACCCGCCCAGCCAACCAGATATGCTCAGAATTGTCAGAAGAAGGCAACCAAGCTGGTCAGGACAGCTGAAAGATTAACTCAGCAGTTCAAATTCAGCAACCATGTTAAAGCATTACACGGCCTACCATCCATATAGAGATACCGATAGACTACGTAATCAGAAGGATGAACAACAGTCTCGAAGCATGTGACCTCACAGATGGGAATCAGTTAAAAACTAACCTGCCGTAAACAAGATTCTGCTGCCAGGACCACTGTCAGTCAAGTCTATGGATAATATCACAGTAAGACCGTACACCTTTATGCTGGTCACGACAGGTGAGAGTCAAATATTTGGCAGGAGCCTTATACCCAAGATAGTGAAGATACCCAAGATAACCCAGCAATCCGTGCGAGAAGTTTGATTCCTCCAAGGGAATGGTACGATTCACAGTACTGTTTTGAACCTGGAGGACACACGGTCATTTGAAGTCACCCAATGCAAAGAGTAAAAGATTCCGTGTCCACCAAGAGAATCTGTTCACAACTCAATGAACGGTCGTTCGTATTGAACCTCGTCACGACACATCCATGAGGAACCACCCTCGGACTTACGAGTAGGGCACATAGTTTGGTCAGGATAATTTATTGCCCCAGACAGGATAGCAGACCTAAAAGGATTGGAGTCAGAGTAGCATATGAGGTAAGATTTGCCAGAAAAAGGTTCCAGTGAAGCAAACCACCCCGAAGCAAGGCAGTTCGTCATATGAAACTCAGTGGGAACATTATACAAAGGTAAAAAGGAAACCCAAGTTGGAAATGGTTTCCTCAAGTGGAAATATTCATGTTTGACCCCTGAGCAACCAAATCTCGAGGACGAGATTTCTTTAAGTGGGGGTAGGTTTGTAACACCCTGGATTTTGCCCATTTTCTTTTTCTTTTGAATTTGGTCCGGATTCGCTTTTCTGTGGCTGAGTAGTCTTGCAACCTGGAGGGATCACTCTTCATTCCTCTTCCCAAGTGGCTTGCCAACCTCAAAACCATCCCAATACCTTGCCATTTCCATCTTGGACCAATCCCAATATTATTTTCCTTGGGAAAATTCCTTTTTCTATTAAAGGAATAACCCTGTCTGCCCTGGGTTGTGAAGCAACCCACATTTCCATCATTCCCAAAATTCCCAAATAATTCTCATAAATTGTTTGGGTCAGATCTTCCACAAATATGTCAAACCCTTCCTTGTCATGTTCAATAATATTTCACAAATATTGCTTTTCTGGTTCTGCCCTAGCTGCCAAGTTGAGAAGCAAGTACTCTTTATATTTGCTTGCATGGCCCCAAACTTTTTGGGCATTCTTTCCTATCCATATCATTGCCACCTGCCAAAATTCACCTTCATTTGGCTATTAAATCTCCCTTGGCTAATTTCCAAAGTTTCTGGTCAACTAGAAGCTCTGTGAAGCAAGTGCCAGTTAGGAGTATCCAAATGAGTTGAAATTTTGCAAGCATCTCCATATGCTCAAATCATGACTCTTCACCAAGTTTCAACTCTATCCAATTATCTATGTGAGCACAGCCTCAAATCTTGGCTTCTGGTCAGATTTTCACATTGTGAAGAAACTATATTTTATACTGCTCCATAATTGTTAAAAATTTACCAGAGCGTTCTCCTACCCATATAACCTATCTCCACAAAATTTGGGCTCATTTCATCTTCCCAAAAATTCCCTAGAATTTTTCTAAGATTCTGGTCAGAGAGGATAGCTGTGAAGGAAGTACAATTTTGGCTTGTCCAAATGGCATGAAATTTTTATGGCACTCTCATGTGACCAAATCATCATGCTATACCAAATTTCAGCCCAAGTTGCTACTCCAAGTGAGTGGCACTTTAGATTGAGTTTCTGGACCAGATTGGTCAGTTGCAAAGCAACTATATTAAATCTTGGCCCATTTCTCTCCAAATTTCACAGGATTGTAGTCCTTCATACCCTAACACTCCCAGTCATCTCATTTTGACCTTATCACTTCTCTGTTCATCGTAGTAGTGTGGTCAATTTTTGCTACAGCAAACTTCAGGTGATCACTCCCATCCAACCACAGTTCCTTTCATCGATCCATCACCTCCCTGAGATTGTGCCTTGTAGGGACTACACTCTGGACATGACTTGGCATGCTAGGATGCACCGCGTGCGCTAGTGCACGCGTTGACCACGCGTCTGGCATGCCAGCCAGCGTGCTGTGGCGATAAACCTCTTCGGTTCCGTCCATTCCTTCTCTTCCTCGTCACCTAGCTATGTCTAGGGGCTTCCCCTTGTCGTCATCGTCGCTCTGGAACCCTCTCCCCCTCCAGTTTCTTCCTCCTCACGCCACGGTGATCGCCGCCACTGTTCAGCACGTGACCCCGTCGTCGTTTTCCTCTGCCCCCTCCTCCTCGAGCCCTCCCGAAGCTCCTACGAGCCCCTCTGCTCCTCCGCGAGGCTCCCCGAAGCCAGAAACTGCCAGCCACGTCGCCCCGAAGCTCCAGTGCGCGGATAAGCTCGCCGTCGCGGCCGAGCTTATCCGGGGAGCTCGGCCGGCTATAAAAGCCATGGCCTAAGCCTCCCTGAGCACACACACACCTCACCCACTGGCCTCTCCTCCACCCCAGCATCCTCCCCGACCTACCAAACTAGCTCGAGGGGCTCTCCTCGCCGCTCATTGCCGCCATGGCCGCCGGCCTCCTCCTCCTAAATTGGCCCGAGCCTGGGTCCCTCTCTTCCCCATTCCTACTCCAGAAGGCCACCCGGAGCACGGCGACCCTCCCCATCATCTCTGCTCGCCACCGGAGCCCCTGAGGCCACCGCTCCCCTCGATCGGCCGCCGCCGCCCGTGCCTTCTGTCCTCACGCAGTGCCACCGCTCGGCCCCTCCCCGGCGCCCGATACCTACTCAGACGGTTGCGCCGCCCCTCCCTGCACCCGCCGGTGCCTCCCGTTAGGCCGGAGGTGGCCAGAGCTGGCCAGGCTCGTCGCCGGCGCTGCGCCCTCCCCTGCTCTCCTCTGTTCTATCAAGAACAGAGGGAGGAGGGAGACGCCCTGCAGGCGGGCCCGGCCCGTCAGTGGTCCAGCACCCTTCCCTCCGGTTTTTTTAAGTGGAGGCAGCGGTTGGGCCGGCCCAGTGGAGCGGCAGGGAACAGTGGTCGCAGCGGCAGTTTCGGCCCAGGGGCAATAGTGCCATTTTTCTTTTTCCGCAGAAAATCAGCCAAGGACCTAGAAGTAAATAAAATGTTTGCAGAAAGGCCCTTGGCAGTCCAACCATCACATCTTTCTGCTCGTAACTCCAATCGAGGTGAATCCAAAGCCCACTTCTTCGTCTCGGCGAGCCCGTTCTGTTGATGTCATTCTCACTAGGTGTTCACACTGTGAAAATGACCATTTTTCCCTGGCCCGTAAACAGCCCCCTCCGAGAGAGAACTGTTTCCGGCAATCGTTTCCGCGGACTCTTCGCACTTCTTCCTGATGGTTCCTTCATCCCCAGGCAAGCCACAACTCTCATCTGCATAATTGCATTGCAACGTCATAGTTTAACTATTTACTTTAACAACAAGCATGAGTACTTATGAAATGAATTGGATCATACAATGCTTGAGTTAATTCTTGGATAGGTGACTACCATGTTGAGTACCGGATTGTAGTGACTAGTAGTTTACCCACTCGTTGATGCCATGATGTTGAGATTACCGTCTATGATTATTTTGGATTTCATCCGGTAGTTCATGGAGATGAGTTAGTAGCAGTGGCTTTAGCATACTGGTTACTGGATTTCTAGCCAGATATCGTTTTCACTTGGATTGCTATGATATCGGAGTGTCAGCCATGACAGAGATTGTTCGGAGATAGGATATTTCATGGTTGATCCAGAGTCACATGTCCGGACTTATCCGTGCATCCACATTTGCCGGTATGGGATGGCCTTGACTTGGTCTGATCGCGTGCTCTTTCACCGGTACCGCCCGACAGGGAAGGTTATGCGTGCGCGCTGCCCTGGCCCGGTAGGCGACGATAACCTTGTGAGCCCAGTTGAGTTATATGGTATCAGGTCCCCGTTTGGGATAGTTTGTTAGCCACGACGGTGGCAGGTGTCACGCGGTGACACAGGGGCCACCCAGGGCAGGACTCCGGGGGAGGATGATTGCTGGTGGTACGATGGGAGAGTCACGGGTCAGGTGGGTTTCGTTGGAGCAACGCTGATCCACCCGAATGGGATCACGAGGTCAGGTGCTCCATGGTGTGGGTAAAGTGCATAACCTCTGCAGAGTGTAAAAATCTATTCGAATAGCCGTGTCCATGGTATTGGACAGTCCGTCCAGACCTCTTTAGGTGGTCAACCATAGTAGTGATAATGATGGAAGAACTCGTCGTAAGATCGGAAGTACTCGGTGGATCGTGAGTATTCTGAGGGTTGTGAGGCAACCCGAAAGAGAGTAAGTTTGTCAGATTTGTTGTGCAGATGGAATCAGGTATATGATATGTTAGCCATGGGATGGCAAAGGGATGAGTGGTCGGATGACCACATGATTGGACTTGGAGCAGGTTCGGATTGGGTCCTAAGATTATTCGGAGTATGGATTAAATATGCTTTACCTTACTGCATTTACTTCAGTAGTTATCTTGCTAGATAACCATGCTTGTTAATCTTGACTGCTATGATGTTGTCTTGCCTTAATGATGATGTTTGTTGTGAGCTTGCGAGTACATTCAAAGTACTCACCTGGCGTGTCATGCCAGTTTGCAGGTCATGCCATGATTGCTTGCTTGTCGAGGATCCCGAGTTTGCGACCTAGGGTACGCGTTCTAGCCAGAGTCCCTGTGGAGTGGAGTCCATCACCGTCGTCGTTGTTCCACTGCCAAGAGAGTTACTCTGCTGTTAGCATAGAGCTACCCCGGGCAGGCGTAGTGTCGCTGTGCAAATGTAATCCGTGTACCCTTTGTAACCATATCCATTGTAATAAAGAGCTGATTTGTTCTATGCCAACAGTGATGTATTCCAGAGGACTTGTCCCTGGGCTAGAATACGGGGCGTCTCGGTCTTCTCTGAGCCGGGGTGCCACATTTTCTGCGGGCGAATGTCGATGTGTTTGCTTGGCAACTGATACGTCTCCAACGTATCTATAGTTTTTTGATTGTTCCATGATATTATAGTATCAACCTTGGATGTTTTATATGAAATTATATGCAATTATATATCATTTTTTGGGACTAACCTATTAACCTAGTGCGAAGTGCCAGTTGCTGTTTTTGGTTTTCCGGAATATCAATATCAAACGAAGTCCAAATGCCACGAAACTTTTTGGAGATTTTTTTATGGACAAAAGAGACCCTGAAAGCTTCGGGAGAGGGCCAGAAGATGAAGGAGAAGCCCACAAGGCACCAGGGCGTGCCCTGGTGTGTTGTGGGGCCCACGTTCAGCTTTTTGACCTAATTCCGCCTATATAAATTCTCTAAAATCGGGAAACCAACAGAGAGCCACCCGAAACCCTTTTTCCGCCGCTGCAAGCTTCTATTCTTGAGCGATCCCATCTGGGGGCCTTTTCTGGCACTCCGTTGGAAGGGGTATCCACCACGGAGGGGCTCTACATCAACCTTGCTGCCCTTCCGATGATGTGTGAGTAGTTTACCACAGACCTATGGGTCCATAACTAGTAGCTAGATGGCTTCTTCACTCTCTTTGATCTTCAACACAATGTTCTCCTCGATGTTCTTGGAGTTCTATTTGATGTAATCACTTTTTCGGTGTGTTTGTTGGGATCCGATGAATTGTGAGTTTATGATCAGATTATCCATGCATATTATTTGAGTCTTCTCTGAACACTTTTATGCATGATTATTATAGCTTTGTATTTCTCTCCGATCTATTGATTTGGTTTGGCCAACTAGATTGATTTTTCTTGCAATGGGAGAGGTGCTTTGCGATGGGTTCGATCTTGCGGTGCTCAATCCCAGTGACAGAAAGGGACATGACACATATTTGTATCATTGCCATTAAGGATAGATGGGGTTTATTCATGCGTGAGTTTACTTTGTCTACATCATGTCATCTTGCTTAAGGCGTTACTCCGTTCTTTATGAACTTAATACTCTAGATGCATGCTGGATAGCGGTCGATGTGTGGAGTACTAGTAGTAGATGCAGGCAAGAGACGGTCTACTTGTCTCGGATGTGATGATATACATGATCATTTCCATGGATATCGTTATGATTATTTACTTTTCTATCAATTGCCCAAGAGTAATTTGTTTACCCACCGTATGATATCTTCAAGAGAGAAGCCTCTAGTGAAAACTATGGCCCCCGTGTCTATTTAAATCATATATTAAAATCCAAAAATACCTTGCTGCAATTTTATTTATGTTATTTTATTTTATATTTTCGTCCTATCTATCTAACACTACAAGATTTGATCCTTGCAATTAACCGCCAAGGGATTGACATCCCCTTGTTTGCGTTGGGTGCAAGTATTTGTTATTTTGTGTGCAGGTGCTGCTAACGAGGTTCTATGTGATTCTCCTACTGGATTGATAACCTTGGTTCTTAATTGGGTGAAATACTTATCTCTATTATACTGGATCATCCTCTCCTCTTCGAGGAAATCCCAATGCAGCTCACAAGTAGCAAGCACCATCGCAACGCTGGAAGCCGCGGGCGTCAGCGAGGTCCCCATGGACCCGCACGAGCTTTGTGTACATGCCAGCGCCAGTGCCCCCGCCTATGCCCGTGCTTGCCCCTACACCCACTGTGGCGCCGGTCCCAGTGTGTTTGCCTACACCCGCCGCGCCCGTGCCCGTGCGTGCGCCCGCCCCCCTCAGCGTCATGGGACTCCGCCGTCGATCGCTACCTCGCAACGCCGCGAGTCGCCATCCTCCCGTGCCCCGCCCATCGATCGAGCGACGATAGGGTCTTTGATTTCCAATTCAAGAACATTTTGGGCTGGCTTGAAGACTTGAACAACGGCGTCCCGGAGAACGATAACGAGAACGCCGGTGCAGCACGCTGCCTCCGCCGCCACTGCAATTAGTTTTTTTGGTTTAATATTGTATCTCGACACTGTATCTCGATCGTATGAATGTAAAGTCACAGTGTGACTGAACGAAACCTATGGTTTGAACAAACTTGCATTTTTCTCTCTGAATGCACAGACTTATCAAAGGAAAAAAAATCAAAAAACATCAATGTTTTCTTTGAATAAAACACTCATTGCAAACATTTTAGATAGAACACCCGTATGCAAAGCGAGAGCTATGGTTCCTTCCCCAGTAAGCCAAGGGAAAATTTGCCGCGCAGGATTTCTGCATCTCTTCATCACAAACAGTTCATATTGAACACCGTATGCAAAGAGAGAGCTGTGGTTCCTTCGCCACTAAGCCAAGAGAAAATCTAGCGCGCAGGATTTGTACATCTCTTCATCGCAAACGATTTTTTTTATGACCCGTGTGCACCCATGTACGGACAATTTGGTAAGATTTGCATCTGTCATATTGGGTATATTGACATTTGTGAAACTGGAAACATTGGCGTTTGTCGATCTAGTAACATTGCCATTTGTCCCTACTTGTAAAACTGCCATTTGTCAAAATTTGCAGCTAAAAATCACTAGCATTGTCTAATTTTGCAACTGAAATTCAGTAAGCATAGATTTCATTCATAGATTAAGCATTCGTTCTTTAACAAACAGGTCAACTAGACAACTGAACCGAACAAACTTTTCCCCAATTGTTGCCAACCACGTACTGAAATAGCTAGTTCAACTATATATACTAGCTAATTTTAAGTACGTAGTACAGTTCAACCATATCTGTAGTCAGATGAACTAAACAAAATAGCCCCTAAATACTACTACGGAGGGACTTTGTACTACTTCCAGCAGCCCCTCCTCTGCCGAGCGCGCTCAGTAAGAGGCAGAGGAGGAGGAGCCTATCGACGAGTTGGAGAACTGGAATCCGGTGCCTGTCGCTGCTGCACCTTTAGTGACACCCACCTCGAACGCCCTCTGTCGCTCCAGATGATCCCTCTCAAAGCGGCGGGACTCCTTATAGATATCTGCATTCCGCGCCTCTATGACGGTGTGTGTTGCGGCCACGACGACGGTAAGACTCTGTGCGTGCTCGACTAAGCACTCCTCCTCCTCCTGTAGGAACTCGATGTAGCACGCAAGGTCACTGACGCACACATGCGGGGCTCCACCTCCACCTCCCGCCTTCGGGCAGCGGTGGCGGAGCAGGTGATGACCCCAGCGATCGACAATGGGGTGGCGGCCGATGGTGGAGTGGTGGCCACGACGGCCACCTCCCGCCTTCGGGCCGTGGTGGCGGAGTGGGTGATGGCCACGACGGCTGATAGTGGGGTGTGTCACACCCTGGTTTTTGGCCCTTTATTTTTCTTTTAGATTTATTTTAATTTTGCTTTGCAATTGTATTTCTCTGGCTCTGTGGTCTTGAAACCTGGGAAGATCATCTCTTCCCAGTCTCCCAAGTGGCTTGTCATCCTCAAATCCATCCCAAGATCATGTCACTTCCATCTTTGACCAATCCCAAAATTCTTTTTCTTGGGAATATTCCTTTTTCTATTAAAGGAATAATCTTTTTGCCCTAGGTTGTGAAGCAACCTACATTTTTGTCTTTCCCAAAATTCTCAAAATTCCTTTGGACCATATGAACCTTGGATATGTAAAAATATTCAAGATTCCATGCTCACGGTGAGCACACCATACAATCTTTGCTTCTGGTCATATTTTCAGGTTGTGAAGCAACTATATTTTATATTGCTCCATAAATTCTGAAATTTAACCAGAACCTTCTCCTACCTATATAACCTCTCTCCACAAAATTTGGGATCATCTCATCAAGCCATTATTTTTCTATAATTCTCCCAAGATTCTGTCCAGAGAGGACCACTGTGAAGGAAGTACCAATTTGGTGTGTCCAAATGGTATGAAATTTTTACAGTGTGTTCATGTGCCCAAATGACCAGTGTCCACAAAAATTCAGCTCAATCCAATCAACACACCTCTCCAGTCACCTCCTACGTGGTGCTCAGGCCGTGTCCAGAGCCGACCGCGGCTTGCTCCACCATGTCCGGTCGACCGCGTCACCCCGAGCCTTCTCGAGCACGCCCGAGTTCCTCTGCTCCTCTGTGAACTCTCTAGACGCCTCTCCCCTTCTCTCGCGTGCTCCCCTCGCTCCAGTGCGCCGGCACACATGTCGCCGTGGCCGAACTCACCCTCGCCATCGCCCCGGCTATTTAAGCCCACCCCGAGGCCTCCCGACCTCACCGGTCTCCTAGCTCCCTCCCCGACCAGTCCACTGAGCCCCTAGAGCTCTTCTGCCCTCCCATGGCCGCCATGGCCGCCGCTAGCCTCCTCTTAAATTGGCCCAATGCCGATCCCCTCCCCTCCTCATTCCTCCACCAGAGAGACCCCCAGGACCAACCGAAGCTCCGGCGCACTCCTTCCTCCTCTCCGGTGACCCATGGACATGAGCCCATCGTAGTCTGACGCCGCTGTCCGCCGCGGCCGACCTTCCGCTCCTCTCCGGGCTCCTCGATGGCCGCACTGAGCATGAGCGGATCCGCCTCGGTCCCCTGCATCCGCCGGTAGGCCGGCGCCACCTGCGGTGGTCTGTGCCGGCGGCAAAGGCCGTCGGGGCCGGCTCTGCCCTCGGTCAGGCGTGGGCGACGGAGGTTGAAGACAACGAGCTGGCCAGGCGGGCCCCACTCCACTCACGGCCCCACCAGCCAGCCTAAAAACACGTTGACCCGGACCCGGTGACGTGGATAAGTGAACACGTACTTTTCTGTTCATGTTTTCTGTAGATGAAAGCGTATTTCCCTGTGGCTTATAACGGAAGTACATTTTCTCTATAGGGAAAGCGTGTTTCCAAAAGTACATTTTCCTTGTTCAGCCACCGGTCAGAACCCTTATATTGCAAACGTTCACTGGTTAAGAGCAGAAATGAATAAGTTTTTATTTGACTTCTGCCTAACGAATGAACGGTCGTATCTCCACAACCGTAACTCTGATTCAGGTGATTCAAAAGCCCATGTTCTCTATTCGTCAAGCCTGTTCCGTTGGTACCATTTTCATGATGTTCTAACATTCTGAAAATGAGCATTTTTCCCTTTCCCTTATTTAGCCCCCTCCGAGAGGAAAACTTTTCTGGTGAATCTTTCCACAAGCCTCTCACAATTCCACCCGGAGAATCCTTCATCCCCAGGCAAGCCACGACAGCCACTTGCATAATGATCTTGCAATAGCCATGATTTTCCACTTGAATATTTAAATGTTTTGCGCATGTTAATATTTTGTGCATACATTATATGCTTGTGAATCCATGCTCATCCTTATGCTATGATCATTTGCATCTAGTTGGTTAAATGATTACTTATTAATGTTATTATCATGTTTTATTCTTGTAGTTATTTCATACTAGTGATAATGATATGCTCATCATCGTCTGTTATGAAAGTACTTTGATATTCCTGCTCATTAATATTTCCATGCCCATTTGCTATAAATATGGTTGATAAGATTCAAATGTTAAATGGTTATGCTTCCCATCCATGCTCTTGTTGATATCATGTTCATATGCATTGTTATTTTATCATGTTATCATGACTCAGCTCATCACCATTCAAGTTTAACCAGACATTAATCGAACTTAAACAAATCTATTGGCTGAGTCATAGTGCCATCGAATCGAGCTGACCAGTGCAGCCACACTTGCCTTATGGGGGGCCCTAATTCGGTCTATTGTCTTGCCTCTCGGCGGTGCCTCCAACTAGGGAAGGTTATGTGTGCACGCTACCCTGATCAGGTAGGCGGCCATAAGCCTTGTGTGCCCAAGTTTTAGGCGCCTTTGTCCCTGTTTGGGACCATTTTGTTTTAGTTCTGCCACGACGGTAGCCGGCCACGAAGGTGGCAGATATCTAGAGTGGGCATCTGGGGCCACCCATGACATAGCCCAAAGGGGAGTTTGTCGGAGTGGCCAGGAGAGTGTCATGCAATAGATTGGTTTTGTCGGAATGTCGTTGGTCCACCCGAATGGGAGCACGAGGCCATGAATTTCGTAGTGTGGGTACAATGTACTAACCTCTGCAAAGTGTATAATCTATCGATAGCCGCGCCCTCGGATACGGGCCCAGTTCGTAGTAGATCACACTATGGGTCAACAGTAATAATAACCTGACTTATAAACAACCCCGGTTCGATGAGGAAAGAAGTTGGTTGATCTTTATGTGGTCATGCGATGATCACGATGGTATCATGGATACCGAAGTTGGTTGATCTTTATGGTGTCATGTGATGACCGTGGGTAGAGATCGAGCTCCTTGTGGTCATGTGATGATCACTATGGTATTGTTAATACCAAGCTTGGTGAACATGTGACGAAAGCTCCGAACACGATCCTGAGGTGATCGTGTGATGTCCATGATGGTCATGTGATGATCACTATGGTATTGTTAATACCAAGCTTGGTGAACATGCAGACCATCATGGACATCACACGATCACCTCACTTCTGTGGCAGCGGGGTGACAAGACGTGCAAGAGGAGGACGAAATGACACGTGCACACAATTAATAAAAAAAGTGTATAATTTAATTAACTAGCACATGGCCGCTCTCTACGCAGCGTCGCGAACGATTGTTCGGCCACCGTGTGATGTGGAGCGCGACATAGTTTCACATCATGCCGCTAGCTCTCAACTACCGGCCGACTTGTAGATAACCATTCCATGTGTGTTCAACTGCTCTATGTGTATGGTTGTTCACGGTTGAGGCGGCCGTGGTGCGCTCTGCTCGCGTCCTGTCGCGCGTGCTCTGCTCACGCCCCTCCGCACACTTTGCCCGTGCCCCTCCGCGCATGCTGCCAGCGATTGGGGCCGGTGCACAATCACGTACGTTCGTGCTGCCATTATGCATGCGGTTGCTCCGGACGCGGCGCCACGATGCAGTTACCCGCTCCAAAAACTGCCATGCGGACGTGCCGAGAATCCAGGCCGCCCGACCCCCATTTATTCCCCGGCCATTTACCTTACTCTCTCGCATCCCACGACACAATAAGCACAGCCACAACGACACATACAGAGAGGATATCTAGCGGCGCCAATGGCGCTCCCCGTGGCTGACGATGACAACGGGCGGCAGTTCACCATGCCTCACGTAGTGGACACCCACATGAGGGGGAAGGACCTCTCAGTAGTGTACATGAACGAGCCAATCTCGGTGGAGAGCTGCATCCACACTA
This sequence comes from Thinopyrum elongatum, assembly GCA_011799875.1. NCBI lineage: Eukaryota > Viridiplantae > Streptophyta > Magnoliopsida > Poales > Poaceae > Thinopyrum > Thinopyrum elongatum. Next base: position 124,671,264 of record CM022297.1, read on the forward strand.
TGGAGCAGTTGCTTGCTGAGGACAAGTACCAAGTGGTCGGCTTCGACCTCGAGTTCACCAGTGGTTGTGCCAGGTATGATCAGAAGGTTGTCGTCGCCCAGTTGTGCGTGCTCCATGACATCCTCATCTACCACTACCACCTGGCCACAAGGCCTTGCGAGCGTTTTGCCAGGTTTATCAACAACCTCAACTACAGTTTTGCTACGGTGGACACCAACAATGATCTATAAGCGCTCAAGATTTTGGGCTTGGCCTGCCGGAATCTTGACGACATCCGTGACCACTACACGGTCTGGGGCAGCACGAAGAACAATCAAGACTCCCTGGTTGACCTCGCCTCGGCCATCATCGACCCCTACTACATGAAGATGATGGGTGAGAGCAAGAAGGACAAGACCGCCTGGAATAGTGCCTGGGAGCAGAGACTGGATGAAGAACACATCAAGTCCGCGACCAAGGACGCGTACACAAGCTACAAGATGTACAGGCGGATCGTTGACATGATGAAGTGCCTTCGTCTTGCCCCAGATGAGGGATCAAGCCACAAAGCAGTGGCGGCAGCGTCACAAGAAGTAGATGATTAGATGACCGTTTCTCCTAGTTTAGAATGCATGTAATTGTTTATTGAGGTGTGTGTGAATGTTTTGTATAGTCACTTATGTAATTGGATGTTTATTTTGGTTATATATGTTGTTCTTCTGTAGACAGAGCAAATCACATCTCACACGGAGTAAACTAGGGAACCCGTTGGTGATGATTTCATCAATCGCTGACAATTGTATACCAGCAAGCGTTTGCCCACAACACACACGGCTTATTAGCAGCAATCGTCCGTGTTATTATTGGTTTTCACACAAATTTCTGATTATGGACATGTTTGCTGTGTATCGCACACATCTTGTTAAGTTAAACCGTTTCTGTTGTCTTGGCCCATGACAAAGAGTTCATCCGAGTGAACTGTATGCCACATATCGCACACACCTTGATTTGGCTCACCATTTCTGTTGTGTTGCCTAATCGCAAACAGTTCATTCGAGTGAATTGTATGCCGTATATCGCACACACCTTCATCTGGCTGATCGTTTCTGTTGTTATGCTCATCGCAAACAGTTCGTAGGGATCAAATGTATGCCACGTATCGCACACACAACTCTAATCTGAATCATGTTTTATGTCTCCGCCATCGCAAACAGTTCATACCATTTTTTATGGTTTTCTTACATGACCGTTTGCGATTAATGCATCGCACACAGTTTCATCGAAGGGTCTATGATTATAGTGTCGCATTAGGACCATCCTGCAGTAGTGTAGGCCCGTCTCGTCCATTGGATGAATGACATCTGTCGTGACACTGAGCTGACACGTGATTCCTTTGGCCAATGAGAATTTTACACGCGAAAAAACTCCATTGGTCCGAGCTGTTAACGAGTTATCGGATCCAAGCTAGAACCCGATAGCTTAACACGACCCGTTACGGTGGATGCCACGTGTTGGTTACCCTTGACGAAAACACTTCCATGATGTGGCATTTATCGTCATGGAAGTGGACACTTCCGTGATGATAAGTTGAGTATTGTCATGGAACACTTCTACGACAGCACAAGTATGACTATCTTGATTCTGCCATAAAATCATCACGGATGTACATGCATGATAGAAAACGTGACCTACTGCGACAAACATGTATCATCACGGAAGTGTTTTTTTTTGTAGTGAATCTCATGGTCTGAGGAACTAAAACACATGCTAACACTCTGTGTTGTAACAATTGATTTCAGACAATACTATCTCAAAGTATAACAGACAAGATTAGGTCGATTGAATATGATCATTCTTCTAACGTCGTACTCTCAATGTTGTTTCAGGACTACCGTTACACTTAACGATATCCTGAGACCCGGAAAACATGATCACCAACAACACTTGAGCCAGTGTTAGAGGCAAGACTGGGAACCTATATGTTACCGTTTATCATTCCACATGTGCATATGAGTTTTCCACCGAATCACATATTCCAGTATCACAACATTAATAGCATGAAATATAAACTGCTAATTATGAAAATGGAAATATAATAATACATTATTATTGCCTCTAAGGCATATTTCCAACATCTTTGCTACATAATTAAATAGCTATGCATGCTTTCTGATCTATTTATCTTCTCTGGCCAAGATAGATGAGTATTTCTTCAGAGGGAGTGGTGCATAGTAGTGGGTTAAATCTTGCAGTGCTCTAATCAAGTGACAATAAGGACGAAGACACATATTGTATTGTTGCCACCGAAGATAAAACGATGGGGTTTAATCTTATTGCTAGATTTCTTTCTGTCTGCATTACGTCATCTTGCTTATTGTGCTACTCTGTTTCTTGCAAACTTAATATTTTGAGATGCATGTTGGATAGTGGTCTTGGAGTGGATTAATAGTAGTAGATTCAGTTGGATTAACAGTCTACTTATCATAGATGTAATGCCTATGTAAGATTATGCCATGAATAATCATAGTTATAAATTGCTACTTTTCTTTCAATTGCCCAACAGTAATTTGTTACCATGCCATTACCTGCTTTCGAGAGAGATGCCACTAGTGAACCTATGGCCCCTGAGTCTATTCTCCATAAATGCAAAACTCCTAGAAAAAAATGTTCTTTTACTTTTTTGCCATTTTCCCATTATCATTATTTATTTGCTTTTAATCTTGTACTCCCTCCATCCCAAATTAAGTGACTCAACTTTGTACTAAAGTTAGTACAAAGTTGAGTCACTTATTTTGGGACGGAGGGAGTAACTAGCAAGACAAGGGGCCTAACAACCCCCTTGCCAAGTTGGGTGCCAGCAATTTTTTTGTTTGTGGGCAGGTGTTGTTAACAATGTTAGCTTATTGACTCCTACTAGTTCGATAAACCTTGGTTCTTAACTAAGGAAAATACTTTTTGTTGTTGTGCTACATCACCTTTTCTCTTTGGGGAATCCAACAACTCCTACGGGAGTAGAAGGAATCGGTCTGCTTCTCCCGGTGGACTGCCCAGAAAACCCTCGGTTCTGGTTCTCTCGCCCACAAAGGGCCACACCCCCATGTGCATGGCGCCTGAACCTTGAGACCAGATTTTCTCCAGCAGCTCCCTTTCCTTTCTGCAAGTGTTCGTCCATCTCTAAAATGATTAGTATTCAGAGAGATTCTCCCTAATGTTCACTCTCCTCTCGTTCATCTCCGTTTTGCCCTCTCCCTTCTACCTTCCTCGCATGCAGATTACTGCGCTGGCGGCTTTGGTGTTGCACCCCCACACACAAGCGAGGTGCTGCCGCCACCTTCTACCGCTCCTGGGATCCGACTAGGGGCGGGTTGGTTCTGTCTATTGCAGGCGAAGCACCCCGGCTTTGCCTCTCTGTGGATCATAGGGTTTTTCGTAGGCTATTTCGTTTTCTGTCGTGGACTTCGACCCCATTGTTATGGACCGCGATACTTGGCAAATGATCATCAGGGCCAGAATGGTAAGCGTACGGGGAGGTGGCAGCTCTTACTGCGTTTAGGGTGGGCGAGGGGTGCCAATTTTTAGAAAGTGACATGGCAGCACCTTCCTTCAAGGGTGTTTTTTGGGTTTTTTCCTGTGAAAACTGACATCCATCGAATCAAGACCATGCTGTTCAGGGGGGTTCGCCGGCAAAACGTCCTTGAGGAACATTGGGCAGATAAGATTTCCATCTATTATTTTCCTGTAAACCCTCTTTGGATCAAACGAGTTGTGCTATCAAATTGCTGTTAATTGGTTTCATGTGTCCAAATTTCGTCGGAACTCCAGCGCCCAATCTGACCATGTTTTCGCACTCATTCACGTTTTTCATGTAAATTGGCACGGGTAAATACATTTCAAATTCTATTATCGCGCATAAGTTTCTTAAAAACCCTAGACGATGCAAGGAATCAACAAATTTGCCCTTAAACTGTTGGAAGAAAAGCAAATCCACTACATAATTCTTCTAGTGTTCAGACATGTTCATTTTATTATGACTAAACTTGCTAAGCCAAAGCTTTTGTTCGCTCCATATTCTATGAAAATTACGAAAGCTAGCATGGCACATAACACACCAAGAGGCAACAAAATGGAGCAAGCGTGTCAAGGATGGAGAAGGAAGGTTCATCAATGCCCATTTTAGGGTGTTGACTTGTGACACTGATACTAAAGCCAAAATACGGAGTTCAAGCGTCACAATGTCGATGCTCTCGAGTAATAAAATAAATACGTTTCAAACTCGGTTTCCGCGCACAAATTCATTAAGTATTCTAGATGCTGCAAAGAATTTAGCAATCCACCCCTAGTCTCTCAAAAGAAAAGCAAATCCACCACCATCGTACGAATAGTTAACGTTCAAACATATCTGTTTTCTGCCTAAACTTGCCAACCTAAAGCTTTATTCGTGCCATGAATATAGCCATGTTTTTATACTACACTAGTACTTTTAGAAAGATGCAAAGTGCAATGCGCTATCTTTGTCAGAATCAGTTTACTATGTTTCAAATTCCTGTTTGGTTTCATGTGTCGGAATTCCAGCGTCCAATCTGACCATGTTTCCGGACGCACTCATGCTTTTCCTATATATTGGCACCGGTAAATACATTTCAAATTCTATTCTCATGCACAAGTTTCTTAAAAACCCTAGATGATGCAAGGAATCAGCAAATCTGCCCTTAAACTGTTGGAAGAAAAGCAAATCCACTGCATAATTCTTCTATAGATGATTAGCGTTCACACATGTTCATTTTATGACTAAAATTGCTAAGCCAAAGCTTTTGTTCGCTCCATATTCTGTAAAAACTATGAAAGCTAGCATGGCACATAACACACCAAGAGGCAACAAAATGGAGCAAGCGTGTCGGGGATGGAGAAGGAAGGTTTATCAATGCCCATTTTAGGGTTTTGACTTGCGACACTAATACTAAAGCCAAAAATACGGAGTTCAAGCGTCACAATGTCGATGCTCTCGAGTAATAAAATAAATACGTTTCAAACTCGGTTTCCGCGCACAAATTCATTAAGTATTCTAGATGATGCAAAGAATTTAGCAATCCACCCCTAGTCTCTCAAAAGAAAAGCAAATCCACCACCATCGTACGAATAGTTAACGTTCAAACATATCTGTTTTCTGCCTAAACTTGCCAACCTAAAGCTTTATTCGTGCCACGAATATAGCCATGTTTTTATACTACACTGGTATTTTTAGAAAGATGGAAAGTGCAATGTGCTATCTTTGTCATAATCAGTTTACTACGTTTCAAATTCCTGTTTGATTTCATGTGTCCAAATTCTGTCGGAATTCCAGTGCCCAATCTAACCATGTTTCCGCACTCGTTCACGCTTTTCCTGTATATTGGCACCGATAAATACATTTCAAATTCTATTATCACACACAAGTTTCTTAAAAACCCTAGATGTTCCAAAGAATTAGCAAATCTGCCCTTAAACCGATGGAAGAAAAGCAAATCCACTGCATAATTCTTCTACAAATGATTAGCGTTCAGACATGTTCATTTTATTACTAAAATTGCTAAGCCAAAGCTTTTGTTCGCTCCATATTCTGTAAAAACTATGATAGCTAGCATTGCACATAACACACCAAGAGGCAACAAAATGGAGCAAGCGTGTCGGGGATGAAGAAGGAAGGTTTATCATTGCCCATTTTAGGGTTTTGACCTACGACACTGATACTAGCCAAAAATACGGAGTTCAAGCGTAACAATGTCGATGCTCTCGTGTAATAAAATAAATACGTTTCAAACTCGGTTTCCGCGCACAAATTTATTAAGTATTCTAGATGATGCAAGGAATTTACCAATCCACCCCTAGTCTCTCAAAAGAAAAGCAAATCCACCACCATCGTACGAATAATTAAGTTCAAACATATTTGTTTTATGCCTAAAGTTACCAACCCAAAGCTTTATTCGCGCCACGAATGTTGCCATGTTTTTATACTACACTGGTATTTTCAGAAGGATGCAAAGTGCAATGTGCTATCTTTGTCAGAATCAGTTTACTACGTTTCAAATTCCTGTTTGGTTTCATGTGTCCAAATTCTGCCAGAATTCCAGCGCCCAATCTAACCATGTTTCCGGACTCGCTCACGCTTTTCCTGTATATTGGCACCGGTAAATATATTTCAAATTCTATTCTCGCGCACAAGTTTCTTAAAAACCCTAGATGATGCAAGGAATCAGCAAATCTGCCCTTAAACTGTTGGAAGAAAAGCAAATCCACTGCATAAGTCTTCTATAGATGATTAGCGTTCACACATGTTCATTTTATGACTAAAATTGCTAAGCCAAAGCTTTTGTTCGCTCCATATTCTGTAAAAACTATGAAAGCTAGCATGGCACCTAACACACTAAGAGGCAACAAAATGGCGCAAGCGTGTCGGGGATGGATAAGGAAGGTTTATCAATGCCCTTTTTAGGGTTTTGACTTGCGACACTGATACTAAAGCCAAAAATACAGAGTTCAAGCGTCACAATGTCGATGCTCTCGTGTAATAAAATAAATACGTTTCAAACGCGGTTTTCGCGCACAAATTCATTAAGTATTCTAGATGATGCAAGGAATTTAGCAATCCACCCCTAGTCTCTCAAAAGAAAAGCAAATCCACCACCATCGTACGAATAGTTAACGTTCAAACATATCCGTTTTATGCCTGAACTTGCCAACCCAAAGCTTTATTCGCGCCACGAATATAGCCATGTTTTTATACTACACTGGTATTTTTAGAAAGATTCAAAGTGCAATGTGCTATCTTTGTCAGAATCAGTTTACTACGTTTCAAATTCCTGTTTGATTTCAAGTGTCCAAATTCTGTCAAAATTTCAACACCCAATCTGACCATGTTTCCGCACTCGTTCACGCTTTTCCTTTATATTCGCACCGGTAAATACATTTCAAATTCTATTATCACACACAAGTTTCTTAAAAACCCTAGATGATGCAAGGAATCAGCAAATCTGCCCTTAAACTGTTGGAAGAAAAGCAAATCCACTACATAATTCTTCTACAAATGATTAGCGTTCAGACATGTTCATTTTATTACTAAAATTGCTAAGCCAAAGCTTTTGTTCGCTCCATATTCTGTAAAAACTATGATAGCTAGCATGGCACATAACACACCAAGAGGCAACAAAATGGAGCAAGCGTGTCGGCGATGGAGAAGGAAGGTTTATCAATGCCCATTTTAGGGTTTTTGACCTACAACACTGATACTAGCCAAAAATACGGAGTTCAAGCGTAACAATGTCGATGCTCTCGTGTAATAAAATAAATAAGTTTCAAACTCGGTTTCCACGCACAAATTTATTAAGTATTCTAGATGATGCAAGGAATTTAGCAATCCATCCCTAGTCTCTCAAAAGAAAATAAATCCACCACCATCGTACGAATAATTAAGTTCAACAATATTCGTTTTTCGCCTAAAGTTGCCAACCCAAAGCTTTATTCGCGCCATGAATGTAGCCATGTTTTTATACTACACTGGTGTTTTCAGAAAGATGCAAAGTGCAATGTGCTATCTTTGTCAGAATAAGTTTACTATGTTTCAAATTCCTGTTTGGTTTCATGTGTCCAAATTCTGTGGTATTCCAGCGCCCAATCTGACCATGTTTCCGGACTCGCTCACGCTTTCCCTGTATTTTGGCACCGGTAAATACATTTCAAATTCTATTCTCGCGCACAAGTTTCTTAAAAACCCTAGATGATGCAAGGAATCAGCAAATCTGCCCTTAAACTGTTGGAAGAAAAGCAAATCCACTGCATAATTCTTCTATAGATGATTAGCGTTCACACATGTTCATTTTATGACTAAAATTGCTAAGCCAAAGCTTTTGTTCGCTCCATATTCTGTAAAAACTATGAAAGCTAGCATGGCACATAACACACCAAGAGGCAACAAAATGGAGCAAGCGTGTCGGGGATGGAGAAGGAAGGTTTATCAATGCCCATTTTAGGGTTTTGACTTGCGACACTAATACTAAAGCCAAAAATACGGAGTTCAAGCGTCACAATGTTGATGCTCACGTGTAATAAAATAAATACGTTTCAAACTCGATTTCCGCGCACAAATTCATTAAGTATTCTAGATGATGCAAAGAATTTAGCAATCCACCCCTAGTCTCTCAAAAGAAAAGCAAATCCACCACCATCGTACGAATAGTTAACGTTCAAACATATCCGTTTTATGCCTAAACTTGCCAACCTAGAGCTTTATTCGCGCCACGAATATAGCCATGTTTTTATACTACACTGGTATTTTTAGAAAGATGCAAAGTGCAATGTGCTATCTTTGTCAGAATCAGTTTACTACGTTTCAAATTCCTGTTTGATTTCATGTGTCCAAATTCTGTCGGAATTCCAGTGCCCAATCTAACCATGTTTCCGCACTCGTTCACGCTTTTCCTGTATATTGGCACCGATAAATACATTTCAAATTCTATTATCACACACAAGTTTCTTAAAAACCCTAGATGTTGCAAAGAATTAGCAAATCTGCCCTTAAACTGATGGAAGAAAAGCAAATCCACTGCATAATTCTTCTACAAATGATTAGCGTTCAGACATGTTCATTCTATTACTAAAATTGCTAAGCCAAAGCTTTTGTTCACTCCATATTCTGTAAAAACTATGATAGCTAGCATTGCACATAACACACCAAGAGGCAACAAAATGGAGCAAGCGTGTCGGGGATGAAGAAGGAAGGTTTATCATTGCCCATTTTAGGGTTTTGACCTACGACACTGATACTAGCCAAAAATACGGAGTTCAAGCGTAACAATGTCGATGCTCTCGTGTAATAAAATAAATACGTTTCAAACTCGGTTTCCGCTCACAAATTTATTAAGTATTCTAGATGATGCAAGGAATTTACCAATCCACCCCTAGTCTCTCAAAAGAAAAGCAAATCCACCACCATCGTACGAATAATTAAGTTCAAACATATTTGTTTTATGCCTAAAGTTACCAACCCAAAGCTTTATTCGCGCCACGAATGTTGCCATGTTTTTATACTACACTGGTATTTTCAGAAGGATGCAAAGTGCAATGTGCTATCTTTGTCAGAATCAGTTTACTACGTTTCAAATTCCTGTTTGGTTTCATGTGTCCAAATTCTGCCAGAATTCCAGCGCCCAATCTTACCATGTTTCCGGACTCGCTCACGCTTTTCCTGTATATTGGCACCGGTAAATATATTTCAAATTCTGTTCTCGCGCACAAGTTTCTTAAAAACCCTAGATGATGCAAGGAATCAGCAAATCTGCCCTTAAATTGTTGGAAGAAAAGCAAATCCACTGCATAAGTCTTCTATAGATGATTAGCGTTCACGCATGTTCATTTTATGACTAAAATTGCTAAGCCAAAGCTTTTGTTCGCTCCATATTCTGTAAAAACTATGAAAGCTAGCATGGCACATAACACACCAAGAGGTAACAAAATGGAGCAAGCGTGTCGGGGATGGATAAGGAAGGTTTATCAATGCCCATTTTAGGGTTTTTGACTTGCGACACTGATACTAAAGCCAAAAATACGGAGTTCAAGCGTCACAATGTCGATGCTCTCGTGTAATAAAATAAATACGTTTCGAACTCGGTTTCCGTGCACAAATTCATTAAGTATTCTAGATGATGCAAAGAATTTAGCAATCCACCCCTAGTCTCTCAAAAAAAAGCAAATCCACCACCATCGTACGAATAGTTAACGTTCAAACATATCCGTTTTATGCCTAAACTTGCCAAACCAAAGCTTTATTCGCGCCATAATTTCGCTCCACGAATATAGCCATGTTTTATACTACACTGGTATTTTTAGAAAGATGCAAAGTGCAATGTGCAATCTTTGTCAGAATCAGTTTACTACGTTTCAAATTTCTGTTTGATTTCATGTGTCCAAATTCTGTCGGAATACATGTTTCAATGCCCAATCTGACCATGTTTCCGCACTCGTTCACGCTTTTCCTGTATATTGGCACCGGTAAATACATTTCAAATTCTATTATTACACACAAGTTTCTTAAAAAACCATATATGATGCAAGGAATCAGCAAATCTGCCCTTAAACTGTTGGAAGAAAAGCAAATCCACTGCATAATTCTTCTACAAATGATTAGCGTTCAGACATGTTCATTTTATTACTAAAATTGCTAAGCCAAAACTTTTGTTCGCTTCATATTCTGTAAAAACTATGATAGCTAGCATGGCACATAACACACCAAGAGACAACAAAATGGAGCAAACGTGTCGGGGATGGAGAAGGAAGGTTTATCAATGCCCATTTTAGGGTTTTGACCTACGACACTGATACTAGCCAAAAATACGAAGTTCAAGCGTAACAATGTCGATGCTCTCGTATAATAAAATAAAGACGTTTCAAACTCGGTTTCCGCGCACAAATTTATTAAGTATTCTAGATGATACAAGGAATTTAGCAATCCACCCCTAGTCTCTCAAAAGAAAAGCAAATCCACCACCATCTTACGAATAATTAAGTTCAAACATATTCGTTTTACGCCTAAAGTTGCCAACCCAAAACTTTATTCGCGCCACGAATGTAGCCATGTTTTTATACTACAATGGTATTTTTAGAAAGATGCAAAGTGTAATGTGCTATCTTTGTCCGAATCAGTTTACTACGTTTCTATAAAAATACAGTTTTCTTTTTGTTTACTACGGGTTGTAGTACAATATAAGGTGGTGTTTATTTTTTATTTATCAAATTCCACTAGTTTTATAAAAGCTCTATGGCGGCTGATAAACGTTTCCCTTTATAAAATGCCCGCTACAAGATATATACACACACCCCTGGACCCTGGTCCAATTCATCAAATCCAAATCTCAGAAAAGAAAACGCGAGACAGAGGAGTACTCTGCCACTCGGCCAGCCCGAGGCCAGGCCCCGCCGTGCGCCTCCTCTCCCTGACTCCTTCGCTCGAACGCAGCCCGCGCGGGCGCCCGCCGCCGCCTCTCCCGTCGGCGACCGCGGTCAGCCGGACGGACGACGCCGCCCCTCCCGTCGGCCACCGCCGCGTGCAGCGCTCCGCTCCAGGTCGGTGTTCCGCTAATCCTCCGGACTGACCTCTGCAGCGCCCGCTGTCCGACTCCTCTCTCTCTCTCTGAGTCTTCTTTGATCCCCCGTCTGCCGTTTGGACCGAGGAAGAAGGCGCACTGACGTCAGGGAATCAGGCCGCTTCTCCCGGTGGACTGCCCAAAAAACCCCGGCTCTGGTGGCTCTCTCGCCCGCCCGCCCGCAAATTCCAAAAGGCCCAAACCCCCAGGTCGGTGGAGCGCGGCGCCCGAACCCCGAGACGGCCAGAAATATTCTCCCTTATTACCTTTCCGCAGGTGTTCGTCCGACTCTGAACTCCGAACCGATTAGGATTCAGGGAGAGATTCTCTTTACCGTTCTCCGTGTCGCCCTCCTCTCCTCTTCGTCTCCGTGCCGGCCTCCCCCTTCGCTCTCCCTCGCACGCAGATTGCTGCGCCGGCGGCGTCGGCGTCGGGTCCCCCCGCAAGCAAGGCGCCGCCGCCACCTTCTGCTGCTACCGGGATTCGACTAGGGGGCGGGTTGGTTCCGTCCTCTGCAGGTGAGGCGCCCCGGCTCTGCCTCTCCGTGGAGGGTTTTTCCTCGTAGGCTATTTTGTTTTCTGTCGTGGACTTCGATCCTGTATTATTTTCCTATAAACCCTCTTCGGATCAAACGAGCCGTGCTGTCAAATTCCTGTGAATTGGTTTCCTGTGTCCAAATTCCGTAGGAATTCCAGCGTCCAATCTGACCACATTCTCGCACTCATTCACGTTTCTCCTGTAAATTGGTACTGGTTGTCAGTTCGTGCCGATGGCCCGTTTGCTCCGGTTTTGCTATCAACTGTCCGATTTGATACCAGTGCCTGGGATTGAGATGCGATTCCTGTTTCCGTAGCAATGCCTGTAGCAGTTTGCTGTTCCATCAAACTATTTCTTCCTGTATCAATGATTTAGATTAGATTCTATTCCTTTTCGTATGTCATCTCTACTTCTGTCAGTATGATATATTTTTTATGTGTTCGTTCTGCAGGATGGAGGAGCCAAATGCTGAAATGGGAATGCCAACCGTGGAGCTGAAAGGTATCACATTCTATCTCATGACCAATACAGAGATGGTAAGCTTTTACTTTGCCTCGACAAATTTTGCCCCCGAAAAGAGGAATATACTTAAAGCTGGTGTGCATTTCCAGGAAAAGTCAAGCAGCGTGAGCATTGTAGAACCATCTGATGTCAGTAGTGCCAAGTTGGGACTACCAAATGGGGCACCACAGTGTGAGACTTGCGGAGCGCTGAGTGTGCGTGAATGTGATGGTGAGTAATATTAAGCATTCAGCATCAAATCTATGTGGTTGTTCCTAATCCAAAATAAATTGACGTGTCCAAATTTTAGGTCATTCTGGCGTGATTAAGCTGCCGGCAACTGTGTTCAACCCGCATCTATTCGAGGAAGTTGTTCAGTTACTGAATCAGATATGTCCTGGCTGCCACACTCGAAAGCAGAACAGAGATTCAAAGGTTTGTGATAGTCAGATTAACCTAGTTCATCCTGATTTACCAATTTATTCTCTTTAATATTTTAAGGGTGTCATACCTTATGGGCCATAGCGCCTCTGGACAATAAGGTCCTTGTTCAAAAACTCTCATTGTTGATCTGCTGAACTAATGTCATGGTGCTAAGTCCTGCATACAAAATAAAAGTCCATAAAACAAATATCGGTACTGCTGTCATAGCTAGTGCATCTTTTCCCATGCCTAACGTATCTTTAAACAAACTTCTTCAATGTGGAAACCAAGCTTTATACTGATTACTAACATTTTATTTGTTTGAACATTTGGAATTTGTGAGACAAGATATTTACATTTCAAAAGCACATCAGAAGATATGTAGGCATTGCAACACATAATATAGAAACTATGCATGCAGAAGCATCTCTCTTTTTTGGTATATCGGGTTGGTTCATATTTATTCCTCTAACATGTTGATTTTTGTTGTCGAAGAGGTCGGATGGGGCAACAAGTCAAGCAACTTGCAAGTATTGCTCAGTAAGTGCATCTTCAACGTTTGGGCCTGTAATTCTGCCCTATCATATTAAACCTTGACCCTTTTTTGCTGAACAGAAGGATGGCACTAAACAATACCCCGATGTAATCTTTAAGACACTGACAAGCCCAAGAATAACACTGTCCAAGGCTAAACTTCTACGGGACCCTAACGTTATGGACAAAATTTCGCTTACTGCAGAAGTTGCTGACAGAGTGACTGGTTCACCTGAAGTTCTTCCCCTGGACTATTGGGATTTCGTACCTCATCACCACCCCCCTCAATCAAATATGACCAAGATATTATTGTCTCCATACCAAGTAAGTACTCCCTCCGATCCATATTAATCGTCGCAGCTTTAGTATAAAGTTGTACTAAAGCTGCGTCAATTAATATGGATCGGAGGGAGTATTTGCTATTCAGTAACATTAGTCTGTACTGTGTTGGCTTGCAGAGCAGATTTGGTTTTGCTGCAGCATCGTTTCCTGTTTCTTCTTTTGAGAAAATGTTCTATATTATTGGCTGACAATTCATCAACTTTGTCCCTGCCATATTTTTCTCAAAGCGTCAAGTGTATGGAATTATAAGACAATTTAAAGGGGATTTTGGGTTGCTTGTGTTGTTTTGAATATTTTATAACATGCAGAAAACAAAACACAACAAGCACTATGTGATCCAGAAATATGATATATCATTATTATTATCTGGCAAAATAGTTTTGCATGAACATTAAGGCAATACACTTGGTCCACGATGATGCATTACCAACTCTCTGCATAAAAGTGGATGCAGAATGTCCTCATAAGGTGTAAATTGACTCATCCAATTTTCAGTGAAATTATAATGCACCTCTAGTTTTGTTCAGTGGACGATGTGTGGATGAAAAATATAATTAAGTGATAAGGGAAACTGGGCCAATGCTATTTTCTCAAAGCTTCTTTTGAAAGGTGGTATGCATATTCTTGTAGGCCACTGCACTGGTATTGCTATGCTACAGAGTATTTCTTTCAAAAATAAATGGCAAGCAACCGACCATATAACTTTAAAATATTTCTTATGGTTAAAACCTTATTTCCCTTATCACATTTGCAGGTCTCTCACATACTGAAACAACTTGATCCTGAGCTATTTAGCCGGTTTGCTTCAAAGCCGGAGCTAATTTTCATGTCGTGTTTGCCGGTGACTCCTAACTTCCATCGCGTGGCGGAGTTGCCCTATGGGTTTTCAGATGGCCCTCGCCTAGCTTATGTAAGTGCTAGACCTCTCTGGTGAACTTCATACCAAAGATTATTTTCTGTATCATCCCTTCAACGTATTCTAACAATTTTCTTAAATGCTTTTGTTAAATGCAACCAAATCCTCTGTATGGTGTAAGGACTTACATCTGATAGTGAGTCAACAATAAATCATGTAATCAACGAGAGAACCTAGGCTAGTCTTCCTACATCTAATTAAATGATTCATCACTATTCTGTCTAATATACTCTTACACAATTCTGTTGCCAAAACAAGGCAGTATTCTCTCTGGTTTCCTTATAGGTTTGTTGAGCATGCTTGTTTTATTGTGGTCTGATGCACATACTTGGTGCATATCTGGGCTGTGTTGGTGTCGTGATTATGGACTTATATGCTTTTTCATTCCATGTTTGGACTTAGGATGACCTGACAAAAGCTTACAAGAGGACGGTTGATGTCGGTAGGAAACTTGATGACTTGCGTCAGCATCCACAGTTCAGTGTTCTTGCAAGTTCACTTGTCACAAGCCGAGTTGTGGAGTGCCTCAAATTGTCAAAGGCAAGGGAGCTGATATCTTGTTTTAATGCAGTATCGATGTTGCATGATTATATTTCTTTCTATTGCAATATCCGCATAGCATGATCCACATTATCCAGATATGAATTTCCCTATTTTTGTCAATTTTACTAAAATTATGCACTGTCAGAGCCTCCCTTGCAGTTTTCCGGTCAAGTTCTCCTGTCGTATTGTCAGATCTATAGATACTCAATAAAAAACAATTAAACCAAAGTCTGTACTTCATAACCTCAACCCCACACACACTTGTGCGCTCAACACTTCTCTGTCGTAATCCAGTAAAAGACATGTTAGCTTATTTTGATGCGGCTCTTAAAAGCATCATAACAGTCCTTTTAATATGGTTAGATTAGGTGTGTTTTATTTGAAGCAGCTCTTGTTTATTTTGTTCCCACTCACACATATGGAGTTATGCATTTGACAGTATTATTTGGTTCCCATTTTTGTCTATCCCTTTTCCATTAATTGCTTTCCATCTCCAAACATGCACTCAGTAGTTGACTTGCACCATATGATATTCAAATTGTTCTGGCACTTTACCTGATTGTAGTGGAGAATAGCGCATACTTTCTTCCACCTTGATATGTTGCCCTCTGTAAACAGATTAAACACAGCCGACAAAACATAGCTGTTTCATCTAGTCCCCTCTAAGTTTAATTCGGTTAATTTCGAAGGATGAGTATCGGGTTCAGTGAAAGGAAAGCTGTTTGTTTTTGTTATTATTCAAAACAAAGAATTACCAATATGTAGTTTGAGGTGGCATTGTGATTACTGCTTATGTCATATGCTTTCACTTGCTTGTTAACATTTTTATTTATTTGCAGTTACACTCTAAAAAGACAGATAAGGAATCATCAACAGACACACATGGAATGAAATGGTTGAAGGATGCCATTCTCAGCAAACGGTCCGATAATGCTTTTCGGGGTACTATGGTCGGTGATCCGAAGATTAGATTGCATGAAATTGGCATCCCTGTGGATTTAGCTTCGAACTTGGTTGTTTCTGAGCATGTTAACTCCTACAACTTTGACAGCATAAATTCGAAGTGCAACTGTTACCTTCTTGCCAATGAAAAACTAGTCATTAAGCGTAGTGGAAAGACAATTATTGTTCGGAAGCCAAATCAGCTGGTAATTGGTGACACTGTGCACAGGCTGTTGCAGGATGGTGATCTTATTCTTATCAATAGGCCACCGTCAGTACATCAACACTCCCTTATTGGACTCTCTGCAAAATTACTCCCAGTTCAGTCGGTACTTTCAATCAACCCACTCTGTTGTGCACCACTCGCGGGAGATTTTGATGGGGACTGTTTGCATGGATATGTCCCACAGTCCATACAGTCAAGAGTTGAGCTTGGGGAGCTAGTTAGTTTGAGCCACCAACTATTGAACGCGCAAGATGGGCGAAGTTTGGTGTCATTAACACATGACTCTCTAGCTGCAGCATATCTGTTAACAAGCTCAGAGGTATTACTAAAGAAAACTGAAGTTCAGCAATTTCAAATGTTATTATGCCATCCACTCTCGCCGACACCAGGGCCAGCAATAATGAAATCTATACACTCTCATGGTCCACTGTGGACCGGTAAGCAGTTGTTCAGCATGCTGCTTCCGTCTGATATGAGTTTCAGCATTGAGCCTAAGGTACACATCATAGATGGTGAAGTTCTTGCCTGCCCATCTGAATCTTTTTGGCTGCAGAATAGCATATCTGGCCTTTTCTCCGTCATGTTCAAACAATATGGCGACAAGGCTCTTGAGTTACTCTCTTCTGCTCAGGATGTACTATGTGAGTTTTTAACCAAGAGAGGTTTAAGTGTCAGTCTTTCGGATATCTATCTGTTCCCAGACCATGACTCGAGGAGAAAACTAGCTGATGGAGTTAATCTGGCATTGGATGATGCTGAAGAGGCTTTTCGTATTAAACAGATATTGCTAAGTCCAGATTCCATACCGATTCTGAAATGTTATGACGACTGTGCTGATTTATCACAATCTTACGAACAGTCCAATTTCATTCAGAGCAATCTGCCAGTTATAAAATCTTCAATCATGGCGTTTAAGAGTGTATTCAGTGATCTTCAGAAGATGGTTCAACAGCACACAGCCAAAAATAATTCAATGATGATGATGACTAATGCAGGAAGTAAGGGTAGCATGTTGAAGTTTGTGCAACAAACTGCATGCGTCGGTCTTCAACTTCCAGCAAGCAGATTCCCCTTTAGAATTCCGTCGGAACTCTCATGTGCCAGCTGGAATAGGCATAAATCTGAGGGCACGGGTGAATGCTTGGGAGGCCAAAACTTGTATGCTATGATCAGGAATTCCTTTGCTGGTGGTTTAAATCCATTGGAGTGTCTTCTTCATTCGATATCTGGCAGAGCAAACTTCTTCAGTGAGAATGCAGATGTTCCCGGGACTTTAACAAGAAAACTAATGTATCACCTGAGGGATGTATATGTTGCTTATGATGGGACTGTTAGAAGTTCTTACGGGCAGCAGATAATGCAGTTCACTTATGATACTGCTGAAGACATGTGCAGTGATCGCAATCTGAAAGGTGAACTTGGTGCCCCTGTTGGTTCGTGGGCTGCTTGTTCCATTTCAGAAGCTGCATATGGAGCTTTGGATCACCCAGTGAACAGCTTAGAGGAATCTCCTCTCATGAATTTGCAGGTTACGCTCTTTTACTATATTGTTTCATGGCCCATGATTATTGTGATGTCTTTTTTCTTTCTTCTTTCTTCTGATACTACTTTAACATTAATTTCAGGATGTATTGAAGTGCCAGAAGGGTGGTACTTCTATGGATCATGTTGGTTTGCTTTTCCTGTCAAAGAATCTAAAAAAATATAGATATGGTTTGGAGTATGCATCGCTAGAAGTGAAGGATCATCTCGAGCCAGTGAACTTCTCTGATTTGGTTGACACCGTCATGATCCTGTCAGTACATTTGAATCATCTTTTTCCTATCACTTTACGATGAAGTACTTTTTAATTAATTAATATTTTTTGCATTTTGTTTTGCAGACATGGGGGATGTGGTATACAGTCAACAAAAGGAAGCCCATGGATTACTCATTTTCATCTAAGCCAGGTCTAAGTCTTTCTAAGTAATCACATTTCCTATTTTATAAGGGTCATTAAGCTGATGTCTTAAATAATTATTTAAACTTGTGCGTACATGCAGGAAATGATGACGAGAAAAAGATTGGGACTAAAACTTGTTGTGGAAGAGCTTACAGAACAATACAATGCCAAAAGAGACAAGTTAAACGATGTGATCCCTAAAGTTTATATTTCAAAGGGGTAAGTTCGGAAACTATTTGGTTCCCATAAAAAAACTGTTCATGTTAAAATTAGTATTTATTTGTCTCTCTGTTTCTTTTTGTCTAACCACACTAATTTGGTGTGCCAACTGCTTCCATGTTCTCACTAACGTGAAAATGAAGATACAGTATATGCCCTGTTAATATACTCAACTCTCCTTTCTGCCCTCGCTCTCAGCGCGGTAATTATCACTAACTAACATTCATGGCAATATATAAGTTAGATTCCGTTGATGTTTACCAGTCAGGGGAGAAACATTTTGGTGTATTGTATGCTACAAAGTAATTGTATTTCAGCAGCATCAGTTTATAGTGTGTGCTTCATTTCTATGTCGAAATGATGTCATGAAGGGTAAATACCGCTGGGAAGATGGTCAGGCGGCTGTTTGGGAGAGGGGTTAGATTAGGGATTGCGAGGATGAAGTAGACGGCAGATTAGGTCGTAATTCTTCTTGCTTGATCATTCATCTCAAGGCCTCAAGGGGTCAAGTAACAACCCAAGCTAGGCAACAAATTGAACATCTTGTCTCAAGTTGGTGTAAGGCTTGACTTAAGTGATATCTTCTACTTAATTGATTACTAATTCCTAGTTAATAATACTATTCCCAAACTTAAAGATAACACAATTATATCCCTTAGTTGGAGCCAGCTAGGGCCGTCCGTACCTAGCATTTGGGTGACCAACCCACACGACAGTGTCAACCTAGCAACCTTTTTTCTCTCCAAATACTAGATTTTAATCTATTCATCATATAGTATTGGTCTTTTCTGGAACACCTATAAAGTTTGCGTCATTTCGTTAAGGAAAACAAAAGCTGTTCATGGTAGCAATTGAACTATTCAAGATACAATGCTGTTATCCATTGATGGGTTACCTCACATCAATGTTAGACCAAACCAGTAACAATAAATGAGTTATCATTCTTATTTTGGAGAATTTGACATCTTGATATAGTTAAAATTACCACAACAAAATACTACCTCTGTACCAAAATATAAGACGTTTTTGTAGACTAAACTAGCCTACAAAAGTCTTATATTTTGATACGGAAGGAGTAGATATTTTGTATTAGAGGAGGAACTATATAGTACAAGAGACTTGGAATACAAGGAAGGAAATCTAGACTAATACAGACACCTAGACCAATACTAATACTACTCAACAGTTTTTATCTAAAAATTTACATTGTAGTTAAATCCAACTATTGCATTGCCCGCCCAAGTGATATATACACATCAATATTTCAACAAACATGTCAGGCATTAGATGTGAGGTGAATTGTAGGCTATGAAGTGCTTATGTATGTTATACATTATGCGAATGCCTACTTTACTTTTTCTCTTTGAGCTTCTGCAATATATATTTTGACATGTAATACTTCTACCCTGCAGCAAATGTTCTGCTGACAATGAGTGCGGTAACAGGCAGACTTGTTGCATCACTGTGGTAACACAGGATGATTCAAACTCTTTGTCTCAATTGGACACTATCAAGAAAAGGGTGATTCCAAACCTCCTGGCCTTACTAGTGAAAGGTAATTATGGTTCGATAGATTTTCCGAAACATGTTTTCTATATTTGTGCTAAGGAACTCCTTACTTTACTAGATCGAGTTGTAGAACATATAATTTTATTTTTCTAAGTTTCATTGTACAAAGGTAAAGTTGTTTTCGCTGCAACTTGTATGATTCAGTCTTCTGATGTTCTCATAAATTTGAGGACCCGTTATGTGACTTCTATGTTTCAGATATCACATACTAACTTGATTCCTTCAGTACAGAACATGCGGATTATATTTGATGCACAATACTTGTTTTCCTTTGCAGGATTTTTGGAATTTAAGAAAGTTGAGATCCAGTGTCAAGAGGACAGTGAACTTGTTGTGAAAGTTGTTATGTCTGAGGAGCATTGCAAGAGTGTGAAGTTTTGGGCTACTCTACAAAAGTCTTGCATAGCAATTATGGAGTTGATTGACTGGGAGCGGAGCCGACCAGGGAGCGTATATGATATTTTCTGCTCATATGGCATAGACTCAGCGTGGAAATACTTTGTTGAAGTATATATTTTCTTCTCTTTGTTTTGATTTTCACTTCTCTACACATTTGGGTCAAATTGTTTTGAAGCCTGATTGCCAATGATAATTTCTTCTATAGCATTTGATGTTTCCTCATTCCTTGTGCAGTCTTTAAGATCAAAAACTGATGATATTGGAAGGAATATTCGCCGCGAACACTTGCTGGTCGTTGCAAATTGCCTGTCTGTCAGTGGGCAGTTCCATGGACTAAGCAGTCAAGGTTTGAAGCAACAACGGACTCGATTATCAATCTCATCTCCATTTTCTGAAGCTTGTTTTTCTGTGAGTAATTTAGGCTTCTTCTTTACTACAAGATTTTCCTTTTTAAAGTGCGGTGAACAAATTCTTATTTGATGTCATGTTCTGCAGAGGCCTGCACATACTTTTATAAATGCTGCAAAGCAGTCTTCAGTGGACAATCTCTGTGGTACTGTAGATGCAATGGCCTGGGGCAAGGAGCCTTCTACTGGGACATCGGGTCCTTTCAAGATTATTTATTCTGGGAAGGTGAGTATTGTAACTACTGTCAAATTTAGGCGCATGCTTTTTTAGAGGCATTTCATTGTACTCCCAAAAATGAAAAAAGTAAAAGCAAATTGAGGCCTTCATATACAAATTCATGCATTTAGTTTTCGAGAGCATAGTGCCAGATATATTTTCCCAGATACCTGTCTGTGATCAGGCTGTGGGATGCTTGAAGTGTCTGTCTCGTGATGTTGGGATTATTTTGTAACCAGTGAGTTAATCTTGGCCAAGTGATAAATGGATAAAAATACGCTTTCTCCTTACTGTACTCGATGCATATACATATGTTTAATTCGATGCTAACATTTAACTTTTTCTGCAGGCGCATGCACCCATACCAAATGAGAACATCTATGACTTCCTAAATAGCCCTGAAGTTCGGCAAGCGCCGGGTGAAGCTTTCTTGAATGGTAGCACCATATCTGTGGAGCAAGATTTTCTTGTTGCTACAGTTGGTATGTGGGACAACATTATTGATATGCGCACTTGCTTGCAGAACATGCTACGAGAGTAATGCCCCCATCACTATCCATGGAATTGTATTGTGCATAGTAGTTTTATCCCATTTGAAGTTTTATCTTGATTACCTTCCTATATGATACCATGTTTTACTTGCATGAAGGTACCAATTAAATGAATGTGTTGGGGAGCTAGATAAATCACGTGTAATCGAGGCCCTGAGATTTCATCCCAGAGGGCGTGAAAAGATTGGTGCTGGAATAAAAGATATAAAGGTAATATAAATGTGTTTCTGTTTTCCTCGTAGCTTCGTCATTCTACAATTCTACTGATATGAATGTAGCTAACTATAGATGACTGTATTAATAGTAATTCTATTGTTTCCCAAAATAATAGGATTGATTTTCTTACATCTTTGTGTGCATCTGTTTTTCATTTGGTATATGTACTAATATTCTCGGTGCTGACATGCGAATGTGCTAATGAGCTGTCCACTTAATGTGAAAAAGGATTGTGTTCATTTAATTCCATCTCAAGGTTGCTACCCTTACCAGCTTTCGTAGCATTGTTGTGTTCCCAAGGTTGCATGAACAACAATCCTTTCCCTCTGTTCATATTGTTCAATCTGACGGTATCTGTTGTGTTACATCCCTGTTTTGGTACCTATGCTTGTTGTAAATATCATAGCCAACTATTTTGCAGTGCATTATGGTTACTCTTGAATTCTAGCATATTGTTACCCTGAGATGATGTGATGTGTGCTCCTCGCAGATTGGACATCATCCTAGTCACCCAGGAACAAGGTGCTTCATTATGGTACGGGACGATGGTACCACTGAGGATTTTTCTTACAAGAAATGTGTCCAGGCTGCCGCGGATTCTATCTCGCCTGAGCTCGGACGTTATGTAGAGAGGATACTACGGAACAGAGCAGTTTCGTCACAATGTTAGCAGAGGCCAGGGGTCCATCCTCCTTTTTGAAAAAAAGAGTAGCACTGTTGCCATTTCATCTAGTTCAGTTCAGACCATAGGTAGAGAGCATCTGATGTTTTGTCGACAAGGAGCTGTCGAACAGTAGGTAGAGAGCATCTGATGTTTTGTCAACAAGGAGCTGTCGAACAGAAGAAGTGGACGATGATCAGTTATCCCAGAGAAGAGTGAACTGCTGATTGGCGAAGATGCCGTGCTTCTTCGCCACCCTTCTGGTAGGAAATGAACATGTTGTCTTGTAGGGCGATGCCATTCTTTTGTTGTACAACCCTTCTTCTCCTTGGCATTAGCATCTGGATATGTTGGAAGGAAACAACGTCGTGAACCCTGTTTGTATGTAGAAATTTTGGCCCAAATTTCTGGGTGCTCATTTTATCCACCTTTCAGAAATTTTCCTGCCATGGTTCCGGCACTTGTTAAGAGGTTATGGTGAGGTTTCTTGGTGCAGCTAAATCTTGGCTCCCATGGTTTTTACGGTGAGGTTTTTCTCCATGACGTTTGTTACAAGGAGAGATGAGTGATGATCGGCAATGCTGGGCAAAGGGGAGAAGGCCAGCGCGGCGCAAGGGCAAGGACAACTTTCTAGGGAGGCGACGAAAATGAGCTAGTACGATCGGCGGTGCTGCCTGCCATTGGGAGCAAAGGGGGAGGGGTGTTCCATCAGGACCGCGCAAGGGGAGCAACTTGTGAAGCCACAGCAGGGGAAGGAGGAATAAAGGGCAGCTAACTAATTAGAGACGCAAAACTCGTTTCCCGGAACACAATTAAAATGCTAAAATAATAAAGGCCATTCGTCGAGCAGTTCTCAAGTCAAACCTCGCCCCTGACCCCCGCGTCCCTCTCTGAGGTGACACGGAGGACCCTAGCTTCCCTCCCTCTGGCCCCTTCTCCCTTGCTGATGTGGAGGGACACTGTCAGGAGAAACCCGAGCAAGGCCTCTCCTGGATGCGGCTCTCCCCCGGCAGCGGCATGGTATCGGTCGGTGGATTTCTTGGCGGCGAAGCACGACGAAGATCCGATGGCGGCCCTGCTCGGTGGCGGTGGGGCGGGCTCCGTCCGATGGTGTTGCCGCGGCCGCCAGGGGCTCTAGGTCCACACGTGCTGGATCTGGGTGGGCCTGTGGGGCTTGGTTTGTGGTTGCCAGTAGGCATGGTGATGCCGGGTCGCAGTGGCTTCTGGGCACCGTGGTGGTGCCAGCCGTTCTGGCGGTGGTGCTGGTCCGGCATGACGACGTGGCTTCAACGACGCGGTGATGTGGTGGCGACGGAGTGAACCAACATGGGCGGTGTTGCCCATTCTGGGGGGGCAAGGATGTAGGGGTGGGTCCATGCGGATGAAAGTCTTGTCCGTCTTCGTCAGTGCCAGTGGTGATGACACCCGTGGGTGTCGTTCTCCCTTCTTGGAGGCATCACTGTGGTGTGTCGGCATCTTGCTCTCGCTCACCTAGTTTATTTTCTTCGGGTGAAAGCCTAGGTTCGGATCTGGAACGACGAAGGCGGCGCCCTCGGCGCCGTTCCTCTGTTTGGAGCATCGTATTTGGACACATGGCTTGGAGGTTCTATGTTGTGTTCCTATGGCGCTCACTGCTTTTATGGATTGTTCTCTAGGGTCTAGGGGCACTATGTACGCCGTTGCAGGTGAGTCCAAGATGATAACTTTCTCATAGTTGTCTGAGTCCCATCACCCACCTGCCAACTCTTTTAGGCCTTCAAGGGGTGGTTGGTGCGTCAGCAACGATAGTTCTTTTGGAGTTGTTGCTCTTTGGAGATGACCGGTGTTGGTTGAGATGCAGCTTTGATGGCCAATTTAGGACATGATCTTGTGCGTTGTGGTTGTAATGTGTGCGTTCGAGTTGGAGTGGAGTTTACTTCTCACCAGTTTGCATGCTTTTGAAAAATAAATTCTAAAATAAGTAAACACCTAGGGAACAACTGCCTTGGGAAAAAGTTTTTCCAAACATTGGACTGAAATCCAGCAGCCATCACCATATCTTCCTCCTCCAATCTACCCTCCTCCTCCGGCGGCGATTCGTGTTGTCCCCGCCTCCGGCGAGGTCTCGATAAGCCCTTGATGGCATCCTCGTGTCGAGCTTTGCTGTTGTTCAATCCGAGAGTCTGGCAAAACGAAAAGCACATCCACCCCCTCGTGTGCGTCGGCGGCTAGCCACGTCGCATTGGTATCGCTACTGATAGAAAGTCACCTCCTACTGAAAGAATAAATGAGACACCAAAACCTCAACCCTGGGGTTCGATCCATGGGAGGTTAGGGGTACCAACACCCTCTTAACCATCAAACCACTAGTTTGTTCTCTGACTAACCTGATTTCTATTCTCAAGTAATTGAGAAATAGCAAACCTGCCAAAATAAACATTTATTCCGAAACAAACATCACATAAATATTGTCCTGTCATAGTGATTCGTAAACAAATACAGTACTAGCAACCAAAATTTCCATTCTAGCATCATATACCCGATGTATATATGTATGTATACATATATCAAACTCATGTATACATATTTACACCATTACGTAAGTAATACGCACTCACGCAAGTTCACAACAATTAACAAATAAACCAATACCATTCCCACCCGTATAATTTTTTTTTTGAGGATCCCCACCCGTATAATTAACCCCTACGTATTTCATACCTCTCCAAAACGCCGAAAGAGAAAGAAAGAAATAAATAACCCCCAAAATCGAAAAAATACACAATTTGTATACGTACGCGGGTACCTATACTGGTATGCGTGTACATGTATCTGTTCTGCTCGACACGACCTATAGTAGAAATGAATAAATAATCAAGAGTCTTTGGTGTGCTCCAGCACGTCGACCATGAGTTGCATCGCCTTCACCTGCACCTGCAGCCGCACGATGTAGTCGGCGGCGCGGAACAGGAGCTCGTCCACGCCGTCGTCCTCCGCCATATCGTTGCTGCGGTGATCGCCGCCGCTCGGGACGAGCCGCCTCAGCGCTTCCATCTTCCTCCTGATCGCCTCCACGCAACGCCGCCGCCCGGCCGTTGTCCTCGTCGCCTTCCTGCCGCTCCTTCTCTTGGTATTCCTCGGCGACGACTTAGGAGCCACGGCGGAGTATGCCGGCCCGCTCCTCGCCGTCGTCGTGGCGGTGGCGGCGTTGCAGTAGATGCTGGCGTGTGCAACCATGGCGGATCTTGATCGCGACGGCTACTACTTGGAATGAGAGATAGAGACAGAGAGGCAGGCAAGTGCGTACGTAGAGCAGTGGCTAGAGGAGATCGATCGATGAGGGAGATAATGCAGCCGGTGGCTGAGTATGCATGTGTTGGAACATGACGAAAGGGGTGCCATATATATAGGAGAGGAGAGGCCGCGTTGGAGCTGCTAGGTTGGAAGGGGTGAGATATGTGGGGGAATTAGGTGTCAGAGCATAAAGAACCCATGTTGTGTCCTGTGATTAAGCATGCACATGCATCAAGCATAGCTAGATCATATACATGTATGTGGATCATATATTCATATACTACTTAATTTGTGTGATGCTAGTGAGAGAGTAGGGGTAGCAGCATGTTGGCATGCATGGGAGGTATTGCTTGAGGGAGAGGGCATGCATGCATGTTCCTCCTAACTCAAGGCCACATGCCACCACATGATATATATCTTAAACAACCAACATTTCTGATCTTCTATCTCTCTCATCCATCCAAACACACACAGGCAGACACCTCTCATACACCACCAACCAACCATGCATGCACTCCCTTTTAATCTCCTCATCAGAACACCCTGTACCCCTCCCTCCACTGCATGATCCTCCTCAAGGTACCATGCATATGCATGCATGCATGTGTGATGTGTCAAGGGCCCACGTGCACCACACCACTCTAGCTCCCTTGCCAGGCTGCCACCTCAGCAAAAGTGCAGCACTGAGAAGTCTCCTGCGTCATGTGCACACATACATAGTTTGCTAAGCACGATACTACATGTAATACATCTCCCTCCTCCCTATGTTAACTATAGTTAAGTATTGGCTGAGATAATGTGCCACCATGTTCCCCTCCGGGGAGCTGATCATGGTATGCACCATTGTGCCGATTTAACTAATTGGACCAATCAAATTCGTTGCACATGCAGACCATCTCCATGATTTGGGGCCTGATTTCCTGACATGTTCTTCTCTTTTGACATATATTCTTCGCTACGGTAACGTGCACGACACCCTTGATCTTGATCTGCGCGACGATTGGAATGTTCCGTTAACACGTGTCGATATTGCCAACTATCATCTGCTGGCAACATATATAGAGCTTCTTGTGCTACTGCCGGCACATGTATCGGTAGGCCATGATGTCGATCGGCACCTTATATGTTTATTACAGGTGTGCCACTGACAAGTGTTGATCGTGCCAGCTGTTGATACATCGACCGACGATCAATTGATGGGTTAGCGCAATTTGCGGGATAAGAATTAGTGCTTAATTGCCATGAGCAGTACGTTGTGCACTTTCTAGGAAGATTCCTAGAGAGATCATGGAGCAGTATAGTCTACTACTAGTTAATTGTGTTGATGCATTCAAGTATGGCGGCAGCTGAGCATCGATGACTAGGTTCGGTCGGTTGATAGTTAATGTTAGGCATGTGATTAAGGTTAACCGGACTGCACATGGATAAGTCAAACATACAACACAACCAAGGTCAATGATCTATGTATAAACAATATGTTATGTTGTGATGTGAAAAAATGGAGTTCAGTTTGTGCTGGTACGATGGTACCTGGTAATAATAACAGTTATATGAGCAAGAGGTATATTAATTGGATTAACTACTAATCCTGGAAAGCCAAATGTAGCTCTCCGTAAAGCCTTTTCGCAAAAAAAAAAAAGAACTCTCTGTAAATCCACAACCAGCTTGAGAATCTGCTGCTGTCCAAAAAAAGAAGAAAAAACTTGAACTCATTGTTCCATTACCTTGATTCAATGAGTTCATAAAGTTTTTTCTTATTATGGTGGTGTGTGTGATTAGTTACATTACAATAGTTCTTGAGTAATATTTAAAAGATCATCTACTAGAAAATAAACTAAATCATGGCCACTAACTCACCACTTCGTGGTAGGCAACCAAGCAATGAAATGTTGTTAGACGTGTCGCTAGTGTGATGCAGGATAGAGTTGGTGTCGCCATTGGCCATGAGTAGTGTAAAGAGAAGGGACGGAAGGCAATCGATAGGTTGGAGGTAGAGGAGAAGATGAAAAGAAAAGAAAAACATGGATTCCAATATTGATGAGACAGAGTCAAACGAGAAGGGAACACAAGTACATAACACAAAATATCTTCTATGGGACATGATCCTTTTTTTGCGGGAACTGATCCTAATTACTGTCTATGAGGAGGGGTCGATGTAATAACTCCATCTTATAGCCGACGATAAGCTCTTTCTTTTAGTTCATATCAAAAGAATGAAATAACCGTTAATTAGCCGTAGGCATCGGTGGTGATGAAGTCATTTAATCACTTATATCCACAGAGGAGAAGTCGATGAAACTAAGTATATGAATTGTTCCTTTCATTTAGTGCAGGTTCACGCCATATTCTGAGAGATGGAGACTCAATGTGCTTTTAAAATCTGTTTGATGTTGGCTTGACCTCTTGAGATTGATCAATAATATGTTGTTGTCGGTGTTCTGGGAACCAGGGTACCCAGACTTGCCTGCCCGCGGCCCACGACGTGGCTCCATCGACGGCCTGGTACGGCCCAGTTTCAACACCAACAAGACAAGACCCTCGCGAGGAGCCAACCCTCGCGAGGCAGACAGCGCCAAGACCTCCTGAGGGAGCGGCCTCCCCAGGCTGCCTCCTGAGGAGCGGAGATTTCTATGCAGGTATCCAACCTCACGAGGTTGCGATGACGCAAGCCATGACGACCAAGGCCAGGCGGGCGCCAGCAGGCGCAGAAGAGCATGTTTCCTCTTTGGTGCTAAGGAGGCAAGCGCAGGCGTGGGTTCCCGAGGAATCAGGCAAAGGTTTTCATTCCAGTGCAACGAGACCAAGACCGTCAGGACGGCAGGACGGATGTCATCGCCGGGCCCACCGCGGCCTCACGACTAGAAGCTTTGCAGGCGAAGACCATCTTTCGTCAGGATAAGATGTACTACTTGTCCCCTTTCAAATTGGCCGTTGTGGAATCCCTTCCCGCCTATGTTTTGGGGGAAGAGGACCAAGGCCACTATAAGTATAGGTTAGCCACCACCATAGAGGGGGAGGGGATCCTTTCCACCCTCACCCCAGAGCAAACCTCGCGAGGTTGTTCTTCCCTTGTACTAGTTCATCCCCAGCCCCCCGTGAGGCAAATCCACCACAAAGCAGGAGTAGGGTCTTACACCGCAAGGGGGCCCGAACCTGGGTAAACTGCCGTGTCCATCTCCTTCCTTGATCCATCGAGCTAGGCTGTAGGGCGACGGGTTGGTTGGTTGGATAGGTTGAGTTCTTCGCACACGCCCCAGAGTTCGAACCTTTCTTGGGTCTGCGGAGCCCTGAATCCGACATTTGGCACGCCAGGTAGGGGCGTGTTGAAGCTTCTCTCCCACCACTCGCTCCATCGCCGTTCCGCCGTTCCAATGGCCGACGCTCGCCGTGTTCGGGCCGAGCGCCGGGCCGCTCGTGTCGCCCAGACAGCACCCGCGGGCAACGGCGCCCCTCGCCGCTCTGCCTCCCCGGTGGCTAACGCCGCCACCGCCCCTGCTGCCCGCGAGCAGCAGGACTCGTCGCTGCCACCGTCCGTGCAGCGCGACGGCCGCACCGCGACTCCATCACCCACTCCAGCCACAGCGTCGTCTTCTCATGGCCGTCATGGGCCGGCGAACGCGCAGTCTGCGCTGCTCATGGCGCGTGAGTTTCTGCGCTATCGTCCGGCTAATGACCTCTACGACGACTGGCTCGCCCGCATCGCCGAACTCGTCAACGCCGCTGGCGAGGCCCCTGCACCGTCTCGTTCGCTTCGCCCTCCGCCGTCCCTGGCGGGCGACGTGGCTCACGGAGCGCCTCCTCCCCCTCCTCTGCACGGCGTGGGCCCCGAGCCGAGGCGTGAAGCTCCCCAGCGCAACCCGCCGCGCAGAGCGCCGGCGTGTGATGAAGAAAGCTGCCAGGTGGTGCAGCGGCCCCAAGGAGAAGCGTGTGCACTCCCAGCACCACCACGTCAAGACCGCGTACCGCCAGAGGCAGCGGCGCGCGGGCGTCGAGATCATGCTCCTCCCCTGCGGCTGGCCCCTGTGAGTGCGGCAGGGTGCCGTGCTTTCACCCCGGAGCTGCGCCGCGTCATCTGGCCCGGCAAGTTCAAGCCGGATCTGCCTCCGCGCTACGACGGCAGCCCTGACCCCGCTGAGTTTCCTCCAGCTCTATGAGCTGAGCATCAAGGCTGCAAACGGCAATGAGAAGGTCATGGCGAACTGGTTCCCTGTGGCCCTCAAGGACGACGCGCTCTTGGCTCCTGAACCTTCCGGTGGGGTCGATCTCCTCCTGGGACGAGCTCCGCGAGCGCTTCATCGCCAACTTCCAAGGCACTCGCGACCGCGCTCCAGCGGCAGGCGACTTGCGGCGCATCAAGCATCAGCCAGGCGAAACCTTGCACAAGTACATATAGCGCTTCACCAACGTCGGCCTCAAGATCCCGAAGGTGTCGGACAAGGCCATCATTTTGGCATTCTCTGAGGGCGTCAGGGATGTCAAGATGAAGGAAGAGCTCGCCATACACGAGGACTTGTGCTCGGCTCTAGAGATGTTCAACATGGCCGCCAAGTGTGCGAGGGCAGAGGAAGGTCACCTCTCCCTCCTGGAGCTTCCGGAGGTTGATCTTGAAGACAAGAAGGCCAAGGCTAAGAACGTGAAGCGCAAGGGCCCAGTTGTGCTCGCGGCTGAACCTGAGATGAAGCGCGGCTGTGACCACCCCGAATCCTCCAAGGGCAACCGTCTGTTCTGCGTCTTCCATAATGTCCACAGCCACAACACCAACGACTGCCAGGAGCTCAGGGCAATCCGCGACTGGCGCATTGTGTTGGAAATATGCCCTAGAGGCAATAATAAAGTGGTTATTATTATATTTCCTTGTTCATGATAATTATCTATTGTTCATGCTATAATTGTATTAACCGGATACCGTAATACATGTGTGAATACATAGATCACAGCATGTCCCTAGTAAGCCTCTAGTTGACTAGCTCATTGATCAATAGATGGTTATGGTTTCCTAACCATGGACATTGGATGTCATTGATAACGGGATCACATCATTAGGAGAATGATGTGATGGACAAGACCCAATCCTAAGCATAGCACAAGATCGTGTAGTTCGTTTGCTAGAGCTTTTCTAATGTCAAGTATCATTTCCTTAGACCATGAGATTGTGCAACTCCCGGATACCGTAGGAATGCTTTGGGTGTATCAAACGTCACAACGTAACTGGGTTACCATAAAGGTACACTACAAGTATCTCCAAAAGTGTCTGTTGGGTTGGCACGAATCGAGACTGGGATTTGTCACTCCGTATGACGGAGAGGTATCTCTGGGCCCACTCGGTAATGCATCATCATAATGAGCTCAATGTGACTAAAGAGTTAGCCACGGGATCATGCGTTACGGAACGAGTAAAGAGACTTGCCGGTAACGAGATTGAACGAGGTATGGGGATACCGACGATCGAATCTCGGGCAAGTAACATACCGATGGACAAAGGGAATTGTATACGGGATTGATTGAATCCTCGACATCGTGGTTCATCCGATGAGATCATCGTGGAACATGTGGGAGCCAACATGGGTATCCAGATCCCGCTGTTGGTTATTGGCCGGAGAGATGTCTCGGTCATGTCTGCATGGTTCCCGAACCCGTAGGGTCTACACACTTAAGGTTCGGTGACGCTAGAGTTGTTATGGGAAATAGTATGTGGTTACCGAATGTTGTTCGGAGTCCCGGATGAGATCACGGACGTCACGAGGAGTTCCGGAATGGTCCAGAGGTGAAGATTTATATATGGGAAGTCATCATACGGTCACCGGAAGTATTCGGGGGTTTGCCGGTATTGTACCGGGACCACCGAAGGGGTTCCGGGGGTCCACCGGGAGGGTCCACCTGCCCCGGAGGGCCCTATGGGCTGTATGTGGAAGGGAACCAGCCCCTAAGTGGGCTGGGCGCCATCCCCCTTAGGGCCCATGCGCCTAGGGTTGGGGGGAAACCCTAAAGGGGGCGCCCCCCTTGGCTTGGGGGGCAAGCCCCCTCCCCTTGGCCGCCGCCCCCCCTCTAGATCTCATCTAGAGGGGCCGGCCCCCTTCCCCCTTCGCCCTATAAATAGAGGGGAGGAGGGAGGGCAGCAGCACCTCATCCAAGGCGCAGCCCTCCCCCTCTCCAACACCCCCTCCTCCTCCGTTGAGCTTGGCAAAGCCCTGCCGGAGAACTGCAAGCTCCACCACCACGCCGTCGTGCTGCCGAAGTTGTCTTCCCCAACCTCTCCCTCCTCCTTGCTGGATCAAGGCGCGGGAGACGTCACCGGGCTGCACGTGTGTTGAACGCGGAGGCGCCGTTGTTCGGCGCTTAGATCGGAATCGACCGCGATCTGAATCGCTGCGTGTATGACTCCTCCAACCGTGTTCTTGCAACGCTTCCGCATCGCGATCTTCAAGGGTATGAAGATGCATCCTCTCTCTCTCGTTGCTAGTCTCTCCATAGATTGATCTTGGTGATGCGTAGGAAAATTTTTTGATTTACTACTACGTTCCCCAACACATTGGCCGCCGTCCCGAGCGCAAAGACCATGGCTACGGTCGGGGAGGAGGCCGCGGCGGAGGCCGCTGGGACAACAGAGACCCCCGCCAGGACTGGCGTGATCAGTCTCGTGAGGACTGCTGGCAGGGCCAGCCTCGCGACGGCCCCTGGCGTGACCAGCCCCGCGAGGACCGTCCTCAGGGCAACGCCGGCCTTCCTCCGCTGCCACCGCCACCAAGGAGAAACGACGACAACCGCTAGGATGATGGGGCTGGGGGCTTCCAGGAACTGCGTGCAATCGCCTGCATCCTGGGCGGTGCCCAGGCTCCCGCCTCTCATCCCATCTTCAAGCAGTTCGCTCGTGAGGTGAACGCGGCCCTCCCCAAGCTTGAGGCGTCGCGCCCCCTCAGATGGTCCAAGTACGCCATCACCTTTGACTCCATGGACCAGCTCAAATGTTCAGCCGCCGCTGGCGCGCTCCCGATGCTCTGCTCGCTGACCATCAGCAACGTCCTCGTCACCAAGACACTCATCGATGGCGGCGCGGGGCTCAACGTTCTCTCCGTCGAGACGTTCGAGACGCTCCAGGTGCCGTACGACCAGCTCCTCCCCACCAAGCCTTTCTCAGGAGTGACCGATGGCTCCACCGTCCCCATAGGGCAGATCCGCCTCCCTGTCATCTTCGGCCAGCGCGACAACTACCACACCGAGCTCATCGACTTCGACGTCACCCACATTCGCCTCCCGTACAACGCCATCCTCGGGTATCCGGCCCTCGTCAAGTTCATGGCGGCAACGCACCACGGCTACAATGTCCTCAAGATGCCAGGGAGCGGCGGTATCATCACGGTCGCCTGCGACGAGAAGGCTGCGGTGTGCTCCCTTGAGCGCGCCTACCAGGCTGCGGCAGTCGAGAACTCAGACGACGAGGGTGCCGTTCGACCTCCTGAGGCCATCCCCAAGAAGAAGAAGCAGCTCCTCCCCAAGGGCCGTCAGGAGGCTGGCGCGCCCACGATCGTGCCTCAGGCCCCGCGCCCACTGCTGGGGCACCCTTCCCTCTCGCATAGGAAGGCGCGCCCGGCGCCCCTCTCAGGACGGGCTCGGGGGCTCTCGTCTGGAGGGCCTCCGAACTGACCAGCGTCACGAGGGAGGCGTTCGGGCACCACGTGGGGGCGTGCTTCGACGCGCGCCTCCGTGAGCAAGGCGCAAGGCGCGAGGCGCCAGGCTCTCAGGAGTTCACCACCAAGACGATCGAGGAGTTTCAGGAGGCGTGAGCCATGCGTGGCGAGCGTCGCCCCGCATCATCCAGTGCAGCTGCTGCCCCTGACGTGGGTGGTGAGCTGCGCATCTGCGTCAACATCCCAGGCCTCAATAGGGTTGCTTCTCAGGAGCTCTTCTGGCTGTCCCGCGTTAGACGGAGTGAGGTCTGCCCCCGCAGTTACGTCCGCATGCTATTCGGCCTGCTGAACATGGCTGCCTCGCACCAGCGCTACATGTAGGGCGTCCTGGCGGCTCACGAGGCCCGGCGCCAGGCAATCCTGACAGAGGAGGTGCCGGACCCTCGCGAGCTTCGCGGGCCTCTAGAGCCTCCCGAGCCTCAGGAGCCAGCTGGCTTGTGAGGAGCGGTCTCCGCAGCATGCGTCTTCAGCTACTCCAACGCTTCTACAACAACGGTGCCAGGTGACTTTTTGGTTTGTTCAGTTGAGGGCGCCCCTTGGGCTGCATTTTCCTCAACTGTCAGGGCCCGTCCCTGCAGCCGCATCATTTTGATTCATGTACTCCGGACCGGTTATGCATGCTCAGGCTATTACGTTTGACAATGTTATGCCTGCTGTCTCGTTATCTGTGGAGTTGCCCTTCGTGGCCCCCGCACGTTGCTAACCCGCCTCTTGCTCATCCCGCAACAGGGGCTGCTGGCACGGCGCCTGTGCTTGGGTCCATCCCTGCAGCGCTGATAAACCTAAGAGACCGAGCTCTGGCTCGCGGCCGGCCCCGCGCACGTCACCTCACCGGGTCCTTAGTGCCTTCGTCTTCTCGCGGAAAGATCATCGACAGGATAGCGAGCGCAGCTGTCTGTTATGTTTTTGGCTAACTCACAGGAGCCCCGGAGGCAGGGCCACCAGCGGCCTTGCCAGCACCTCGTACCTTGGAAGGATGCCATGCCACGTGTCAAGGGGCACAACCCCTCCTTGCAGCCAGCCACTCTTTTCTCGCGCAAGCCGCTTGCACGTTAAAGGGGGGGGGGCCCTGAGCATCGCGACTCAGGGGCTCCTACCAGCTCTCGGGCCCTCACCCCCTGGCCTTGACCACGGCATCGCGACCTGGCATACCAGTGGTGGCCGAGCCTCGCTCGAGAGCCGGGTCCGAAGGACGTAGAGCACCCAGGCAAGCGGGGGAGATGGAGTCGGTAGGAGCCCTGCGGAGGGGGGCGTCATCAGGAGAAGGGCATGGCCTAACGTCGCACGAGAAGCTCGTCCACGCAGCAAAGGAACCACCGCAGGCTCGTCAAGATAAGTCACCTCACACGCGCAGGCGTGAACCTCATGACCAGCGTTATGTCCCTCGCGATCTCGCTCGGGCAAGGAAACTTCCCTTTCAGTTCTTCGGGGGCCGCTTGTGCACCAAAGGGGACCTCCTGAGCATCGCGACTCAGGGGCTCTTACCGGACCTCGGGCCGCTCGCCTCCTGGCCTTGACCACGGCATTGCGACCTGGCATACCAGCGACGGTCGAAGCCTGCCTGGGGACTGGGTCCTGCCGGCGTAGAGCACCAAGCTACCGCGAGAGTGAAAGGGGGGAACCATGCCAAGGCGAGAGACGCAAACACGACATCGAATCAGGAACGATAACGTCAAAATGCGAGCGTCACGGTTTCTTACATACCCCCACGGGGCCCGTCATGGTTTTTGCGCAGGAACGAAGCAAAAGGAAACCCCCCTAAGAACCATGACGTCGGCAGCGTCACCAGCGACGCCGGGATAGCACCACTCCTCCTCTAGGCACGGGCGCGACGACGCGGCGGCTCGTAGCTGTCGTCGTCGCTCGAGCCCGGTCCGGATGAAGCGCTGCTGCTGTCGGAGGAATCCCGGACAAGGCCAAGGGCAAGTTCACCGCCGGTGGCCTCACCGCCTCGGTCGCCTCCCCTAGGGCAACACTCCAGACGTCGGCCGTCCTCTTCGAAGACCTTGAAGAAGAGCGTCGAAGCCCCGTCGTACTCGAAGTAGATGGCGTGCCTCCCCTCCGGGTTACAAGCGCGGGCGATCGCGCCCCATCCCCGGGTCATGAAGACGTCGCCGGAGACAACGGCCTCGACCTCCGCCTCTGATGCCTAGCTGCTGCAGCCGTCGTGCTGCAGCCACAGCTCGACGGGCCCCCGCGGCAGTATCTCCCTCGCCAGGGACCACGGGAGCCGAATCCACGTGCGCGGCAGCATTGCCGCCCACACCACAAACTCGCGGGCCGTGCCTTCGACATGGGCCTGCTGGCGGGGTGGCCGTGCAGCCACCGCTTGCTCTCCTCCACGACCCCGTTCCTCGCGGTGCCCGCGGCCGCTCTCACGAACGGGGATGCGCGCGCGAGCATACGCGCGGACCGGGAAGCCCGATGGAGTGCGTTCGTGCCAGGGCCGCGCTGCCGTGGGCCCCGCGGTGGCATCGCAGGAGCGATCGCGCCTCTTCTTTGGCGGGAGCAGCTCAGGTTCCACCTGAGGGGTTTTTCCCTTCTCCGCGGCGGAAAATCTTCTCACTGGCGCCATGAACGCTCTGGCAAAATGGCGGAACGAAGGAGAAGCAAGAAGCAAGAAGACGAAAACGAGCTGGGGGCTCCGCCCCCTCTTCCATTTATAGTCGGAGGAAGGCTAACCGCCGGCCCCTCACGTTCCGAGCAATGATGGCTGATCTGCATGCACCAGGCAGTTGTCAAGTCGTGCGGTTGCCGAGGCGGCGTGGGGAAGTGGAGACGCCCACGTCCCATCAAGCGCCACGCGTCGGCTCGGTCCGCATGCAATTGGGGCCCGCGGCGCTTCGCCCTTGTCCTTTGGCTTCGCCTCGAAGCCAAGTTCGAGCGCGCCTTGGGCCCGGGGGCTACTGTCGGCGTTCTGGGAACCAGGGTACTCAGACTTGCCTGCCTGCGGCCCACGACGTGGCTCCATCGACGGCGTGGTACGGCCCAGTTTCAACACCAACAAGACAAGACCCTCGCGAGGCAGACAGCGCCAAGACCTCCTAAGGGAGCGGCCTCCCCAGGCTGCCTCCTGAGGAGCGGAGATTTCTATGCAGGTATCCAACCTCACGAGGTTGCGATGACGCAAGCCATGACGACCAAGGCCAGGCGGGTGCCAGCAGGCGCAGAAGAGCAGGTTTCCTCTTTGGTGCTAAGGAGGCAAGCGCAGGCGTGGGTTCCCGAGGAATCAGGCAAAGGTTTCCATTCCAGTGCAACGAGACCAAGACCGCCAGGACGGCAGGACGGATGTCATCGCCGAGCCCACCGCGGCGTCACGACCAGAAGCTTTGCAGGCGAAGACCACTTTTCGTCAGGATAAGATGTACTACTTGTCCCCTTTCAAATTGGCCGTTGTGGAATCCCTTCCCGCCTATGTTTTGGGGGAAGAGGACCAAGGCCACTATAAGTATAGGTTAGCCACCACCATAGAGGGGGAGGGGATCCTTTCCACCCTCACCCCAGAGCAGACCTCGCGAGGTTGTTCTTCCCTTGTACTAGTTCATCCCCAGCCCCCCGTGAGGCAAATCCACCACAAAGCAGGAGTAGGGTCTTACACCGCAAGGGGGCCCGAACCTGGGTAAACTGCCGTGTCCATCTCCTTCCTTGATCCATCGAGCTAGGCTGTAGGGCGACGGGTTG
Source organism: Thinopyrum elongatum (assembly GCA_011799875.1). NCBI lineage: Eukaryota > Viridiplantae > Streptophyta > Magnoliopsida > Poales > Poaceae > Thinopyrum > Thinopyrum elongatum. Next base: position 124,708,138 of record CM022297.1, read on the forward strand.
GATAGGTTGAGTTCTTCGCACACGCCCCAGAGTTCGAACCTTTCTTGGGTCTGCGGAGCCTTGAATCCGACAGTTGCAATAGCTTTGTATTCGACTCGAAAATTCAAGTTTGTAATCAACGAAAGAAACAAAGAGCATTTTTTTTTCCCAAGGGAACGGCAGTATATAAGAGAGCCAAAGAGAAAAACAGACAGTAGCTTGGCAATACTCTTGCCAGGTTTCTCGGGAAAAAAACAGTAGACACCTGGATTAACAGATCTCGGCCGTTGATCTCACGATGAACGGGTCCAGGTAATCCAGTCGTTCGCTCAAGGCCCAATGGCGAAGCAGGGGAAGCAGATCTCATTCCGCCACCGCGCCTGAAGCTATGGCCGTGGCGCCGTTTCCGCCGCCGCCTCTCCCCGCCTCGCACGCCGCCGTCCGAGCCGCAGCCTCACGCGTCGCCGCGTCCCGGCCTATCCGCGTCGCCGGCGAAGACTGCCACCACCACCCGCCGCAGGTCGCGGCCCTCCGGCGCGGCGACTGGGTAAAGCTCATCTGTGGCGCCAGCTTCGAGGTACGGCATACTGGAACCCCGTCGCAAAATGCCTCCTGGTTCCTTCACTGCACTCTCCCGCCGGAGCTGCGACGTTGTGTTATTGCTTATTAGTCCCCGTTGGCTGAGGGTTGCCTCGTAATTAAGTGAGCTCATTATACTTTAGAGGAAGGGGCTGCCCATGATGATGGATTGATGATTTTGATTACAGGGAGGAGAAGTGTTTTTCTATTAGCAGTCTTACATAGAAATCCTAATTAATTTAACCTGTGCAGTTCAGCTCGTGGATGTTGTTCATGTCTTCCTGTGGCTCTGGGACACTAATCTTTTAGTATGAAGTACAGTGGAACTAGTGGTGGCGACGATGTAATTGATATGTTAATTACCAGACCTTTGGGGCTGTGAGTAGTTCACAAACATTATCTATGCCTTGTAGGATGCTGCCGATGTCCGGAATCTCTCCCTTGTCTACACGCTTGCTGGAGGTATACATATTTAATTGAAAATTAATAATTCCGGGTGCAAGTTTACCATTTCGTACCAACAGAGGAATAATCCTTTTAGCAACTGATGAAATATTTACATAGTGAATAAAGAACTGGTAACTGAATTACCTGGAATTCGACATTTTCTGATCAGACGTTAATGTAAATCAAATCATTAGTGAACCCAGAGACAAGCTAGTATTTCTTATAAACAATAAGGCGCATGACCGAGATAACAGAGTCATGCAATTCCATGAAGGTTCTATACATTCTTGCATTCAGCCACACATTAACTCATTTTAATTTTCCTCTTATTTGAAATGATGGGTACTTACAGTCTGTTGATTACTAAGTGAAATGTATAGGGCTTAGAACTTTGTGTTACTATAGCGATAATCTGTACATATGCATATTGCAAAGTTCATATCCATGGAGGGACTTCTGTAAGTGTGAGGGTTTTAATAGGCTTGGAAGTTATCTAATGGATAGTTCAGCCAAGTAGTTCACATCTCGATTAAATGGAATGTGCCATAGAAAGCATTTTACAGAATACCTTAAAGTTCTGCTTGGAAAATTGTTATATTACCGAAAAATTGTTATATTTGCTTATTTGGCATGATTACATCAATGTACGAGGGTTTATACATAGAAGTCATGGCTCAGTTTTGTGCATGCAGTGAATTGCATTGATTGTGCAGCAGATGCATCTGTAGTCAGTGCGGTGAATGAAGGTATTGATGTAGCAGCCTCAATTGTACCAGAAGTTCAAAGGCCTTGGGTGATGGTTAGCGTTAATGATGATTGCAGAGATCTTCATTTCCGCAAAGCTGGTAAACAAAATAACGTAAACTTTATTATAATTTAATTTGCAAATGTGCTACTTCAAAATGATTGTCTTCTTTGACATTTATATTTAACTATGGTTGTTTGAATTTGTAAATTACTTTACCACTGTACCTCTAATATATGTACCCAGTTTCCTGCTTTCACTAGCAGGACTGGCGCATGTCTGTTTAACTGAAGGATTTTGTAACTGCTGAAAAAAATGTCTGAAGCCATGAACTCCTCTCTGTCCATAGAATTTGATCCTGAAGATTGCCCACCGAATTGCTCAAAGCCATGTGAGAAAGTTTGTCCTGCTGATGCAATATCACTAAAGAGGGTCATGGTTGGAGAACATGCTCAGTCCGATCCAATATGTGATAAACTTGAGGTATCTATTGGTTTGGTTACTTTTTATGCTTTTGTTTTATCTCTCCATGATCTCATGTCTCGTGCAGGGTGGTGTCATTATGGAACGATGCTATGGCTGCGGTAGATGCTTATCAGTTTGCCCTTATGACAGAATAAGTGAGCACTGTGTTTTGGGTTCTTTCATTTGTTTTTATTTCAGCCATCAGGATGGTTTACATGATCTATTAAATTGAGCTGTATCTTTTTTTCCAGATAACCTTCTTTACATGCATATGTAATCTCAGCATGTATTTATGGTAACCTTATCATTCCTTTGTCTTTGTGTATCTTATTAAAGCTACCAACTTTGGTTAAATCATTTCAGGTGCTATGTCCTATGTACGAGATCCTGCCACGACAGCTGAACTGTTGAAAAGGAGTGATGTTGATGCAATAGAAATACATACCACTGGAAAGTGGGTTTCCTGTTCCTTGGTGTATCTTTCGTTGCTTTTTCTCTGTTATGTAGCACAGTTGTTACAATACTTTTCCTTTATTGTAGGGGAATCGGTATGTTTAGTACGCTCTGGAACAGCTTGGGTGAGTCAATCAATAATGTGAAGTTGGTCGCAGTAAGCCTCACACTCTGTATCTGCATGTGTGCTAGTTCTGATGCTAAGAAGTGCCACCATGTTCCTTTTTTTCATATTAAAAATCCCCCTCTGTTACTCGTATAACAAATAAGGAAGTTCGTACATTTCAGGTAAGCCTGCCTAATGCTGGTGCATCAACAATTGATTTCATGAATGCAACATACACGATAATGCAGTGTAATCTGGAAGGGTATAATCTTTGGCAGGTTGTTCTCAAGAGAAGAAATTCCTAATTGCATCTTTCACATTGCTATTATGTTTTTCAGATTGCTTTGTTCATGAACTTATTTAATAATTTTGGTATTTTCTAGGTTATGTTTTTATTCAAACTGGTAAACTGTGATAGCTGTAAATATGTACTCCCTTTGTACTAAATCAGCGACAACTAATATGGAACGGAGGGAGTAGTTCTTTTATCTTAATTTATACATATGTAGCCATATTTTCTGTAAATTCTGTCCAATCCTCTTAATGTGATAGGAACTCCGCCGTGCATATGGTTATATGCTACTGCTGATCCTCTAAGCATATCCATGCTTTTACTTTGGGCTTATTTCAGTTACTTTGATTTATGTGAGTAGTTAGATGGTCGTCCTATGAGTGGTGACATCGGTCGAGGTGCAACAAGGGAAACTGTTTCTTTTGCTGTTGATCTGACTTCAGTACAAGATAGGCCTCTTGGTAAACACATTCATTCTTAGTAATAATATTTGAGTAATATCTGTGGGAATATTATTGTTCAAATTTTCTAAGTCTTTGCTGTTACTATGGTCTGGAAGGCTTTTATCAGCTGGCTGGTGGCACCAACTTATACACTGTAGATTGCTTAAAGAAAGCTGGTCTTTTCAAGGCTAGGACTTTACCTGGTAAATTTTTTTCCTTGTGTTTAATTCGTATCTCACAGAATACTTATGAAATTTGTGCTCAGTTGGTATATGACAGTGTTCAGTAGCTGAATTATATAAAGCAACGTAAACTTAGAATTTACTTTGATTCACAAATGTTTTGCTGTCCTGGGAAAACGTTCCTTCTGAAAGAACTATTTCATTTTGTAAATTCAGGGACAAGAACTACTGAAAAGGTTGGTTCCCAGGAAGCTCTAATAGGAGGAATAGCTTATGGTGGCTATGCTCGCAAGGTTCGAGCTTGAACTCATCATTCCGCATCAACTCCTTTTTACATGGAAGAATTATAATGAAATCTTCAGAAATACCTTGTCATCGCGATTTTCAAGTGATGTTTTTTTCTATAATCTGATTATTCTGTTCCTATTTACTGTGCTTTGCGATCAATAGGGTAGTAAACTAAACCTAATTCCCTAAAAAGAATGACAAAGAAGAAGAAAAGCATGGCAAGCATCGTGTTGTGTGCATGTATGTTTTTTCCTGCTTCATCATCTTCTCAGTTACTCACATTTCTTTCTGCTAATTGCAGATTGTTGGAAGAGTTCTGCGCAAAATCCCATCAGAACTTGGGCGCGTACGCATCGAGGATCATCCAGGATATCTCCTAGAGGCATTGCAGGAAGCCTTGTCCTTAGTAGGCCCTGTGAAGGGTTATTCAGCTCTGGAAACATGAGTAAAAATGTCATCGCTGAGCTCTTTCCCGATTAACAGGGTGCTGCTGCGTGATTCGAATAGAGCTTTCATAGCTGCATCCTGTTCTTTCAAGGAGTATGCCACCGATGTAGCGTCTATGGAAGCAGCCGCGGTTCTCGAGGGGCTGTGTCTTGGGGAAGAGCTAGGTATCTCAACCCTGTCTGTAGAATATGATTCACAAGAAATTGTCCAAGCTATTCTGGATCCATCAAATTACGGTGCTTCGGGGGCTGTAGTGACAGATGGCTGCCGGCAGATTATGACTCTTCGGCAGGGCAACCATAGAGCATTGTGACCGGGAAAGCAATGGCGCAAGCGAACGCGCTAGCTTGAGCAAGTTACACAAGGAAATCCTCGGATGTGTGGCGAGAGAAACCTCCTGATTTTCTTATTCCTTCACTTGTAATAGATATGATCATCGTTTAGTAAAGGTTGCCAAAGTTAAAAAAAAAAACATCAGTCATTCTATACCTGGTCATCAACACCCTGTGTAGGATTATAGGGCATAATTGGTGTGATGCCAAATATTGGCTAGTGCTTGGTTGGTTACCATGTTTACTTGCCAACCTCACAAGAAGTTGTCAATTTTTGACAACTTTTGATATTGCCAATTGTTGGCTTGCCAAGTATTGGCAATGCCAAATGTTGGCATCAAATCAATTATCCTCATATACTATGCTGCCATGCAGCTTGGTCAGCAACACCGGACCCCAGCCACTTCCGGCACATTCGTGCCATGGACCATCGATTGAACGCGCCCTCCACTTTGCTAAGTCGCCATCGCCACAGCTTGTCCGGTCGCGGATGCCGGCTCCGGTCACGTACGTCAGACGTGGATCAACTGGGTGCCCACTCTCTGTTCGCCGGTATGCCTCGATCGGAGGCGACGCCGACGGATGATGGAAAGATGTTGGACATCACCCACGCCGGAGATGGCTTCGAGAATAAACAAGTGAATGATTCTCAGACAGAGTTGTATACCGAGCAGCCGGGCACGTACACCCAGCAGTCGGATCGAGTAGACGGGCCTTGATCCGGACGATTGGCTTTGATCCGGACGATTGGCTGGCAGTGCCGACCCAAAGAAGAAGGGGTGGGGAGAAAGTTTCAATTTTAGGGAGGACGAATTGTTGTGTGATGTTTGGTTGGCCACGGGTGTTGAGCCGTTTCAAGGCATGGAGCAAAGATGCCCAACCGTTTGGTCCAATGTTCATACTTGGTTCCATGAGCACTAGAACTCCGATACCTACCGCACAGAAGCGATCTGAGATCATACGCCAAAGTGCTCACCTATCGATGGTACACCATCCAAGAGTTGTGAGCAAGTATTGTGGCCATCTCAATATACTCAAAAACCGGTGCCAAGTGGTGCGCAAATTCCGAGCAAGTAAATTGTTCCATGTGTTGGTCATTTGGCCAGATATGCAACTTGTTGACCATGTCCTATTTTGCAGCCCTTCCAAGCGGTCACATTGTGCTTGAAGGTGGAAAGAAACTTCATCCTCATGTACTGTTGGTTAAAGTTGAATGGGCAACCAAAGTGACTCATATCCATTGCCCATATCATCAAGACTACTGCCGGCATCAACAATGAAGATGAAGATGGTGATCCAACCAACGAACAAAAGGAGAGCCGGGCAAGAAGGTCAAAAGGGGGATCCGGAGGAGGAAGTATGAGAAGGAGAAGCGAGAAGGGACGGCGACCAAGATGATAGAGAAGTTCAAGGACATCATGGTGAAGGAGGCATGCGTCAATCGCTATGACATCAAGGAGGAAAAGAAAGCAGAGAGGTTTGACATCTTCATGGCGGCGACGGAGAAGAAGATTAACCTCGGAAAAGAAGAAGACCGAGCTCGATGTGAAGAAAACCAAGTTTGAAGAGAGGAGGGTTGAGCTTGCGACCGTTTCGAAGAAAACCAAAATGTTGACCATGAAGATGGACGATTTAGATCCCGATGCGGCGAAGATCGTGCTAAGCCGTCTATGCAAGGATGTTGAAGTACTTGACGGCAGAGATGCAAGAGGCGGGCGCTGCGGAGGAGCAAACGGCAAAGTGATAAGGAAGGAGGCACGGACAACCAGTCTGGGAATATCCGTTGTTTATTAATTGTGAAGATTGCATACATATGCACTTTGATTTCCTCGTCAAATTGCTATTATGATCAACATTTGCACTTCAAATGTATCCGGATGAGGCCGGACGTTTTGGGACTTGCACTTTAAATGTATCCGGATGAGGCCGGACGATTTGCACTTTGAATGTATCCGGACGATTTTGGACTTGCACTTCAAATATATCCGGATGAGGCCGGACGTTTTGGGCATGCAGTTGAAGGCTGACTCTTGTATCCGTTCCTGCAGATGGATAATGAGTCCATGTGAAGATAATTGTACTCGTGTGATAAATGTGACAGTGACCACTGGAGGTAAAATGCTATTGATAGTAGTACCAAGATCTTTGAATGCTTCAGTTTTGATTGCCATTGATTTTTAAGTGGATTTTGACACAATCCTGCATAAAGACTGGTGACTGGTGTGCGCTCCCAGGGTGTTCAACATGTTAAGCATCAAACAGAAAAACGTTCCACAAGTCAACTATGGTAGGATTCACCAAACAGGACTACACAACGAGATAATTAAAACAATATCTTTGTCGAGTATCATCATTAGTTCATATATGCAAATTACTACTACGAGCATATTTAACAGGATAAGTGTGCAACAACCATGGCACTACTGCAGCACAGCTCACAAAAGCATAGCATCACCCAAATGGGCCGCAGTCGAAAAGAGACCAGGCAACCGTGACTTTCATCTTACAGGAGCCAACGTTGAGGATACCATGGCTTCTACTGGCCTTCCTTGGTGTAAAAACTTTGACATCAGCCAAAGTCTCATCTTCACACTGTGCCTCAGCGGAGACTCTTAGCTCCCCAGCAAGCTCGACAGAAGCAACACGGCGTAAAAGCTGAACCTTGCCATCAGCGGCAACAGGCAATCCGTCGCCTCCGAAATCGAGCAACGCGACTTTCATGTGATCTATGCTGGCGGTACTGGCAGTAAATAAACTTCGAGAACTCTCTGGCCATGATCCACTGATAACCCTCACGCTGATCGTGGCCTCCACAGAGTCGACGATGAAGTCAAGTGTCAACTTGAGTGTGGTGAGCTTGCTAGTCTCAAGCTTATTAACCAAGCGTGAGCGAGTGGGTCTGGAATAGCAATTGTAGGGAATAGATACACAGCTTAAATATTCATCCTCAGATTCACTAGCGCCCTTCACTTTCAGCTTAACCTCAAAATCCGCACGATCCGACACCACAACAGCACGTGTAGGGCCTGTGAGTTCTAGATAGGGACTCTGCACGAAACAATTAATTAAATGGGCAACAATGTACAGTTGATGGGTATAAAAACAAGCACATTATATACTTATAAATCACATAATAGCAAACATGTCAACGTCCCAAATACAGGTGCAGCCCGGGACAAGAGCAGCGCTGACGAGGCGGCAACAAGTCAGCTACAGGCGACCAATCAGGGGAGAGAGCGCGTCATCGCCAGGCCACCTAGGATCAAGCATCCAAGTCGCCGGTTCGTGGGCCCTGAATGGATGAACGCTATATAAGCAAGCTCCAGCAAAGGAAAGGATATCCTGGCTGGGATCACGGCAAACGGCACGACTGGCATCTTTGTTTCCTTTTCTTCTTTCTTTCTTTTCAAGAGAACTCCTTCGGAGGAAGTGTATTGTGTGTTAGAGACTGTAATCCCCAATCCAGCGGGTGAATAGATCGGGCACCTAACATCGTGGTATCAGATAAGCCACCTACCACCCTTCCCTCGCCGCCGCCTACGCCTACTACCCTTCCCCCGCCGCCATCGCCATCAACTCTGTCACGCTGGACATGCGCCGCCGGAAGCAGGCGCGGGAGCATCTCATCGCCACCATGGACCCGGAGCTGCGCGCCTACCTCGATCGTCTGGATTCCAACGCCAACGACCGCGCCGCCGCGGCCGACGCCAAGTACGACTCCATCATCGAGCGCCTCGACGCGCAGACCACGAGGATCGACTAGCTGGCCGCCTTGAAGCCGGAGCTCGAGGCGAGGTTCGCGAAACTGGAGCTCTCCGTTGCGGCCCTACAAGCCGCCTCAACGGCGACCGCTCCATCAAGTGGATCCCCGCCGCCCGCATCTCCTTCCACGGACGCGAGCGACAACCACAGGCAATCAGGCCATGGCGCACTGCTACACACCGGGGGGACTCCGTCGGTGACCCCTGAGTCATCGGCGTCTCCCCCGGTCACGGGTACGGCTATGATCCCGTCTCAATTTCCATCCCCGCTGTCATCACAAGTGCTCGCATCGCTCGGGCAAGCACCACCGCCGATGACTTTCCCGGTCTTCGTCAGAGAGAACCCACAACTCTGGAAAACACTGTGCGAACAGTATTTTCAGATGTTCACGGTGCACAACTCCTATTGGGTTCCAATGGCGATCCTGAATTTTTCGGGTACCGCCGCGATTTGGTTGCAGTCAGTGCAGCACAAAATCGTCGGCCTCAATTGGGAATCCTTCACAACGCTGCTGTGCACGCGGTTCGGCCGTGATAAACACCGGTTGCTTATCAGACAATTTTACTCTATTCATCAGACTAGTTCAGTAGCTGATTTTATAGAGAGATTTGAAACACTGATGAATCGTATGATTTCATACTCTGAACTGACACACCATTACTTCTTTCTTACACGGTTCATCGAGGGTCTGCGTGCGGACATTCGGGCGGTCGTGCTCATTCAGAGACCACCCGATCTCGATACAGCTTGTTCTCTGGCACTGCTCCAAGAGGAAGTTGCAGATGGTGAAGTGTTCGGGCGCGCTCAACACATGCGAGCCCCACCAGCGCGTGCCTCTCTGCCAAGCACGCTGCTCCCAGCCACCAGTACAACGCGAACAGCAGTCCCACCTACTGGTGCTGAAGATCGTCGCGGCACTGAAGCAGCAAGAGCAAATTCAGACAGTTCCAAGATCTCTGCACTTCGCACTTTCAGGCGTGCCCATGTGTGACGCCCCCGGCTTAATCATGCACTAATCATACACGCAAATGCACACGATCAAGCCTAAGGACTCACTTGAAGGAATCACAACACAACTCTAAAACATAAATAAAGGCATACAAGCATTATATTACAAGCTAGGGCCTCGAGGGCTTGAATACATAAGCTCGCTTACAAGCGTCAGCGGAAGCATCAGATATCTGAGTACAGATATAAAAGAGAGACAGATAAGCCTTTAAGAAGGCGGGGCAAAACAAAAGCTACGATCGAAAAGGCGCAGGCCTCCTGCCTGGGACCCTCCGAACCTACTCCTGGTCGTCAGCCAACTCGTAGTAGTAGCCATCCTCGGGGTAGTAGTAGTGATCGTCGACAGGGGCAGCTGGCTCCGGGGCTCCGTCATCTGGTTGCATCAAACGGGTATGGGGAAAAAGAGAAAGCAAAGCAACTATGAGTACTCATCCGAAGTACTCAACAAGCAAGGATCTACACTACATATGCAACATTATCAAAGAAAGGCTGTATATATGGACTGGGCTGCAGAAATGCCAAAATAGAGGGAAGGCCTAGTCGTATCGAAGACTAGCATCTTCAGCGGTCTTGCAGCATTAGAAGAGTGTAGATTAGTACAGTATAAAGTAGTAGCAGTATTAAGTATCAACCTCGGCCAGAGATCCTTCCTCGACTCCCTGCGAGAAAGCGATCCCAGAGCCATACTATCCATTTCTCAACTCAACATTATGTTCTAGTTGTATCGATCGGGATACAACTCCGAGCGTCCATTACCGAGGATTCGGCTATGCATAGATTAGTTCTTCCCTGCAGGGGTGCACCAACTTACCCACCACGCTCGCTTAACTCCGGCCGGACACACTTTTCTGGGTCATGCCCGGCCTCGGCCAAACGACACACCGCAGCCCTACCTAAAGCTCAGCAGAGAGGTCCCCGTCGTTCTACATCCTAAGCACTCCGGGGTCTTGGGCCCATCGCCCGTTGCACTCCGGGTCGTTGCGAGCAGGGTGGATACCAGCGTCGCCTCGGATGGCCGACACGATCCGACCGTGCCGCAATGCTGAACTGGATGTCTGACAGAGCTTTCGGCTGATGCCACGATGCAGAGTGCACATAACTATTCCCGCGTGATGGTTAGCGCTATCGGGCCAGAGGCCCACTCGGATCGAATATCCAAATCATTAGTGTATTGGTAGCGTGCGGTAACGAGCAGAGACTCACGATCGATGTGACCCCGTCGCCCCGTCTCGAGGACTTGCGGCAAGGGCTAAGAATGCTCGGCCACGCCTCGTAATTATGTCTCGGGTACCCTCCAGGTCAACCCGACTTCCCATCACTCGCGGGTACCCCTCAGGGTCGACCCGCATTTCCAAGTAACAGTTGTAAAGTCCAAGTATCCGTGTGTCCATAACATCAGGGAATCCGAGGTATCACCCTCGTTGGATTCCTACTCGATGTATCCGTCAAGGTGAACTTGGGAGGAATCACCCTCGAGGTTCACACTTGAGGTGTTGCACGACAGCGTCATTATCGGGAGTGGTGAAGGAGGAATCACCCTCGATGACCACGACCAAATAGCTACTCTATAGAGTTAACATCAGAAGTGCTATACGAGGTATCATCCTCGGCACTCGATGGTAACGCTGCAGTGTCGTACAACTAAGGGGGTGATGTGCGGTGCCGGTGCCTGGTTGTCGATCACGTTGATCGAGTCATCTGATAATCCAGCGGGGGCAACTGGGTCAAAGTGGTGTCTCTGGTGGGTCTCTAACCAGCCTATACTAAGCAGTTTAGGATAAGCAGGTAAGGTATCAATAGCAGGTTACAATAAATAGGCTATGCATCAGAATAGGATAACTCAAAGCAGTAGCAAATTCTAATGCAAGCAGGAGGGAGAAAGAATAGGCGATATAGGCATGTTCAAAGGGGGGGTGCTTGCCTGGTTGCTCGGCGGCAAAGGCAGGTTCGTCAGTGGGGTCGTCGATCTCCGGAGCTGCATCGGTCTCGGGGACTACGTCGGTACCGGGATCTACCGAGAGAGAAGAGAGGGAGGAAACAGATAAATACATAGCAAACATATGCAACACAGAGCATGCTATGCTAAGATGCAGTGCAGGGTTGCCTAAAAGCATGTCTAAGTCATATTAGTTATTTTAGGATTAAAGTTGGAATTATTAACCGGTGTATATACACTATTCATCTACCGGAAACAGGCTAAAAGTTGCGGGTTCACCTCCGTAGAGGGTCCCGACACGGAAACAGATGGCACGGTTGGATTCGTCTCGTCGTTCTGATCAACTTTCATGTAGAAAGTTTTTCGATCCGAGCTACGGTTTATTTTCTATGAATTTTCAAAGATTTTAGCATTTTCTAAAATTATTTAAATTAGTAGGAATTAACAGGAAAAGGATTATGACATCATCATGATGCAGGTGTGACGTCAGCAGCCGACAGCCTCGCTGACCAGGTCAACCTGATCAGTGGGACCCACTTGTCATAGACAATGGCTAAACAGAGTTTAATTAAATTTAACAGAGGTTAACTAGCAGCTGGGCCCCACATGTCAGTGACTGGTTAGTAATCCAATTAAGTTTAATTATAAAACCATTTTAATTAGGTTAATTACGCAGTGGGGCCCGCATGTCAGTGGCACAGGGGTGCCCAGTCAGCAGTTGACTGGGTCAACCCAGTCAACTGGGGCCCGTGGGGTCCGCTGGCAGTGTCACAGGGGGGCGCCAGGTGGCGGCCAGGTCATCTCCGGCGACCGGAGCATCGCCGGCGAGCCACGAACGCGGCGGCGGGCACGGGCTACCTGCGGGATTTGCCTAGAGGGCACCAAATCGAGTGCCGCCGGCACCGTTCGATCGGCCGTTGTGTCGCGAGTTCATACATGCCAAGAACATGGCTGGAGACGACCTAGAACGACCGTGGCGATGGCAACAGGCGGCGGCCGGAATCGGTGCTTGATGAAAACATCGCCCCGGCTCGCTTGTGCGCGATCTAAAGCGATAGGGAGCATCAGTGGGTGCCCCTGAGCACGTTGGCGTGCTCGTTCGGCCTTGACAGGAGTCACAGCAGCAGGAGCAAGCTAGGCCGCGGCGGTGGGAGCACCGGCAATGGCGATGGTGTCCAGAGGCAGCAGAACGAGCGGGGAGCTGGGGAAACGCAAGCGCGTGCTCACCTAGTGGCTCATGAAAGGCCGGCGACAGTTTAGGAGCCGCAGTGGAGTGGATCGACGCCGGCGAGCTGCGGTGATCCGCGATGGAAGACGGCTTGATTCGGGCGATGCGGTGGCCGCCGGCTCGAACACGTGGCCGAGGAGGAAGGAGAAGGCACCGGCAGAGCCCCTGAACAGCTCGGCGAGGCGAGGCAAAGGCGACGGCCGCGGCTACTCTGGCGGCGCGGCCACGGGTGCGTTCGAAACAGAAAGGGAGAGGGAGGAGTGGATGAGGATGGAGGGGAGGCCGAGCACTACAAGAAATATGTCAACTTGCGACCATCACTATTGGTCGCTGAATGGTCATTGTTTTTCATTTGCGACCTTTTTGTGACCAAAAACAGATGGTCAAAAGCTGGCCGTCGTAAACTGAAATTAACGACCTTTCTTCTGAAATGGGAAAGGTCGTTGATCCTACGACCTTCTGTTTTGGTCGCTAGCTGTCTGCCCAGGCCACGTCGGAACCGACGTGGCTAGCTGACGTGGCAAAATTGCGACCAAGTGAAAAGGTCGTTGATTAGAATCAGTCCGGTCCATTTCGGTGTCTATATGGGCCGAGCCCAACAATTCAGCCCATTTAGTATATTTATTTCTGTTAATTTTTGTCAGCTACATGGCTCAAGCCCAACTGGTCAGCCCGTCAATTTTTATGCACGTTTGGCCTTTCAAGAATATAGGTACAATTTTGTGCAGCCCATTTCTGGTTTACATTCAGCCTTTTTATACATTCAAATAATAATTCAATCCTGGAGTTGGTCCAGTACTCTTTTCAGCCCATTCACATATTCGTACAAATGATCCTCCTTTTCGACAAATTTTGCAAATAATTTCATATTTTAGCACTAAATATGTTTACATCACAGGCCATAAAGCCCTACAAAATAGTATCACTTGTTCCTATACAAAACTATCAAATGATATGTACAACAAAACAGAATACAGAAAATTTAGTTCAACAAAAATAAGTTTTCTTCCTCTTCCATCTTCCAGAACACACAACACCTGTGAAAATAAAGATGCCACAACAAAAATGGAAGGATCAGCCATTAGAAGCATATTGAATACAAGGGAAACAATCAAACTAAAGAAATGAAAGGCACGCACTGTGAAAATTTTGACAACACGAATATTTTTTATATTACCACAACAACCAGAAATGTAATCTGATTGCACAAGACATATGGCATTATCACACACCTAGACAAGCGAAGCATTAACTTGTGAGGATCAGACAAACAAAGCATTCACGCTGATGATTAACTTATAAGCCCAGCCACCCTCAATCCTCAATACAACACTAAGTTTTACTACTCCGGGCAACCTAATACACTACAGTCCAGAGGCACCTCAATGCATTACTGTCACAGTGGGGATGAAAGGTGCTTGTTAATTAAACAGGCACCTCAATTTTAGCACAACTAGGAGAAGGCGTCCAAGCACAAAACAGACGCAGCCATTCCCTCCTTGCTGCAAGGCTCGGTTCAAAACAGAGTCTTCAGCCAAGGAATGGGAGAAGTAAGCAGTAGTACTCGTCAATGTGAAAATCAAATATATATATTTTGGGTTGATGATAAACTCTGGCACTAAACTGAAAATTAAACTTGAACTGAACATTGTATACGGTACATTTAGTAGTGCTTCACTTCCTGATTTAATTAGCATCTGCTGTAGTATTATTAAAACTTTCCTAAATTATACAGTAAGCACTCGTTAATCTAAGAAATACTATACAGATTTTGAGCGTTTATAAACACTGGCACTGATCTCAAAATGTACACTTAAACTGAACACTGTTAACGTTAGTTTAAGGCATTCAGTATCATTTCGTCCCCAGCTCAGGCAAAACATCAAACATGCAGCATGCAAACCGATAAAAGCACATGTAGAGAAAACGCAGTTCAGCATGTTCTGAATATCTTCACCAAGCTCCATTTCCGACAGTACTTACAGAGTTTATTGGTTGCAGACTCATCTGTGCGTAGACCTCATCAGTGTCCTTGTCAGCCTGTGCAAAACAAGCAGCATTCATCAGGATTAAATGGTTAATGCTTAAGGCCACTAACCCCTACACATGAACCTGAAGATGAACCAAGTACACCTACATGCATGGTGATGTTGTGGACTTGACACAGCAGCTGCGACGGCAGGCTCGGGTAGTTCGGGATGCGGGAGTTGGGTGTCTTCTTGGTGGTCGCCGCGACCTGCAAGATCAAAAAACCTCAGCAATCCATGTATGAAATTAAGTGATCTAAATCAGATGACATATACAGGTCTGATGGGTTTTCTTGTAGTTTGAACCCTCGGAATACATGATAGGAAAGAAACCAAAGATTTTTTGGGATCCAATTATTGCATCTTGATTACTGAAAACAATGGACAGAACATCTATCGTGAATGATAGCATGCAATATATATGGTCAATCTGGGGGTTCTACAAAACATTAAGATAAGAGAGAAGTTCTTCCCTGGACTGGTTACTTTTAGAAGCTCTAGCGCAAAATTGACTCCAGGAAAGATCGACAATCCAATTCACAGATTTAGAGAAAAGTAATACTTAAAAACGGGAAAATGTCTAAACAGCAAGCTAGCTGCACGTTATACAGCGTCAGCTTATTTCACTGCTCCATGGATGGAGCTTACAATACACTAACCACTTAGACACACTAATGCAGATTAAAGGGATATGCATGTTTTGTGCTTGTTGGTTTAGGTAGATCTATTCTGGATACCAATGTTTATCTCCTTAGACCTTAGGCATTCCATCAAACTGGTATGCTACAACGAACTGAATAATTCAAGGAATCACCTAGTAGTGGCAAGAATATACAATTGTACAAATGCTGTGCAAAAAGACTAACTACGAAACAGTAACTTCCTAGAGCAAGCAATGTAAAAAGATGTGAATCTCAAATCTATAGCAGCTGCAGTGGTTCAATATAGTTTATGAAATATAATTTAAAGGAGAGCAGACTGCCTTTATATGATTTTGGTTACTGCCAATTGTCAGTACGATTGCATTAATGCGTCAAGATGCCGAACAATTTATGCTGTCGTGCCAACAATTTATGCTACAAGCCAACAATATATAAGCCCGTGCCAGTGCTGCTGCTCCGCTGCCCTGCTCCTTGTGCTGCCGCCAGAGCTCCCCCGATGGCCTGGAAGAAGAATACTGTTAACTGAATATTGTTACACTGAGTATTGATCCTAGTGTTAACTGAATATTGATCCCTAGTGTTGACTGAATCTGCATCTAAACTGAATACTGATCCTAGAAATTGCTTGCACATAATCCTTGGAGATTTATACTTGATTAATACATTTGTTCAGTATAGTGGGGTCCTTAAACAAGCAATGATATTTTATCAGTGTTGAACAAGCAACTCCAGTATAAATTTGAACAAGCAATGGTATTTGTCAATGCTGGAAATACAGTCAAAACTGTAATCACAAAGAATGATTGAGTGCATTGGAGATACAGTCAAACATTTGTTCTTGAACAAGCAATGATACTTCTGTAATTCAGTAACAAAGCTTACAATTTCATTAAGAATTCGACAGGAGGAAATTTCAGTAAGGAATTGACAGGGAAAATTTCAATAACAACTAGCATAAGTGTACAATAAAGTAGTGTATGCTTCAGTGTGCCATTCTACTGCATTGCTTAGTAGTGCATGGTTCTTCGGCGACTCAAGTGCAGAAGTGGGTAGGATATTCTACACCTGAAGCGTACAACCTCAACAAGCATAGCACACAGTAGCAGAATTAGACAGTCCGATCCTGATGAAACAACCAATTATTGATGCTTGATCCAGTTCGGAATTCGACAGATCATTTCACCCAAACCTCCTAGCCTCAAACTAAAGTGGATCAACACAATTACCTTCCCACGTGGATGACCCGCAGCTATGCAGCGTATACCAATCAAAAGTAAACTCAAACAGAACTCACCAACTCGATCCGGTTGAGAATTTTGGGGTCATTTCACCCCAAACCTCTCAGCTTCACACAACTAAACCAATGTCCCGGGAAGGAATCACCAGAAATTTTACCACATACAGTACAAGCACAACGAAGTAGCATACCGAACAACCGACTAGCCCTAAGGAGCCGAGAGCTCCAACCGGGGGAGGAATCGCGAGATGCAAGCTACAGCAGAGCAGGTAGCGGGGGAGGAGAGGGGGGCGGAGGAGCGGCCGCTTGCCTTGGTGACGTAGTCCATCTCGGTGAACTTGAAGGCCATGCCGAGGCAGCCAAAGAGGATGGAGACGTTGGAGCAGGCGCGCGAGAAGTCCCCCGCCGCCATCGCGGGCTGCTACTGCTGCTTGGCGACGGCCGCGAGCTTCTCGAACGACGCGCCGATCCGCTGCAGCGGCTTGTCCGCCTTGTTGGACCCCATCGGCATCGGTGGTGCTTAGCGTCGCCATGGTGGTGCCCACAGCGTCGAGGATCTCGCGGTTTCTCAGGGACTGTCTCGCCGCCGCCGACGCCGCCAGGGCCGACGCTACCATCGCGTCGCCAGGGCCGCAGCCACGCGGTCGACGGGTGCCACGCGGAAGCGGTTGCGGATCTGGACCCCGACGGTGTGGGCCCCTCCGCCAACGGCACCCCGCCGCCGGCCGCCATGGAGGGGTTGGCCATCGAGCAGGAAGGGGTCTCAGGCTAGGGTTTGGTCTGGAAGTGGGGAGTGTCGCTCGGCTCGGTGTGGAGGAGGCCGGGATTGGGGGAGGTCTGCGGCGGCGGTTGGGTTGGAAGCGGTTGCGGATCGATCCAGAGAGGAGGAGGAGTCGTGGGTTGGAGGTGATCGATCCAGAGAGGAGGAGGAGGAGTCGTGGAGTCGTGGGTTGGAGGGGATTGATCTATATGGATCTCGCCGGACAGAGGGCGCCGGAGGTGGCGGCGGCCAGGGAGGAGTGGAGCGCTAGGGTTCGAGAGAGAGAGGAGGGCACGAGGGGTTGGGTGGGGTTCGCGCGAGAGAGAGAGAGAGAGGGGCGGTGGTTGGGTGCGTGGGAGGAGTGCGCGTTGTGGGTTGGGCGACGTGGGTGAGACAGGCGGGCTGTTGGATCCAGAAGCATCCGACGGTGATTAGGCATGATCCGCGTGAGATGCTCCTGGACCAATCAGAACGCAGTATACAAGTACGACATTTTTACCATCTAAATTGGTCGTAATCGACTAAAAGTAAGGTGCTAAATCATATTGGCTATTTTATGACCTGAAAAATAAAAATAAAAATGGAATACCTTCTCGTGTGTCATCAAATTTGACCTTAGTTTTCAGGAATAATGACAAATCAAAATAAGACAAATATCTTTTAAAAGAGTTAGGAGAAATGAGTTTTTTAAATCATTTTCCATTTTTCAAGTGTCCAAAATGAGTTTTTTTGTGAAGGATCTACCATATATTTGTTGCAAAATTATACCAAATTAATTTTCTAAAATACTAGGCCATAAATAATGCACAATTGACCAAATGGTTGAGTGTCCAAAGCTTTTATCCACCTCTCGTGAAAAAGACAAATATCCGCCGATTCAGTTGGAAGCGGGTCAAATTTGAACTGCAGCTACCTCATAGTTTGCTCATGATTTTTTCCAAAAATCATTTCTAGGTACATAAGTATATATTTAATCGGAGTAACACCAAAAAAATTTCAAGATTCAACCACTAGCTAGGAACGGGCATGGCCGCTGTTTTGACTGCATTTTGAAACGGGCATGAAAAATTCAAAAAAAAATCAAAAAATTAGAAAACCTTCGCATTGTGTCATTATATGTGAACAAGTAACTAGGAAAAATAATAAACTTGTAATATGGTAATTAATTTTAAAAAGTGTTCTCAGAAATGAGCTCTCATATATGAAGATTCATGGCTTTCAAGACAAAATGATCAATCTTATGGCCATATTCATGGCATAGTTTGTTCAAATGATCTAATATCATGCACAAGGATGCATATTGGAATGGCAAACAATGTTGCCTAAGGAAGTTTTCATTTTTCTTGGACGAAAAATTCATTTTCCATTTTTTGATTGCACAAAATGAGTTTTTTTGTGAAGGACCTACCATATATTTGTTGCAAAATTGGACCAAACCAATTTTTTAAAATACTAGGCCATATTTAATACAGAATTGACCAAATGGTTGGGTGACAAAAGCTTTGATACATCCGTGGTAAAAAAGACAAAATTCCGCCGATTCAGTAGGAAACGGATCAAATTTGAACTGCATCTGCCTTATAGTTTGCTCTTTATTTAAAAAAAAATCATTTCTAGGTTCATAAGTATCTATTTAATCAGAGAAACACCAAAAGTTTTCCAATATTCAACCACTAGCTAGGAACTGTCATGCCCGCCGTTTTGACCGCATGAAATAGGAGTGGAAAGTTCAAAAAAAAAAAATTGGAAAACCTTCGCATTGTGTCATTATATGTGACCAAGTTACCAGAAAAAATAATAAACTTGTAATACGGTAAATATTTTTAAAAAGTATTCTCAGAAATGAGCTATCATGTGTGAAGATTCATGGTTTTCAAGCCAAATGGCCAATCTTATGACCACGTTCATGGCATAGTTTGTCTAAATGATCTCATATTGTGCACGAGGGTGCATAGTGGAATGGCAAACAATGTTGCCTAAGGAAGTTTTCATTTTCTTTGCACGAAAAAATCATTTTCCATTTTTCGAGTGCCCAAAATGAGGTTTTTTTGTGAAGAACCTACCAAATAATTGTTGCAAAATTGGACCAAATCAATTTTATAAAATACTAGGCCATATTTAATGCATAATTGACCAAATGATTGGGTGTCAAAAGCTTTGATCCACCTCTCATGAAAAAGACAAATTTCTGCCGATTCAGCTGGAAGCGGAATTTGAACTGCGGCTGCCTCATAGTTTATTATTTATTTTTCCCAAAAATCATTTTTAGGTACAAAAGTATCTATTTAATCAGAGAAACAGCAAAATTTTTCCAAGATTCAACCACTAGCTAGAAACGGTCATGCCCGCCGTTTTGACCGCATTTTGAAACGGGCATGAAAAATTCAAAAAAAATCAAATAATTGGAAAGCCTTCGCATTGTGTCATTATATGTGGCCAAGTTACCAGGAAAAATAATAAACTTGTAATACGATAATTATTTTTAAAAAGTGTTCTCAGAAACGAGCTATCATGTGTAGAGATCAATGGCTTTCAAGCCAAATGATCAATCTTATGGCCACATTCATGGCATAGTTTGTTCAAATAATCTCATATTGTGCACAAGGGTGCATATTGGAATGGCAAACAATGTTGCCTAAGGAAGTTTTCGTTTTCTTTGCACGAAAAAATCATTTTCCATTTTTTGAGTGCCCAAAATGAGGTTTTTTTGTGAAGAACCTACCAAATAATTGTTGCAAAATTGGACCAAATTAATTTTCTAAAATACTAGGCCATATTTAATGCATAATTGACCAAATGGTTGGGTGTCAAAAGCTTTGATCCACCTCTCGTGAAAAAGACAAATTTCTGCCGATTCAGTTGGAAGCGGGTCAAATTCGAACTGAACCTGCCTCATAGTTTGCTCTTTATTTTTTCCAAAAATCATTTCTAGGTACATAAGTATCTATTTAATCAGAGAAACATCAAAAGTTTTCCAAGATTCACCCACTAGCTAGCAACGGTCATGCCCGCCGTTTTGACCGCATTTTGAAACGGGCATGAAAAATTCAAAAAAAATCAAAAAATTGGAAAACCTTCGCATTGTGTCATTATATGTGGCCAAGTTACCAGGAAAAATAATAAACTTGTAATACGATAATTATTTTAAAAAAGTGTTCTCAGAAACGAGCTATCATGTGTGGAGATCAATGGCTTTCAAGCCAAATGATCAATCTTATGGCCACATTCATGGCATAGTTTGTTCAAATGATCTCATATTGTGCACAAGGGTGCATCTTGGGATGGCAAACAATGTTGCCTAAGGAATTTTTCATTTTCTTTGGACGAAAAATTCATTTTCTATTTTTTGAGTGCCCAAAATGAGTTTTTTTTGTGAAGGACCTACCATATATTTGTTGCAAAATGGGACCAGGTCATTTTTATAATATATTAGGCCATATTTAATGTACAATTGACAAAATGGTTGGTCGTCAAAAGTATTTATACACCTCTGGTGAAAAAGACAAATTTTCGCTGATTCAGTTGGAAGCGGGTCAAATTTGAACTGCAGCTGCCTCATAGTTTGCTCTTTATTTTTTCCAAAAATCATTTATAGGTACATAAGTATCTATTTAATCAGAAATACATGGTTTGGTGGTGATACGTTGAGGTTTGGATGGTGGCCGAGGGCCACAACTCCAGAGCGCGTAAACTCGCATGCCCGCCGCATGGTCACCGCATGACCGTGGTGTTGCCACGCGTTCCGGGCGGCCTAGGCATGTCTAGTGGGTTGGGCACTCCACCGATAGGTGTCAGGAAGAAGAAGGCAATAGAAGAATCTCACGAGGAGACTGAACTGAGCTCAAACATGAAGTAGCACCCAAGTGTTTGATTAGTGGTGGGGAAAATGCACATGGCCAATGGGCCTGAGTTTTGGCCAAGGATGATCATCTACTAAGGACACTATCTTGGAAAATTTGCAGCTCAAATGGAGGAGCCTAGGTGTCACTTGCTTTGCAACGTACCACACTGGACAGAAATATGAATGTTGAAGCTAGACTCAAATGAATGAATGGATTGATCTGAAATTTGGAGGAGGATGATAATTTGGGCATATGAAGGCACTTTAAAATTTTCATACCATTTGGATAAATAAAAATGGTACTTCCTTCACAATGCTCTCCACTGAACAGAAAATTGGGAAAAATGCTGAGGAAAATTGGCTAGAATAAATGAGCTAAAATTTGGGGGAGGGAGGTTCTATGGGCAGGGTCATATCGTGGTAAATTTTCAGCAATTATAAATTAACATAAAATATAGTTGCTTCACAAACTGAAAATATCACCAGAACAAAGATTGGATGCTGAGCTCACATTTATTGTTAGATGGGGCTCAAATTTTGTGGAGAGCTATGATTTAGGAATATAGAAGATGTGGCAAAAATTTAGCTCATTAGGATATGCCTAGTTAGTACTTCCTTCACAACAGTTCGAGCTGAACAAAAACTTTGGAAATTTGCCAAGGAAGATTTACCAGGCAAATGGAGTTGAATATTGTCATGAGGCAATGATTTGGATAGTAAAGAATGCCCAATTTTTTTGGGAACTTTGGGAATGACAGAATTATAGGTTGCTTCACAACCTAGGGCAAAAATTGACACATGGACATGACACATAGGCAAAACTGATAAGGTGGCGCCTAGTCATAGCAATCCACCACAATTTACAAGGTTATGACCATCTATATTGGTCGTGATCAGCTAGAAATAAGGCAGCGGACCAGTGCTGTCTGCTTTATGACCATTTCGTGTAAGGAAATTACGACCTTTCTGACCAAAATGGTCGTTATAGTTTAGGGTTTGGAGCCCCCCGAACAACTTTTGACCAATTGGTCTCAAATGGTTGTAGATTTATGACCAATTCTTCCAGGGTCACTGACAGAAGGTCACAAGTTGACATATTTCTTGTAGTGGAGGGAGAAATGGCCAGGGGGGAGGGATGGCCTTGGCCTTATCCTCTCCCAGGCGCCCACGGCGTCGAGGTGTCGGCCAGTGGCCGGGGCGAACGCGCTCTGGCCATGGCGCGCGTGACACGGCGAGGGAGAGAGAAGGAGAGGAGGGAGAAAAGGGCCGGCTGGGCTGGGCCCTGCCACTGTTGACTTAAGCCTAGCTAATTTAGGCCTTTTCCATTTCTTTCGCTGTTTTTCATTTTGCAGTAGTCTTAGAAAAAGAAAAGAGCTACCAAATGCTTTTGCAAAAATGTGAAATGGGTCCGCAATATTACAATGCATTATTCTGCTCTGCCACAAAAAGTTTGGAGCCAATTGGAAAAATCTAAGCATTTTTTAAAATTGGAAAGGCCAAAATAAATGCTGCTAGACCTCTAAATTTATTCACAAGGGCATTTTGGGAATTCAAAGAAGGTTGGTTTCAACATGACAAATATTTAGGGATTATTTGCCATATGATGAACTATTTTGATTGCATGACAGGAAAAATTAAATATTTGACATGCAATTTGAATTTGAATTTGGCTTTGATTATTGGACAAATGGCAGAATGGCATGGTGATCATAATGACATGGCCACTATTAAGGAGAGTTTACTGTAGTGTGAGGCTGGGGATGTTACACCATGGGCTCTGTTTTAAGTGTGGAGAACATTGGGGTAAGGATCACACCTGCCCAGCCACTGTCCAGATGCATGTGGTCGAAGAACTCCTGGCCTTATTTGCTACAGAAGAAACGTCAGGGGATGCCCAACAGGAGCACGCTGACACAGATGATGATAACCTATGCACGATATCGAAACATGCAGTGGATGGATCTGCCGGTCCAGGGGTGATGCAGTTACATGCTTGGATTCAGGGGCAAGAAGTCTCACTGTTGGTGGATTCCGGGAGCTCCTTGTCTTTTGTTGATCATCGCCTGGCCACCAAGTTGCAGGGAGTCTGTAAACTGAACAAAACCTGCAGAGTCAAAGTGGCGGATGGCGCAGTACTAGTCTGCAACAGTTTCATTCATGATTGTTCCTGGACATCACAAGGGCATGAGTTTGTTACTGACTTCAAATTGATCTCTCTGGGTGCATACGATGCCATCTTGGGCATGGACTGGCTGAAGAAGAACAACCCTATGCATATCGATTGGGAGGAGCAGCACATGACAGTCAACACAGACTGAGGAGCAGTGGAACTTCAGGCAGTGTCTAACAGTCAACATCAGTGCTCTGCTATTTCATCTCAAGAGCTCCTATCAGCATGCAAACAAGGCTCGGTAGCTTATGTGGTTCACTTGAATGGAGTGAGCGAAATTGGTGCATCAGAGGAAGCGATACCGGTGGAAATCCTCACAGTATTGGAGCAGTATACGGATGTCTTTGAAGCACCCAAGGGACTACCTCCAAGGCGTGCTTGTGATCATCGATCCCACTCATGGAGGGGGCTCAGCCTGTTAACATGCGACTGTATCGCCACAAACCAGAGCTCAAGAACGAAATTGAGCATCAGGTCAAGGAACTGCTGGATGCCGGTGTCATCAGAGAGAGCACCAGCCCCTTTTCCTCTCCAGCACTGCTAGTTAAAAGAAAGATGGCACATGTCGATTGTGTGTGGACTATAGATGCTTGAATGCCATGACAATTGTCAGCAAGTACCCAGTGCCCATTATCGATGAACTCCTCGACGAATTGGTAGGCGCCAAATGGTTCTCTAAGTTGGATCTGCGCACAGGCTACCATCAAATACGGCTGGCAGAAGGACAGGAGTACAAAACGGCATTCACCACACACTCTGGTCATTGGGAGTTTCTCGTCTTGTCATTTGGATTAGCAGCTGGACCTCCCACGTTCATCGGAGCTATCAACTGCACATTGCAACCTCTGTTGAGAGTCTGTGTCATTCTGTTCTTCGACGACATCTTAGTCTTCAGTAAGACTCTGGCTCAGCATGTGGAAGACTTGAGACAAGTGATGCAGTTGCTACGACGAGACCAGTGGCACGTGAAGTAGTCCAAGTGTGCTTTCGGGCAGCGCCGGATTGCCTACCTGGGGCATGTGATCGATGAACATGGTGTCTCCACAGACCCGAGCAAAATTGAAACTATCAAGACCTGGCCCACCCCACGCAACAGCAAAGAAGTGCAAAGTTTCCTAGGATTGGCTGGTTACTACCGAAAGTTTGTCAGGCATTTCGGCATCATCGCTAGACCTCTTTTCAATCTACTCAAGAAGAACCACCTGTTTGTCTGGACGACAGAAACTGCCAAGGCATTCACACTCCTGCAGCAAAGCCTCGTATCAGCACCGGTTTTGCAACTACCTGACTTCATCAAGCAGTTTGTCATTGACACGGATGCGTGTGATTACGGCGTGGGGGCAGTATTGCAACAAGGCGGGCACCCAATCGCTTACATGAGCAAGCCACTCGCTCCTAAACAAAGAGGTCTATCGACGTATGAAAAAGAGTGCTTGGCCATCCTCATGGCAGTGGAGCAATGGCAGCCGTACCTGCAGCATGATGAGTTCTTGATCCGCACGGATCAGCGCAGTTTGGTTCACCTCGACGACCAACGTCTATCTACGGTATGGCAGCAAAAGGCTTTCACCAAGTTGCTCGGGCTACGATACAAGATTTCCTACAGGCAAGGCAGCACAAACAATGCAGCAGATGTGCTGTCCAGGCGCAGTCACGCTCAGGAAAGCGCTTTAGCTGTCTCGGTCTGTCAACCGGCTTGGATAGACGATGTCAGAGCAAGCTACAACGACAACAATCACGCCAAGCGGCTCCTTGAACAGTTCTCCAAGCAAGAGGATCCCAAAGGGCGTTTCTCTGTTTCGAAGGGGCTGTTATACTTCAGAAACAGATTGTGACTCGGTGGCTCCCCTACTATCCAACAGAAAGTTCTTCGCGCTTTCCATGACAGTACAGTCGGTGGTCACTCAGGCTTCCCTGTGACCTATAGGAGTTTGCGGCGGCGGTTTGCCTGGCCCAAAATGAAGCAGATCATCAAGCAATATGTTCAGAGTTGTGTAATCTGCCAGCAAGCAAAACCGGAGCAGGTCAAATACCCGGGTCTGCTCGAACCAATTTCTTTGCCTGAGGGTGCTTGGCAAGTTGTTACTATGGATTTCATAGATGGTCTTCCGCAATCGGGCAAAGCAAACTGCATTCTGGTCGTTGTGGACAAATTCACACGGTATGCTCATTTTTTGCCTCTCCAACACCCATTCACCGCAGCAAAAGTGGCCCGGTCATACCTGGACAACGTTTACAAGCTCCATGGGCTACCCAAAGCCATCGTCTCAGATCGGGATCCAGTCTTTACCAGTAAGTTTTGGCGTGAGCTTTTCTCCATCATTGGCCAGTCAGAACGGGTGAACCAATGCCTTGAGATATATCTCCGATGTTTCATCCACGCATGCCCAAATCACTGGAGCCAGTTCCTCTCTCTCGCGGAATTCGGGTACAACTCCAGTTACCATTCTGCTCTGGACATGTCACCCTTCCACGCACTGTATGGGCATGAACCCAGGCATTGGGGAATCGAAGCAACATCAACTTGCACAATCCCAGCCCTGAAGGACTGGCTGGAGGAGAGAAAAACAATGCAGCATGTCCTTAAGCAGCATCTGCACCGGGCTCGCCACATCATGAAGGTGCAAGCAGACAAGAAGCGCACGGACAGAGAATTCAATGTAGGGGATGCTGTCTTCATCAAATTACAACCGTATGTGCAATCATCCGTTCATCGCCGAGCCAACCACAAGCTTGCCTTCAAATACTTTGGTCCCTTCAAAGTGATCCGCAAGATTAACCCAGTCGCCTACGAGTTGGAGCTGCCGCCGGAATCCAAGATTCACCCGGTGTTCCACGTATCTCAGCTGCGGCAGGTCCTCACGCCAGGTACGGACGCCTCTGATAATTTGCCTGTACCTCGATCTGCAGAGCTGGTTCCGGTGGAGATGCTCGATAGGCGCTGGCGGCAAACTCCTACCGAAAGACGTGAGCAGTATCTTGTGCGCTGGTCTGATTCAGAACTCCTTGACGCTATGTGGGAGGACGCCCTCGCGCTCAAAGCCCGCTATCCTCTCGTAGCAGCTTGGGGACAAGCATGCTCTCAAGGGGCAGGGGATGTCAGCGTCCCAAATACAGGTGCAGCCCGGGACAAGAGCAGCGCTGACGAGGCGGCAACAAGTCAGCTACAGGCGACCAATCAGGGGAGAGAGCGCGTTATCGCCAGGCCGCCTAGGATCAAGCATCCAAGTCGCCGGTTCGTGGGCCCTGAATGGATGAACGCTATATAAGCAAGCTCCAGCAAAGGAAAGGATATCCTGGCTGGGATCACAGCAAACGACACGGCTGGCACCTTTGTTTCCTTTTCTTCTTTCTTTCTTTCCAAGAGAACTCCTCCGGAGGAAGTGCATCGTGTGTTAGAGACTGTAATCCCCAATCCAGCGAGTGAATAGATCGGGCACCTAACAAAACAGAAGTTAACTAATTATGTTAACTAATCATTAAAATTTGCCAAGTGAGAGTCCAAACCTCCTCTCGATTGGTATCGCAAGATACCGGTTGGCTAGCATAAAAAGCCGCAAGAGAGGACAGACTGGGTCAGATGGGTTGGGCTTCCCGGCCCATCCACAGGGAGAAGCTTGGGCCTCGTACGGCGGGAGCACCTCTAGCCGGCCATTGGCCCGGCCCAGCTCGCGCGAGACCACAACGTCTTTTTTCTGTTTTTTTTCACCTTTTTTTTTTACGTTTTCATTTTTTGCTTTATTTTTTTACTTTTGTTTATACTTAAAAATATTCTAAATAAATATTAAAAAAACTCTACATAAAACATTTGAAAAATGTTAATCTAGCATTTGTAAAATGTTAAATGTGTATAGAAAAAATGATTATCATGTATAAAAAATGTATAGGAAAAATTCAATGTGTATCACAAAAGCTGACCATGTATTTATAAGTGTTATTATCCAAGCATTTGAAAAATGTTAATCATCTATTTGAAAAATTTAAATGTGTATAAAAAAATGCTCCCGGTGTATACCAAAAATGTAGAAAGCGTATTAAACATTGAAAATAAAAACTTAAATTTTAAAAATATTTGATTGTGTATAAAAAAATAATCATATATTTCAAAAATGATAACCCAGTATAAAAATGTTCCTGATATATACCAAAAATATACAATATGTATGAAAAAATTAGTCATCAAATAAATATAGTTAGTGAATCAACCTGTGGTTGGATGCTTAGGAGGATAGTGGTAACCCCAACTCATCAGGGTTCAAACCCTAGACTTGGTGCTCGCATTTTCCTGAATTTATTTCAGACCTTTCGGTGACGTGCATTCAGTGGGAGGAGACATTCCCCTCGACTATAAAGGCGTCTATGACGACTTCGTCAATCTCAGGATAATGTGCTGACCCAGTCTCTCGAAGATGCTCATAGAGGGTAGAGTGTGCGTGCGTGCATGGGTGCGTTCATAGGGGTGGATATATGTGCGCATGTATAAGCATGTATTTAAAAAATGTTAAACATGTACAAAATAAATGTTCCTGGTGTTTATAAAAAACTAAGAACGTGTATTTAAACTTTTGAACATAAAACATAAATTTTATAAAATGTTGCTCGTGTATAACAAATGTTAATCATGTATTTAAAAAATATTAAACATGTATTAAAAATGTTCTTGATATATACTGAAAATGTGCAGTGTGTATTAAAAAGGTAGTCATCAAACATATTTTTAAAATATCAAACATGTATTAAAAAAATTCCTGATGTATATGTAAAATGTATAATTGCGTATGAAAATTGTGAGCATGTGTTGAAAAAGAAGAAAAATGGTGAAAACAGAAGAAATGGAAGGAAGAAGAAAAAGCACCCAAGGAATACATAAAACCCGAAGGAAAACGATGAAAACAGAAAAAATTGAGAAAAAAGAAAAAACAGGAAAACATAAAACCCCAAGAAAACCGTGAAAACCCATGAGGAAACGAAGAAAAAAAAACAAAACAGATGAATACTAAGAAAAACAACAAATAAAAATAAATAAAATAGAAAAGAAAAAACCAATAAAATAGATAAAGGAATGGAAGAAAACCAAAGAAAAAGAAGAAGAAAAAACCAATAAACACAGGAAAAAATAAAAAGGTGCAAAAACAAAGGAAAAATGATAAACGGAAGAAACCCATGAATAACAAAAAACAATGAAGAAACATAGAAAAATGAAAGAAAAAAGAAGAAGAAGAAGAAGAAGAAAAACTAAGCGAACTAGCGAAGGGAACACAGCAAGAGACAACGTGCAGGCGAAGAAACGCACAAAAAAGGCTGGCCCAGTACTGTAGCACACAGGGAAATTCTTCAGGCGAGACAGTGAGTACTCTCGCTATAAGCAAGAAAGTATTATCGCGCCTCTAGCCCTTCATCATTTAATGGGCTGGCACATTAACCATCACCTCCGAGGCTCCGCCAGAGACCTCCTATTCAGAGCTTGACGCACCGAAAAGGGTCACAACGCTCGCTAGCCTCATTCATGGGCCGCGGCCCAATTCCCACTCCGCCCTCTCGGCTGCCAGATTTGCTAAAAAATCGCAAATTTTTACTGTACTGACTCAGACAATTGTTCTTATATATAGATTAAAATAATTCATGCAATCAATTTTTTTAATCTTCAATTCAAAAAGCAAGACCGTCTTAAAAAAATCTCGAAAAACTGTTTGGCTGTTCACCATCAAAAATTTAAAAAACATCAAATTTGAAAAAAAATTGCGAATTGAAAAAGGGCAACGCTACGCGTCGGCCGGCGGATCTTTTCAAAAGATCCGCTGCCTTCTCAGCCGCTTGATCTGGGGCTATTTAGCGGCCCGTTCTTTTTTCCTTACCAATACAACAAAGACAGTGTTGCGAAACTCTTTGCAACAGACCTTTTGTTGCAGAAAAATTTGCAACAGAGGTTCTGTTGCAGATTTTGTTTTCTCTGTCTTAACTTTTTCGAAACATGAGTGTTGTTGCGAAAAGACTTCTGCAACACAGATGATGTTGCAGAATATTTTTTCGTCTTAACTTTTTTGCAACATGGATGTTGTTGCGGAAGAATTTCTGCAACACGGATGATGTTGCAGAAAAATTGTCAAGATGGCAGAGGCACGCGTCAAGTTGTAAACGTCCTGATCGGTTGTTTCGAGGTTGTGCGTTGTCCGATCAATCTTATCTGACGGATGCGCACGCGACGGAACTCGGCGCGCGATCGGCCGGCTGATTGTAATCGTTTCCCATTGAAAAAACTTCATAAAATTGGAGAAAATCATGAAAGTTGAAAAAAGTTCACGAAGTTTGAAAAAACTTCAGGAATTTGACAAAAGTTCATAAATTTTAACAAAATATTGAAGAAATAGTTTGGAAAATTAAAAAAATATTTTTTCTTAAAAATCCAGGTATTTAAAATATTTTAAATTTGGAAAAAATCAGGTATTTAAAAAATGAAAAATAAAGAAAGAAAAACAAAAACCTGGACAAAGACCATGTCTAGAAAAGGCAGAAACAAAAAAGAAAAATTCGAGAAGCTTTTGAAAACCAGGAAGAGTTCCTATTCGGTACCTAAGATGGGTTGGCCTATTATACGAGGGCACGACACCAGTTTTACCGAAAAGCCTGTAACTGGCGCCATAAGCGCCCTAGCTCAGATGTTGCTGTTGCAGCCGTGAGCGAGCTGTTGTTGATGTCGCCTCCGGCAAGCTGCTAGGCCTAGTAGAGCTGATGCCTCCACCAAGCTCACCATTGAAATGATCGATATGGTTGACTAGAGGGGGGTGAATAGGCAACTATCAATTTTTAGCTTTTCTTAACAAATTAGGTTTAGCAACAAATATGTTGTCTAGATGTGAAACTAGGTGAGCAACCTGTATGATGCAAACAACAACAACAACAACAAC
The DNA here is from genome assembly GCA_011799875.1 of Thinopyrum elongatum. Classification (NCBI taxonomy): domain Eukaryota; kingdom Viridiplantae; phylum Streptophyta; class Magnoliopsida; order Poales; family Poaceae; genus Thinopyrum; species Thinopyrum elongatum. Next base: position 124,738,432 of record CM022297.1, read on the forward strand.
AACAACAACAACAAGTGCAAGCAAAGGATACAACACAACAATAGCTTGCACAAAGTAAAGGGAAGAGATAACCACAAGTGGAGCCGGTGGAGACGAGGATGTGTTACCGAAGTTCCTTCCCTTTGGGGGAAGTACGTCTCCGTTGTGTGATGCCCCCGGCTCAATCGTGCACTAATCATACACGCAAATGCACACGATCAAGCCTAAGGACTCACGGGAAGATATCACAACACAACTCTAAAACATAAACAAAGTCATACAAGCTTTATATTACAAGCCAGGGGCCTCGAGGGCTCGAATACATAAACTCGCATACAAGCATCAGCGGAAGCATCAGATATCTGAGTACAGATATAAAAGAAAACACAGATAAGCCCTTAGAAGGCGGGGCAAAAGAACACACTACTATCGAAAGGCGCAGGCCTCCTGCCTGGGACCCTCCGAATCCTACTCCTGGTCGATGGCAAGTTCGAAGTAGTATCCACCCTCGGGGTGGTAGTAGTAGTCGATCGACGGGGCATCTGTCTCAGGGGGCTCCGTCCTCTAGTCACGACAAACTAATATGGGGAGAAAAGGAAAACAAAGCAACCGTGAGTACTCAGAAGTACTCAGCAAGCAAGGATCTACACTACATATGCAACATTTTCAAGGAGAGGCTGTATATGTGGACTGGGCTGCAGAAATGCCAGAATGGAGAGAAAGCCTAGTCCTATCGAAGACTAGCATCTTCAGCGGTCTTGCAGCAATAGAAGAGAGTAGAACAGTACAATATAAGGTAGCAATAATGATATCAACCTCACCCAGAGATCCTTTCTCGACTCCCTGCGAGAAAGCAATCCCAGAGCCATACAGTCATCAACCTTGTCCTGAGATCCCTTCTCGACTCCCTGCGAGAAGCAATCCCAGAGCCATAGTATCCAATTCTATTTGTATCAATCGGGATACAACTCCGAGTGTCCGTTACCGAGGATCCGGCTATGCATAGATTAGTTCTTCCCTGCAGGGGTGCACCAACTTACCCACCACGCTCGCTTAACTCCGGCCGGACACACTTTTCCGGGTCATGCCCGGCCTCGGCCAAACGACACACCGCAGCCCTACCTAGAGCTCAGCAGAGAGGTCCCCGCCGGTCTACATCCTAAGCGCAAGGGGGTCTTGGGCCATCGCCCCTCGCCCTCCGGGTCGTTGCGCACATGGCTCAGATCCAAGCACCACCTCTGTCGTGAATGGCGCCAATCACTCCATGCCGCACTGCTGAACTGGACGTCTGTCAGAGCTTTCGGCTGATGCATACGATGCAGAACGCCCATACTATGCCCACCTGATGGTTAGTGCTATCGGGCCAGAGATCCACTCGAATCAAATATCCAAATTGTTAGTACCTTGGGGGTGCGGTAACGAGCAGAGACTCACGATCAATGTGACCCCGTCGCCCCGTATCGAGGACTTGCGGCAAGGGCCAAGAATGCCCGGCCACGCCTCGTATTCTCACTCGGGCACCATCCAGGTCAACCCGTCTCACAAAAGACTGTCGGGAACTCAGGTCCACCTCTACTGGGCGGTACCGCCTGTCCCTCCAGTCCTGCAGTTAAAGTAACTCCCTCGGGTCGCTCTCGGGCCGACCCATTTCTAACAGGGTGCAGGGGTAAAGTCACAGTAGCCGTGTGTCCATAACATCAAGGGAATCCAAGGTATCACCCTCAATGGATACCCACTCGATGTAACTGTCAAGGTGAACGTAGGAGGATTCACCCTCGATGGGTTCACACTTGATGTGTTGCACGACCGCGTCGTTATCGGAAGTGGTGAAGGAGGAATCACCCTCGATGACCACGACCGAATAGCTACTCTATAGAGTTAACATCAGAAGTGCTACAAGAGGTTTCACCCTCGGCACTCCATAGTAACGTTGCGGTGTCGTTACAACTAAGGGGGGGTGATGTGCGGTGCCGGGGCCTGGTCTTCAATCCCGTTGTTCGGGTCTTCTGATAATCCAGCGGGGCAGTCGGGATAAGTGGGGTCACTGATAGGTCTCTACCCGGCCTATACTAAGCAGTTTAGGATAAGCAGGTAAGGTATCAATAGCAGGTTACTGTTGGAAATATGCCCTAGAGGCAATAATAAAGTTGTTATTATTATATTTCCTTGTTCATGATAATTGTCTATTGTTCATGCTATAATTGTGTTATCCGGAAATCGTAATACATGTGTGAATACATAGACCACAACATGTCCCTAGTGAGCCTCTAGTTGACTAGCTCGTTGATCAATAGATGGTTACGGTTTTCTGACCATGGACATTGGATGTCATTGATAACGGGATCACATCATTAGGAGAATGATGTGATGGACAAGACCCAATCCTAAGCATAGCACTAGATCGTGTAGTTCGTCTGCTAAAGCTTTTCTAATGTCAAGTATCATTTCCTTAGACCATGAGATTGTGCAACTCCCGGATACCGTAGGAATGCTTTGGGTGTGCCAAATGTCACAACGTAACTGGGTGGCTATAAAGGCACACTACGGGTATCTCCAAAAGTGTCTGTTGGGTTGGCACGAATCGAGACTGGGATTTATCACTCCGTGTGACGGAGAGGTATCTCTGGGCCCACTCGATAGGACATCATCATAATGAGCTCAATGTGACCAAGGAGTTGATCACGGGATGATGTGTTACGAACGAGTAAAGAGACTTGCCGGTAACGAGATTGAACAAGGTATAGGGATACCGACGATCGAATCTCGGGCAAGTATCATACCGGTAGACAAAGGGAATTGTATACGGGATTGATTGAATCCTCGACATCGTGGTTCATCCGATGAGATCATCGTAGAACATGTGGGAGCCAACATGGGTATCCAGATCCCGCTGTTGGTTATTGGCCGGAGAGATGTCTCGGTCATGGCTGCATGGTTCCCGAACCCGTAGGGTCTACACACTTAAGGTTCGGTGACGCTAGGGTTGTTATGGGAAATAGTATGTGGTTACCGAATGTTGTTCGGAGTCTCGGATGAGATCCCGGATGTCACGAGTAGTTCCGGAATGGTCCGGAGGTGAAGATTTATATATGGGAAGTCATCATACGGTCACCGGAAGTATTCGGGGGTTTGCCGGTATTGTACCGGGACCACCGAAGGGGTTCCGGGGGTCCACCGGGAGGGTCCACCTGCCCCGGAGGACCCTATGGGCTGTATGGGGGAGGGAACCAGCCCCTAAGTGGGCTGGGCGCCATCCCCCCTAGGGCCCATGCGCCTAGGGTTGGGGGAAACCCTAAAGGGGGGGCGCCCCCCTTGGCTTGGGGGGCAAGCCCCCTCCCCCTGGCCGCCGCCCCCCCTCTAGATCTGATCTAGAGGGGCCGACCCCCTTCCCCCTTGGCCCTATAAATAGAGGGGAGGAGGGAGGGCAGTAGGACCTCATCCAAGGCGCAGCCCTCCCCCTCTCCAACACCCCCTCCTCCTCCGTTGAGCTTGGCGAAGCCCTGCCGGAGAACTGCCAACTCCACCACCACGCCGTCGTGCTGCCGGAGTTGTCTTCCCCAACCTCGCCCTCCTCCTTGCTGGATCAAGGTGCGGGAGACGTCACAGGGCTGCATGTGTGTTGAACGCGGAGGCGCCGTTGTTCGGTGCTTAGATCGGAATCGACCGCGATCTGAATCGCTGCGTGTACGACTCCTCCAATCGCGTTCTTGCAACGCTTCCGCATCGCGATCTTCAAGGGTATGAAGATGCACTCCTCTCTCGCTCGTTGCTAGTCTCTCCATAGATTGATCTTGGTGATGCGTAGAATTTTTTTTGAATTATTACTACGTTCCCCAACAGTGGCATCATGAGCTAGGTCTATGCGTAGTTTCTTGCACGATTTGAACACAAGTTGTTGTGGGCGTCGATTTTGTCAATTTACTTGCCGTTACTAGTCTTATCTCGATTCGGCGGCATCATGGGATGAAGCGGCCCGGACCGACCTTACACGTACGCTTACGTGAGACAGGTTCCACCGACTGACATGCACTAGTTGCATAAGGTGGCTAGCGGGTGTCTGCCTCTCCCACTTTAGTCGGATCGGATTCGATGAAAAGGGTCCTTATGAAGGGTAAATAGAAATTGGCATATCACGTTGTGGTTGTGGCATAGGTTAGAAACGTTCTTGCTAGAAACCTATAGCAGCCACGTAAAAAAATTTGCAACAACAATTAGAGGACGTCTAACTTGTTCTTGCAACATATGCCGTGTGATGTGATATGGCCAAAAGGATGTGATGAATGATATATGTGATGTATGAGATTGATCATGTTCTTGTAATAGGAATCACGACTTGCATGTCGATGAGTATGACAACCGGCAGGAGCCATAGGAGTTGTCTTAATTTATTGTATGACCTGCGTGTCAATGAAAACGCCATGTAATTACTTTACTTTATTGCTAACCGTTAGCCATAGTAGTAGAAGTAATAGTTGGCGAGACAACTTCATGAAGACACGATGATGGAGATCATGATGATGGAGATCATGGTGTCATGCCGGTGACGATCATGATCATGGTGCCCCGAAGATGGAGATCAAAAGGAGCAAAATGATATTGGCCATATCATGTCACTTTATGATTTGCATGTGATGTTTATCATGTTTACATCTTATTTGCTTAGAACGACGGTAGCATAAATAAGATGATCCCTCGCTAAAATTTCAAGAAAGTGTTTCCCCTAACTGTGCACCGTTGCGAAGGTTCGTTGTTTCGAAGCACCACGTGATGATCGGGTGTGATAGATTCTAACGTTCGAATACAACGGGTGTAAACCAGATTTACACATGCAAAACACTTAGGTTGACTTGACGAGCATAGCATGTACAGACATGGCCTCGGAACACGGAAGACCGAAAGGTCGAACATGAGTCGTATAGAAGATACGATCAACATAGAGATGTTCACCGTTGATGACTAGTCTGTCTCACGTGATGATCGGACACGGCCTAGTCGATTCGGATCATGTATCACTTAGATGACTAGAGGGATGTCTATCTGAGTGGGAGTTCATTGAATAATTTGATTAGATGAACTTAATTATCATGAACTTAGTCTAAAATCTTTACAATATGTCTTGTAGATCAAATGGCCCACGCTAATGTTGCCCTCAACTTCAACGCGTTCCTAGAGAAAACCAAGCTGAAAGACGATGGTAGCAACTACACGGACTGGGTCCGTAACCTGAGGATCATCCTCATAGCTGCCAAGAAAGCTTATGTCCTTGAAGCACCGCTAGGTGACGCACCTGTTTTCCCTGCAACTCAAGACGTTATGAATGCCTGGCAGTCACGTAGTGATGATTACTCCCTGGTTCAGCGCGGCATGCTTTACAGCTTAGAACCGGGGCTCCAAAAGCGTTTTGAGCAACACGGAGCATATGAGATGTTCCAAGAGCTGAAAATGGTTTTCCAAGCTCATGCCCGGGTCGAGAGATATGAAGTCTCCGACAAGTTCTACAGTTGTAAGATGGAGGAGAATAGTTCTGTCAGCGAGCATATACTCAAAATGTCTGGGTTGCACAACCGCTTGTCTCAGCTGGGAGTTAATCTCCCGGATGACACGGTCGTTGACAGAATCCTTCAGTCGCTTCCACCTAGCTACAAGAGCTTTGTGATGAACTTCAATATGCAGGGGATGGAAAAACCATTCCTGAGGTGTATTCAATGCTGAAATCAGCGGAGGTGGAGATCAAAAAGGAACATCAAGTGTTGATGGTGAATAAGACCACTAAGTTCAAGAAAGGCAAGGGTAAAAAGAACTTCAAGAAGGACGACAAGGGAGTTGCCGCGCCTGGTAAGCAAGCTACCGGGAAGAAGCCAAAGAATGGACCCAAGCCTGAGACTGAATGCTTTTATTGCAAGGGAAACGATCACTGGAAGCGAAACTGCCCCAAGTACTTAGCGGATAAGAAGGCCGGCAATACCAAAGGTATATGTGATATACATGTTATTGATGTGTACCTTACCAGCGCTCGTAGTAGCTCCTGGGTATTTGATACCGGTGCGGTTGCTCATATTTGTAACTCAAAACAGGAGCTGCAGAATAAGCGGAGACTGGCGAAGGACGAGGTGACGATGCGCGTCGGGAATGGTTCCAAGGTCGATGTGATCGCCGTCGGCACGCTACCTCTACATCTGCCTACGGGATTAGTTTTAAACCTCAATAATTGTTATTTAGTACCAGCTTTGAGCATGAACATTGTATCAGGATCTCGTTTGATGCGAGATGGCTACTCATTTAAATCCGAGAATAATGGTTGTTCTATTTATATGAGAGATATGTTTTATGGTCATGCCCCGCTGGTCAATGGTTTATTTTTATTGAATCTCGAACGTGATGTTACACATATTCATAGTGTGAATGCCAAAAGATGTAAGGTTGATAATGATAGTCCCACATACTTGTGGCACTGCCGCCTTGGTCACATTGGTGTCAAACGCATGAAGAAACTCCATGCAGATGGACTTTTGGAGTCTCTTGATTATGAATCATTTGACACATGCGAACCATGCCTCATGGGCAAAATGACCAAGACTCCGTTCTCCGGAACAATGGAGCGAGCAACCAACTTATTGGAAATCATACATACTGATGTGTGCGGTCCAATGAGCGTTGAGGCTCGCGGTGGTTATCGTTATGTTCTCACCCTCACTGATGACTGAAGTAGATATGGGTATGTCTACTTAATGAAACACAAGTCTGAGACCTTCGAAAAGTTCAAGGAATTTCAGAGTGAGGTTGAGAATCAACGTGACAGGAAAATAAAGTTCTTACGATCAGATCGTGGAGCGGAATATTTGAGTCACGAGTTTGGCACGCACTTAAGGAAATGTGGAATTGTTTCACAACTCACGCCGCCTGGAACACCTCAGCGTAATGGTGTGTCCGAACGTCGTAATCGCACTCTATTAGATATGGTGCGATCTATGATGTCTCTTACCGATCTACCGCTATCATTTTGGGGTTATGCTTTAGAGACTGCCGCATTCACTTTAAATAGGGCTCCATCAAAATCCGTTGAGACGACACCGTATGAATTATGGTTTGGGAAGAAACCTAAGCTGTCATTTCTGAAAGTTTGGGGATGCGATGCTTATGTCAAGAAACTTCAACCTGAAAAGCTCGAACCCAAATCGGAAAAATGCGTCTTCATAGGATACCCTAAGGAAACTATTGGGTATACCTTCTACCTTAGATCCGAAGGCAAGATCTTTGTTGCCAAGAATGGATCCTTTTTGGAGAAAGAGTTTCTCTCGAAAGAAGTAAGTGGGAGGAAAGTAGAACTTGATGAGGTACCCCCTCTTGAACCGGAGAGTAGCGCAGCTCAGGAAGATGTTTCTGTGGTGCCTGCACCGACTAGAGAGGAAGTTAATGATGATGATCATGAAACTTCGGATCAAGTTGCTACTGAACTTCGTAGGTCCACGAGGACACGTTCCGCACTAGAGTGGTACGGCAACCCAGTCCTGGAAGTCATGTTGTTAGACAACGGTGAACCTTCGAACTATGAAGAAGCAATGGCGGGCCCGGATTCCAACAAATGGCTTGAAGCCATGAAATCCGAGATAGGATCCATGTATGAAAACGAAGTATGGACTTTGACAGACTTGCCCGATGATCGGCAAGCCATAGAGAACAAATGGATCTTTAAGAAGAAGACAGACGCGGATGGTAATGTGACCATCTATAAGGCTCGACTTGTCGCTAAGGGTTATCGACAAGTTCAAGGGGTTGACTACGATGAGACCTTCTCACCCGTAGCGAAGCTGAAGTCCGTCCGAATCATGTTAGCAATTGCCGCATTCTATGATTATGAGATATGGCAAATGGACGTCAATACGGCATTCCTTAATGGTTTCCTTAAGGAAGAGTTGTATATGATGCAGCCGGAAGGTTTTGTCGATCCTAATAATGCTGACAAGGTATGCAAGCTCCAGCTCTCAATTTATGGGCTGGTGCAAGCATCTCGGAGTTGGAACATTCGCTTTGATGAGATGATCAAAGCGTTTGGGTTTACACAGACTTATGGAGAAGCCTGTGTTTACAAGAAAGTGAGTGGGAGCTCTGTAGCATTTCTCATATTATACGTGGATGACATACTATTAATGGGAAATGATATAGAATTCTTGGAAAGCATAAAGGCCTACTTGAATAAGTGTTTTTCAATGAAGGACCTTGGAGAAGCTGCTTACATATTAGGCATCAAGATCTATAGAGATAGATCGAGACGCCTCATTGGTCTTTCGCAAAGCACATACCTTGACAAGATATTGAAGAAGTTCAATATGGATCAGTCCAAGAAGGGGTTCTTGCCTATATTACAAGGTGTGAGATTGAGCACGGCTCAATGCCCGACCTCGGCAGAAGATAGAGAAAAGATGAGTGTCATCCCCTATGCCTCAGCCATAGGGTCTATTATGTATGCCATGCTGTGTACCAGACCTGATGTGAACCTCGCCGTAAGTTTGGTAGGAAGGTACCAAAGTAATCCCGGCATGGAACACTGGACAGCGGTCAAGAACATCCTGAAGTACCTGAAAAGGACTAAGGATATGTTTCTCGCTTATGGAGGTGACGAAGAGCTCGTTGTAAAGGGTTACATCGATGCTAGCTTCGACACAGATCTAGATGACTCCAAGTCACAAACCGGATACGTGTATATTTTGAATGGTGGGGCAGTCAGCTGGTGCAGTTGCAAGCAAAGCGTCGTGGTGGGATCTACATGTGAAGCGGAGTACATAGCAGCCTCGGAGGCAGCGCAGGAAGCAGTCTGGATGAAGGAGTTCATCACCGACCTAGGAGTTATTCCCAATGCGTCGGGCCCAATGACTCTCTTCTGTGACAACACTGGAGCTATTGCCCTTGCCAAGGAGCCCAGGTTTCACAAGAAGACCAGGCATATCAAGCGTCGCTTCAACTCCATTCGTGAACATGTTCAAGATGGAGACATAGATATTTGTAAAGTGCATACGGATCTGAATGTCGCAGATCCGTTGACTAAGCCTCTTCCACGAGCAAAACATGATCAACACCAGAACTCTATGGGTGTTCGATTCATCACAATGTAACTAGATTATTGACTCTAGTGCAAGTGGGAGACTGTTGGAAATATGCCCTAGAGGCAATAATAAAGTGGTTATTATTATATTTCCTTGTTCATGATAATTGTCTATTGTTCATGCTATAATTGTGTTATCTGAAAATCGTAATACATGTGTGAATACATAGACCACAACATGTCCCTAGTGAGCCTCTAGTTGACTAGCTCGTTGATCAATAGATGGTTACGGTTTTCTGACCATGGACATTGGATGTCGTTGATAACGGGATCACATCATTAGGAGAATGATGTGATGGACAAGACCCAATCCTAAGCAGAGCACTAGATCATGTAGTTCGTCTGCTAAAGCTTTTCTAATGTCAAGTATCATTTCCTTAGACCATGAGATTGTGCACCTCCCGGATACCGTAGGAATGCTTTGGGTGTGCCAAACGTCACAACGTAACTGGGTGGCTATAAAGGCACACTACGGGTATCTCCGAAAGTGTCTGTTGGGTTGGCACGAATCGAGACTGGGATTTGTCACTCCGTGTGACGGAGAGGTATCTCTGGGCCCAGTCGGTAGGACATCATCATAATGAGCTCAATGTGACCAAGGAGTTGATCATGGGATGATGTGTTACGAACGAGTAAAGAGACTTGCCGGTAACAAGATTGAACAAGGTATAGGGATACCGATGATCGAATCTCGGGCAAGTATCATACCGGTTGACAAAGGGAATTGTATACGGGATTGATTGAATCCTCGACATCGTGGTTCATCCGATGAGATCATCGTGGAACATGTGGGAGCCAACATGGGTATCCAGATCCCGCTGTTGGTTATTGGCCGGAGAGATGTCTCGGTCATGTCTGCATGGTTCCCGAACCCGTAGGGTCTACACACTTAAGGTTCGGTGACGCTAGGGTTGTTATGGGAAATAGTATGTGGTTACCGAATGTTTTTCGGAGTCCCGGATGAGATCCCGGACATCACGAGGAGTTCCGGAATGGTCCGGAGGTGAAGATTTATATATGGGAAGTCATCATACGGTCACCGGAAGTATTCGGGGGTTTGCCGGTATTGTACCGGGACCACCGAAGGGGTTTCGGGGGTCCACCGGAAGGGTCCACCTGCCCCGAAGGACCCTATGGGCTGTATGGGGGAGGGAACCAGCCCCTAAGTGGGCTGGGCGCCATCCCCCCCTAGGGCCCATGCGCCTAGGGTTGGGGGAAACCCTAAAGGGGGCGCCCCCCTTGGCTTGGGGGGCAAGCCCCCTCCCCCTGGCCGCCGCCGCCCCTCTAGATCTGATCTAGAGGGGCCGACCCCCTTCCCCCTTGGTCCTATAAATAGAGGGAAGGAGGGAGGGCAGCAGGACCTCATCCAAGGCGCAGCCCTCCCCCTCTCCAACACCCCCTCCTCCTCCGTTGAGCTTGGTGAAGCCCTGCCGGAGAACTGCCAACTCCACCACCACGCCGTCGTGTTGCCGGAGTTGTCTTCCCCAACCTCTCCCTCCTCCTTGCTGGATCAAGGCGCGGGAGACGTCACCGAGCTGCACGTGTGTTGAACGCGGAGGCGCCGTTGTTCGGTGCTTAGATCGGAATCGACCGCGATCTGAATCGCTGCGTGTACGACTCCTCCAACCGCGTTCTTGCAACGCTTCCGCATCGCGATCTTCAAGGGTATGAAGATTCACTCCTCTCTCGCTCGTTGCTAGTCTCTCCATAGATTGATCTTGGTGATGCGTAGGAAATTTTTTGAATTATTACTACGTTCCCCAACAGTTACAATAAACAGGCTATGCATCAGAATAGGTAAAGCAGTAGCAGCAGCAATTCTAATGCAAGCATGAGAAAATAGAATGGGCGATATCGGGATGATCAAAGGGGGGGCTTGCCTGGTTGCTCGGCGGCAAAGGCAAGGTCGTCAACGGTGGCGTCGGGCTCCTGAGTTGCGTCCGTCTCGAGGACGACGTCGGTGTCAGGGTCTACCGAGAGAGAAGAGGGGGAAGAAACAGTAAATACTAAGCAAACAAGTGCTACACAATGTATAACATGACAATATGCAGTGCCGGGTGTGTCCTAACGTATGGTTGCATGTTACCGAGGAAGGAGGAATCCATCCGGGAATGTTTTCCCGGTTCCGGACATTTATCAGACAGGTGACCGGAGAGGAACGGTTCCATGTTTGGGTAGTTAGGGACGTGTGACAGATGAACGGACCGCGTATCCGTATTTGTCTCGAAATTCTGAGAAACTTTCATGTACAAAGTTTTTCGATCTGAGCTACGGATTATTTTATATGATTTTCTAAAGATTTTAGCATTTTCTGGAATTTAATTAATTATTTAATCCAACATTATTCAGAATAGTAATTGATGATGTCAGCACGACATCATAATGACATCAACAATCAACAGTGCAGTTGACCTAGTCAACTGACGTGTGGGGCCCACATGTCAGCCTCTGTTAGTTAATTAACAGTAGTTAATTAGCTTAATTAAACATTAAGTTAATTAAGCTTAATTAGTCTTAATTAATCAGAGGTAATTAGGTTAATTAGTAATTAATTATTTAATTAATATTTATTATTATTATTATTTATTCCTTTTTTTTAACAGGGGCTGGGCGCTGGGGCCCGCTTGTCATTTGGCCATAGGCCTAAGCGGGCGCTGGGCTATCGGGCGCAGGGCGCGGCGGGCGCCCGACCACTGGCAACGGCGAGCGCACGGCGAGGCGGGCTCGCCCGTCCAGAGGTGGGGAACGGGGCGATGCGCGGGAGCAGGGGAACGGCGACGCTGCAGTGGGGGGGCTGCGGGCATGGCCGTGGCCACGGCAGGGAGACAGGCGGCGCAGGGAGCAGCGGGCGCACGCCGACAGGCGCAGGGATGCGGGGTTCGCGGCCCGGGCGCGGCGCGGGGAAGGAGGTCGCGGCAGCGGGCGTGGGACGCGCGAGCGCGCGCGCGGTGGGCGGCGGTGAGCACGGACGGGCGCCGGCGAGATGCGGACGTACGTCGGGGGCAGAAGGGGAGGGGGAGCGCAGCTGACAGCGTTGCTGAGGAGCGAGGGGGTAGACGAGGCCTGGTGTAGGCCTCGGGAGGAGGTCGGGGAGGCGACGTGGTGGGCGCCGGCATGGCGAACGACGTCGGCGTCAGGGCGCTCGGGGCGCGGCGTCTGTGGCGATGGTGGCTGGAGCCAGGCGCGGGTAGGGGAGGTGACGAGGCGGTCCGATGGGGAGGGTGGCGACAGCGAGGTGGTGAAGGGACGAGCGGCGGTGTCGCCCCCGATCTCGATCCAGATCGGGAGGGAAAGGAAGAGCGGAGGGGGGGGGAGTTTCGGGCTAGGGTTCGGGTGAGCGAGGGGAGGGGCAGGCCATATAGGGAGGGCGGCTGGGCCGGCCTGGCGGCCTGGTGGCCAGCTGGGCCGTGGCCTAGCTGGGGGGGGGGTTCTTTTTCTTTTTTTTTCTTTTTTTTTCTTTTTATGTTTTTTGTTTTGGCGTTTGTTTTTTATTTCAAAACACTTTTGTAAAATATGAAACTTGCCCATATAATATCAATGCATTATTTGACACTGCTAGAAAAAGGCTTAGAGTATAATTGATTGTTATTTCATTTTATTTAATTGAAAAGGTATTAAATATGCTGTTATTCGCTGCTGTTCCTCTTTGTTTGAGTCCTTTTACAATTCCAATAAATGTTGCTATTATTTTTATAAATGCTTTGGGAATATTTGCAACATGATGCACATTTTTTATTCTAGATTTGAACAACTTTTATTTTTACTTTCGGTTTGAATTTCCTTTTGAAATTAAATTTGAAAAGAGATATGATCTAGTTGATGTTTAAGCACTGCTGATCATGATGACATGGCATTATCAAAAGGGGATTACTGTAGTTAACCACCGGGGGTGTTACAAGTCTCCTCCACTGATAAGAATTCTCGTCCCGAGAATTAAGAGGTAGAAGGGAAAAGATCGGGGTATTCCGCACGAAGATTATCCTCGCGTTCCCAAGTGGCTTCATCTTCAGTATGATTTGACCACTGCACTTTGAGGAACTTGGTAACCTTCTGACGGGTCCGACGTTCAGCTTCATCGAGAATGCGGATCGGATGCTCCTTATAAGATAGATCATCTTGCAATTCGAGCATCTCGTGATCCACTGCGCGGTGCGGAGATTCCTTGAAGCATTTACGAAGTTGCGACACATGGAAGACGTCGTGGATATGAGAGAATTGCGGCGGCAACTCCAATTTATACGCCACCTGACCACGTCTTGCAACAATGCGGAAAGGACCAATGTAGCATGGAGCTAACTCGCCCTTGATTCCGAAACGGTGAGTGCCCTTCATAGGAGTGACTCGCAGATAAGCCTGATCACCAGGTTGATAAGTCAAACCCCATCGTTTGCGATCATAGTTGCTCTTCTGGCGGTCCTGAGCCGCCTTGAGATTCTCATGGACGATACGGACTTGTTCTTCGGTGTGTTGAATAATATCCGGACCCACGAGCGGTCGTTCCCCAGTTTCTGACCAATTCAGAGGGGTTCGACACTTACGTCCATAGAGTACTTCGAAGGGGGCCATTTTCAAACTGGCTTGATAGCTGTTGTTATAAGTGAACTCTGCATACGTAAGAGATTCTTCCCACTTCTTGCCAAACGATATAACACAAGCCCGAAGCATGTCTTCAAGCACTTGATTGACTCGCTCGACTTGGCCTTGGGATTGGGGGTGATAAGCTGAACTCCAGGTAATATGAGTTCCCATAGCTTCTTGGAAGCTTTCCCAGAACTTGGAAGTGAAAAGGCCACCACGGTCCGAACTGATCTCCTTCGGAATACCGTGGAGTGATACAATTCTGGAGATATACAACTCTGCTAACTGACTAGCAGTGATAGTCTCTTTGACGGGCAGGAAGTGTGCAACTTTAGAGAGTTGGTCGACGACGACAAGAATAGCATCGTGACCCTTCTGTGACCTGGGAAGTCCTGTAATGAAATCCATCTGAACCTTATCCCATTTCCAAAGTGGAATGGGAAGTGGTTGCAGAATTCCAGCAGGCTTCTGATGTTCTGCTTTAACGCGACGACACACATCACATTCAGCAACATATCGAGCAATATCCTGCTTCATTTTAGACCACCAGTACCTTTGACGGAGATCACGATACATCTTGGTGCTACCCGGATGAATAGACAGCGGGGTATCATGTGCCTCCTTCATGACCTTGTCGGTCATAAGTTCGAAGCGAGGTACGACAATGTGGTTTCTGAAATACAAGGTTCCATCTTCAGACAGCGAGAAATCCCTGTACTTTACAAGGTGAAGGTCTTTCTTCATCAGATCAATTTCAGCATCTTTAGCTTGCGCATTCTTAACAGCTTTCTCAAGATCTGGTTGTATCACAAGGTTATTAAGAGAACCCTGTGGAACAATACACAGATTCAGCTTGCACAGTTCTTCAAAAAGACGAGGTTGAGCTCGCCTAACCATGAGGTTGTCGCAATAGGACTTGCGGCTTAAGGCATTAGCCATCACGTTAGCCGTGCCAGGGGTATAGAAAATACCCAAATCATAATCCGCAATGGCCTCCATCCATCTTTGCTGACGTAGGTTTAGAGATCGGGGCCTTCTCAACTAATCCCTAGAAATCAACAAGTTTGATTGGCTAGGGAGAGAGATCGGGCGAAAATGAGCTTTGGAGCAACAATGGAGCTTGGGGGAAAAGAGGTAGGTCTTCTTGGGGAAGAAGACCCCCTTTTATAGTGGGGGAAACAATCCAACCGTTATCCCCTCTTTAGCCCGCAGCGAGCGGTACTACTGCTCAAGGGAGCGGTACTACCGCTGGCCGCAGTGGTAGTACCGCGAGCCCTAGCAGTACTACCACTGTGACCGCGAGTAGCAGCTGCAGAGGGAGAAGAGGCAAGAGAGAGAGCACCCGGGCGGCACTAGCCGCGGTGGTAGGTGCGGTACTACCGCTCGAGAGCGGTACTACCGCTGCTACTGCCGCTGAACCCGACACGAGAAACGCAGTTCTCGAGTCGAGGCGGTACTAGCACGGAACTGGGGCGGTACTACCGCCTGTTGCTCTCGGCAGTACTACTGCTCCGAGCAGCGGTACTACCGCTGGCACTTCTCCAAAGCCACTTCCAAGATAACAAGGATCCATCAAGATGAGGAAAGGAGCTGGGGGTGCAAAAGTGATGTGTACGTGTTGATTCCACCCTAGCCTTTCCAATTTGGATCTCCTCTTGATAGTACGGTATCTCCTATGACTCAAGTCCACCGAAACCGAAATGAAGGAGAACTACACCGTCTTCACTTTGAGTTCCGAGGGGAATAAATCGTCTCGTGCCAATGAGTGAATATCTGAAATGCTCAATGCATACGATTAGTCCGCAAACGTATTGTCATCAAACACCAAAACCACTTAGCAAGAGATATGCCCTAACAATCATTTTCTCAATTCGTTTACAATTTACGAGGTTCAGACAATGTCGGGCCGCAGCAGTTACTCCGGCAAGGGAGGCGATTAAATCGTGTCCTGGCCACGGTCACCGTTACCACCCTCGAAGGAACTGCTGGCAAGGGATTTATTATGCTGTGTGATGTTCTTTGCCACATGAGGATTTATTGTGTTGATTTAGTTGTTAGACTCATTATGCCACTCTTTTGTGCCATTGTGATAGTAGGCAGTTTGATGATCCCAATTATGCTTTATATCAAGATGAGATTGCTCAGTTGGAGAGAGAGAGAGAGAAGATACACATGGAAGAGGTGATACAGGAGGTGAGATGTCAGGTGGATGAAGAGAAGGCCAATTCAGAGGATCCATTCAATCTACAACAGATGAAAAAACAACAAATCATTACTAGGGTTTCAGCTATAGAGAGAGAGGATCACTAGAAGGAGGGGTGGAGCGACAACACCAACAGCAGCAGTTCGCCCAAGTTAGTAGCTTGTCGGTGGCGGCAACAACAACAATTGGGCTAGGGTTCACAGCAGCAGCAACCTAAGGGGAAGGGAGAAGGAACCTGTCAGCGGTGTGGCGGCATTGCAAGTCTCTGGTTGTCGATGGTGGAGGTGGTGTGCCGCTAGCAGCGGTGTTCCTTGCGACCTATAGGCGGCGGGGTGGACTGGATCAGGGTGTGAGGGTGTGAACGAAACATATAGAGATGGGGGCATAAGGTTGGGATGGATGTGTGCGTGGTATGCCGACCAGGCTGCCTAGTCAGCTTTGATTGGTCAAAACCGCTTGACCAGCCGAAAACTGAGTCAAGGGTTGTTATTTGAACTTTGTGACAACTTGAGGATTGTACCCGATCGGTTTCAAAGATCAGGGTGAAAATCAAACCATGGAGTTAGTTGAGGGTTGAAATGTGCACTTATCTCAAAATGTAATGAATGCGCTCCAGTTTAGATGAAAATCATCCGATTTTATGTAAAAATTATCTAAATTTGAATGAAAGTTGTGTAGTTTATTTAAATTTGCATCAAATATGATTGGACGTTTGTGGCTAGATGTTAGGCACCGGATCACACTATCTGTATTTCTCACGCACAAATACACTCTGTTCTCTCTGTTTCAGTTACAGCTTGGTACAGAAGAAAGAAAAGGGAAAGTAGGTGCCGTGCCGATGCCATTGCCGTGATCCAAGCTCGGATGGTCTTCTCTCTGGTTGAGCCAGCTTATATAACGTTCAACCACTCTGGGCCCACGAAGCGGCGGCTTGGGTGCTTGATCCTAGGTGGCCTGGCGATGACGCGCTCCCTTCCCTGATTGGTGGTCTGCGGCTGATCTGTTGCCGCCTCGTCAGTGTTGTGGTTGCCCCGAGCTGCACTTGTAGTTGGGACGCTGACATCCCCTACCCCTTGAGAGCATGCTTGTCCCCAAGCTGCTACGACAGGATAGCGAGCTTTAAGTGCGAGTGCGTCCTCCCATGTAGCATCCAGGAGCTCCGAATCAGACCAACGCACCAGATACTGCTCGCATCGTCTGGTGGGAGTCTGTCGCCAGCGTCTGTCGAGCATCTCAATGGGAACCAGCTCTGCAGATCGAGGTACAGGTAATTTGTCAGAGGCGTCTGTACCTGGCGCGAGAACTTGCCGCGGCTAAGATACGTGGAACACCGGGTGGATCTTGGATTCCGGTGGCAGCTCCAGCTCGTATGCGACTGGGTTAACCTTGCGGATCACCTTGTAGGGGCCAAAATACTTGAAGGCAAGCTTGTGGTTGGCTCGGCGGTGAACTGATGATTGCACATATGGTTGTAATTTGACGAAGACAGCATCCGCCATAGTGAATTCTCTGTCTGTGCGCTTCTTGTCTGCTTGCACCTTCATGATGTGGCGAGCCCGGTGTAGATGTTGCCGAAGAACTTGCTGCATTGTTTTCCTTTCCTCCAGCCAGTCCTTCAGGGCAAGGATTGCGTAAGTTGACGCTGCCTCGATCCCCCAATGCCTGGGTTCATGCCCATACAGCGCGTGAAAGGGTGACATGTCCAGAGCAGAATGGTAACTAGAGTTGTACCAGAATTCTGCGAGAGATAGGAATTGGCTCCAGTGACTTGGGCATGCATGGATGAAACATCTGAGGTAAATCTCAAGGCATTGGTTTACCCTCTCCGATTGACCGTCTGTCTGGGGGTGGTACGGAGTGCTCATGTTGAGCTCTGAGCCGATAATGGAGAAAAGTTCACGCCAAAACTTGCTGGTGAAGACAAGATCCCGATCTGAGATGATGGCTGTCGGTAGACCATGGAGCTTGTAAACGTTATCCAGGTATGACCGGGATACTTTGGCTGCTGTGAATGGATGTTGGAGAGGCAGAAAATGAGCATATCTCGTGAATTTGTCCACCACGACCAAAATGCAGTTTGCTTTGCCCGATTGCGGAAGGCCATCGATGAAATCCATAGTAACAACTTGCCAAGCACCTTCAGGCAGCGGGATGGGCTCGAGCAGACCTGGGTATCTGACCCTCTCTGGTTTAGCCTGTTGGCAGATCACACAACTCTGAACATATTGCCTGATGATCTCCTTCATTTTGGGCCAAGCAAACAGCCGCCTCAAACGCCTGTAGGTCACAGGGAAGCCTGAGTGACCGCCTACCGTACTGTCATGGAAGGCACGGAGGATTTTCTGTTGGATAGCAGGCGAGCCGCCGAGCCACAGTCTGTTTCTGAAGTATAACAGTCCTTGTGAGACAGAGAAACGCCCCTTGGGATCCTTCTATTTGGAGAATTGTTCAAGGAGCTTCTTGGCGTGATTGTTATCGCTGTAGCTTGCTCTGACTTCGTCTACCCAAGCTGGTTGACAGACTGAGACAGCCAAAGCGCTCTCTTGCGCGTGATTGCGTCTGGACAGTGCATTCGTCGCATTGTTAGTGCTGCCCTGCCTGTAGGAAATTTTGTACCGTAGTCCGAGCAATTTGGTAAATGCCTTTTGCTGCCATACTGTAGATAGACGCTGGTCGTCGAGGTGGACCAAACTACGCTGATCCGTGCGGATCAAGAATTCATCGTGCTGTAAATACGGTCGCCATTGTTCCACTGCCATGAGGATGGCTAAACATTCTTTTTCATACGTCGACAGACCCCGGTGTTTAGGAGCGAGCGGCTTGCTCATGTAAGCGATTGGGTGTCCGCCTTGTTGCAAAACTGCCCCCACACCGTAATCACACTCGTCCGTGTCGATGACAAACTGTTTGTTGAAGTCTGGAAGCTGCAAAACTGGTGCTGATATGAGGCTTTGCTGCAGGAGTGTGAATGCCTTGGCAGTTTCTGCCGTCCAGACAAACGGGTGGCTCTTCTTGAGTAGATTGAAAAGGGGTCGCGCAATGATGCCGAAATGCTTGACAAATTTTCGGTAGTAACCTGCCAATCCTAGGAAGCTTCGCACTTCTTTGCTGTTGCGTGGAGTAGGCCAAGTCTTGATAGTTTCAATCTTGCTCAGGTCTGTGGAGACGCCATGTTCATCGATCACATGCCCTAGGTAGGCGATCCTATGCTGACCGAAGGCACACTTGGACTGTTTCACATGCCACTGGTCTCGACGGAGCAACTGCATCACTTGCTTCAGGTCCTTTACATGCTGAGCCAGAGTCTTACTGAAAACCAAGATGTCGTCGAAGAACAGGATTACACAGACTCTCAACAGAGGTTGTAATGTGCAGGTTATGGCCCCGAGGAAGGTGGGAGGTCCAGCTGCTAACCCAAATGACAAGACGAGGAACTCCCAATGCCCAGAGTGTGTGGTGAATGCATTTTTGTACTCCTCGCCTTCTTCTAGCCATATTTGATGGTAGCCTGCGCGCAAATTCAACTTAGAGAACCATTTGGCACCTACCAATTCGTCGAGCAGCTCATCAATAATTGGCACTGGTATTTGCTGACAATTGTCATGGCGTTCAAGCATCTATAATCCACGCACAATCGCCATGTGCCGTCTTTCTTCTTAACCAATAGTGCTGGTGAGGAGAAGGGGCTTGTACTCTCTCTGATGACGCCGGCATCCAACAGTTCCTTGACCTGACGCTCAATTTCGTTCTTGAGTTTCGGTTTGTGACGATACGGTCGCATGTTGACAGGCTGAGCCCCCTCCATGAGTGGAATGCGATGATCACAAGCACGCCTTGGAGGTAGTCCCTTGGGAGCTTCAAAAACATCTGTATACTGCTCCAATACTCTGAGTATTTCCACTGGTATTGCATCCTCTTGGGCACCAGTTTCGCTCACCGCATTCAAGTGAACCACATAAGCTACCGAGCCCTGCTTACATGCTGACATCAGTTCATGGGAAGAAATCACAGAACATTGTTGATGATTGTTGGACACCGCTTGCAGATCCACTGAACCACTAGGAGTGGTGACTGTCATGTGATGTGCCTCCCAGTCTATATGCATGGGGCTGTGTTTGCAGAGCCAATCCATTCCCAGAATAGCGTCATACACTCCCAGTGAAATCAATTTGAAGTCTGTAACAAACTGATGGCCCTGCGATGTCCATGAACAATGAGGGATGAAACTGTCACAGTGCAAGAGTGCTCCATCCGCAACCTTAACCCTGCAGGTCTTGGCCATTTTGCAGACCCCCAATAACTTGGCAGCGATGCGGTGATCCACGAACGAGGCCGAGCTACCGGAGTCCACCAGCAGAGATACTTCTCTGCCCTGTATCCAGGCATGCAGCTGCAAGACGCCGGGGCCTGGGGATCCATCGACAGCTTGCTTGGATATAGTACAGAGGTTGTCTTCTTCATATTCGGTAGGATTCTGTTGGTGATCTCCGAGTTCCTCTTCTGCCGTAAATAGAGCCAGCAGTTCCTCTACTACATGCATCTGGACAGTAGGAGGGCATGTATGATCTTTGCCCCATCGTTCTCCACATTTAAAGCAGAGCCCTCGAGCACATCTGAATGTTCTCAACGCAGACAGTTTGTTGCTCTCTGAACCTGCTCTTGCTACTTCTGTCCTGCGGTGATCTTCAGCACTTGCTGTAGGGATGGTCGGACGCGCGGGAGCGGCTGGTAAGCTCGGGGCATTGGGCGTCGTGAAACGAGGTGCTGGCAGGCGACTGGAAGAAGCCCGCATGTGGAACTCGCCGTCCGTGACTTCTTCTTGCAGCAAGGCCAGCGAGCACGCTGTGTCGAGATCGGGGGGGGGGGGGGCGTTGGATGAGTACCACCGCCCGAATGTCTGGTCTCAGTCCCTCGATGAAGCATGTAAGGAAGAAGTAATGATGTGTCAGTTCAGAGTAAGATATCATATGGTTCATCAATGTTTCAAATTGCTCAATAAATTCAGATACAGAACTAGTCTGACGAATAGCATAGAATTGTCTGATGAGCAGTTGATGCTTATCGCGGCCAAAGCGCGTGCATAGCAACGATATGAATGATTCCCAATTCAGGCCAGCGATTTTACGCTGCACCGATTGCAGCCAAATTGCTGCAGGGCCGGAAAAAATCAGAATAGCCATAGGAACCCAGTAAGAATCATGCACGGTGAACATCTGGAAATACTGCTCAGTGAGCGTTTTCCAGAGCTGGGGATTTTCCTCCGCGAAGACAGGAAATGTCATCGGAGGTGGTGACTGACCCAGAGCCGAAAGTATCCGAGATGACAACGGAGAAGCAGATGGGGAAGGGATCATGGCCATACCGGTGACCGGGGAAGGCGCCGGTGACACGGGGGTCACCGACGGAGATTCCCTGGGGTGGAGCGGTGCGCCGTGGCTTGGTTGCCCCGGGATCTCGCGCGCAACCGTGGGAGGGGTTGCAGACGGCGGCGATCCGTTGGATGGTGCAGTGGACGACGACGCGGCTTGGAGCGCCGCGACTGAGAGCTCCAGTTGCGCGAATCGCGCCTCCAACTCCGGCTTCCACGCAACGAGAGCGTCGATGCGCGCTGTCTGCGTCGCGACGGCCTGGAGGATGGCCTTGTTGTCGCCGTCTTGCTTGTTGGCGCGGGCGGCGGCCTCGTCGCTCATCTTGTCGAGGTAAGCTTTGAGCGCCGAATCCATGTGGCGATGAGGTGGTCACGCGCCTGCTTCTGGCGGCGGGTTTCCAGGACGGCGAACTCGGTGGTGGCGGCGGCGGCGGGGGAGGGTGGTAGGTGGCTTATCTGATACCACGATGTTAGGCACCGGATCACACTATCTGTATTTCTCACGCACAGATACACTCTGTTCTCTCTGTTTCAGTTACAGCTTGGTACAGAAGAAAGAAAAGGGAAAGTAGGTGCCGTGCCGATGTCGTTGCCGTGATCCAAGCCCGGATGGTCTTCTCTCTGGTTGAGCCAGCTTATATAACGTTCAACCACTCTGGGCCCACGAAGCGGCGGCTTGGGTGCTTGATCCTAGGTGGCCTGGCGATGACGCGCTCCCTCCCCTGATTGGTGGTCTGCGGCTGATATGTTGTTGCCTCGTCAGCGTTGTGGTTGCCCCGAGCTGCACTTGTAGTTGGGACGCTGACACTAGATTTGAAAGGCCGCCTCCCGTATCATTGTTTGGAACCCTGTCCAAATCAATCCACGGACAGATACGATGTCCGCTTTAGGGTCCGCGCTAAAGTAAAACACCTCCGGATAAAAAAAAGTAACCAGACCAAACTTTTGAGCGCAAGCCGGCGAAGAAACAACCGAAAAGAGCAAAATGCACACGGGAGATTGTGACGTGGAACTCCAAATATCCATCAGCACCTTCAGCTGTCCCCATCAGCGCTGGTGATCGCTCCAGAAGCATACGGCGGCATGCCATAGTCGCGCAGCACTTGGCATAGTAGTGCGCCTGCTGGCATATATTTGGTGGAGAGAGAGGGAGCGCGCGCAAGGAGCCAAGGAGTCCACAACACCGTTTCAAATTTGACTTTGAATTGGCAGATACTAGAAACATGTTACCTGTAGAACTTTCAGCCGGAATTTTCGCCAGTAGGAAACCTTCAGTTTCTGCACAACTGGCAACAATAATAACCCAAGTGGCTAGTATGGATCTTTCACAAGTTTCAGAAATCCATAATCCCCGCAAGGTAATCATGGAATTTGTCCAGATTACAAACAAACTTGCAGCTCGAAAGCATCTTGTAGATGTTATACATGTATAAAAATCTGTAATAATTGCTCCAAGTTTCTGAAAATTTTCCAGATTGCGAACAAACATTAGGAGAAAGAATCTTTGCAGGAGGTGGAGAGGGAAATTTCCAAACGTGGCCCAGCGGGTGCGCATGTGGCACCGCACCGCGTCAAACAAATATCCTCTGGCCGACAAGGAAGGCCACCACCACCGTCGTCGTCCTTAATTGTTCCTGCGTCTCCCCCCTTTTCCTTCCAAACAGCGGTGACCTCCACCACCACCACCACCCAAGAGCCGAGCGAGGAGAGGAGAAGAGAAGAGATCGACCATGGCTGCGGACGGCGAGAGGTGGGTGGGCCTGGCGGTGGACTTCTCGGAGGGGAGCCGCGCGGCGCTGCAGTGGGCGGCGGACAACCTGCTCCGCTCCGGCGACAACCTGCTCCTCCTGCACGTCCTCAAGGACCCCGACTACGAGCAGGGCGAGACCCTCCTCTGGGAGGCCTCCGGCTCGCGTGCGTACCAACTCAACCCCTCCTCTTCCTCCGGCTCTTGCTACTGTAACCGCAACCGGTTGTGTACCTGTCTTCCTGCTCGCTGCTCTTGATCTTAGTCTCTTGTCGCGCCCACCAATCACCCCGATCCGTGCAAGATTCCGATCTGTACGAGCCGCGTCGGCGCAAGGGGTAGCGGTTGCCATGATCCGCACGCGTATGTTCGTGCTCATGTCTGTTGCCTACTTGCTTCTTGTCTTGGAATTATTTGGTCTGCCTTTTGCTGTACCAGAGCATGGCTTGTCCGGGGAGGGGTTGGCAACCGATGTTCGCTCATCCTCCTGCTCTGTCCATGGGCTTTAACTCTGGGAGAGAGCAGCGGCGCAGATTTCGGTTTGCCAGATGGCGAATTGACCACCCGATCCTAACTCTGGATCTAACCATTTCTTGTTAAGCGCGCTTGCAAATTCAATTACACAGGGATCATATGATTTGCTACACTTCCAATTAAAGCTTCAGAGATCCGTTCGGGCAGCCAATAGGTTTCACTTTTTTAATGTACACCTGTTATGTTCCATAGAATCAACATACCTGTTTGTCATCCATCAGCTCATCCGTCATTCTAGTTAGCTAGATCATGTTACATGTGCTCATCTGCATGCTATGCTATGCTATGAACAGTGTTAAATACGGACGCATCAATGAAGTAAATTAGCTATTCATGTTCATAGAGCGAATTGACCATGAATGGCATGTGTGATATTCCTGGTTCATGCAGTTTACATGTGCAAGATCCTAGCATGCTCACACCTTGTTTATCTAAATAAAGTTGTTTTACAACTGTGGCCTACTGCTCAGTGCTCACTGCACTCATTTCTTTCTTCCATTTCAGCTTTGATCCCCCTCTCGGAGTTCTCTCACCCTTCAGTCGCAAAGAAATATGGGGTGAAGCCTGATGCTGAAACACTGGACATGCTCAACACCATAGCTAAGCAGAAGGAGGTGACCATTCCAGACCATAATGTATCATCATACATGATCTTCTCGACACATTTCCTGTAATAAGATTCCGCGTTTTCATTTTTCGGCAGGTTGCTGTGGTTTCCAAAGTCCTGTTTGGAGATCCCCGCGAGAAGCTGTGCCAAGCCATCCATGACATGCCCATCAGCTGCCTGGTTATCGGGAGCAGGGGCCTTGGCAAGCTCAAGAGGTTTGTGACCACCGACCAAACGACCTCCAAACTGTTCTTCGGGCACATTGTTTGTTTCATCATAGTAGAGTGCCTAATCTTTTGCGTCTCTGAACTGCAGGGTACTCTTGGGCAGCGTCAGCGACTACGTCGTGAACAACGCCGCCTGCCCGGTCACCGTTGTCAAGCCAGCGAGTACCCATGCCTGATCTCATCGTCGAAAGTATCCACATCTGTCTTAGTTTGCCGGGGTCCTCTATATCCAGTTGGCCGCAACTTATTGAACCATCCAGTGTTATTTGTAATAATAATTGACAATTAGCCTGTGGATGATTCCCAGGTTGTGTAATCTGTGCGTGTGTCCTGTACATCCTGTACATTTGTGTGCTTATCTTCGGCCTAGCTTTTGCTCCATGAGTCAGTCCGTGCTGCTGCTTGTTGCATCCGTGATGTTCACACAGTTTCTAGAGTCTGAATAAAATGGATTCTGCTGTCCATTGCAGATGTTAGTAATTTTCTTTCAGCATTAAAAGAACAGTCATATTACGGTTGCATCTGATACCACACTGGATCATGATGATAATCCTACTAGCGTGTGTATTTGCTTTAAGCAAAGATCAAATGGGAAGCATGCAAGCAAGTAGAAGGCCACAAACACATGCATCCAAGTTAAAAGTGATATGTTCAAACGCAGGCTCGTCATTATTCACACTACACTGATGAGTTCAACACATGGAGCTAAATCCCATTGCCATCACACCCTAGAGCCTGCATCAACTGCGAAAAGTCACGGCAACCATGTGCCATCGGCCATCACAACAGCAAAGTTCATCCACCACCAACACCAGGATAACAAAATGTACAGCAGGGGCCAGGTTTAGCATCTCCGAAACAGCTCACAGCGGCCCGAGGAAATCACCAGCCAGCGACGCGAGGAGCTGGAACTGGCGGTCTGCCTCCATCCAGCGGAACCCCATGACCTTGAAGCGCACGGCGGTGTCCCTCTCCAGCTTCGAGTGGTCATTCATGAACATGGGGTTCTCGCCGCCCATGTACTTGTAGTCGCTCATCGACTTCTCTGACAGGAAGATGTTTTCGATCGGCCCGGATTTGAGGAACACGCCGTGCTTGAGGATCTTCTCCACGGAGCCGACCAAGATCTCCCCCTTCATAGGCCTCTGGGTGATGCAGGTGAATGTGACCGGGAAAAGAACATCTCCGGTCAGCTCACGAACCTTCCCTTCAGAGATCGTCTTCAGCTCGTTTACAGCAATGTAGTAGCCATGCTCCTTGGAGGCCTTCCTGTTGGTGATGTCCTCCAGAAGACGCACGATAATCGACTTGCGGAGCAGCAGGCCCTTGGGGCTCAGCTGGTCCGGTGAGATCAGCACGTTCCAAGACATCTCCTCCTGAAGGAAAACCATGGTTGACTACCTGCCAAAAGTCAAAATCGTACATGAATATCAGCCTTCAAGTGGTGCAACAATTCTTCACTGGATATCATAAGGAAACATGCTTAAGGTTTTACAGGGCAGGGAAAATTTAAAACGCATTTCTTCTGCTGTAGAGAACATACAATTGCAAATATACTGTCATAACATGAAGGGTAACTAGTAAAATCCTAAAGAGACAATGCCGTTTCCACCTTTTGTATTAAGATCGTTATGTATCTACAACAACGTATTAGGCATGCTACACTAAAAGCTCAAAACTATGGTTTTTCACTTCTACGTTATACTTCTCATAAATTTATAGTTAGTTGCTACAAGTTGTACTCCGCAATTGCAGAATAAGTGTGGTTTTGGTCAATTATATAAATGCATTAAAAGAGTTGTGCTGCAGCATACTTATATAGAAACTTCGCACAAATCTCAAAACAAACTATAGTTGACAGAAGTAACCTCGACATTCTTTTCTCATTGCAGAGAGCAGGAACCATTTCACCGCGGGGCACAACAAGGTAATCAAACAACTCTATGTGCACTTGACATGCGCAGACATACCGGTTTTGGGCCCTGTGACGACTAGCCGTGTATACAGAAGTTTGTTCCTGCTAGTTCATTTGCCTACTCGCAACTCAAAATCAGAGAGGACATTTCTTGCGGCAGTCCGTTAGTGTGCAAAGATTTCAGAAATTTATCAGCATTCAAAGGTCCAACTATTAGTACCACTAGATTTCTACCATAATTGATGCTAACTTTAACAGGGGACATAACATTAAATTAGGAGCAACAGATAAAATCCTAAAGAGGAAATAAATGTCTTTCTACAAGCATCTGGGGCAATGCCGTTTCTACCTTTTGTATTAAGACCGTTATGTATCTACCGGTTTCACCGCACAACCCATTTCACCGCGCAGCACACCAAAGTAATCAAACAACTCTATGTGCATTTGACATGCGCAGACATACCGGTTTTGGGGCCTTTAACGACTAACCGTGTATACAGAAGTTTGTTCCTGCTAGTTCATTTGCCTACTCGCAACTCAAAATCAGAGAAGACGTTTCTTGTGGCGGTCCCTTAGTGTGGAAAGATTTCAGAAATTTATCAGCATTCAAAGGCTCCAACTATTAGTACTACTAGATTTCTGCCATGATTCATGCTAACTTTAACAGGGGACATAGCCCAATACAATGACCAAAAGGCGGGCATGGATTTACAATGGCTATCAACATACTGACCATGAATAGATATGTGCTTCCTGTCGGCACAAAATTCTGTGAAGTTTCCCCACCTGAATATATATTACTCAAAGTGGCCAACATGCCAAGAGTTTGATCCAGTTTATAAGGAAAACCGGATCGAAAACCGAACATAGCATCCCAGTTTATAAGGGAAACTAGGCCAAAAACCGCACAAGCGATAAAGCCTCGTCGACGCACGACACAAGGCTACAACTGCACCAAAACACATCCTCGGATCCGGAGCCGCCGCTCCGACTTCCACCGCTCGTAGGAGAGCCGCACCGCTGCACAAAACTGACGCCTTATAGCCCATGCTACACGAGACGCCCGCCTGCAGACCACAAACAATGCGCCAAAATCCGAGGCCGCTGCCGCGACGTACCAGCCAGACCGACCCCTCGGGTCGCATCGACCGGGTCAACAAACTCACTACCCACGCAGCACCAGGTCGCCACCCACACAATGCAAAGGCACTGCCCTGCCCCATAGAGTCATGAATGCAAATGCAATGCAATCCGAGGCTACCGCCTCAGCGCACATCCACCGAGGCGGTGCAAGGCTTTGTTAGGAGAGCATGAAAGCATTTCGAACACAATTAAAGAACAAAAGCAGCAGTATATGCAAGAACTAGGTCCGGTATCGGATAACTAACGAAGGAAACAGTACTGAACGAAGCATCCAGATCATCTTTGTTGAACCTGCAACATTTCAGACTTGAAACGCCATACAATTTCAAGGTGGAGTTTTAGACACTGGGAAAAAGTTTCCTGACCTGGGCACGACATGAATAATACGTACGTATTTAACCCCGTTAATAACCAGGGAATGCATGGATGTCGTCTCCCCCCCTCCCTCCTCTAGAAGCATCGAGTGGGGTTTACTAGGACTTAAGGCAAACCCTCCCAAATTTGGGGGAAAGCGAGTTTTTGCAAGAACAATCGAACCTAGAACGCGACTAGATGGGTCCTCGCAAAGAAAGAGTCGGGTTTGGTTGCTCGCATTCAGCAACGAACGAGAATCGCGCGTTGGTTAGGAAAAAAAGGACAGGAAATCCCCACGATCTCAGATTTTAGGTTAAAAGAGCAGCAATAGGCAAGGGGAGAAGCGGAGAAATGTAGGCAGGGGAGAGGCTGTTACCTGTGCGCCGCCCCTCGCCGGACCTGTGGTGCCGCCGCTCGCCGGCTAGGTCGCGCCGCAGGTTGTTTGGCCGCTGTTGCGGGTCGCCGCTGTCTCCACAGAGAAAGAAAGGGGGAGAGACGAGAGAGTGGTAGTAGCAGGTAGTGGTATTTACAGCAAGATGCCATGCCTCATCTTCTCTCTGAAATTACGGCTGCTGCCACCGCATGGGGGATTTTTTTTTTAACAAACCAGAGGCGCCCAAGGCGTCAAATTTCATCAAACTTTGCTCGGGTACAAGTTACAACATGGATCAACACTCCAAGACAGTTCAGCAAGCAAGAAAAGGATATTAGAGTGACTATGACCAAGTTTTTTTTTACGAGATGACTATGAGCAATTTTAAGACAACAAAGGCATGCTCTACTTGACTAGTAAGAACCGGGTGAGCACAATTGTAGATCGATAACTAAGATAAACACTACAAGTTGCTATCTGATCTCCCATCTAGAATGAGAAGAATTGATGCTCCCGAGAGTTGTTGTTTTAGCCAAAGTCAAGTTATCTGTCAAGAAAGTTGCTCCCCGTAGGTCGAGATGCCTTCCAGTGGCAACATCAAGACAAAGAGCTCTAGCTTCAGCAGATAATGTAGATAAGACTTAATCCATAGAGGCTTGAATCTCGTCCACCACCTGAATGGAAACTCCAAGACTTGTTGTCGGAGATTGGCCCTGCCAGGAATACTTGTGTTCTTTCAAGAAGCACCCGAAAAGATCTTTGTACCTGTAATAAGAACATCACGAGCTAAATTGTGCCCCCACATATGCATCACATTAGAAGTAGTATTGTTCATGTTCTAATCCAAATTAGCAAGGACATGCTTGAGGTCCTCCACCAACTCTCTGGAAGAAGATATAGACTCCTCCATGAAGTGCACCTAATAAGGCATAGAGATTTTCCTCTGAAAAAGACAATCATTCCTATTTTTCCAAAGGCACCATAAGAAAGTGAAAATATTATGGAAAGAAGCATAATGATAATTCATAGAAAGAATTTTAGTAATGATGCATTGCAAAGTGTCCGGAGGAGCTACAAAATTGTCCACCTTAAGGTACCATTGATGTCTGAACCAAACCGCATTAGCAAAAGGATCTAGAAAGAAAAGGTGAACTTAGCGAAAAAGGGTTTCCCTCGCTTTATATTATAAAGCAAGCATCACAGATTACAATCATCGCAAACAACTCAACTCAACACCACACCACACCACCACACAACACACCCCAAGGCCGGATACAACAGGTAAAGGAACATCCACGAAGCTGAGCTCGGCGAAAGTAGGCCTCCAAGACGGCGCCGTCAAGAAGGAGAACGACACCGGAGCGCTGTCGCCGCAGATCCAAAGGATCATGGTTTTCACCTGGACCATCCGAAGGAGGAGAGTAGCCACGACGACACCTTCAAGAAGGAAACGACGCCCACGAACGCCGTCATCGTCGGCCCAACCGAAGCCGAGCAGGGGATCTCTCCTGGCACTCACCCTCCACCTTCGAAACACCTTCGCTCGTTGAAGCACCGGCCGCCACGCCACCCGAACGGCCATAGCGACTAGCCCACACCTAAGCCGCGCACCCCGCCCCCAAGCAACGCGACTACCACCATCGAGGCCGCCGCCCCGGAATCCAAGAAAAGGTGAACTTCAACCTCAGGTTGGTCACATCAACAACATTTTCTGCTAATATCAAAGAAGTATCTGCCAGCTCTCATGCTAGTACGAAGAGCCATCCTAGAAAGCCGACAAGAAAATGTTTGCACTCTGGGTGCCATGAGTTTCTCCTTCAAGACCTGGTTATCTAATATTCTTTACTTGTGTGGAGACATGTCTTGGCTGGTTGGCAGGATTAGCCTGGATTTCCTGCAAAAAAAGTTTGTATGTACTTTTAGAGTTGCACCCATTAGGAGTGAGATCCCAACACATAATGTCATTTTATGTCATCCTAGATGACATGAGTGTTAATGATGACATAAGTAGTAGGTTTAGAAAAGAGTCGGTAGATAAGAGCCTGATTCCACTATCTTTGGTTAGGGATCCAAAGGTCATTTACCTTCGCCGGATAGATGAAGTTGGAGTCATGCATGATAAGATGGTCGTAGATAACTACAATCCAAGCAAGACACCAGGGTGCGCTCCTCTAGAAAGAAATGTTTCCCTAAGTTATTTGATAAAAATAACTAGTTTAGTTTAGGCAACATTTTAAGAATAGAGGTCCAAAAAACAGATTTTGGGATGTTAGTTCTTGTTGTCCAAATAGAGGAGTCCCGAACATATTTAGCTTGGTTCGTGTCATGTCCTAAAAATATTTTGGATTCATTCATCCTCCGAGCAATAGCCAGAATTAGACCTTGGTTCATGTCTTGAATATTTCTAATACCTAACTCACCTTCTTTACTTCCAGGCTCTTAATTAAACAAAGACTCTTTGAGCTATCCCCCTCTCTTATTCTTGTCCACCAAAAAAAATAGCTATGAACTTGGCAATAAATAGAGAACAAATTGGACATGTAATACATGGGATAAAGAAAAAGACATATTTAATGAGGTCAAGTATGGCAACATGGGAGAGCTTATTGGCTTTATAACAAGAAAGTTTGGCTAGAAATCTATCACCACAAAGTTGTGAGCTTCAATTATGTTCTTACCAGGTAAAATGAGAGGCTGGCCAAGGTGAGTAAAAGTGTTGCTCATGTCAAATAGGAAAAATAACTTTAATACTCCATCCGGAAATACTTGTCCGAGGAATGGATGTATCTAGATGTATTTTAGTTCTAAATACATCCATTTATATCCATTTCTATGAAAAGTATTTCCGGGTGGAGGGAGTATATGCTCTGGTTTGATTGTTTACCTTTGCACTAAAAAGAATTGCATATTTCGTTCAACTGGGAGGTTTGCCAGAAGATGCACAAAATTGGTTAATGATGCAAGCCATTACCTGAGCTTCCGAAACATTAGTTGTACTACAGATCAACATATCATCAACAAAGAAGAGATAATGAACTAGAGGGAAATTTGGTCCAAGAGAAATTCATTGAAGATTTTACATAGCCATATGGCACCATTGAGGGCAATAAAAGCTCATTTATAACAAATAAACAAATAAGGAGAAAGTGGGCAAGCTTGCCTAATACCTTTGTTACTTCTGAAACGCTAAAAGATTGACCATTAATGATAACACAGAAAACATGTGTAGAGATGCATGCATAAATAAGATTGATGAAAAGACCATGCAACCTGCAAGTGCCGAAATAATGAAATTCCACTCTAAACAATCAAAAGCTTTAGTGAGATTGATTTTTTACATAAAGACGTGATGATTCCAAGATTTCTAAGCAATGATGATGTTACCGCTAATTCTTCTACCTTCAGCGAAAGCTTGTTGAGCAGAGTTAATATAGCTTGGAAGATGAGAGTGGATTTTGTTTGCTCTTGGGCTCAATGGAGCCCGAAGTTTTCAAACATTCAAAAATCAACCTTTTAAGTTTTAAAAAAATCTACAAATAAATACACAAGTACTTATAGATATATACTAGGTGTGTGTGTAATTTCATCACGAAATATGTTTTTATGTGACCTATACAAAAAAATATCATGTGATTTTATATCGAATAGTACATGTGATTTTACCATTTTTAGTAGGTCCCATAAAAAAGTATTTCTCATGAAACTTCACAAACAAGTAGTATACATCCATATG
The DNA here is from genome assembly GCA_011799875.1 of Thinopyrum elongatum. Taxonomy (NCBI): domain Eukaryota; kingdom Viridiplantae; phylum Streptophyta; class Magnoliopsida; order Poales; family Poaceae; genus Thinopyrum; species Thinopyrum elongatum. The sequence goes on from CM022297.1 coordinate 124,770,293, forward strand.
TATATGTGTATTTTTTTCATAAATTTTGGAACTTAAAAAGTTTGGAATTTGAATTTTTTGAATAAAGGGATCCATGGAGCTCGATCTCCATTATGCATCTTCGTAGGAAGATGAGATTTAATCCTACTAGCCAAAGTCTTAGCTATGATCCCATATTGCACGGTCATCCAGTTAGGACCAAATGTTGGGTATGATTGGTTTGAGCCCCTCGAGCTAGCCCCACCAAAATTTAGGTGCGACTATAGTAGATGATGTCAAAATTTTAGCAAGTTGTTATTGTTTAGGTCATAAACATTGTATCCTAAATTCCTAATATTGAAAGGCAAACTAAAAAGTTTGAATTCCACGGGATATTTTCTTCAATAGTTGTAGTTAATATTTGAGCTACAACTTGATTTTGATATTATTATGCACTAATATACCTTCATGTTCCACCATGCCATCATGGTATGTAATAGTTTCTAGTTTCTATTTCTCATAATACCAAGTTAAGGTATCATGTGTAGTACCTTAACAAATATTTATTTGAAATGCTCTAAACTTTTTCTACATGAAAAGTACTACACCAGACTATTCATGTCAAAGTTAGACATTTTTCTGAAATCATTTTCCATTAATCAGGCATAATGAATTTCTTGATCCTGTAAAACAAGTGATTTTTAACTATTTATTGGAGATAATTCAAATTTGAACTGCAAGTAAGAAAATCATCTAAATGAAAAAAAACTCATATTTAAGTAAATCTATAACTTTTTAGCTCCTATTGAGAACATAAAGAAAATTTCAAATGTTTGCTTGGTAAAATTCAAACCGTTACATGCTTCTTGTTGTTTTTAAAATAAAATATAAACGTGGTCTAGAAAATTTGAAACTTGGCATGATCAGGTTATAACCTCATTAGATCATGTTTAATGGTTCAATCAATTTCACAAAACTTGGATTGTACATTGTTTTTTTTGTCAGTCATGCATTTCCCATGTAGACTCATAGCATTCAAAGGCAAACTATGAAGTTTTGACTCCATGGATCATTTTATTTATCATTTACACATAAGATTCCTTTGACACTATTGCACACTCATATACTGCCATGTTTTATCTTGTTATTGAATAACTTGTATTTCCCCCTTTTTGGAAAACCAATTTAAGGTACAATATGTACATTCCAAAAGTATTTATCTAAAACGCCCCAAACTTTTTTTTACATGGAACATAATACATTACAGTGTTCATGTCAGATTTATGTATTTTTATGAATTTATTTGCTATTATTTACACACTAAATGAATTTTTAGCTATTTACGGGATATAACTGAAATTTTAACTACAAGTACGTAAACTAAGACCTTGGAATGAGAAAATAAATCGCGGTTAAGTACATATAATATATAAAAATTCCCGTATATTATTCATATTTTTTTTCAATTTCATATAAACTGGATATTATTTTTACAAGACTGTGCCAGTTTATTAAAATATTTTCTTGGAAAAATAAATAGAGAAAAAGGTACTTTATTGGGCTAGTTCGTTTCCCTCATTGGCCCATGGCCTAATCATATGATTTAACCGTGTGTCCAAATCATGAACCGTTTTCACCTTTGTTTCCAAATTTCATCATAAAAAAAACACCACCCAACTTGGTCTCATCGACCGACTTTTGTTCTATGACGATTTTTTTTGAACTGTCATGAATTTAGGCCAAACAATGGCAGTTCTTGATAATTCCATGCAAAAGTTGTCATGGAAAAATATGTTTTCGGTAATGCGTAAGCTTACTCTTGCCTACTCCACGCATTACACCAAGAAACACCTTAATTTTGTTATCAAAGGCCATAGACCCCATATGGCAGTGATGGAACATTGACATTGTCTCACTTCCTCCAAGTAGTACATCCAAAACAAGACTAGTACAAGACATTGACAATTCACGGTCCATATACCACCATCCACTATGTATGGTTCTTCTCCAAAGTTCCCTTCCATTCATCCTCTCATGTATCAAGAATATTTTCTTGTCAAGAGTTACTCGGTAGTCTAGCTGATCAATCAAAGCACTCAAAGAAAGCAAGTTCACTGGGTGTACATTGAACAGTTCAATGCTACTTCTTTTATAAGTCGTGAGGTGCCATCATTAGTTTATATTGTTTCACTATGTGCATGGGTGCTAAGTATATGATTCAAACTTAGTTGAGGTACCCACAACATGCTTGGATGATTTAGAATCCAATATCCAAACCGGAAGAAACTCATGTGTGGATATAGATGCATTTGCAGAATCACGCCATACAGAGCGCCATATCCTTTGCACCGGAGGAATGCAGAATCACACCATACACGGCGCCATGTCCTTTCCACGGGAGGACAACACATGACATGGCCTGAAGCAAACACGCATCAAAGCACAGAGAAGACGCAATCGAACAAAAGAGATATAGTTGACGGAACATGCTGACAATGCTGAAGCAACCATATATCGCAACACAATGATAGAAATGTTCATACATACATATAGTCGAGGGAGCTTGAGTCTGGTGTTAAGACCTAAAGACATCTTAAAGGGAGCGACTAGGGGCCAGGTGGCTGATTTTAGTATTCGGGTCAGTCATATTTTTTACCTGAGGAGATTACATGTGTGGATGTGAATTGATAAATTAGCCTGACGTATCTAGTGATCCTCATTGATTAACTACACACACATAGTACACAGGTACCAGAAGAACTTTCACACAAGCAGAGGAGTGCTACTTCTTAAGCTTGCGTTGGTTTTTCCCTTGAAGAGGAAAGGGTGATGCAACAAAGTAGAGATAAGTATTTCTCTCAGTTAAGAACCAAGGTATCAATCCAGTAGGAGGAACACACAAGTCTCCAATTATAGCACCTACACAAACAAACAAATACTTGCACCCAACGCGATAAAGGGGTTGTCAATCCCTTCATGGTTACTTGCAAGGATGAGATCTGATAGAGATAGGTATAAAAGATAAATAAAACTGCAAAATAAAGTAAAGGTAAATAAATTATAGCAAGGTATTTTTGGGTTTTTGGTTTTATAGATCTGAAAATAATATGATAAGAATAGACCTGAGGGCCATCGTTTTCACTAGAGGCTTCTCTCTTGAAAGAACGCATACTGTGGGTGAACAAATTACTATTGAGCAATTGATAGAAAAGCGAATAATTATAACGATATCTAAGACAATGATCATGAATATAGGCATCACATCCGTGACAAGTAGACCGACTCCTGCCTGCATCTACTACTATTACACCACACATCGACCGCTATCAAGCATGCATCTAGTGTATTAAGTTAACAAGAACGGAGTAACGCCTTAAGCAAGATGACATGATGTAGAGGGATAGATCCAACCTGAAAGGAACAAGATGACGACTAGAGGGGGGGTGAATAGGCATTTTAAAACTTTTACAGAATTGGCTTTATCCTAATGCGGAATTAAACTAACGGATACTTTTCAAGCACATATCCTAAATATGCTAGGCTCAACTAAGTGCACCAACAACCTATGCTAAGCAAGATAGGCACTTAAGGAAACTAGCAAGCACAAACTGTATCACAAGATATGGAATTGTAGGAACAACTAAGCAATTCAACTAGCACAAGATATATCAATATGAGCAAGTATGAATTGCGGAAAGTAAAGGGTGTGGGTATGAGATAACCACAAGTGAGTCGGGGACGCAGATTTATCCCGAAGTTCACACTCGTGAGAGTGCTAATCTCCGTTGGAGCGGTGCCGAAGCCAAAGCTTTGGGGCGTCACCAAGTGACTCACCGTATTCTCCCTTTCGAGTCACCCCCAACGGATGAGCCTCGATTCACTCGGGGTTGGTCTTGAAGGCGACCACCACACCTTTACAATCTTCTCTGGAGCACACCACAAACACGGAAGCTTCCGGAGGAACTTGACCACCTAGGCCACTTCAACACCCTTCCCGGAAGCACACCACAAAAGGAAGCTTCCGGGGGAACCTTGGCCACATAGGCCTCTTCACAATCTTCTCAATGTATCACCAAACCGTCTAGGAGGCGAAAGCCTCCAAGAGTAATAAACTCACGGGCTCTCACTCGAACTAATCAATGTGGGGATCTCAAACCAATGCAACAAATGCAATGCAAGGTCAAGCAACAAATGCTCAACTCACTCTCTCAATCTCACAAGATGCAACTCAAGAAAGTGGGAGATTGAAGAAAGGGGATGCAATGGAGGAAATCAACAAATGACTCCAAGATCCATCCACAAATCCCCCTTCACTTAGAGGGGAGATAGGGGTTTGGGAGAGGTGGTAAGAGGATCAAAATGATGATTAGAATGTGAATGAATAGCCCCCAAACCGGTGAGGAGGAAGGGCTCTTTTATAGCCAACTTCCAAAACTAGCCGTTGGGGCTCCAACGGACACTTCCTGGGCACCCCGTGCCCACGGGGTCCCATGCACAGGGTACAAGCCCGTGGGCACGGGGGCCCCGTGCCCACGGGGTACCCAGGACAGCGTGCAGCAGCCCACTAAAACATGCACAACTTTGGCATACGAACTCCGAATTCGATGATCTTGGGCTCGTTTTAAAGCTATGGAAAAGCCCAAGGTCCTCACATAGAGAACCACCCAAGATAAACAAGAAAGAATGATGCAAATTATGCAAATGTTTGAGTTCTCTTTATGCGACGTGATCAAGCTACTCGCCCGAAAGTCCCTCTTGATCAACCTATAATCCGGTCTCCCTCCAAGCACCATGAGACCGGCAAAACTAGGAAAACCTAGCTAAGGTATACCTTTGCCTTGCACATTACACTTGAGCTTGATGATGACTTTAATGCTTGCCTCAAGTTGGAATCCTTTTCTTGTCCACAATCACTTGGTGAAGATACTCGAAATGCTTCCTCATATTGCAATGAGGGAAGCCTTAACTTAAGCCCATCTTCACATGAACACTATCATGATGTGGACCACAAGCTTGAAAGCATATAACCTTCGGCTTCTCATCTTGCACTTGGACTCCTCGAACCCGATGACCATCACCACTTGATGTCATCCACACATAGGCTACTTGAAATCTTTCCTTTTGATGCAAGCTCATGAGAAACACCTAACCCACATAGACATAACAAACACATAGCATGGGTTAGGTAGCAAAGAAAAATTCACAATTACTTACCATACCACTAGATCACTTGATCCCACGTGGTACAAAGATTGCGCTTTGAGAGTTGACCATCTAGATTATCTTTGAGCTTTATCTTGGTCAACCAACATCTTTACTTCATGTCCCATCTTGGTTTCTTGAAAGCCACAATGAAATCTTCATTTCCCTTCATTGCTCCAAGACTATATCACCAAAGACTCTTTCATGACCATATCAAGTTCCACTATGAATATCATCTTGGTCACCACATGCTCTTCTAAAACTCCATCGTAATCTCTTGAGGCATAATGAATTCTTCATTCTAGTTGCTTGCTTCAAGACTTGACCAACCGAAAACCCAACACATGAGCTTACCATGATCTTGTCTTGAAACCATAACTTGAATTCTTCTATTTGTTTATACTCTCAAGCTCTTGGTCCTTAAAAGCCCACGTATGTCAATCTTTGAAATCCTCTAACGAACTCCACCTTGAATATATTTGGTTAGACATTAAAATCAATCTCGATGGCTTCAACATAAATCCCCAAAGACCAACTTGAAACCTCACTGGATATGGGACCTCGAGTGCCAAAACCTAGGCCCTATCCAGAGAGTTGACACTCGACCCCGTGCGCACGGGGGTCAGGAGGCTCATGTGCACGGGGTATCCAGAGAGGGATACCATGAGGACTTCTTCGAATGTTTTGATGGCATTCTTCCCACATAAATCCATCATGCTTCATGCATCACTATGGAACATTTCTTCATATAGGATTCAGTGCACTTAATGCTCCATAGGAATTGTCCATGAATACCAAAGCTTAGAGCAAATATATCTTCATATATATGGACTTCATGCTTGATTCCTTCTAATGCACCATCTATGGACAATACCTTCAAATATATCTCAGTGAAAACATTAGTCCATAGAGATTGTCATTAATCACCAAAACCACACTTAGGGGCTACACGCCCTTTCAATCTCCCCCATTTTGGTAATTGATGACAATCTCAACAAGAGGGTTTATATAAGGAATTTAAAACAAGTATGCAATATATCCGAGAATAAATTGTATACTTGAGGTGGTTTTGATAGCCTCAAATATCACAAAGATCGTTGATGTTATCAAAACCGGTTGTACTAGCATCGAAATACTACACAAGAATTTGATGCTAGTAGAACCACACTATATAGAGCAAACTCCCCCACAATATATGCACGTGAAATAACTTGGTGGAGTTTTCTCTATATACACATCCATGCAACAAGCAAACACAACAAATGTAGATATGCATGAATGACATGAACCAACCCACTTCTCCTAAACCCTCTAAACTTCTCCCCCATTGGCATCAAATGCCAAAATGGAAGAAATCTAGAAAGCCAATATAGTACGAGTTCCTCCTTAATTTGTGAATTTATCAAATGTGAGTGGAATCAAATGCACATACCCATTTATGAATAAATGGAGGAGCTCAAACTATATTGGGGATCCATAGAATGCGACAAGAAGATAAAACATGAGAGTCACACATTCAAAAGATCCAAAGAACATATTCTGGCCAAGATATACGGGAAGTATCTAATAGGATCATCATGCTAAGAATGGATCCAAAATATATCCAACAACTCATGAGTGCAAAGATATAAGAAATACATACAAGCACTCACTACTCATCCTCTTACCGGATCCATCAAAGAATCAAAAAGAGACAATCCCAAGGACCGGTAGTAAACGAACAGATATCAACGAAAGATATGCACTTTCTCATGTGTATAAGTTTCTTATGTGGCAAATAATCATCAAGATGAGCATCCACAAAGAACCTTGTACAAAAGATAAGAACTTGATATCCATGAATGATCCATTATTATCCAAACTTGATCTTTAGCATAAGAGCTTGGTCACATGGCACATGGCATAAATTATCTCATTTGCATAAAAATGAATTACTAAGCATGAGAGATAATACCACAACCAAAATGAGTGTTTTTGCAAATTTATCAATATTGCACATAAGAGCACTTTGAGGAAATGGTATGCAATGCATTGCTTAATTGGCATATTTGGGATAAGTGAACCATGAGCATGGTTTTAGAGATCCCCATGATATGCTCCTTCTCAAATGGCTCATAGCTGCAAAAAGGAGGTTTAAGATTTTGCAAGAAACACAAACTCAACAAGTACTAATCATGCCAAGATGCAACATACACAATGTTGACTCTAATTTAAATAATTGCATGAAGCGAGTACTTGTTACCGAGAGAGCATTGGTTCAAGAGGCCCTTGATCTAGTACGCGAACATGAGGGACTTGATCTTGTTCTTGGATAGGTACATGATCTCCCATAGCATCTTGCTCTTGTGTTGGGGGTGATGACTTCCCTTGTGGTGGATCCACAAGAGGGGCTCTTACTCCTGTAACACCCCGTGTAATTAACAACAGTGATCACCCTTAGTTAATGCCATGTCAGCAAGTTCAACAGTGCCTAGTCATCATTTGCATCACATTGCATTTCGAACTCCTAATTCAAACTTCGAATTAATTAAAAGTGAAAATAAAAGTTGTTCCAAATTTGAAACTAAAATGTTCGGGTCGTGCCAGATAATGCATAGGTGATTATGGTGGTGAAACCAAACTTTTAGAAATGCTTAACTGCACTAAAATGTTTTAAACAGTAGCAAACCAAATTATTTAAATGCCTTTACTAATTAATAAAATATCAAACTAAATTATTTGGGGACTAGACTTTTTGTGATAGTGGACTAAACTGAAATACTAAATTAGGTGCTAAGTATATATTTTACAAAAACTAAAATAATAGGAAACAAAGATAGAACAGAATAAAAGAAAAGAAAAACTAACAAAAGAAAAGTTAAAAGGAGAAAAAACCACCCCCCACCCCCCTGCTGGGCCGTGGCCCAACTGGCCACCATGCCAACCAAGCCGGCCCACCCTCTGCCTACACATAACCCTCCCCCGTGACCTAAATCGACCGCACCCCTACTCCCCCACGATCCCCCCCACTTCCCCTCGCTCCTCTTCCCCCCCCGATCTGGATCGGGGCTGCCGCCGTCGCCTCCCGCGGACCTTGCCGTAGCTGCCCTGTCGCCCCCCTGCCGTCGCCGTTGCCTCCTCGTCCTCCTCCCCAAAGGCACCAACGACCCTCGCCGCCCGATCCCCTGCAACGTGGGGTGAGGACCCCCCCTCCGCCTTCCTTCTCCCTCGCCACGTCACCCCCTACCGCCCCGTCACCTCCTCTTATCCGCTCCGCCCTCGCCCCCCCTCCCCCTTCCCCCTTGCCCCTGCCCGCCTCCGGCTCGCACCATGGCCACGCCCCTCGCAGTTGATCGTCCGGCTCCCCCCCCCCGCTCCACCCGCGTTCCGTCGCGCACAGCCGCGCCCCACCGCTCGGCCACTGCCGCGCTCGCCGCTCGCTGCCTGACCGCGCTCCGGGCCGCACTCGCCCCGCCCGGCGCGCCCCCGCGCGCGCACGCACCCGCGCGTTGTACTCCCCTCGCCGGAGCTCCCCTGCCGCCTCGCCCCCCCTGCTCACCTCCTCTCGCCTCACTCGCCACTGCCGCCCCGCACGCATCGGCCGCCCCTTGCCCCGCCCCCACCTCTAGCCGTCGTCAGGAGCGGCCGGACGAGCCACACCAGCGAGCTCGGCCTCGCCCCCCCCCCTCGCGTGATGGGCGCCTGGGTGCGCCCCACCCCAGCGCCCGTAACCCGTCGCCCCGCTATGGCTCAGGGGGCCAATGACAGCCGGGGCCCACGCCCCAGAAATATTAGAAAAAATAAATAAATAAAAAATAACAATATATATATTTAATTAATTAATTAGTAAAATAATTAATTAACTATGCTTAATTAACCGGGTTAATTAAGTTAAACCTGATTAGTTAGGCTCAGTCAATGACAGATGGGCCCCACCGCCCCTTTTGACCATCAACCCAGTCAGAGTTGACCGTTGACCCTGCTGACATCAGCATGATGTCATGCTGATGCAATAAGTCCATTTTTGAATTAGAGATAATTCAGAAAATATTTAAAAACTCGGATGAAAAAACTTTGTACATGAAAGTTGCTCAGAACGACGTGACGAATCCGAATACGCGGTCCGTTCGTCCGTCACACGTCCCTAGCTACCCGAACATGGAACCGTTCCCCTTCGGTCATCTGTCTGACAACTGTCCGGAACCGGGAGAACATTCCCGGATGTTTTCCCTCTTCAGCTAAATCGTGTAGCACCACGTCAGAACACCCCTAGCACTGCGTAGTGTCATGACATGCTCTTGTTTGCTTTGTATTTACTGTTTCTTCCCCCTCTTCTCTCTTGATAGACCCTGACACCGACGTCGTCCCCGAGACCGACGCAACTCAGGAGCCTGACGCCACCGTTGACGACCTTGCCCCTGCCGCCGAGCAACCAGGCAAGCCCCCCCTTTGATCATCCCGATATCGCCCATTCTATTTTCTCATGCTTGCATTAGAATTGCTGCTGCTACTGCTTTACCTATTCTGATGCATAGCCTGTTTATTGTAACCTGCTATTGAAACCTTATCTGCTTATCCTAAACTGTCTAGTATAGGCTGGGTAGAGACCTATCAGTGACCCCACTTATCCCGACTGCCCCGCTGGATTATCCGAAGACCCGATCAACGGGATTAAAGACCAGGCCTCGGCACCGCACATCACCTCCCTTAGTTGTAAGGACACTGCAGCGTTACTATCGAGTGTCGAGGGTGAAACCTCTTGTAGCACTTCTGATGTTAACTCTGTAGAGTAGTTAATCGGTCGTGGTCATCGAGGGTGATTCCTCCTTCACTGCTTCCGATAACGACGCCATCGTACAACACCTCAAGTGTGAACCTAGCGAGGGTGATTCCTCCGAGTTCACCTTGACGGATACATCGTGTAGGAATCCAACGAGGGTGACACCTCGGATTCCCCTGATGTTATGGACACACGGATACTTGGACTGTACTGTTGTTACTTGGAAAGGCGGGTCGACCTTGAGGGGTACCCGTGTGTGATGTGAAGACGGGTTGCCTGTATGGTGCCCGAGTGATGAATACGAGGCGTGGCCGGGCATTCTTGGCCCTTGCCGCAAGTCCTCGAGACGGGGCGACGGGGTCACATCTTTCGTGAGTCTCTGCTCGTTACCGCAAGCCCAAGGTACTAACGGTTTGGATATTTGATTCGAGTGGGCCTCTGGCCCGATAGCACTAACCATCACGCGGGAATAAATATGGGTACTCTACATCGTAGTATCAGCCGACAGTTCTGTCAGACATCCAGTTCAGCATTGTGGCCGGGTCAGATCGTGCCGTTGGCGCTGGTATCCACCCTGCTCGCAACGACCCGGAGTGCACAGGGCGATGGCCCAAGACCCCTGAGTGCTTAGGATGTAGACCGGTGGGGACCTCTCTGCTGAGCTTTAAGTAGGGCTGCGGTGTATCGTTTGGCCGAGGTCGGGCATGACCCGGAAAAGTGTGTCCGGCCGGAGTTAAGCGAGCGTGGTGGGTAAGTTGGTGCACCCCTGCAGGGAAGAACTAATCTATGCATAGCCGGATCCTCGGTAACGGACACTCGGAGTTGTATCCCGATTGATACAATTAGAATTGGATACTATGGCTCTAGGATTGCTTCTCGCAGGGAGTCGAGAAGGGATCTCAGGACGAGGTTGATAACTCTATGGCTCTGGGATTGCTTTCTCGCAGGGAGTCGAGAAAGGATCTCTGGGTGAGGATGATAACATTACTACTACATTTATACTGTGCTGATCCACTCACTTCTATTGCTGCAAGACCGCTGAAGATGCTAGTCTTCGATAGGACTAGGCCTCCTCTCTATTCTGGCATTTCTGCAGCCCAGTCCACATATACAGCCTTCCTTTGAAAATGTTGCATATGTAGTGTAGATCCTTGCTTGCTGAGTACTTCTGAGTACTCACGGTTGCTTTGTTTTCCTTTTCTCCCCATATCAGTTTGTCGTGACCAGAGGACGGAGCCCCCTGAGACAGATGCCCCGTCGATCGACTACTACTACCACCCCAAGGATGGATACTACTACGAGTTGGCTGACGACCAGGAGTAGGTTCGGAGGGTCCCAGGCAGGAGGCCTACGCCTTTCGGTCGTAGTGTATTATTTTGCCCTGCCTTTCTAAAGGCCTTTCTGTGCTTTCTTTTATATCTGTACTCAGATATCTGATGCTTCCGCTGACGCTTGTATGCCATCGAGCTATGTATTCGAGCCCTCGAGGCCCTGGCTTGTAATATAAAGCTTGTATGACTTTATTTATGTTTTAGAGTTGTGTTGTGATATCTTCCCGTGAGTCCTTAGGCTTGATCGTGTGCATTTGCGTGTATGAATAGTGCACGATTGAGTCGGGGGCGTCACAAGTTGGTATCAGAGCCGACTGCCTGTAGGAACCCCCTTTCCAACTCCTTGGCCGAAGTTGAGTCTAGTAACCGAAAACCGTTTTACTAACTTGGCTGTGTGGCTTACGGGCCCACGTCGCCATTGGGTGGTATTAGGATCTTTTATTTCTCGTCTATACTCTGGGACTCTTATATCTCTTCTATTCGGGTTAAATGAATTTACTAACTACATTATGTTCTCGTAACGACTTTCCCCGGAGAGCCCCGTCATTCCAGATGATCGCTTGCTTCGCCAGAAGATTCTGCAGATACTCCTCGTTGTTTCTCGAGACCCTGTGCCCACTGCTTTACAGTTCGTGACCACCGATAATCCCCGTGAATAACATCCTTGCCACTTGTACCTTCATCCCCAGTTGTTCTTGTTGTTACAAGTTACCCCTAATACTCTCCGTTGTTCCGAGAATCATTTGTGCCTTCTGCTTTGTAGCTTCTTTTAGCACTGCAGATAACTCACTTACCCGGGATCCGTTCATCCCCAGTTGTTCAGGTGTTTCGCAAAATACTTTCCATTGTTAGTCGATCTTCCAAAAATCCTCTACAGACTATTGCTCTTGAAATTCTTGCCTTTCCCCCAACACAAACTTATTCATATAATTTTGGAAATACATCCTTTTTGACATGTCGATGGATTGCTGCTGAACCCATCGGCCACATCATCATATTTTCCCTGATAAAATCGTATGAGATGTTCTGGAAATTCCTGATGGATCCTTTGTGTTCCCAAGGTCCGACCTTTACCTGATGACCTTGTCAAGGCTATCCCGAAGCATGACTGTGGTATTCTGAATATCAACCAGAACATTGGAAGTGCATTGCCAAATGTTTCTTGCTCTATTATCCAAACACCGTTGTATGGGTAATATCATGATTCTTCCCTCGCCTCTTTATCTATATGCTCATGAACTTGCTGACCTACCATGTATATCATGCTCCGCCTTTCCTTCGAAAGGATATACTCCCAATTCTTGTGTGTAAACACATTTTTCCTTTCCATTGTTCTGTTTAATCTGATAATCGCATTTTCCTTTCCATTGTTTTGTTTAACCTTTCTTGTAATCTATTTAACTGAGCAGTGATAATTCCCTGCTTAGGTAAGCACCTCATGGTACCACTTTATCAGTAAGATCCTGTTACTATTGTTGATGACATTCCGGTAACCACCGATGGACGAGAACTTTGCCTATTGGTCCGCCTCGTTCAATGAGCAGGAAAATGGTTCTATTCGTCCCTTTCCCTTGGTACCAATGTTGTTGTCGACATAACTGACAGTCTATTCTCCGACATGCCTTGCTATCGTGATCGTGCAAGATGACATCGCCCTTCCTATTTTTTTTATCCCACGTGGTGGGCCCATAACCCACAAGTCCACAGGATCGAAACCTGACTCTCCTGTACACCCCCTGTTTCCAAAGTTATTCCTCACGTGTGGCTTTGCATGTAATTCTCGAGCCACCTTCCGAGAGATCACCAATTCTAGTATCCGACACCATACTTATGCCCATTGCTCTGAACCCCTTTCACACTCTATTTCAGGCAACAGACGATCGTCTATCCATTTGGAACTTCTTATTGTACCTTCTTACTTTGCTCTCGATGTGTTTTGCTCATTCAACTCGAGAGATACTCATGTGTTCATTCATGGAAAACCCCAGATGATTGCCCCTTATGATATCCTATCGTCGTCAAGCTGCCCCTCACCTATTCGTAAGTACGATGGAATTCCCGAAGAAAGGATGCCGACTTCGTCATGATGACCTGTAGCAGAGGAATGAGGACATCAATGTAAGGGATCGACCTCTTCGAGAAGAGCAACCAAGACCAAGAAGACTCGTTAGAATTTCGTAACCAAATCCCTTCCCCCTTACTCCACCCCTTAATTCTCGGGACGAGAATTCTTGTTAGTGGAGGAGAATTGTAACACCCCGTGTAATTAACAACAGTGATCACCCTTAGTTAATGCCATGTCAGCAAGTTCAACAGTGCCTAGTCATCATTTGCATCATATTGCATTTCAAACTCCTAATTCAAACTTCGAATTAATTAAAAGTGAAAATAAAAGTTGTTCCAAATTTGAAACTAAAATGTTCGGGTCGTGCCAGATAATGCATAGGTGATTATGGTGGTGAAACCAAACTTTTAGAAATGCTTAACTGCACTAAAATGTTTTAAATAGTAGCAAACCAAATTATTTAAATGCCTTTACTAATTAATAAAATATCAAACTAAATTATTTGGGGACTAGACTTTTTGTGATAGTGGACTAAACTGAAATACTAAATTAGGTGCTAAGTATATATTTTACAAAAACTAAAATAATAGGAAACAAAGATAGAACAGAATAAAAGAAAAGAAAAACTAATAAAAGAAAAGTTAAAAGGAGAAAAAACCAACCCCCCTGCTGGGCCGTGGCCCAGCTGGCCACCAGGCCGGCCCACCCTCTGCCTACACCTAACCCTCCCCCGTGACCTAAATCGACCGCACCCCCACTCCCCCATGATCCCCCCCACTTCCCCTCGCTCCTTCCCCCCCCCCGATCTGGATCGGGGCTGCCGCCGTCGCCTCCCGCGGACCTTGCTGGAGCTGCCCCGTCGCCCCCCTGCTGTCGCCGTTGCCTCCTCATCCTCCTCCCCCAAGGCGCCAACGACCCTCGCCGCCCGATCCCCTGCAACATGGGGTGAGGACCCCCCTCCGCCTTCCTTCTCCCTCGGCCACGGTCACCCCCGGTCACCGCGCCCGTCACCTCCCCGTAGCCGCGCTTCGCGCGCTCGCCGCGCGCTTGTGCGCCCTTCCCCACGTGCCCGCCTCGCCGGCTCGCACCATGGCCACGCCCCTCGCAGTTGATCGCCCGGCTTCCCCCCCCCGCTCCGCCCGCGTTCCGTCGCGCACAGCCGCGCCCCACCGCTCGGCCACTGCCGCGCTCGCCGCTCGCTGCCTGACCGCGCTCCGGGCCGCACTCGCCCCGCCCGTACGCGCCCCCGCGCGCGCACGCACCCGCGCGTCGTACTCCCCTCGCTGGAGCTCCCCTGCCGCCTCGCCCCCCCTGCTCACCCCCTCTCGCCTTACTCGCCGCTGCCGCCCCGCACGCATCGGCCCCCCCTGCCCCGCGCCCACCTCCAGCCGTCGTCGGGAGCGGCCGGACGAGCCACACCGGCGAGCTCGGCCTCGCCCCCCCTCGCGTGATGGGCGCCTGGGTGTGCCCCACCCCAGCGCCCGTAACCCGTCGCCCCGCTATGGCTCAGGGGGCCAATGACAGCCGGGGCCCACGCCCCAGAAATATTAGAAAAAATAAATAAATAAATAATAATAATATATATTTCATTAATTAGTAAAAATAATTAATTAACTATGCTTAATTAACCAGGTTAGTTAAGTTAAACCTGATTAGTTAGGCTCAGTCAATGACAGATGGGCCCCACCACCCCTTTTGACCAGTCAACCCAGTCAGAGTTGACCGTTGACCCTGCTGACATCAGCATGACATCATGCTGGCGCAATAAGTCCATTTTTGAATTAGAGATAATTCAGAAAATATTTAAAACTTCAGAAATTCATATAAAATAATCCGTAACTCGGATGAAAAAACTTTGTACATGAAAGTTGCTCAGAACGACGTGACGAATCCGAATACGCGGTCCGTTCGTCCGTCACACGTCCCTAGCTACCCGAACATGGAACCGTTCCCCTCCGGTCATTTGTCTGACAACTGTCCCGAACCGGGAGAACATTCCCGGATGTTTTCCCTCTTCACCTAAATCGTGTAGCACCACGTCAGAACACCCCTAGCTCTGCGTAGTGTCATGACATGCTCTTGTTTGCTTTGTATTTACTGATTCTTCCCCCTCTTCTCTCTCGGTAGACCCTGACACCGACGTCGTCCCCGAGACCGACGCAACTCACGAGCCTGATGCCACCGTTGACGACCTTGCCCCTGCCGCCGAGCAACCAGGCAAGCCCCCCCTTTGATCATCCCGATATCGCCCATTCTATTTTCTCATGCTTGCATTAGAATTGCTGCTACTACTGCTTTACCTATTCTGATGCATAGCCTGTTTATTGTAACCTGCTATTGAAACCTTATCTGCTTATCCTAAACTGTCTAGTATAGGCTGGGTAGAGACCTATCAGTGACCCCACTTATCCCGACTGCCCCGCTGGATTATCCGAAGACCCGATCAACGGGATTGAAGATCAGGCCTCGACACCGCACATCACCTCCCTTAGTTGTAACGACACTGCAGCGTTACTATCGAGTGTCGAGGGTGAAACCTCTTGTAGCACTTCTGACGTTAACTCTGTAGAGTAGTTAATCGGTCGTGGTCATCGAGGGTGATTCCTCCTTCACCGCTTCCGATAACGATGCCGTCGTACAACACCTCAAGTGTGAACCCAGCGAGGGTGATTCCTCCGAGTTGTATCCCGATCGATACAACTCGGTAACGGACACTTGGAGTTGTATCCCGATCGATACAACTAGAATTGGATACTATGGCTCTGGGATTGCTTCTCACAGGGAGTCGAGAAGGGATCTCAGGACGAGGTTGATAACTCTATGGCTCTGGGATTGCTTTCTCGCAGGGAGTCGAGAAAGGATCTCTGGGTGAGGATGATAACATTACTACTACATTTATACTGTGCTGATCCACTCTCTTCTATTGCTGCAAGACCGCTGAAGATGCTAGTCTTCGATAGGACTAGGCCTCCTCTCTATTCTGGCATTTCTACAGCCCAGTCCACATATACAACCTTCCTTTGAAAATGTTGCATATGTAGTGTAGATCCTTGCTTGCTGAGTACTTCTGAGTACTCACGGTTGCTTTGTTTTCCTTTTCTCCCCATATCAGTTTGTCGTGACCAGAGGACGGAGCCCCCTGAGACAGATGCCCCGTCGATCGACTACTACTACCACCCCGAGGATGGATACTACTACGAGTTGGCTGACGACCAGGAGTAGGTTCGGAGGGTCCCAGGCAGGAGGCCTACGCCTTTCGATCGTAGTGTATTATTTTGCCCTGCCTTTCTAAAGGCCTTTCTGTGCTTTCTTTTATATCTGTACTCAGATATCTGATGCTTCCGCTGACGCTTGTATGCCATCGAGCTATGTATTCGAGCCCTCGAGGCCCTGGCTTGTAATATAAAGCTTGTATGACTTTATTTATGTTTTAGAGTTGTGTTGTGATATCTTCCCGTGAGTCCTTAGGCTTGATCGTGTGCATTTGCGTGTATGAATAGTGCATGATTGAGCCAGGGGCGTCACAACTCCTTCTTCTACATGGACATGGGGTGTTTCTTGTGGAAGAATATGATCAATCCCCATTGTACTTGTAGCTTGGGAAGGAGCCTCATCACCTACAACACTTGAAACAAATTGCTCCACATGGAAGCCGTTATTCTCATCACACTCCACATTCGTCGTTTCCTCAATACATCCCGTGGATTTATTAAGAATACGGTAAGTGTGGGAGTTTGATGCATATCCAACAAATTGACCCAAATTTTATTTAACCGGGTTTTCATGATGAGAATGAAACACTTACAACCGAACCAGGTTTTTAATTATCTTCTCCCTCAAATCAAAGAATCAACCAAGCTTGGCTCTAGTAATTTTCCACGGTGTTTCCACCTTCCTCATGAATAAGCCAAGCATCCAATGCTTCTCCAAAGTACCTAAAACACATTAAGGCACAATTTGGTCCCCAAACTTGTTGAGTCCGAAGTAGTTAGACCAACTACAATACATAGGGCAAACTCCACATTAAATATGTGCATATGGATATGAACTCGAAATTCATGCACATCTTTAACCATTAAGGATATTATGGAGTTTACCCTATATAAAGGATCAAGTAGAGCAAGCAAGTCAAGAAGAAGTATATAAATAAATATGCATGCACAAGCCTACCAAGATCCAAAGAGATACAATTTGGACAAAAGAACACATACACGATGAATGCACCTCTAATATCATAAAGCATTCTAGTTGTCCAAATTATATCAAAGTGACGAATCCACACAAGACCTTACACAAAGAACAACATATGAACTAAGCAAAAACCAATGAGCATAGGATATACACTACACACATGCTCAAAGGTTTATCTCACTCAAGTAGATAATAGATAGAGCAAGTAGTGAGATAAGGCAAGTTGAAGCACGAGCCGAGAAGAAGATGATCATAAAGTTCTACCACATGAAGACCAATTGTAAGAGAATAACAATGGTATTTGGAATTAACACTCAGTGGTAGATTCCGAAGATGCACAAGATCAAAATCATAATCCAAAGGATAAGAAGAGAGTTTCATAGTGTTCTTGGCCGGGTGGGCATTTCTGCCCGTTGGACCCGTGTGCACGGGTTAAGTCAGCCCCGTGCCCATGGGGTACTCAGAGACTGAAACCCCACCCCACGCGCACGAGGGTCAATAGACCCCATGCGCACGGGGTGTCCAGAGAGTTACGCGGCACCCCGTGCGCACGGGGGTCAAAGACCCCGTGCGCATGGGTGTCCAGAAGATTCTGTGAAACTCTAAGGACACCTCGGCCTAGCACACTACGAAGGCAAAATAAACACCAACAAGAGATAATTAATGGATACTTTGAGAATTTGAATTTCAAATGAGCTTGACATACCACATAGTGACTAGATAATATTGAATATCAATACTAGGTGGTATTTCTCATATTCACATTTTGAGTTTGTGATGTGCACAAAACATAACACTCCTCCATACTGTGATGATCCACTAATATCTCACAAAAGCCAAACACGATTCAAATATGATACATAAGGGCTCAAGACAACAAACACCACTATATGATGTCCAATGCAAAATGCACAAGCTAGATACAAAACCTAAACATGCAAGGGGCGAGTAACTTTCAATGTAAGCAATATAACCACAAGTTTCACATTTGAAACCTTCTTCTTTAATGGACAAGATCTCACATGGTGTCCAACATTCTTGCACTTGAAGCATGTAATGTTGGCCTCATTCTTGACTTGGTCTTGTCCCTTCTTCTTATTCTTAGACTTCTTGTTGTTGGGAATGAAACCAAGTCCGCCCTTCCCATGAGGTGATTTTTGAACACTCAAGATAGTGTTGAGAGTGGTATTTCCTTCATGACACATTTCCAAGTCTTTCTTCAAAATAGTGACTTGGGCCTTGAGCTCTTTGTTTTCCTCTACAAGGTTAGTATCAACAAAAGTACTAGAGGAAGTAGAAGCTTCATTGTTAGAGCAACAAGGCAAGGAGAGCAATTCATCACAAGAATTGGCAATAATATGTCTAGATGAATCACTAGGACTAGCACATGTCAATAAAGCATTTTGAGTAGAAATAGTGCCAATGTCCACATGAGGCTCACAAGATGTTACCTTAGACACAATAGCCTCATGAGCTAACTTTAGCCTTTCATGGGAGATTATAAGGTCATCATGAGAGCCCGAGAGCTTTTCATGACTTTCCTCTAATTTTCCATAATTGCTAGTTAGCAAAGCAAGTTGAGACCTTAGCTCAACATTCTCCTTCAAGATAGATGCTTCACAAGAAGTAGAGTTAGTAGCACAAGCATCATTGAGAATATGAGAGCTAGAAGAAACTAGGGACTTCACATGAGTAGCTTGAAGTTCCTCATAAGACTTAGAGAGTTTGATGAGCTCTCCCTTGACATTCTTGTAGCCAAGGTCAAGGTGCTCAAAATCCTCTTTAAGTTGATCATGAGCAACTTCAATCTCTTCTTTAGAAGATTCTAAGTCTCTAAGAGTTTCTAGAGCATCAAGAAGGTTACAATCAAGTTTTTCATTTTGTTCTTGCTCTTCGTGAAGTAAATCATTACACTTTCCAAAATGAGTAATGAGATCTTTAAACATATCATAAGTGTTCTTATTTACCCCATGAAGAGAATTACCAATTTCATATATTTCTTGACTCATATCCCTATCACATTCATCATCACTCTCATCAATATCATTACAAAGAGTAGATGATAACTCGGTGTTACATCTTGCCATGAGGCACATATAAACATTGGAGGTTGATGATGATTCTTTTGTAGAGGAGGATTCTTCATAAACAAGAGTAGGAGATTCATGACCATCCTCTTGACGCTCATAGCATTTCCTCTCCAACATGGTGATTTCCTTCTTTGCTCTTCTAGCCATTTCTCCATTAGTGTTGTGTGCACTACTTTCTCTTATTTCCTCTACATGGTTAGTCAAAGAACAACTAGAGGAAATAGAAGCATATGGATCATGGCAACAAGGAGTATCAAGCATATCATCACAAAAAGTATTCAAGGAATCTCTAAATGGTATGCATGGACTTTCAACACAAGAATGTATGTCATTTTTCCTAGATGTGTTCAAGTCCAAAGAAACTACAACACTAGCATGTATACATGAAAGATCATCAATGTTTAGCACAACATCATCATCACAAATGATATTTCCACTCACCATGTCATTACCTTGGGACATGCCATATGATGGTGATGTGGAAGAAGTAGAAATGTCCAAGCACACGGAGGAAGAAGCAATATGGAGTTCTTCATGTTTTGTAGATGTGGAGAACTCCTCAATTGACTCCACCAAAAGATGATGAACCTCACCAAGATTGGACCCACTATATATTTCTTCAAGTTTGGTCCACATCTCATGAGCCATCACACAAGTCATGATTGACTCAAATACTTCGAGGGATATAGACCGGATTATGGCATTTTTAGCACCATACCCACAAAGCATATCATCATTTTCCTCAATAGATGGAAAAAGTTCATCCTTCCACGGAGAAGCCCCTACAAGAACAATTCGCACAAAATTTGGACCCATGGTCCCAAGATGACAAAGCATGCGAATTTTCCACAAGTGATAGTTTGTGCCACTAAAACAAAAAGTGTCATCATGCACTATACCACTAGTTGACATCTTTACTCTCTAGGTGGTGAAGCCTACCAAGGAGAGACCAAAGCTCTGATACCAATTGAAAGGAACTAGATGATGACTAGAGGGGGGAGGTGAATAGGCATTTTAAAACTTTTACGGAATTGGCTTTATCCTAATGCGGAATTAAACTAACGGATACTTTTCAAGCACAGATCCTAAATATGCTAGGCTCAACTAAGTGCACCAACAACCTATGCTAAGCAAGATAGGCACTTAAGGAAACTAGCAAGCACAAACTGTATCACAAGATATGGAATTGTGGGAACAACTAAGCAATTCAACTAGCACAAGATATATCAATATGAGCAAGTATGAATTGCGGAAAGTAAAGGGTGTGGGTATGAGATAACCACAAGTGTGTCAGGGACGCGGATTTATCCCGAAGTTCACACTCGTGAGAGTGCTAATCTCTGTTGGAGCGGTGCCGAAGCCAAAGCTTTGGGGCGTCACCAAGTGACTCACCGTATTCTCCCTTTCGAGTCACCCCCAACGGATGAGCCTCGATTCACTCGGGGTTGGTCTTGAAGGCGACCACCACACCTTTACAATCTTCTCCAGAGCACACCACAAACACGGAAGCTTCCGGAGGAACTTGACCACCTAGGCCACTTCAACACCCTTCCCCGGAGCACACCACAAAAGGAAGCTTCCGGGGGAACCTTGGCCACATAGGCCTCTTCACAATCTTCTCAATGTATCACCAAACCGTCTAAGAGGCGGAAGCCTCCAAGAGTAATAAACTCACGGGCTCTCACTCGAACTAATCGATGTGGGGAGCTCAAACCAATGCAACAAATGCAATGCAAGGTTGATATGTCCATTTTGCATCATGCTTTTATATTGATATTTATTGCATTATGGGCTGTTATTACACATTATAGCACAATACTTATGCCTTTTCTCTCTTATTTTACAAGGTTTATATGAAGAAGGAGAATGCCGGCAGCTGGAATTCTGGACTGGAAAAGGAGCAAATCTGAGAGACCTATTATGCACAACTCCAAAAGTCCTGAAACTTCACGGAGAATTATTTTGGAATATATAAAAAATATTGGGCGAAGAAAGCACCTGAGGGGACCCACCAGGCAGCCACAAGGGTGGGGGGCGCGCCCTACCCCCCTGGGCGCGCCTCCCTGCCTTGTGGGCCACCTGGCAGGCCCCTGATGCCCATCTTCTGCTATATGATGTGTTTTGACCTGGAAAAAATCAGAAGGAAGCTTTCGGGACGAAGCGCTGCCATCTCAAGGCGGAACCTGGGCAGAAGCAATCTAGGGCTCCGGCGGAGCTGTTCTGCCGGGGAAACTTCGCTCTGGGAGGGGGAAATCGAAGCCATCGTCATCAACTATAATTTTTTATTGTTCCATGCTGTTATATTATCATTCTTGGGTGTTTTACACTCATTTTATAGCTACTTTATATCATTTTTTTGGGACTAACCTATTGACATAGTCCCAGTACCAGTTGCTATTTTTTGCCCATCTTCTGCTATATGATGTGTTTTGACCTGCTTCGTAAGAGTAATATTAGGCTCAACTATCATTTTTTATTGTTCTATGCTGTTATATTATCATTCTTGGGTGTTTTACAATCATTTTATAGCTACTTTATATCATTTTTTGGGACTAACCTATTGACATAGTCCCAGTGCCAGTTGCTATTTTTTGCTTGTTTTTTACTTCACAGGAAATCAATACCAAACGGAGTCCAAACGCAGCGAAACTTTTTGGTGATTTTTTCTGGACCAGAAGACACAAGTTGGGCCAAGAAAGTACCTGAGGGGGGCTCCGAGGGGAGCACAACCCACCAGGGCGCGCCTGGGGGCCAAGGCGCGCCCAGGTGGGTTGTGCCCACCTCGGCCACCTCCAACACCGCCTCTTTGCTCTATAAATACCCCAATATTCTAGAAACCCTAGGGGAGTCGACGAAAATCAATTCCAGCCGCCGCAAGTTCCAGAAACCACATATCCAATCTAGACACCATCACGGAGGGGTTCATCATCCTCATTGGTGCCTCTCCGATGATGCGTGAGTAGTTCATTGTAGACCTACGGGTCCGTAGGCAGTAGCTAGATGGATTCCTCTCTCTCTTATGATTCTCAATACAATGGTCTCTTGGAGATCTATTTGATGTAACTCTTTTTTGCGGTGTGTTTGTTGGGATCCGATGAACTTTGAGTTTATGATCAGATCTATGTTTTTATCCATGAAAGTTATTTGAGTCTTTTGATCTCTTATATGCATGATTGCTTATAGCCTCGTATTTCTTCTTCGAATCTTTGGTTTAGTTAGGCCAACTAGATCGATTTTTCTTGCCATGGGAAGAGGTGCTTTGTGATGGGTTCGATCTTATGGTGCTTGATCCCAGTGACAGAAGGGGAACCGACACGTATGTATCGTTGCTATTAAGGATAACAAGATGGGGTCTATTTCTACATAAATAGATCTTGTCTACATCATGTCATCATTCTTATTGCATTACTCCATTTTTCCATGAACTTAATACACTAGATGCATGATGGATAGCGGTCGATGTGTGGAGTAATAGTAGTAGATGCAGGCAGGAGTCGGTCTACTAATCTTGGACGTGATGCCTATATAATGATCATTGCCTGGATATCGTCATAATTATTTGAAGTTCTATCAATTGCCCAACAGTAATTTGTTTACCCACCGTATGCTATTTTTCTCGAGAGAAGCCACTAGTGAAATCTACGGCCCCCGGATCTATTTTCTCATCATATATTTTCAGATCTATTTTGCTATTTGCCTTTTTATTTATTTGCCACTTTTACTTTCAGATCTATATTTCCAAAAACCCAAAAATACCTCGCTGAATTTTATTCGCTTTTATTTGCATCTATCAATCTACTACAATTTATCTCACGTCTGTTTGCCAATTTCTGGCGCCGTTACCCGAAAGGGATTGACAACCTCTTTAATACGTCGGGTTGCAAGTATTTGTTCTTTGTGTGCAGGTGCTGTTTACGTAGTGTTGCTTGGTTCTCCTACTAGTTCGATAACCTTGGTCTCATCACTGAGGGAAATACCTATTGTTGCTGTGCTGCATCATCCCTTCCTCTTTGGGGAAATACCGACGTAGTTCAAGCCAACATCAAAAGGAATTTCTGGCGCCATTGCCGGGGAGGATCAAGTCAAGATAGTCTCCCGTCAACTAGCAATTTCTAGCGCCGTTGCCGGGGAGACATCATCAACATCTACCAGGTTCCTAATCACAAATCTCATCTCCTTGCAATTTACATTATTGGCCATTTGCCTCTCGTTCTCCTCTCCCCCACTTCACAAAAAATTGCCGTTTTATTCGCCCTCTTTTTCGTTCGCCGTTTTCTCGTCAGATCTGTTTATGAGTGTGATCTTGCTAGTCCACTTGAACACTATGTCTAGCACGACCCCTCCTCTATCTCCAGATTTTGAAGTTCTATACTTCAAGCAGAGACAAGGAGAAAATTTGAAAGATGCTTGGTATAGACTAATGGAATCTTATCGTATTAGCAATCTTAAAGGAGACGCAAGGGTTTTGCTTCGGAACTTTTATATAGGATTAGCCTTGCATCATAGACAACTTTTGGATTTTGCTGCTAAAGGAAATTTTATTGAACTTGATGCTAATACTGCTTATGAAATCTTAGAGGGAATTTTGGGAATTCCACCAACCAAAAAGGGGATTAGCTTTACTCAAGAAGGATTTCAAATTTTAGACAAGTTGAGTGATTTGCATAAACATATGGTTGAGTTGCAAAAATATAATGAACCCCTCAAACATATTAGTGGAAATCTCAATCGCATGAATACTTTGATTACCCTTTGCAATAAGCGGTTGGATATTTTGGATCTCAAGATGGTTTCTTTTCCCAAGAATTTAGGGAAGCGCAAAGAGCCTCCCGGGTTTGAGAAAGCCCTTATAGAAGTTGCCAAAACTACGAATGACAATACTTAGATCTTTGCATTATGCCTAGCTAAGGGCGTAAAACGATAGTGCTTGTTGGGAGGCAACCCAATGAATAAAATTTGTTTTTGTCTTTTTATTTCTGTTCTTGAGTGTTTGCACAATTATGCTACTGTTATGATTGTGTTTTTTGTGTTTTAATTAGTGTTTGTGCCAAGTAAAGCCTTTGGGATAGCTTTGGTGATAGTTGATTTGATCTTGTTGGAAAACAGAAACTTTTGCGTCCAGTAAAACAATTTTTAAAATTCACATAAGCGAATAAAAATTCTGAAGTTTTTACACAACATTTATATACAAATTGCACCTGTTTTCCTAATTTTTCAGAATTTTTCGTGTTACAGAAGTATGAGAAAAATTCGCATCTTTACAGACTGTTCTGTTTTTGACAGATTCTGTTTTCTTTGCATTGTGTGCTTATTTTGATGAATCTATGGTTTTTATCGGGGGGTATGAGCCATGGTAAAGTTAGAATACAGTAGATATAATGCAAGAACAAAATTTGAATGGGTTTTCTATAGTACTTAAAGTAAAGATTGGTTTTCTTATACTAACGGATCTCACGAAGGTTTTGTTAAGTTTTGTGTGATTGAAGTTTTCAAGTTTTGGGTGAGATTACGATGGATGAAGGAATAAGGAGTAAGAAGAGCCTAAGCTTGGGGATGCCCCATGGCACCCCAAGCCATTATCCAAAGAGAAGCAAGCAACTAAGCTTGGGGATGCCCGAGTGGCATCCCCTCTTTCTTCTAACGACCATCGGTATTTTACTTGGAGCTATATTTTTATTCGTCACATATCATGAGTTTTGCTTGGAGCGTCTTGTATGATATGAGTATTTGCTTGCTTTGCTTTTTATTTTTAGTCATGAATCCTTGCTGGACACACCTATTTGGGAGAGCCAAAATTATGCTATGACTTGTTAGAATTGCTCTCTATGCTTCACTTAAATCTTTATGAGCTATGGAATTGCTCTAGTGCTTCACTTATATCTTTTTGAGCACGGTGTGCTTTAGTATTTTTGAAAGAAATGCTCTCATGCTTCACTTAGATTTATTTGAGAGTTAGTAATTTTTTTTTAGAATTTCTCTCTTGCTTCACTTAAATTATTTTGAGAGAAGAAAATTTTTGTGCTCATGTTCTTCACTTAGATTTGTTTGAGCTATCAAAAGCAACACATTAAACTAGTCCCAAAGTGATAGATATTCAAGAGGGATATAATAAAAACTTTCATGAAGATCATTGGACAAAATAAACTTGGTTCCTTGTAATAGTTTTGCGATATGTTGATATAATATGTGAGTCATGTTGATGAGTAATTATGCTTTAGTAAGAATATTGGTGTTAAGGTTTGTGATTCCCTATGCAAGCACGAAAGTCAATAGTTATGCAATGAAATTACATCCTACTTGTGGTGCATTATTCGGTGTTAGTTATGCTTAATGCTCGCTTATGAGATTTTTCGTTTCTTGGTTGGATGCTTCTCAATCTTTTGCTAGCCTTCATTTACACTAAGTATGATCACTACTTGTGCATCCAAAATCCTTAAACCAGTTTTGCCATATGAGTCCACTATACCTACCTATATGTTGTATTTTCGTGCCGGTCTAAGAAAATTTGTATGTGCCATCTCTAATTTCAAAATAAATTTCTCTTTTGTGTGCTCGTACTGCTCATGAAACGGTAGGGGGTGGCTGATATATTTCCATGCTAGATGTGTTATTCTCAAGATGAGTGTTTATTCACTTGTCATTGCACGAGAGTACGGCAAAGGTATTAGGGATGCCCAGTCCCGAAATGAAAAATGAATTTACTTTATGTTGTCAAATAATAAATTCCTTGGAAAGTGTTGGTATGGAGGGCACCCGTGGATACGGTTAGCCATGGAAAGTGAAAGTATGGTGGAAAAAGGAATAAACTTTATTTTCTGTTTGGGAACCGCCTATGATATACTCCCTCCGTTCCTTTATATAAGGTGTATTTGTTTTTTGATAAAATTCCACAATGTAAGGTGCATTTGTTCTAATTCCTCGTAATTCCGATCTTGGCCCTCCAGAGAAAGGAAAGTATCTCTCCCCGGATTGCATGTATCTCTCCTTGTAGAGAAAGAAAAGGAAACTATCTTTCTCCCGATTGTGTGTATCTCTTTCTTTCCTAGCCTAAATGATTTACTTGCCGCTAATCTACAAATTAGAGAAGGGTAATTTTGTCCTAACTAGTGCATAATTATGTGCCTTGGTCACCGTGCTAAAAATAATACACCTTAGATAAAGGAATGGAGGGAGTATCTAGCATGGAAAGTATTGGGAACTACTCGATCGTTTTCGTTGACAGGAAAAGCATGCCACCCAAAATGTTTTATCTCTATTTTTTTCGCTTTGAGCTTTGGCACCTCTACAAATCCCTACTTCCCTCTGCGAAGTGCCTTTCTTTTACTTTATGCAATTTTTATTTTGAGTCTCCATCTTCTCTTATAAAGCACCAACTAAGGGGCACTATGATCGTACTTGAGCATTGGGTGTAGCTAATATGCGAGTGTGTTTCATGAATGGATCAATGATTGAGCATAATGGGCTAGGGATAACTTGCTTTAGTGTTGATATTTTGAAAGACATGGTTGCTTGTTGATAGACTATTGCTTTGAATCATATAAAAGTCCAAATGTCCATGATACAAAGAAAAGAATATGTGATGAACATGTTAGGCAGCATTCCACATCAAAAATTCTATTTTTATCATTTACCTACTCGAGGACGAGCAGGAATTAAGCTTGGGGATGCTGATACGTCTCCAACGTATCTATAATTTTTTATTGTTCCATGCTGTTATATTATCATTCTTGGATGTTTTACAATCATTTTATAGCAACTTTATATCATTTTTTGGGACTAACCTATTGACATAGTGCCCAGTGCCAGTTGCTGTTTTTTGCTTGTTTTTTACTTCGCAGGGTCAATACCAAACGGAGTCCAAACGCAGCGAAACTTTTTGGTGATTTTTTTCTGGACCAGAAGACACAAGTTGGGCCAAGAAAGTACCTGAGGGGGGCTCCGAGGGGAGCACAACCCACCAGGGTGCGCCTGGGGGCCCAGGCGTGCCACCTCGGCCACCTCCCGCACCACCTCTTTGCTCTATAAATACCCCAATATTCCAGAAACCCTAGGGGAGTCGACGAAAATCAATTCCAGCCGCCGTA
The DNA here is from genome assembly GCA_011799875.1 of Thinopyrum elongatum. Taxonomy (NCBI): domain Eukaryota; kingdom Viridiplantae; phylum Streptophyta; class Magnoliopsida; order Poales; family Poaceae; genus Thinopyrum; species Thinopyrum elongatum. The sequence goes on from CM022297.1 coordinate 124,797,973, forward strand.
AGATCCAGAAACCACAGATCCAATCTAGACACCATCACGGAGGGGTTCATCATCCTCATTGGTGCCTCTCCGATGATGCGTGAGTAGTTCATTGTAGACCTACGGGTCAGTAGGCAGTAGCTAGATGGCTTCCTCTCTCTCTTTTGATTCTCAACACAATGGTCTCTTGGAGATCTATTTGATGTAACTCTTTTTTGCGGTGTGTTTGTTGGGATCCGATGAACTTTGAGTTTATGATCAGATCTATGTTTTTATCCATGAAAGTTGTTTGAGTCTTTTGTTCTCTTATATGCATGATTGCTTATAGCCTCGTATTTCTTCTTCGAATCTTTGGTTTAGTTAGGCCAACTAGATCGATTTTTCTTGCCATGGGAAGAGGTGCTTTGTGATGGGTTCGATCTTACGGTGCTTGATCCCAGTGACAGAAGGGGAACCGACACGTATGTATCGTTGCTATTAAGGATAACAAGATGGGGTCTATTTCTACATAAATAGATCTTGTCTACATCATGTCATCGTTCTTATTGCATTACTCCATTTCTCCATGAACTTAATACACTAGATGCACGCCGGATAGCGGTCGATGTGTGGAGTAATAGTAGTAGATGCAGGCAGGAGTCGGTCTACTAATCTTGGACGTGATGCCTATATAATGATCATTGCCTGGATATCATCATAATTATTTGAAGTTCTATCAATTGCCCAACAGTAATTTGTTTGCCCACCGTATGCTATTTTTCTCGAGAGAAGCCACTAGTGAAACCTACGGCCCCCGGGTCTATTTTCTCATCATATATTTTCAGATCTATTTTGCTATTTGCTTTTTTATTTATTTGCCACTTTTACTTTCAGATCTATATTTCTAAAAACCCAAAAATACCTCGCTGAATTTGATTCGCTTTTATTTGCATCTATCAATCTACTACAATTTATCTCACGTCCGTTTGCCAATTTCTGGCGCCGTTACCCGAAAGGGATTGACAACCCCTTTAACACGTGGGGTTGCAAGTATTTGTTCTTTGTGTGCAGGTGCTGTTTACGTAGTGTTGCTTGGTTCTCCTACTGGTTCGATAACCTTGGTCTCATCACTGAGGGAAATACCTACCGTTGCTGTGCTGCATCATCCCTTCCTCTTTGGGGAAATACCGACGTAGTTCAAGCCAACATCAAGGGGACCCACCAGGCAGCCACAAGGGTGGGGGCGCGCCCTACCCCCCTGGGCGCGCCTCCCTGCCTTGTGGGCCACCTGGCAGGCCCCCGACGCCAATCTTCTGCTATATGATGTGTTTTGACCTGAAAAAAATCAGAAGGAAGCTTTCGGGACGAAGCGTTGCCGTCTCGAGGCGGAACCTGGGCAGAACCAATCTAGGGCTCCGGCGGAGCTGTTCTGCCGGAGAAACTTCCCTCCGGGAGGGGGAAATCGAAGCCATCGTCATCACCAACGATCCTCTCATCGAGAGGGGGTCAATCTCCATCAACATCTTCACCAGCACCATCTCCTCTCAAACCCTAGTTCATCTCTTGTATCCGATCTTTGTCTCAAAACCTCAGATTGGTACTTGTGGGTTGCTAGTAGTGTTGATTACTCCTTGTAGTTGATGCTAGTTGGTTTATTTGGTGGAAGATCATATGTTCAGATCCTTAATGCTATTCAATACCCCTCTGATTATGAACATGAATATGCTTTGTGAGTAGTTATGTTTGTTCCTGAGGACATGGGAGAAGTCTTGTTATAAGTAATCATGTGAATTTGGTATTCGTTCGATATTTTGATGAGATGTATGTTGTCTTTCCTCTAGTGGTGTTATGTGAATGTCAACTACATGACACTTCACCATGATTTGGGCCTAGGGGGAGGCATTGGGAAGTAATAAGTAGATGATGGGTTGCTAGAGTGACAAAAGCTTAAACCCTAGTTTATGCGTTGCTTCGTAAGGGGCTGATTTGGATCCATATGTTTCATGCTATGGTTAGATTTATCTTAATTTTTCTTTCGTAGTTGCGGATGCTTGCGAGAGGGCTTAATCATAAGTGGGAGGCTTGTCCAAGTAAGGGCAGCACCCAAGCACCGGTCCACCCACAAATCAAATTATCAAAGTAACGAACGCGAATCATATGAGCATGATGAAAACTAGCTTGACAGTAATTCCCATGTGTCCTCGGGAGCGCTTTGCTTTATATAAGAGTTTGTCCAGGCTTGTCCTTTGCTACAAAAAGGATTGGGCCACCTTGCTGCACCTTAGTTACTTTTGTTACTTGTTACCCGTTACAAATTATCTTATCACACAACTATCTGTTACCGATAATTTCAGTGCTTGCAGAGAATACCTTGCTGAAAACCGCTTGTCATTTCCTTCTGCTCTTCATTGGGTTCGACACTCTTACTTATCGAAAGGACTACGATAGATCCCCTATACTTGTGGGTCATCAAAGGTCAAGCAACAAATGCTTAACTCACTCTCTCAATCTCACAAGATGCAACTCAAGAAAGTGGGAGATTGAAGAGAGGGGATGCAATGGAGGAAATCAACAAATGACTCCAAGATCCATCCACAAATCCACCTTCACTTAGAGGGGAGATAGGGGTTTGGGAGAGGTGGTAAGAGGCTCAAAATGATGATTAGAATGTGAATGAACAGCCTCCAAACCGGTGGGGAGGAAGGGCTCTTTTATAGCCAACTTCCAAAACTAGCCGTTGGGGCTCCAACGGACACTTCCTGGGCACCCCGTGCCCACAGGGTCCCGTGCGCACGGTACAAGCCCGTGGACATGGGGGCCCCGTGCCCACGGGGTCAAAACCCCGTGCCCATAGGGTACCCAGGACAGCGTGCAGCAGCCCACTAAAACATGCACAACTTTGGCATATGAACTCCGAATTCGATGATCTTGGGCTCGTTTTAAAGCCATGGAAAAGCCCAAGGTCCTCACATAGAGAACTACCCAAGATCAACAAGAAATAATGATGCAAATTATGCAAAGGTTTGAGCTCTCTTTATGCGACGTGATCAAGCTACTCACCCGAAAGTCCCTCTTGATAGTACGGCTATCAAACCTATAATCCGGTCTCCCTCCAAGCACCATGAGACCGGAAAAACTAGGAAAACCTAGCTAAGGTATACCTTTGCCTTGCACATTACACTTGAGCTTGATGAAGACTTTAATGCTTGCCTCAAGTTGGAATCCTTTTCTTGTCCACAATCACTTGGTGAAGATACTCGCAATGCTTCCTCATATTGCAATGACGGAAGCCTTAACTTAAGGCCATATTCACATGAACACTATCATGATGTGGACCACAATCTTGAAAGCATATAACCTCCGGCTTCTCACCTTGCACTTGGACTCCTCGAACCCGATGACCATCACCACTTGATGTCATCCACACATAGGCTACTTGAAATCTTTCCTTTTGATGCAAGATCATGAGAAACACCTAACCCACATAGACATAACAAACACATAGCATGGGTTAGGTAGCAAAGAAAAATTCACAATTACTTACCATACCACTAGATCACTTGATCCCACGTGGTACAAAGATTGCGCTTTGAGAGTTGACCATCTACATTATCTTCGAGCTTTATCTTGGTCAACCAACATCTTTACTTCATGTCCCATCTTGGTTTCTTGAAAGCCACAATGAACTCTTTCATTTCCCTTCATTGCTCCAAGACTATATCACCAAAGACTCTTTCATGACCATATCAAGTTCCACTATGAATATCGTCTTGGTCACCACATGCTCTTCTAAAACTCCATCGTAATCTCTTGAGAGGCATAATGAATTCTTCACTCTAGTTGCTTGCTTCAAGACTTGATCAACCGAAAACCCAACACATGAGCTTACCATGATCTTGTCTTGAAACCATAACTTGAATTCTTCTATTTGTTTATACTCTCAAGCTCTTGGTCCTTAAAAACCCACGTATGTCAATCTTTGAGATCCTCTAACGAACTCCAACTTGAATATATTTGGTTAGACATTAAAATCAATCTCGATGGCTTCAACATAAATCCCCAAAGACCAACTTGAAACCTCACTGGATATGGGACCTCGAGTGCCAAAACCTAGGCCCCGTGTGCACGGGGGTCAGGGACCCCGTGCGCACGGGGTATCCAGAGAGTTGACACTCGACCCCGTGCGCACGAGGGTCAGGAGGCTCGTGTGCACGGGGTATACAGAGAGGGATACTATAAGCACTTCTTCAAATGTTTTGATGGCATTCTTCCCACTTAAATCCAACATGCTTCATGCATCACTATGGAACATTTCTTCATATAGGATTCAATGCACTTGATGCTCCATAGGAATTGTCCATGAATACCAAAGCTTAGAGCAAATATATCTTCATATATATGGACTTCATGCTTGATTCCTTCTAATATCCTTGATGCACCATCTATGGACAGTACCTTCAAATATATCTCAATGAAAACATTAGTCCATAGAGATTGTCATTAATCACCAAAACCACACTTAGGGGCTACATGCCCTTTCACAATCAAAATGAACAAACCCCATCTTTTTATCCTTAATGGCAACAATATAAATACGTGCCTCACTACCCCTTCTGTCACTGGGTGAGGACACCGATTTGTAGATAGATGCATGCTGGATAGCGGTCGATGTGTGGAGTAATAGTAGTAGATGCAGACAGGAGTCGGTCTACTTGTCACGGACGTGATGCCTATATTCATGATCATTGCCTTAGATATCATTATAGTTATTCGCTTTTCTATCAATTGCTCAATAGTAATTTGTTCATCCACCATATGCATTCTTTCAAGCGAGAAGCCTCTAGTGAAAACTATGGCCCCCGGGTCTATTCTTATCATATTATTTTCAGATCTATAAAACCAAAAACCCAAAATACCTTGCTACAATTTATTTACCTTGACTTTATTTTGCACTTTTATTTATCTTTTATACCTATCTCTATCAGATCTCATCCTTGCAAGTAACCATGAATGGATTGGCAACCCCTTTATCGCCTTGGGGGTCAAGTATTTGTTTGTTTGTGCAGGTGCTATCATTGGAGACTTGTGTGTTCCTCCTACTGGATTGATACCTTGGTTGTTAACTGAGGTAAATACTTATCTCTACTTTGTTGCATCACCCTTTCTTCTTCAAGGGAAAAACCAACGCAAAGCTCAAGAAGTAGCAGCCCTCCGTGATCGAATCCCCCTCCGGCAGAGTACCAGAATAGGTCTCCAGATGGGATCTCACGAGGACAGAAACTTGCGGCGGCGGAAAAGTATTTTTGGTGTGCCCCCTGGTATACGGGGAATATTTGGGTATTTATGGAGCTGAGATTAGGGTTAGGGGTGCCACGGTTGGCCCACAAGCTTGGGAGGCGCGCCCCCTAGGGCGCGGCCTCCAAGCTTGTGGCCAATTCGTGGCCCTTCTGGCCTCCTCCCGAAGCTTCATAGGTGTTTTCTTGTCCAAGAAAAATCGTCAAAAAGTTTCATTCCGTTTGGACTCCGTTTGGTATTGATTTTCTGTAAAAGACAAAAACAAGGAAAAAATAGCACTTGGCACTAGGTTAATAGGTTAGTCCCAAAAAATGATATAAAATAGCATAATAATATATATAAAACATCCAAGATGGATAATATAATAGCATGGAACAATCAAAAATTATAGATGCGTTGGAGACGTATCAAGTATCCCCAAGCTTAATTCCTGCTCGTCCTCGAGTAGGTAAATGATAAAAACGGAATTTTTGATGTGGAATGCTACCCAACATGTTTATCAATGTAATCTTTCTTTATGTGGCATGAATATTTCAGATCCATAAGATTCAAAACAAAATTTTAATATTGACATAAAACAATAATACTTCAAGCATACTAAAAAGCAATCATGTCTTCTCAAAATATCATGGCTAAAGAAAGTTATCCCTACAAAATCATATGATCTTGTCATGCTCTATCTTCATCACACAAAGTATTTATCATGCACAACCCCGATGACAAGCCAAGCAATTGTTTTATACTTTTGATGTTCTTAAGCTTTTTTGACTTTCACGCAATACATGAGCGTGAGCCATGGATATAGCACTATAGGTGGAATAGAATATGATGGTGGAGGTTGTGTGGAGAAGACAAAAAAGGAGAAAGTCTCACATAGATGAGGCTAATCAATGGGCTATGGAGATGCCCATCAATTGATGTCAATGCAAGGAGTAGGGATTGTCATGCAACGAATGCACTAGAGCTATAAATGTATGAAATCTAAAAAATAAAACTAAGTGGGTGTGCATCCAACTTGCTTGCTCACGAAGACCTAGGGCATTTGAGGAAGCCCATCATTGGAATATACAAGCCAAGTTCTATAATGAAAAATTCCCACTAGTAATATATGAAAGTGACAAAATAGGAGACTCTCTATCATGAAAAATATGGTGCTACTTTGAAGCACAAGTGTGGAAAAGGATAGTAACATTGTCCCTTCTCTCTTTTTCTCTCTTTTTTTCTTTTTTTCTTCTTTTTGGGCTCTTTGGCCTTTATTTTATTTTATTTTGGGCTCTTTGGCCTCTTTTTATTTTTTTAAGTCCGGAGTCTCATCCCGACTTGTGGGGGAATCATAGTCTCCATCATCCTTTCCTCACATGGGACAATGCTCTAATAATAATGATCATCACACTTTTATTTACTTACAACTCAAAAATTACAACTCAATACTAGAACAAAGATATGACCCTATATGAATGCCTCATGCATATGATTATGCAAAGCAATATGACAATGATGGTGGATGTCATAATAAAATAGAACGGTGGAAGTTGCATGGCAATATATCTCGGAATGGCTATGGAAATGCCATATCTCGGCAGTGGCGGAGCTAGCGAATTTCCAAAGCCCGGGCACGTCGTAAGCTAATATTTACTTTGGTCTATCAAACATGATAAGTATCATATATTTGGATAAATGTCATGTGCAATATACACACAAATGTTTTATAGATCAAAGAAGTAAATAAAAATATGAGTACAATACCAAACCAAATAATTCTCCAACACTAGTCACAACCAAACCTTTCGGTGTCTCGATGACAATAGTCCAATCTCCAATGTTCATCCTTGTGCACACAAGAGAATCTACAAGATAAAACACATTAACAATTTATATAATTTTCATTGAAATTAAACAAATTAGATAGAATGAAGCATACCGATAATTTGCTAATTGGACTTGGGCAATTGCCCTTTCCGATACTTCATGGCTTGAAACCGTTTAATAATAGAATCATCATCAAGTCCTTTAAAAATCTCCCGCTCGGTGTAGCAAATCATCAAGTCATTAAACCATGCATCAAGTCATTAAATCATCAAGTCATCAAGTCATTAAACTTGTGAATTTCTTCTAGTGTCAACAAAAAACCTGCTCAAGTCTAAAATTTTAACGAGCATAATTAGAGTCGGCAAGCATTCAAATGCACAATTTCTTAAATTACAAAGATAACTCACCTAGTTGTCGCTTGCCTCTAGCCCTAATTGTTGGCGCTCTGCTGCGTCTCTTGGTCATGGCCTTCAATAGGTTGAGCGCTCGCTGCCGCTGCTCGTGTCGACGGTGACGACCCAGCGTCCAATTCAGCCGGAGTTGAATTCTCACTGGTTGTACCGGTACTGGAGTATTCGCCGCCCGCGCTTCTGATCTAGACCGTCGCCCGCCGGAGTCATAGCCGAGGCCTGGATGCGCGTCATCTCTGATCTCTTTTGCAATCTTGCCGGCCGACGTTGATCTGGCTGCCGGATGTTGCCTGCCTCGCGCCCTTGCCGCCTCGGAGTCGGAGGCGCAGCTGCGCAGTAGATGGTAGGTCATGACTCCGTCTCGCGTCCTACGCACGCATACGAACAGCGGAACAGGCATCGATCGATTCTGCTTCAGTCCATGGATCGATCGAGCAAACAAGGCCTACTGGCTGTTGTGGCCCATATGATTGCTTAGCTGATATGAGTAAGGCCCAAACTGCAGAAAAACGGCCAGATTGGCCCAGTTAGAGAAGTTTGTGTATTTTCCATCGTATTTTCGTGTTTCTTGAGCGTTTTTTAGGCATACGATGCCTAGGAAGGTTCGCTATAGTTAAAAAAATCGACGAGATCGAGCCCGGGCACGTGCCCAGGGTGCCCGTACGGTAGATTCGCCCTTGTATCTCAGAATGACTGTTTTGAGGAAGATATAAGGTGACTTATGTGTGAAAGAGCGTATCATATCATGGGATTTGGATGCACCGGCGAAGCTTGCACCAAATCTCAAGGTGAGAAAGGGCAATGCACTGTACCGAAGAGGCTAACAATGGTGGAAGGGTGAGAGTGCTTATAATCCATGGACTCAACATTAGTCATAAAGAACTCACATACTTATTGCAAAAGTTTATTAGCCCTCTAAACAAAGTACTAATACGCATGCTCCTAGGGGGATAGATTCGTAGGAAAAGACCATCGCTCGTCCCCGACCGCCACTCATAAGGAAGACAATAAAAAAATCATGCTCCAACTTCATCGCATAACGAAAGACCATACGTGCATGCTTCGGGAATCACAAACTTTAACACAAATATTCTTACTAATCCACAATTACTCACTAGCATGACTCTAATATCACCATCTTTATATCTCAAAACAAATGTAAGGAATCAAACTTCTCATATATTCAATGATCTTCATGAAAGTTTTTATTATATCCCTCTTGAATACCTTATCATATTAGGACTAAATTCAGAACCCAAGCAAATTGCCATACTATTTTAAGACTCTCAAAATAATATAAGTGAAGCATGAGAGTTCATCAATTTCTTGAAAATAAAACCACCACCGTGCTCTAAAAAGATATAAGTGAAGCACTAGAGCAACTACCTAGCTCAAAAGATATAAGTGAAGCACATAGAGTGTTCTAATAAATTCATGATTAATGTGCGTCCCTCTCAAAAGGTGTGTACATCATGGATGATTGTGGCAAACTAAAAAGCAAAGACTTATATAATACAAGACGCACCAAGCAGAACACATATCATGTTGTGTGATACGTCTCCAACGTATCTATAATTTTTGATTGTTCCATGCTATTATATTATCTGTTTTGGATGTTTTATATGCATTAATATGCTATTTTATATTATTATTGGGACTAACCTATTAACCTAGAGCCTAGTGCCAGTTTCTGTTTTTTCCTTGTTTTGAGTTTTACAGAAAAGGAATATCAAACGGAGTCCAAATGAGCTGAAACTTTATGATGAATTTTTATGGACCAGAAGAGACCCACGGAGTATCGGAGCCAGGCCAGGAGGTGGACGAGGAGTCCACAAGCCTAGGGGCGCGCCCCTGGCTTTGTGGGCCCCTTGAGCGTCCCCCTGACGTGAGACCGACGCCAAAAATTCCTATAAATCCTGAAACCCCCAGAAAGAAACCTAGATCGGAAGTTCCGCCGCCGTAAGCCTCTGTAGCCACGAAAAATCAATCGAGAGCCCGTTCCGGCACCTTGCCGGAGGGGGAAACCATCACCGGTGGCCATATTCATCATCCTGGCGGTCTCCATGACGAGGAGGGAGTAGTTCACCCTCAGTGCTGAGGGTATGTACCAGTAGCTATGTGTTTGATCTCTCTCTCTCGTGTTCTTGATTTGGCACGATCTTGATGTACCGCGAGCTTTGTTACTATAGTTGGATCATATGGTGTTTCTCCCTATCTACCTTCTTGTGATGAATTGAGTCTTGCTCTTTGAGGTTTCGTTATGTTGGATTGAGTATTGGATTTGAGAACACTTGATGTATGTCTTGCGATGGGATATCTGTGGTGACAATGGGATGTTCTATTGATTCACTTGATGTATGCTTTGGCACTCAACTCGCGGATTCCTGAGGTGACATTGGGGTAATCTATGCATAGGGGTTGATGCATGTTTTCGTCCTACGTTCTCTGATAGAAACTTTGGAGTGATTCTTTGTCGCACGTTGAGGGATTGTTATGTGATCCAAATATGTTATCATTGTTGAGAGAATTTGCACTAGTGAAAGTATGAACAGTAGGCCTTGTTTTCAAGCATTGCAATACCGTTCTTGCTCACTTTTGTTACTAGCTACCTTGCTGTTTTTATATTTTTAGATTACAAAAACCTATATCTACCATCCATATTACACTTGTATCACCATCTCTTCGCCAAACTAGTGCACCTATACAATTTACCATTGTATTGGGTGTGTTGGGGACACAAGAGACTCTTTGTTATTTGGTTGCAGGGTTGTTTGAGAGAGACCATATTCATCCTACGCCTCCCATGGATTGATAAACCTTAGGTCATCCATTTGAGGGAAATTTTCTACTGTCCTACAAAACTTTACGCTTGGAGACCCAACACGAGTCTACAAGAAGAATGTTGCGTAGTAGACATCAAGCTCTTTTCTGGCGCCGTTGCCGGCGAGGTGAGTGCTTGAAGGTATACCTTTAGATCTTGCAATTGAATCTTTTAGTTTCTTGTTTTATCACTAGTTTAGTCTATAAAAGAAAACTACAAAAAATGGAATTGAGGTTGCCTCATATGCTTCATCTTTTTAATGTCTTTCGTGAAAATGATGGAAAGGAAAATTGTGCTCAAGTGTTAGAAGAAGAAGTCAATAAAATATTTGGCACTAAATCTTTGAATGATGAGCATGATTGCAATGTTGTTAGTACGAATTCCTTGAATATCCATGATGCTAATGATATGCAAAGCTACAAGCTTGGGGATGCTATGTTTGATGAAGATGATATTTTTAGTCCCCCAAGTTTTGATGAGAAAATTTATTATGATGAAAGCATGCCTCCTATTTATGATGATTATATTGATGAAAGTGGGTTTGTAAGAGTGTCAACTCTAGGTAGTAATGATCCCACTATTTTGGAGGGTGTTGAATCTTTTCACAATATTGATAAAAGTGGTTTTGGAGAGGTCGTGACTTTATTTAGTAATGAATCCACTATTTTGGAAGAGGTTCCAATTGATTATGAGAACAAAGTTGCTATCTATGATGATTATTGTGATGACATGTATGCTATAAATAATAATGATAATCATGAAACTTGTCATCATGATTTTAATTTTCAATTGGATTATGCCTCACATGATAGTTATTTTGTTGAGTTTGCTCCCACTACAATTCATGAGAAGAAATTTGCTTATGTGGAGAGTAATAAAAATTCTATGCTTATGGATCATGAAAAGAATGCTGTATGTGATAGTTATATTGTTGAATTCATTCATGATGCTACTGCAAATTATTATGAGAGAGGAACATATGCTTTTACATATCTAAAAAATATCAAGTTTTCTCTCTATGTGTTGCAAGTTTTGAAGTCATGCTTGTTTTTCCTTCCTATGCTAGTTGATTTTTGTTCCCATAAGTTGTTTGCTCACAAAATACCTATGCATAGGAAGTGGGTTAGACTTAAATGTGCTATTCATATGCTTCATGATGCTCCCATTATGTTTCAATTCTTATCTTTTATGTGAGCATCATTAAAATCATCATGCCTAGCTAAAAAGGCATTAAAGAAAAGCGCTTGTTGGGAGACAACCCAATATTTACCCCTACTGTTTTTATGTGTTCACATGATTATGCTACTGTAATAATCATGTTTTATAGCTTTTGTTTGAATAAAGTGCCAAGTAAAGCCTTTGGGATAGTGTGGTTGATAGTTGATTTGATTCTGTGCAAAAACAGAAACTTTTGCGTCTAGTACAGAAATTCCTATCTTTTACTGGAACGTGGAAAACTTCTGAATTTTTTACAGTTAATTTTTATACAAATTTTATACGTTGTAATAATTTTTCAGAATATTTGGAGTTACAGAAGTATGAGCTTAATTCAGATCTTCACAGACTGTTCTGTTTTTGACAGATTCTGTTTTCGATGCATAGTTTGCTTGTTTTCTAGTTTCTATGGCTTATATCTCTTAATATAAATTGTAGAAATGATAGGGTACAGTAGGCATCATGTGATAAAAAAAATTTGTAGCGACCCGACCCGAATGGATCGAATCTCTGTGTTCAAGTGTCATCCCTGGATCGGTAATGCTGACACACACAGTACTCGAAGGATTTATAACAGAGTGCAATCACACACTTATTACATCGAATGTCTCAAAAGGGAACTGATTACAATAAATATGGCTTAAGGCCATCTAAATAAGATAACAGCGGAAGGCTTGGAAGATAAAGTGAGTCCATCAACTCCAACGGCATAGCTGAGTGCATGACAACGACCTAGCACACCTTACTCTTCGTCTGAAAAGTCTGCAACATGATACGTTGCAGCCCGAAACGGGTCAGCACATGGAATATGCTGGCAATATAACACAGTAGAGCAATGAACAGAATAATTGCTAATACTACATGCATATTTGGCTGGTGGAAAAGCTCTAGGGTTATACTGTTTTGCGAAAAGCCAATTTTTCCCTACAACAAAGGAATATATTTTATTTAACTATCATGGTGGTTGTTGAACATTGAGAAGGTAAATCCCCCTCTCAATCCCAATTAAAAGTAATTATTAATCCCAACAAATTAATTTAGAGTGATGGGATTCAATATGATGATCAAAGAACCAGATACTCAAGATGTCCATAACCGGGGACACGGCTAATCATGATCAGTTTGTACACTCTGCAGAGGTTTGTGCACTTTTCCCCACAAGACTCGATCTCCTCCGTTGGATTTCTCGCACTACATGGTGTTTGAGAAACGGATGACCGAGACACAGTCTTTCAGAAACATTTACTCTTTACTCTGGGTAGACAGTTACACCTACTTTCCCCTACATCTGCTAGCCTACCACTGAAAGAGGTCATGTAACATACTCAACTATGCTAGAGCCCATAATAGCTTGTGGCTGCACACGGAAGTTTCTAGCATGAATAATCTTATGATCCCTTTGAGCCTGGGTGGCGGACCGTAGGAGGATCACACGGTATATCCCCGGGATCTCCTAGGACAACGCTGGTATATCCCCAGGTGCCCAAACAAGCAATCCACCCAGATGTGTATTAAAGTTGCCACCTTAAGTTGAACCATTAATTAAAATCTCACATCTGTCATGGATACACTCAAAACCCAATCCACGTCTACGAGCATAGCATGGCAACATAAGCATAGCGTGGAAGTAACTCCCAAGGGTTTTATAATAAAAGGGCAATAGGTTCTACCTCATCATCTACTTCCCAATACCCACAAGTTAATCACATCCTAGTCATGCAATATTTGAGGGTCGAAACTAATGCATAAAAACTGGGTAACGAGGAAGTATGATCAATGTGTTACTTGCCTTGCTGACGATCTGCAAATCCTAGGGACTCGTAGTAGCACGCTTCGCACTCCGGGAATTCTATCGCAACAAACAATAGCATACATAAGCAATCAAGCGAAGATGCACGGGTAAAATCCAAATGAGAAGACCTAACCAGAAAGTTCAACTGAAGAACTCCGGTTTGCAAAAAGAATCAAATCAAACGGAGCAACGAAACTCAAACTGCGAAAGAAACAAGCTTCGATTACTAATCTGGACTAAAGTCAAATTTTACAGTAGCAAAAACTTGTTTAAGTTGGTTAAACAGAAAGAGGGCTTCGAGACGAAGATCTAGGCGCTTGAATCGCCTGATTCCGACAAACGAGCGAAAAGTTATACTAAAACGAAAATCGGATCAGAAATCGCGATCGAAAATAATCGCGGAAAATCCGAGAAAAAGAAAACTAACGAACAGGCTAACGAACGAACGTTCGCTGTCTGCGGTTAAACGGTGAAAACCGTTCGTTAAAACGAACATACGGACGAACGTCCGCTAAATAACTAAACCGACGGAAAACCGATCTAAAAAGAATAAACCGGTATTTAAAAAAAAAACCGAACCTAGATCTAGGGTTTAAACAAAACCGATCGGTTTTCTCGCGAAAACTGAGGCGGCGGCGGCTACCTCCGGCGGGGCTCCGGCGGGACGGCGGGGTGCGGCGCGGGGCGGCGGCGCGGCGCGGCGGGCGGCGCGACGCGGGCGGCGGCGGCGTGCGGCGGCTCGGCGGCGAGCGGCGGCGGCTGGCGCGGCGAGCGAGGCGGCGCGGCGGCAGCGGCAGCAGCAGCGGCGAGGGCAGGCGGCGGCGGCGGCTTGGGGCTCCAGGGGGGGGCCCCGGGTCGGCTATTTAAGGGGGGAGGGGGTGGCTTGGGCGAGGGGGCGACGGGGCGGAGGCGCGGCGGCGGCGGACTCCTCCGGCGAGTCCGTCTCCGGCACGGGACGCGAAGGCGGCGGCGGCCTGCTGGGCCGGCTGGGCTTCGGCCCAGTTCGGTCCGGCGGAGTTTTTTTTTTTTTTTAAATAATTCCGCGCAGAAAAACAAATAAAAGAAATACTAAACGGACTCCAAAATTCCCGAAATAAATTTTCCCCGTCCTCTAAAAATCTCCCGGACAAGGTAAACATTTATTTGGGACTCTAATGCAATTTTGAAAAATGCATATTTTTCTAAATTCAAATAAAATGGCAATAAAAATCCAAATAAAATATTTATTTGATTTTAATATTTTTCCTCCAATATTCCATTTATTTTGGAGAAGTCATATTATCTCCTCTCATATATTTTTAATATGAAATATTTTCGGAGAGAAAAATAGTTAAACCAAATTGATCCCTGTTTCAATATTTGAGAAAATTCAAATATGAAAACGGTGAAATCCCCAACTCTCTCCGTGGGTCTTTGAGTTGCTTAGAATTTTCGAGGATCGCAAAACGAAATGCAATAAAATATGATATGCAGTGAATGATCTATGTATAACATTCCAAATTAAAAATTTGGGATGTTACAAACCTACCCCCCTTAAGATGAATCTCGCCCTCGAGATTCGGGTTGGCTAGAAAATAGGTGTGGGTGGTCCTTCCGGAGGTCTTCTTCGCGCTCCCAGGTGGCTTCATCTTCGGTATGGTGACTCCACTGAACTTTGCAAAACTTGATAACTTTGTTGCGTGTAACTCGGCTGGCAAACTCGAGAATCTTGACGGGTTTCTCCTCGTAGGTTAGATCACTATCCAATTGAATTGCTTCTAGGGGAACTGTATCTCTTAGAGAAATATCAGCCATCTCCGCATGGCACTTCTTCAACTGGGAAACGTGAAACACATCATGAACTCCTGACAGTCCTTCGGGCAATTCCAACTTGTAGGCAACTTCACCCATACGTTCCAATACTCGGTATGGTCCTACAAACCTCGGGGCTAACTTTCCTTTGACTCCAAAACGTTTCACTCCTCGTAAGGGTGATACTCGTAGATATGCTCTGTCTCCGACTTCATAGGTTACCTCCTTGCGTTTTGGGTCGGCATAACTCTTCTGTCTGGACTGGCTACTTTCAGTCTATCTCGAATCAGCTTAACCTTCTCTTCGGATTCCTTAATCAAATCCGGTCCAAACAACTGACGGTCTCCAACTTCATCCCACATCAACGGTGTTCTGCACCTCCTTCCATACAAAGCCTCGAAAGGTGCCATCTTCAAACTGGCTTGGTAGCTGTTGTTGTATGAGAACTCCGCGTAGGGCAGATTGTCATCCCAACTAGATCCATAATCTAGCGCACAAGCTCTTAACATGTCCTCCAGAATCTGATTGACTCTCTCGGTCTGTCCATCTGTCTGCGGATGAAAAGCTGTACTAAACTCTAGCCTGGTTCCCAATGTCTGGTGTAGTTGGCGCCAAAACTTTGAAGTAAACTGGGTTCCTCTATCTGATACGATGGTCCTCGGAACTCCGTGCAGACATACGATCCTGGTCATATACATCTTGGCCAACTTCGCACTCGTATATGTGGTTTTCACTGGGATAAAGTGAGCTACTTTGGTCAACCGATCCACTACTACCCAGATAGAATCATATCCTGATCGGGTCCTGGGTAATCCGGTGATGAAATCCATGCCAAGCTTATCCCACTTCCATTCGGGTATTGGCATAGGCTGTAGCAATCCTGCGGGCTTCTGATGCTCTGCCTTCACTCTCTGACATACATCACATACGGCTACATACTCAGCAATATCCCTCTTCATACCCGTCCACCAGAAACGCTCTTTTAAGTCCAAATACATCTTGGTGTTTCCGGGGTGTATCGAGTATGGCGAGTCATGAGCCTCCTGTAGTATCAACTTCCTGATCTCGGCATTATTGGGTACATACACACGGTCCTCAAACCATAAGGTGTCACGCTCATCTTCACGAAAACCTTTGGCTTTTCCTTTGTGCATTCTATCCTTTATCTCGGCAATTTCTTTGTCCTCTTTCTGAGCTTCTCGAATCCTTCCCAATAATGTTGACTGAACTTCAATAACTGCAACAAAACCTCTAGGGACTATCCCCAAACGAAACTCCCTGAGATCTTCGGATAACCCCTTTGGTAAACCTCCGCTTTTGAGGGTATTGACATAACTCTTCCGGCTCAAAGCGTCTGCTACGACATTGGCTTTTCCTGGATGATAATGCAACTTCATATCATAATCCTTTATAAGTTCCAACCATCTCCTCTGCCTGAGGTTCAGCTCCTTCTGAGTGAAAATATACTTCAAGCTCTTGTGATCCGTGTACACATCACAACGATTCCCAATAAGAAAATGTCTCCAAGTCTTAAGTGCATGAACTACAGCTGCTAACTCCAAGTCATGCGTGGCATAATTCAACTCATGCGGCCGAAGCTGACGTGAGGCATATGAAACAACTCTTCCTTCCTGCATAAGTACTCCTCCCAGTCCTAAGCGAGAAGCGTCGCAATACACTTGGAAATCCTTGCGTATATCTGGCAGAATCAGAACTGGGGCTGTAACCAAACGTTTCTTCAGTTCCTGAAAACTTGCCTCACATTCATCTGTCCATTTGATCTTAGTGTCCTTCTTCAGTAACTCCGTCATAGGCTTCGCAATCTTAGAAAAATTCTCGATAAATCTCCGATAATATCCTGCAAGTCCAAGAAAACTGCGGATCTCCCCTACTGAGGTGGGTGCCAACCACTCAGTGACAGACTGAACCTTAGTGGGGTCTACTGCTATACCTTCGCCCGATATAACATGTCCAAGAAATCCAACTTCCTTCAACCAAAACTCACATTTGCTGAACTTGGCATACAACTGATGTTCCCTGAGCTTCTCGAGAACTAAACGCAGATGCTCCTTGTGCTCCTCTTCATTCTTTGAGTATACCAAGATATCATCAATGAACACCACGACAAACTTATCCAAGAACTCCATGAACACCTTGTTCATCATACTCATGAAATAGGCAGGGGCATTAGTCAATCCAAATGACATAACTGTGTACTCATATAGCCCATACCGGGTGGTGAAGGCTATCTTAGGTATATCCTGTTCTCGGATCTTCAGCTGGTGATACCCTGATCTCAGATCGATCTTGGAGAACACTTTAGCTCCTTGCAACTGATCAAACAAATCATTAATCATTGGCAGTGGGTACTTGTTCTTAATCGTCACTTCATTCAATGCGCGATAATCAACAACCATTCTCAAGGATCCATCCTTCTTCTCAACTAAGAGCACTGGGGCTCCCCACGGTGATGAACTTCGTCGAATGTAACCTTTCTCCAATAATTCCTTGATCTGCTTCTTAATCTCCTCCAGATCATTTGCGGGCATCCGGTATGGTCTCTTTGATATCGGTCCGGTGCCTGGCAACAACTCTATCAAGAATTCAATGTCTCGATCCGGCGGCATGCCTGGTAACTCCTCTGGAAATACATCCGGGTAATCTTTCACAATAGGCACCTCCTCCTGAACAACTCCCGTGAGAGAATTTACTTGGCTCCTTCTAGGCACATGCCTAGATACATACTTGATCCTTTTTCCCTCCGGGGTGGTAAGCGAAATCGACTTACTCGCACAATCGATGCTTCCTCATCCGGGTAATCTTTCACAATAGGCACCTCCTCCTGAACAACTCCCGTGAGAGAATTTACTTGGCTCCTTCTAGGCACATGCCTAGATACATACTTGATCCTTTTTCCCTCCGGGGTGGTAAGCGAAATCGACTTACTCGCACAATCGATGCTTCCTCCATACATCGATAGCCAATCCATGCCTAGTATCACATCCAATCCTTGTGACTTCAAAACTATCAGGTCTGAGGGGAAAACATGACTTCCAATGATCAATGGCATCTGAAAACATCCTTGTCTTGCCATATACTCCGCACCGGGTGATCTTACTAACATGGGTGTCCTAAGTACCTTAGTGGGCAACTTATACTTATCCACGAATCCCCTTGATATGTATGAATGCGATGCACCAGTATCGAAAAGAACAATTGCAGTAAAAGACTTAACCAAAAACTTACCGATAACTGCATCAGGCTGCTCCTCAACCTCCTCCACGTTCACGTGGTTCACTTGTCCTCGGTTGAATGGATTGGGCTTCTTCCCAGCGCTTCCATTACCATTGCCGTTCTTCAATTCTGGACATTCGTTGGCATAATGTCCAGTCTTCCCGCACTTGAAACAGGTAACGTGGCTTTGATCCTTCTTGGCGGGTGTGGCTGGGTTAGAGCGGTTCTGATTACTGCCTGCTCCATGTCCATTTCCATTCTTGTGGCCATTATGGTTGTGTGAACTTCCTCCATTGTGGTTATGACCTCCATGGTTATGAACAAGTCCTCCTGAGTTCGGGGTGAACCGGGGCTTCTGCTGAGCTCCTGAGTTGAACTTCCCTTGTCCATACTTCCTCTTGCGGCTATCAATCTGCTGCTGCTTCCCTTCAATCATAAGAGCTTTGTCTACCAACTCCTGGTAGTTGTTGAATGTTGCCACCATCAACTGCATACTCAGCTCATCATTCAACCCTTCCATAAACTTCTCCTGCTTCGCGGCATCAGTGGCCACATCATCCGGGGCATAGCGAGCTAATTTACTGAACTCATCCACGTACTGCCCCACGGTACGGTTTCCCTGGCGTAAGTTGCGAAACTCATGCTTCTTCATGCTCATAGCTCCTGCTGAGACATGTGCCGTGCGGAAAGCTTGCTGAAACTGATCCCAAGTGACATTGGCTATAGGGAATGTGGCTGTGTAATTCTCCCACCATGAGGCTGCGGGTCCATCCAATTGATGTGCGGCAAAACGCACCTTCTCAGCGTCTGTGCATCCTGCGGTGGTCAACTCCCTTCCAATCCTGCGTAGCCAGTCATCCGCAACTATTGGCTCGGTGCTACTGGAAAACACCGGCGGCTGCAACCTCAGAAAACGGGCTAAGTTGTCAACTGGTGGTGGTGGCGGTGGGTTGTTGTTGTTGTTGTTGTTGCCTTGGTTCTGAACTAGTAGCTGCATCAGGGTATTCTGCTGTTGAATCAACTGAGTGAGCTCCGGTGGGAAAACAAATCCGGTGTCGCGTCTCGGAGGCATCTGATGGGTTTAGAGGGAAGAGATTAGAATAGAGTAAGGTCTAGTGAGAAGGCACTACCCATATGCACATGAGACAAACACATTCATTACACACCACTCAATTCAAGCAAGAGCATACAATCGATCTAACTACCATTACAAAAGTGCTCGGACTATTACTATTTACATGGGGAAAATACTAATGATAATATGGTGGTCATCTAGAAATTTTGATCGGTGGAAGACTCCAGGTTGGTGCATCAAAGGAAAACTCTATGGGCTCCGTAACTGGCGTGAATGTCCTTCCTGGAATTTGAACTCGAATCATCCAACGCTCCTCTTCTGGTACAGTGGCGGTGTAGGTCCCGGTGAAGCTTGGTATTCCGATGTTCAGGTACCTAGTGACTTCCTTCAAGTGTCGTCCAAAAGGTGTGTCTTCATCCGGTTGTGTAAACTTGTTCCTTGAGTCCGCCATCCTAGAGAATAGAAGATGGAGAGAAGTCAGAAATGAGTAGAGAAGAGTGTCCTATGGCTTTTCTTAGTGGTCGTGTCCTACAGTCAGCGTGTGCTCTGATACCATCTCTGTAGCGACCCGACCCGAATGGATCGAATCTCTGTGTTCAAGTGTCATCCCTGGATCGGTAATGCTGACACACACAGTACTCGAAGGATTTATAACAGAGTGCAATCACACACTTATTACATCGAATGTCTCAAAAGGGAACTGATTACAATAAATATGGCTTAAGGCCATCTAAATAAGATAACAGCGGAAGGCTTGGAAGATAAAGTGAGTCCATCAACTCCAACGGCATAGCTGAGTGCACGACAACGACCTAGCACACCTTACTCTTCGTCTGAAAAGTCTGCAACATGATACGTTGCAGCCCGAAACGGGTCAGCACATGGAATATGCTGGCAATATAACACAGTAGAGCAATGAACAGAATAATTGCTAATACTACATGCATATTTGGCTGGTGGAAAAGCTCTAGGGTTATACTGTTTTGCGAAAAGCCAATTTTTCCCTACAACAAAGGAATCTATTTTATTTAACTATCATGGTGGTTGTTGAACATTGAGAAGGTAAATCCCCCTCTCAATCCCAATTAAAAGTAATTATTAATCCCAACAAATTAATTTAGAGTGATGGGATTCAATATGATGATCCAAGAACCAGATACTCAAGATGTCCATAACCGGGGACACGGCTAATCATGATCAGTTTGTACACTCTGCAGAGGTTTGTGCACTTTTCCCCACAAGACTCGATCTCCTCCGTTGGATTTCTCGCACTACATGGTGTTTGAGAAACGGATGACCGAGACACAGTCTTTCAGAAACATTTACTCTTTACTCTGGGTAGACAGTTACACCTACTTTCCCCTACATCTGCTAGCCTACCACTGAAAGAGGTCATGTAACATACTCAACTATGCTAGAGCCCATAATAGCTTGTGGCTGCACAGAGAGGAAGCAGAGCGGGAAGAGGGCTATGAACGTGGGAAGACGGAAGGGGCGAGGCAGCTGCTTGCATGATGCTCCCATTTGTTTGCAACTATCTGATGTGACAGACATAAATCATCAGCCAGCAAAAAGGCATTAAGAAAAGCGCTTGTTGGGAGACAACCCAATATTTACCCCTACTGTTTTTAGTGTTCACATATTATGCTACTGTTAATAATCATGTTTTATAGCTTTTGTTTGAATAAAGTGCCAAGTAAAGCCTTTGGATAGTGTGGTTGATAGTTGATTTGATTCTGTGCAAAAACAGAAACTTTTGCGTCTAGTACAGAAATTCCTATCTTTTACTGGAACGTTGGAAAACTTCTGAATTTTTTACAGTTAATTTTTATACAAATTTTATACGTTGTAATAATTTTTCAGAATATTTGGAGTTCAGAAGTATGAGCTTAATTCAGATCTCACAGGACTGTTCTGTTTTTGACAGATTCTGTTTTCGATGCATGTTTGCTTGTTTTCTAGTTTCTATGGCTTATATCTCTTAATATAATTGTAGAAATGATAGGGTACAGTAGGCATCATGTGATAAAAAAATTTGTAGCGACCCGACCCGAATGATCGATCTCTGTGTTCAAGTGTCATCCCTGGATCGGTAATGCTGACACACACAGTACTCGAAGGATTTATAACAGAGTGCAATCACACACTTATTACATCGAATGTCTCAAAAGGGAACTGATTACAATAAATATGGCTTAAGGCCATCTAAATAAGATAACAGCGGAAGGCTTGGAAGATAAAGTGAGTCCATCAACTCCAACGGCATAGCTGAGTGCATGACAACGACCTAGCACCACTCTACTCTTCGTCTGAAAAGTCTGCAACATGATACGTTGCAGCCCGAAACGGTCAGCACATGGAATATGCTGGCAATATAACACATAAGAAGCAATGAACATATATGCTAATACTACATGCATATTTGGCTGGTGGAAAAGCTCTAGGGTTATACTGTTTGCGAAAAGCCAATTTTTCCCTACAACAAAGGAATATATTTTATTTAACTATCATGGTGGTTGTGAACATTGAGAAGGTAAATCCCCCTCTCAATCCCAATTAAAAGTAATTATTAATCCCAACAATTAATTTAGAGTGATGGGATTCAATATGATGATCAAAGAACCAGATACTCAGATGTCCATAACCGGGGACACGGCTAATCATGATCAGTTTTACACTCTGCAGAGGTTTGTGCACTTTTCCCCACAGACTCGATCTCCTCCGTTGGATTTCTCGCACTACATGGTGTTTGAGAAACGGATGACCGAGACACAGTCTTTCAGAAACATTTACTCTTTACTCTGGGTAGACAGTTCACCTACTTTCCCTACACTTGCTAGCCTACCACTGAAAGAGGTCATGTAACATACTCAACTATGTAGAGCCCATAATAGCTTGTGGCTGCACACGGAAGTTTCTAGCATGAATAATCTTATGATCCCTTTGAGCCTGGGTGGCGGACCGTAGGAGGATCACACGGTATATCCCGGATCTCCTAGGACAACGCTGGTATATCCCCAGGTGCCCAAACGCAATCCACCCAGATGTGTATTAAAGTTGCCACCTTAAGTTGAACCATTCATTAAAAATCTCACATCTGTCATGGAATACACTCAAAACCCAATCCACGTCTACGAGCATAGCATGGCAACATAAGCATAGCGTGGAAGTAACTCCCAAGGGTTTTTATAATAAAGGGCAATAGGTTCTACCTCATCATCTACCTTCCCAGTACCCACCAGTTAATCACTCCTAATCATGCAAATTTGAGGGTCGAAACTAATGCATAAAAACTGGGTAACGAAGAAGTATGATCAATGTGTTACTTGCCTTGCTGACGATCTGCAAATCCTAGAGACTCGTAGTAGCACGCTTCGCACTCCGGGAATTCTATCGCAAACAAAACAATAGCATACATAAGCAATCAAGCGAAGATGCACGGGTAAAACCCAAATGAGAGACCTAACCAGAAAGTTCAACTGAAGAACTCCGGTTTGCAAAAAGAATCGAATCAAACGGAGCAACGAAACTCAAACTGCGAAAGAAACAAGCTTCGATTACTAATCTGACTAAAGTCAAATTTTTACAGTAGCAAAACTTGTTAAGTTGGTTAGTAAAACAAAAGGCTTCGAGACGAAGATCTAGGCGCTTGAACGCCTGATTCCGACAAACGAGCGAAAAGTTATACTAAACGAAAATCGGATCAGAAATCGCGATCGAAAATAATCGCGGAAAATCCGAGAAAAAGAAAACTAACGAACAGGCTAACGAACGAACGTTCGCTGTCTGCGGTTAAACGTGAAAACCGTTCGTTAAAACGAACGTACGGACGAACGTCCGCTAAATAACTACCGACGGAAAACCGATCTAAAAAGAATAAACCGGTATTTAAAAAAAAAACCCAACCTAGATCTAGGGTTTAAACAAAACCGATCGGTTTTCTCGCGAAAACCGAGGCGGCGGCGGCTACCTCCGGCGGGGCTCCGGCGGGACGGCGGGGTGCGGCGCGGCGGGGCGCGGCCGGCGGCGGCGGACGCGGGCGGCGGCGGCGTGCGGCGGCTCGGCGGCGAGCGGCGGCGGCTGGCGCGGCGAGCGAGGCGCGCGGCAGCAGCAGCGGCGAGGCGGCGCGGCGGCTCGGCGGCGCGGCGAGGGCAGCGCGGCGGCGGCTTGGGGCTCCAGGGGGGGGCCCCGGGTCGGCTTTTTAGGGGAGGGGTGGCTTGGGGCGAGGGGGCGACGGGGCGGAGGCGCGGCGGCGGCGGACTCCTCCGCGAGTCCGTCTCCGGCACGGGACGCGAAGGCGGCGGCGGCCTGCTGGCCGGCTGGGCTTCGGCCCAGTTCGGTCCGGCGGAGTTTTTTTTTTTTTTTATAATTCCGCGCAGAAAAACAAATAAAAGAAATACTAAACGGACTCCAAAATTCCCGAAATAAATTTTCCCCGTCCTCTAAAAATCTCCCGGACAAGGTAAACATTTATTTGGGACTCTAATGCAATTTTGAAAAATGCATATTTTTCTAAATTCAAATAAAATGGCAATAAAAATCCAAATAAAATATTTTTTGATTTTAATATTTTTCTCCAATATTCCATTTATTTTGGAGAAGTCATATTATCTCCTCTCATATATTTTTAATATGAAATATTTTCGGAGAGAAAAATAGTTAAACCAAATTGATCCCTGTTTCAATATTTGAGAAATTCAAATATGAAAACGGTGAAATCCCCAACTCTCTCCGTGGGTCTTTGAGTTGCTTAGAATTTTCGAGGATCGCAAAACGAAATGCAATAAAATATGATATGCAGTGAATGATCTATGTATAACATTCCAAATTAAAATTTGGATGTTACAAACCTACCCCCCTTAAGATGAATCTCGCCCTCGAGATTCGGGTTGGCTAGAAAATAGGTGTGGGTGGTCCTTCGGAGGTCTTCTTCGCGCCCCAGGTGGCTTCATCTTCGGTATGGTGACTCCACTGAACTTTGCAAAACTTGATAACTTTGTTGCGTGTAACTCGGCTGGCAAACTCGAGAATCTTGACGGTTTCTCCTCGTAGGTTAGATCCTATCCAATTGAATTGCTTCTAGGGGAACTGTATCTCTTAGAGAAATATCAGCCATCTCCGCATGGAACTTCTTCAACTGGGAAACGTGAAACACATCATGAACTCCTGACAGTCCTTCGGGCAATTCCAACTTGTAGGCAACTTCACCCATACGTTCCAATACTCGGTATGGTCCTACAAACCTCGGGGCTAACTTTCCTTTGACTCCAAACGTTTCACTCCTCGTAAGGGTGATACTCGTAGATATGCTCTGTCTCCGACTTCATAGGTTACCTCCTTGCGTTTTGGGTCGGCATAACTCTTCTGTCTGGACTGGCTACTTTCAGTCTATCTCGATCAGCTTAACCTTCTCTTCGGATTCCTTAATCAAATCCGGTCCAAACAACTGACGGTCTCCAACTTCATCCCACTCAACGGTGTTCTGCACCTCCTTCCATACAAAGCCTCGAAAGGTGCCATCTTCAAACTGGCTTGGTAGCTGTTGTTGTATGAGAACTCCGCGTAGGGCAGATTGTCATCCCAACTAGATCCATAATCTAGCGCACAAGCTCTTAACATGTCCTCCAGAATCTGATTGACTCTCTCGGTCTGTCCATCTGTCTGCGGATGAAAAGCTGTACTAAACTCTACCTGGTTCCCAATGTCTGGTGTAGTTGGCGCCAAAACTTTGAAGTAAACTGGGTTCCTCTATCTGATACGATGGTCCCGGAACTCCGTGCAGACATACGATCCTGGTCATATCATCTTGGCCAACTTCGCACTCGTATATGTGGTTTTCACTGGGATAAAGTGAGCTACTTTGGTCAACCGATCCACTACTACCCAGATAGAATCATATCCTGATCGGGTCCTGGGTATCCGGTGATGAAATCCATGCCAAGCTTATCCCACTTCCATTCGGGTATTGGCATAGGCTGTAGCAATCCTGCGCTTCTGATGCTCTGCCTTCACTCTCTGACATACATACACATACGGCTACATACTCACAATATCCCTCTTCATACCCGTCCACCAGAAACGCTCTTTTAAGTCCAAATACATCTTGGTGTTTCCGGGGTGTATCGAGTATGGCGAGTCATGAGCCTCCTGTAGTATCACCTTCCTGATCTCGGCATTATTGGGTACATACACACGGTCCTCAAACCATAAGGTGTCACGCTCATCTTCACGAAAACCTTGGCTTTTCCTTTGTGCTTCTATCCTTTATCTCGGCAATTTCTTTGTCCTCTTTCTGAGCTTCTCGATCCTTCCCAATAATGTTGACTGAACTTCAAATACTGCAACAAAACCTCTAGGGACTATCCCCAAACGAAACTCCCGAGATCTTCGGATAACCCCTTTGGTAAACCTCCTCCGCTTTTGAGGGTATTGACATAACTCTTCCGGCTCAAAGCGTCTGCTACGACATTGGCTTCTTCCTGGATGATAATGCAACTTCATATCATAATCCTTTAAAGTTCCAACCATCTCCTCTGCCTGAGGTTCAGCTCCTTCTGAGTGAAAATATACTTCAAGCTCTTGTGATCCGTGTACACATCACAACGATTCCCATAAGAAATGTCTCCAAGTCTTAAGTGCATGAACTACAGCTGCTAACTCCAAGTCATGCGTGGCATAATTCAACTCATGCGGCCGAAGCTGACGTTGGGCATATGAAACAACTCTTCTTCCTGCATAAGTACTCCTCCCAGTCCTAAGCGAGAAGCGTCGCAATACACTTGGAAATCCTTGCGTATATCTGGCAGAATCAGAACTGGGGCTGTAACCAAACGTTTCTTCAGTTCCTGAAAACTTGCCTCACATTCATCTGTCCATTTGAACTTAGTGTCCTTCTTCAGTAACTCCGTCATAGGCTTCGCAATCTTAGAAAATTCTCGATAAATCTCCGATAATATCCTGCAAGTCCAAGAAAACTGCGGATCTCCCCTACTGGGTGGGGTGCCAACCACTCAGTGACAGCTGAACCTTAGTGGGGTCTACTGCTATACCTTCGCCCGATTAACATGTCCAGAAATCCAACTTCCTTCAACCAAAACTCACATTTGCTGAACTTGGCATACAACTGATGTTCCTGAGCTTCTCGAGAACTAAACGCAGATGCTCCTTGTGCTCCTCTTCATTCTTTGAGTATACCAAGATATCATCAATGAACACCACGACAAACTATCCAAGAACTCCATGAACACCTTGTTCATCATACTCATGAAATAGGCAGGGGCATTAGTCAATCCAAATGACATAACTGTGTACTCATATAGCCCATACCGGTGGTGAAGGCTATCTTAGGTATATCCTGTTCTCGGATCTTCAGCTGGTGATACCCTGATCTCAGATCGATCTTGAGAACACTTTAGCTCCTTGCAACTGATCAAACAAATCATTAATCATTGGCAGTGGGTACTTGTTCTTAATCGTCACTTCATTCAATGCGCGATAATCAACAACCATTCTCAAGGATCCATCCTTCTTCTCAACTAAGAGCACTGGGGCTCCCCACGGTGATGAACTTCGTCGAATGTACCTTCTCCAATAATTCCTTGATCTGCTTCTTAATCTCCTCCAGATCATTTGCGGGCATCCGTTATGGTCTCTTTGATATCGGTCCGGTGCCTGGCAACAACTCTACAAGAATTCAATGTCTCGATCCGGCGGCATGCCTGGTAACTCCTCTGGAAATACATCCGGTAATCTTTCACAATAGGCACCTCCTCCTGAACAACTCCCGTGAGAGAATTTACTTGGCTCCTTCTAGGCACATGCCTAGATACATACTTGATCCTTTTTCCCTCCGGGGTGGTAAGCGAAATCGACTTACTCGCACAATCGATGCTTCCTCATCCGGGTAATCTTTCACAATAGGCACCCCTCCTCCTGAACAACTCCCGTGAGAGATTTACTTGGCCTTTCTAGGCACTGCCTAGATACATACTTGATCCTTTTTCCTCCGGTGGTAAGCGAAATCGACTTACTCGCACAATCGATGCTTCCTCCATACATCGATAGCCAATCCATCCTAGTATCACATCCAATCCTTTGACTTCAAAACATCAGGTCTGAGGGGAAAACATGACTCCAATGATCAATGGCATCTGAAAACATCCTTGTCTTGCCATATACTCCGCACCGGGTGATCTTACTAACATGGGTGTCCTAAGTACCTTAGTGGGCAACTTTACTTATCCACATCCCCTTGATATGTATGAATGCATGCACCAGTATCGAAAAGAACAATTGCAAATAAAGACTTAACCAAAAACTTACCGATAACTCATCAGGCTGCTCCTCAACCTCCTCCACGTTCACGTGGTTCACTTGTCCTCGGTTGAATGGATTGGGCTTCTTCCCAGCGCTTCCATTACCATTGCCGTTCTTCAATTCTGGACATTCGTTGGCATAATGTCCAGTCTTCCCGCACTTGAAACAGGTAACGTGGCTTTGATCCTTCTTGGCGGGTGTGGCTGGGTTAGAGCGGTTCTGATTACTGCCTGCTCCATGTCCATTTCCATTCTTGTGGCCATTATGGTTTGTGGAACTTCCTCCATTGTGGTTATGACCTCCATGGTTATGAACAAGCCTCCCAGTTCGGGGTGAACCGGGGCTTCTGCTGAGCTCCTGAGTTGAACTTCCCTTGTCCATACTTCCTCTTGCGGCTATCATCTGCTGCTGCTTCCCTTCAATCATAAGAGCTTTGTCTACCAACTCCTGGTAGTTGTTGAATGTTGCCACCATCAACTGCATACTCAGCCATCATTCACACCCTTCCATAAACTTCTCCTGCTTCGCGGCATCATGGCCACATCATCCGGGGCATAGCGAGCTAATTTACTGAACTCATCCACGTACTTGCCCCACGGTACGGTTTCCCTGGCGTAAGTTGCGAAACTCACGCTTCTTCATGCTCATAGCTCCTGCTGAGACATGTGCCGTGCGGAAAGCTTGCTGAAACTGATCCCATGACATTGGCTATAGGGAATGTGGCTGTGTATTTTCTCCACATGAGGCTGCGGGTCCATCCAATTGATGTGCGGCAAAACGCACCTTCTCAGCGTCTGTGCATCCTGCGGTGGTCAACTCCCTTCCAATCCTGCGTAGCCAGTCATCCGCACTATTGGCTCGGTTGCTACTGGAAAACCCGGCGGCTGCAACCTCAGAAAACGGGCTAAGTTGTCAACTGGTGGTGGTGGCGGTGGGTTGTTGTTGTTATTGTTGTTGCCTTGGTTCTGACTAGTAGCTGCATCAGGGTATTCTGCGTTGAATCAACTGAGTGAGCTCCGGTGGGAAACACATCCGGTGTCGCGTCTCGGAGGCATCTGATGGGTTTAGAGGGAGAGATAGAATAGAGTAAGGTCTAGTGAGAAAGCACTACCCATATGCACATGAGACAAACACATTCATAACACACCACTCAATTCAAGCAAGAGCTACAATCGATCTAACTACCGTTACAAAAGTGCTCGGACTATTACTATTTCATGGGGAAAATACAATGATAATATGGTGGTCATCTAGAAATTTTGATCGGTGGAAGACTCCATGATATCCGCTCCAGCTTCGTCGTTAATAATCTCATCACTACTGTCGGGGTCGGAGTCGTGTGTCGTCGATGATGATGTAGTCTTCAGATCGAATTTCCTCAGGTTCGTCGTCTTCTTCTCCGGGCGCGGGTCCTCCCATGAATACTCCTAGTTTCCTTGTCAGGTCGTCATTCTTCTCCACTAGTATTGCGATTTCCTCCTCGTATCCATCGCGTGTAGACTTGAGTTCCTCTTCTAGCTCCATGTTCCTGGTCATCACCTTCTTCAAATCTATCATGCTTGCACACATCTGGTTCTCCTGTCGACGAATGTGCTGGTTTAACTCCTGATGAAAGCTGCAATGGACCTGTCCCTCCGGGTGCTGATCATCTCCCATTGCTCATCTCGGCGCCCACATAACTGGTAGATCGTGTCCTTAAGATCCTTGTGATACACTTCGCCGATGCGTCCCATGGCGATTGTGGCTGCCATGCTCTTTCCTAGACTCCAGGTTGGTGCATCAAAGGAAAACTCTATGGGCTCCGTAACTGGCGTGAATGTCCTTCCTGGAATTTGAACTCGAATCATCCAACGCTCCTCTTCTGGTACAGTGGCGTGTAGGTCCCGGTGAAGCTTGGTATTCCGATGTTCAGGTACCTAGTGACTTCCTTCAAGTGTCGTCCAAAAGGTTGTCTTCATCCGGTTGTGTAAAC
This sequence comes from Thinopyrum elongatum, assembly GCA_011799875.1. Lineage (NCBI taxonomy): Eukaryota > Viridiplantae > Streptophyta > Magnoliopsida > Poales > Poaceae > Thinopyrum > Thinopyrum elongatum. The sequence goes on from CM022297.1 coordinate 124,827,661, forward strand.
TTGTTCCTTGAGTCTGCCATCCTAGAGATAGAAGATGGAGAGAAGTCAGAAATGAGTAGAGAAGAGTGTCCTATGGCTTTTCTTAGTGGTCGGTGTCCTACAGTCAGCGTGTCTCGATACCATCTCTGTAGCGACCCGACCCGAATGGATCGAATCTCTGTTTCAAGTGTCATCCCTGGATCGGTAATGCTGACACACACAGTACTCGAAGGATTTATAACAGAGTGCAATCACACACTTATTACATCGAATGTCTCAAAGGGAACTGATTACAATAATATGCTTAAGGCCATCTAAATAAGATAACAGCGGAAGGCTTGGAAGATAAAGTGAGTCCATCAACTCCAACGGCATAGCTGAGTGCACGACAACGACCTAGCACACCTTACTCTTCGTCTGAAAAGTCTGCAACAATGATACGTTGCAGCCCGAAACGGGTCAGCACATGGAATATGCTGGCAATATAACACAGTAGAGCAATGAACAGAATAATTGCTAATACTACATGCATATTTGGCTGGTGGAAAAGCTCTAGGGTTATACTGTTTTGCGAAAAGCCAATTTTTCCCTACAACAAAGGATCTATTTTATTTAACTATCATGGTGGTTGTTGAACATTGAGAAGGTAAATCCCCCTCTCAATCCCAATTAAAAGTAATTATTAATCCCAACAAATTAATTTAGAGTGATGGGATTCAATATGATGATCCAAGAACCAGATACTCAAGATGTCCATAACCGGGGACACGGCTAATCATGATCAGTTTGTACACTCTGCAGAGGTTTGTGCACTTTTCCCCACAAGACTCGATCTCCTCCGTTGGATTTCTCGCACTACATGGTGTTTGAGAAACGGATGACCGAGACACAGTCTTTCGAAACATTTATCTTTACTCTGGGTAGACAGTTACACCTACTTTCCCCTACATCTGCTACCTACCACTGAAAGAGGTCATGTACATACTCACTATGCTAGAGCCCATAATAGCTTGTGGCTGCACACGGAAGTTTCTAGCATGAATAATCTTATGATCCCTTTGAGCCTGGGTGGCGGACCGTAGGAGGATCACACGGTATATCCCCGGGATCTCCTAGGACAACGCTGGTATATCCCCAGGTCCCAAACAAGCAATCCACCCAGATGTGTATTAAAGTTGCCACCTTAAGTTGAACCATTCATTAAAAATCTCACATCTGTCATGGAATACACTCAAAACCCAATCCACTTCTACGAGCATAGCATGGCACCATAGCATAGCGTGGAAGTAACTCCCAAGGGTTTTATAATAAAAGGGCAATAGGTTCTACTCATCATCTCTACTCCCAGTACCCCCACTTAATCACATCCTAATCTCAATATTTGAGGGTCGAAACTAATGCATAAAAACTGGGTAACGAAGAAGTATGATCAATGTGTTACTTGCCTTGCTGACATCTGCAAATCCTAGAGACTCGTAGTAGCACGCTTCGCACTCCGGGAATTCTATCGCAAACAAACAATAGCATACATAAGCAATCAAGCGAAGATGCACGGGTAAAACCCAAATGAGAAGACCTAACCAGAAAGTTCAACTGAAGAACTCCGGTTTGCAAAAGAATCGAATCAAACGGACACAACAACTCAAACTGCGAAAGAAACAAGCTTCGATTACTAATCTGGACTAAAGTCAAATTTTTACAGTGCAAAACTTGTTTAGTGTGTTAAACAGAAAGAGGGCTTCGAGACGAAGATCTAGGCGCTTGAATCGCCTGATTCCGACAAACGACGAAAGTTAACTAAAAATGAAAATCGGATCAGAAATCGCGATCGAAAATAATCGCGGAAAATCCGAGAAAAAGAAAACTAACGAACAGGCTAACGAACGAACGTTCGCTGTCTGCGGTTAACGGTGAAAACCGTTCGTTAAAACGAACGTACGGACGAACGTCCGCTAAATACTAAGCGCGGAAAACCGATCTAAAAAGAATAAACCGGTATTTAAAAAAAACCGAACCTAGATCTAGGGTTTAAACAAAACCGATCGGTTTTCTCGCGAAAACCGAGGCGGCGGCGGCTACCTCGGCGGGCTCCGGCGGGACGGCGGGTTGCGCGCGGGGCGGCGGCGCGCGCGGCGGGCGGCGTGACGCGGGGCGGCGGCGGCGTGCGGCGGCTCGGCGCGAGCGGACGGCGGCTCCGGCGAGCGAGGCGGCCGGCAGCAGCAGCGGCGAGGCGGCGCGCGGCTCGCGGCGGCGCGGCGAGGGCAGGCGGCGGCGGCGGCTTGGGCGCAGGGGGGGGGGCCCGGGTCGGCTTTTTAAGGGGAGGGGGTGGCTTGGGCGGGGGCGACGGGGCGAGGCGCGGCGGCGGCGGCGGACGCCTCCTGCGATCCGTCTCGGCACGGGACGCGAAGGCGCGGCGGCCTGCGGGGCCGCTGGCTTCGGCCCAGTTCGGTCCGGCGGAGTTTTTTTTTTTTTTTATAATTCCGCGCAGAAAAACAATAAAAGAAATACTAAACGGACTCCAAAATTCCGAATAAATTTTCCCCGTCCTCTAAAAATCTCCCGGACAAGGTAAACATTTATTTGGGACTCTAATGCAATTTTGAAAAATGCATATTTTTCTAAATTCAAATAAAATGGCAATAAAAATCCAAATAAAATATTTATTTGATTTTAATATTTTTCCTCCAATATTCCATTTATTTTGGAGAAGTCATATTATCTGCTCTCATATATTTTTAATATGAAATATTTTCGGAGAGAAAAATAGTTAAACCAAATTGATCCCTGTTTCAATATTTGAGAAAATTCAAATATGAAAACGGTGAAATCCCCAACTCTCTCCGTGGGTCCTTGAGTTGCTTAGAATTTTCGAGGATCGCAAAACGAAATGCAATAAAATATGATATGCAGTGAATGATCTATGTATAACATTCCAAATTAAAAATTTGGGATGTTACAAAATTAATCTTGTCTTGACAGTACCAAAGTGAAGATTTGTTTTATCATACTAACCCATCTCACGAAGTTCCGTTAAGTTTTGTGTGATTGAAGTTTTCAAGTTTTGGGTGAGATATCGATATGAGGAGAATAAGGAGTGACAAGACCCTAAGCTTGGGGATGCCCAAGGCAACCCAAGGTAATATTCAAGGAAGATCCAACCAACTAAGCTTGGGGATGCCCCGGAAGGCATCACCCCTTTCGTCTTCAACATTATCGGTAATCTTACTTGGAGCTATATTTTTATTCGTCACATGATATGATTTTTGCTTGGAGCGTCATTTTATTTTATTAGAACTTGCTTTATGTTATTTATAATAATGTTTTGCATCATTTATTTCAATAAAAATGTCGAGTATAGCCTTTACCATGCTTATTTTGCAAGTCTATATGTTGCTGTTTTGAAAACAGAAAGTTTTCTATCATTGTCTGAATTCTTATGGAAAGTTAGAAGGTGATAAAATCTTGAAATTTTTACACAATGAGTTACAACAAATTTTATACAGTTCGGTAATTTTTCAGAAATTTTAGAGTTAGGGAAGTATGAGTATAATTGCACTCTTTACAGACTGTCCTGTTTTGATAGATTGATGTTATGTTTGCATATGTTTGCTTGTTTAATGACTCTATTTGAGGATAGGAGTATTGAATATGCAGAGGCATTTAGTATGCAATGTTAAATAACAATTTTAGTGATTTGCTACAGTAGAGAATGATAAGGTTTTGCATTTGATTTATACTAAATTTTCTCATGAGTTCTTGTTGAGTTTTGTGTGGATGAAGTTTTTAAGATTTAGGGAAACCGTGATATAAAAGGAATTAAGGAGACACAAAAGCTCAAGCTTGGGGATGCCCAAGGCATCCCTAGTTAATATTTCAAAAACTCTCAAGCATCTAAGCTTGGGGGTTCCCCGGTTGGCATCCCACCTTTCTTCTTCAACAATGATTGGTCAGTTTTGGTTGAGCCTAAGTTTTTGCTTCTTCACTTGATATGTGCTATCCTTGGAATGTCATTTTATTTTGTTTTGCTTGCTGTTTGAATAAAATATTTAAGATCTGAAATTCCTAGATGAGAGAGTCTTCACCTAGTTACTTAATTTTTGACTACTCATTGATCTTCACTTATATCTTTTTGGAGTAGTTTGTCAGTTGCTCTAGTGCTTCACTTATATCTTTTTAGAGCACGGCGGTGGTTTTATTTTATAGATATTGATGTACTCTCATGCTTCACTTATATTATTTTGAGAGTCTTAAACAGCATGGTAATTTGCTTAGGTTAGGAATTTAGTCCCAATATGATGGGCATCCAAGAGGGATATAATAAAAACTTTCATATAAAGAGCATTGAATAGATGAGAAGTTTGATTCCTTGCATTTGTTTTGAGATATAAAGATGGTGATATTAGAGTCATGCTAGTGAGTAATTGTGGATTGGTAGAAATACTTGTGTTAAAGTTTGTGATTCCCGAAGCATGCACGTATGGTGAACCATTATGTGATGAAGTCGGAGCATGATTTATTTATTGATTGTCTTCTTTATGAGTGGCAGTCGGGGACGAGCGATGGTATTTTCCTACCAATCTATCCCCCTAGGAGCATGCGTGTAGTACTTTGTTTCGATAGCTAATAGACTTTTGCAATAAGTATGTGAGTTCTTTATGACTAATGTTGAGTCCATGGATTATATGCACTCTCACCCTTCCACCGTTGCTAGCATCTCTAGTACCGCACAACTTTCGCTGGTGCATTAAACCCACCATTTACCCTTCCTCAAAACAGCCACCATACCTACCTATTATGGCATTTCCATAGCCATTCCGAGATATATTGCCATGCAACTTCCACCGTTCCATTTATTATGACACGCTTCATCATTGTCATATTGCTTTGCATGATCATGTAGTTGACATCGTATTTGTGGCAAAGCCACCATTCATATTTTTTTTATATATGTCACTCTTGAGTCATTGCACATCCCGGTACACCATCGGAGGCATTCATATAGAGTCATATTTTGTTCTAAGTATCGAGTTGTAATTCTTGAGTTGTAAGTAAATAAAAGTGTGATGATCATCATTATTAGAGCATTGTCCCATGTGAGGAAAGGATGATGGAGACTATGATTCCCCCACAAGTCGGGATGAGACTCCGGACGAAAAATAAAATAAAATAAAAAGAAAAAAAGAGAAAAAAAGAGGCCAAAGAGCCCAAAATAAAAAAATGAGAGAAAAGAGAGAAGGGGCAATGCTACTTTCCTTTTTCCACACTTGTGCTTCAAAGTAGCACCATGATCTTCATGATAGAGAGTCTTCTATATTGTCACTCTCATATACTAGTGGGAATTTTTCATTATAGAACTTGGCTTGTATATTCCAATGATGGGCTTCCTCAAATTGCCCTAGATCTTCGTGAGCAAGCGAGTTGGATGCACACCCACTTAGTTTCTTTTGAGCTTTCATACACTTATAGCTCTAGTGCATCCGTTGCATGGCAATCCCTACTCACTGACATTGATATCTATTGATGGGCATCTCCATAGCCCGTTAATACGCCTAGTTGATGTGAGACTTTCTCCTTCTTTTTGTCTTCTCCCCAACCACCATATTCTATTCCAACTATAGTGCTATATCCATGGCTCAAGCTCATGTATTGCGTGAAAGTTGAAAAAGTTTGAGAACATCAAAAGTATGAAACAATTGCTTGGCTTGTCATCGGGGTTGTGCATGATTTAATACTTTGCGTGATGAAGATGGAGCATAGCCAGACTATATGATTTTGTAGCGATAACTTTCTTTGGCCATGTTATTTTGAGAAGACATGATTGCTTTGTTAGTATGCTTGAAGTATTATTGTTTTTATGTCAATATTAAATTTTTGTTTTGAATCTTATGGATCTGAATATTCATGCCACAATAAATAAAATTACATGGATAAATATGTTAGGTAGCATTCCACATCAAAAATTCTGTTTTTATCATTTACCTACTCGAGGACGAGCAGGAATTAAGCTTGGGGATGCTTGATACGTCTCCAACGTATCTATAATTTTTTATTGTTCCATGCTATTATATTATCTGTTTTGGATGTTTTATATGCATTAATATTCTATTTTATATTATTTTTGGGACTAACCTATTAACCCAGAGCCCAGTGCCAGTTTCTGTTTTTTCCTTGTTTTTGAGTTTTACAAAAAAGGAATATCAAACGGAGTCCAAATGAGCTGAAACTTTTCGATGAATTTTTATGGACCAGAAGAGACCCACGGAGTATCGAAGCCAGGCCAGGAGGTGGACGAGGAGTCCACAAGCCTAGGGGGCGCGCCCCCTGGCTTGTGGGCCCCTTGAGCGTCCCCCTGACGTGAGACCGACGCCAAAAATTCCTATAAATCCCGAAACCCCTAGAAAGAAACCTAGATCGGAAGTTCCGCCGCCGTAAGCCTCTGTAGCCACAAAAAATCAATCGGGAGCCCGTTCCGGCACCCTGCCGGAGGGGGAAACCATCACCGGTGGCCATCTTCATTATCCTGGCGGTCTCCATGATGAGGAGGGAGTAGTTCACCCTCAGGGCTGAGGATATGTACTAGTAGCTATGTGTTTGATCTCTCTCTCTCGTGTTCTTGATTAGGCACGATCTTGATGTACCGCGAGCTTTGTTACTATAGTTGGATCATATGGTGTTTCTCCCTCTCTACCTTCTTGTGATGAATTGAGTCTTGCTCTTTGAGGTTTCATTATGTTGGATTGAGTACTGGATTTGAGAACACTTGATGTATGTCTTGCGATGGGATATCTGTGGTGACAATGGGATGTTCTATTGATTCACTTGATGTATGCTTTGGCACTAAACTCACGGATTCCCGAGGTGACATTGGGATAATCTATGCATAGGGGTTGATGCATGTTTTCGTCCTACGTTCTCCGATAGAAACTTTGGAGTGATTCTTTGTCGCACGTTGAGGGATTGTTATGTGATCCAAATATGTTATCATTGTTGAGAGAATTTGCACTAGTGAAAGTATGAACCCTAGGCCTTGTTTTCGAGCATTGCATTACCGTTTTTGCTCACTTTTGTTACTAGCTACCTTGCTGTTTTTATATTTTCAGATTACAAAAACCTATATCTACCATCCATATTACACTTCTATCACCATCTCTTCGCCGAACTAGTGCACCTATACAATTTACCATTGTATTGGGTGTGTTGGGGACACAAGAGACTCTTTGTTATTTGGTTGCAGGGTTGTTTGAGAGAGACCATCTTCATCCTACGCCTCCCACAGATTGATAAACCTTAGGTCATCCACTTGAGGGAAATTTGCTACTGTCCTACAAAACTCTGCGCTTGGAGGCCCAACACGAGTCTACAAGAAGAAGGTTGCGTAGTAGACATCATGGTGAATAAAAATATAGCCTCAAGTAATTTACCGATGGATCGTAGACAAAAGAGGGGATGCCATCCGGGGCATCCCCAAGATTAGATGCTTGGTTGTCCTTGAATATTACCTTGGGGTGCCTAGGTCATCCCCAAGCTTAGGCTCTTGCCACTCCTTATTTCATAGTCCATCTAAACTTCACCCAAAACTTGAAAACTTCACAACACAAAACTCGACAGAAAACTCGTGAGACCCGTTAGTGCAACAAAACAAATAACCACTTTTAGGTACTGTTGTAAACTCATTCCAATTTTATATTGGTGTTATATCTACTGTATTCTAACTTCTCCATGGTTCATAACCCCCGATACAATCCATGGATTCATCAAAATAAGCAAACAACACAATGAAAACAGAATCTGTCAAAAACAGAACAGTCTGTAGTAATCTGGACTTTAGCCAAACTTCTGCAACTCCAATTTTTTTGAAAAATTAGGTAAACGTAGGAAATTTGTATATCAATCTTGTGTAAAAAATTCAGATCAATAAAAAGTTTCTGTGAATTTAAAAAATTCCAGAACTGAGCGCAAAAGTTTCTGTTTTTTCACAGAATCAAATCAACTATCACCCAAATCATCCCAAAGGTCTTACTTGGCACAAACATTAATTAAAACACTAAAACACAATAATAAAAGAAGTATAATTGCATATTTATTGAAAAACAGAAGCAAAACATAAAAATAAAATTGGTTTGCCTCCCAACAAGCGCTATTGTTTTACGCCCCTAGATAGGCATATTGCATAGATCTAGGTATTGTCATCTTTGGTATTCAATCCATAAGTAGCCCTCATAATAGATTCATATGGCAACTTAATTATCTTTCTTGGAAAGTGTTCCATGCCCTTACTTAATGGAAATTGAAATCTAATGTTTCCTTCTTTCATATCAATAATTGCACCGATCGTTCCAAGGAAAGGTCTACCAAGAATAATAAGGGCATGTAGCATTGCAATCTATATCAAGCACAATAAAATCTACGGGCACATAATTCCTATTTGCAACAATAAGAACATCATTATTCCTTCCCATAGGTTTCTTAATAGTGGAATCCGCTAAGTGCAAATTTAAGGAACAATCATCAAGTTTATGGAAACCTAGCACATCACATAAAGTTTTCGGAATAGTGGAAACGCTAGCACCCAAATCACACAAAGCAATGCACTCATAATCTTTAATCTTAATCTTAATAGTAGGTTCCCATTCATCATAAAGCTTTCTACGAATTGAAACTTCCAACTCAAGTTTTTCTTCAAAAGATTTCATCATAGCTCAACGACATGTTTAGTAAAAACCTTATTTTGATTATAAGCACGAGGTGAATTATGCATAGATTACAACAAGGAAATACAATCAATCAAAGAACAATTATCATAATTAAAGTCCTCAAAATCCAAAAGAGTGGGCTCATCATTAGTTAAAGTTTTGACCTCGCCAATCCCACTTTTATCAAATTTTTCATTAAGATCTTTACCCTCCAAATTATTGGGACACCTTCTAGCTAAAGTTGACTCATCTCCAGTCCCTTCTTTATCAAGTTTTATATTATTAAACAAAGATTCAATAGGATTCACACCAATCACTTTAAGATCTTCATCATGATTATCACGAAAACTAGAAGGAAATACCTTTTCGAACCACTCGCTCTTAGCACGCATCCTAGCGGTTCTCTCCTTACTTTCATTAATAGAAATTTGAATGGCCTTCAGAGACTCATTAATTTCAATCTTGAGTGGCATAGATCTAATCTTAAAAGAATCAATCTCATGAGAAATTCTATCAACGTTCCTAGCCAAATCATCAATCTTAAGCAATTTTTCTTCTACCATAGCATTGAAAATCTTTTGAGAGCTTATAAAATCTTAAATATTATTCTCAAGATCAGAAGGTATTTTATTATAATTTTCCATAGAACTGTTGTAGGAATTACCATAATTATTAGAGGAATTACTAGGAAACGGCCTAGGATTGAAATTACCTCTATACGCGTTATTACCAAAATTGTTCCTACCAACAAAATTCACATCCATAGATTCATTATTATTCTCAATCAAAGTAGACAAAGGCATATCATTGGGATCAATGGGAGCACTCTTGCTAGCAATCAATTTCATAAGTTCATCCATCTTTCCACTCAAAGTGTTAATTTCTTCAATAGCATGCACATTTTTACTAGTAGAAGATCTTTCGGTATGCCATTGAGAGTATTTTGCCATAATATTATCTAGGAGTTTAGTAGCTTCTTGCTACTTCTTGAGCTTGCGTTGGTTTTTCCCTTGAAGAGGAAAGGGTGATGCAGCAAAGTAGAGATAAGTATTTCCCTCAGTTAGAGAACCAAGGTATCAATCCAGTAGGAGACAACGCACAAATCACCTAGCACCTGCACAAACAATCAAACAACTTGCACCCAACGCGATAAAGGGGTTGTCAATCCCTTCACGGTTACTTGCAAAAGTGAGATCTGATAGAGATAGATGAAACGAAACAAACGATAAAGTAAATATTTTGGGGGGTTTTTTGGTTTATAGATCTGAAAATAAAAGATTGCAAAATAGTAGATCGGAAAGTAATATGATGGAAAATAGACCCGGGGGCCATAGGTTTCACTAGAGGCTTCTCTCAAGATAGCAACTAATACGATGGGTGAACAAATTACTGTCGAGCTATTGATAGAAAAGCGCAAAGTTATGACGATATCTAAGGCAATGATTATGAAATATAGGCATCACGTCCGTGTCAAGTAGACCGAAACGATTCTGCATCTACTACTATTACTCCACACATCGACCGACTCCTGCCTGCATCTGGAGTATTAAGTTCATGATGAACAGAGTAACACATTAAGTAAGATGACATGATGTAGAGGAATAAACTCAAGCAATATGATGTAAACCCCATCTTTTTATCCTCGATGGCAACAATACAATACGTGCCTTGCTGCCCCTACTGTCACTGGGAAAGGACACCGCAAGATTGAACCCAAAGCTAAGCACTTCTCCCATTGCAAGGAAAACCAATCTAGTTGGCCAAACCAAACCGATAATTCGAAGAGAATTACAAAGATATCAAATCATGCATATAAGAATTCAGAGAAGATTCAAATAATATTCATAGATAAGATGATCAAAAATCCACAATTCATCGGATCTCGACAAACACACTGCAAAAGAATATTACATCGGATAGATATCCAAGAACAACGAGGAGAACATGGTATTGAGAATCAAAGAGAGAGAAGAAGTCATCTAGCTACTAGCTATGGACCCGTAGGTCTGAGGTAAACTACTCACGCTTCATCGGAAGGGCAATAGAGTTGATGTAGAAGCCCTCCGTGATCGAATCCCCCTCCGGCAGGGTGCCAGAAAAGGTCCCTAGATGGGATCTCACGGGTACAGAAGGTTGCGGCGGTGGAAAAGTCTTTTCGTGGATACTTCTGGTGGTTTGGGAACATATGTGAATATATAGGTGAAAGAATTAGGTGAGGGGAGTCACGAGGGGCCCACAAGGCAGGGGCGCGCCCTCCACCCTTGTGGCCGCCTCGTGGCACCTACGACTTCATCTCCAAGTCTCCTGGGTGTCTTCTGGTCCAAGAAAAATCATCGCGAATGTTTTATTCTGTTTGGACTCCATTTGGTATTCCTTTCCCACGAAGCTAAAAAACAAGGAAAAAACATAAACTGGCACAGGGCTCTAGGTTAATAGGTTAGTCCCAAAAATAATATAAAATAGTATATTAACGCATATAAACATCCAAAACAGATAATATAATAGCATGGAACAATAAAAAATTATAGATACGTTGGAGACGTATCAAGCATCCCCAAGCTTAATTCCTGCTCGTCCTCGAGTAGGTAAATGATAAAAACAGAATTTTTGATGTGGAATGCTACCTAACATATTTATCCATGTAATTTTCTATATTGTGGCATGAATGTTCAGATCCATAAGATTCAAAACAAAAGTTTAATATTGACATAAAAACAATAATACTTCAAGCATACTAACAAGGCAATTATGTCTTCTCGAAATAACATGGCCAAAGAAAGCTTATCCCTACAAAATCATATAGTCTGGCTATGCTCCATCTTCATCACACAAAATATTCAAATCATGCACAACCCCGATGGCAAGCCAAGCAATTGTTTCATACTTTTAGTGTTCTCAAACTTTTTCAACTTTCACGCAATACATGAGCGTGAGCCATGGACATAGCACTATAGGTGGAATAGAATATGGTGGTTGTGGAGAAGACAAAAAAGAAGGAGATAGTCTCACATCAACTAGGCGTATTAACGGGCTATGGAGATGCCCATCAATAGATATCAATTTGAGTGAGTAGGGATCGCCATGCAACGGATGCACTAGAGCTATAAGTGTATGAAAGCTCAAAAGAAAACTAAGTGGGTGTGCATCCAACTTGCTTGCTCATGAAGACCTAGGGAAATTTGAGGAAGCCCATCGTTGGAATATACAAGCCAAGTTATATAATGAAGATTTCCCACTAGTATATGAAAGTGACAAAATAGGAGACTCTATCATGAAGATCATGGTGCTACTTTGAAGCACAAGTGTGGAAAAAGGATAGTAGCATTGCCCCTTCTCTCTTTTTCTCTTATTTTTTTTCTTTTTTTTCCTTTCTCTTTTTTCCCCTCTTTTTGGCTTGGCTTCTTTGGCCTCTTTTTTTTTAATTTCCTCACATGGGACAATGCTCTAATAATGAAGATCATCACACTTTTATTTACTTACAACTCGATACTTAGAACAAAATATGACTCTACATGAATGCCTCCAGCGGTGTACCGGGATGTGCAATGAATCAAGAGTGACATGTATGAAAGAATTATGAAAGGTGGTTTTGCCACAAATACGATGTCAACTACATGATCATGCAAAGCAATATGACAATGATGAAGCGTGTCATAATAAAATGGAACGGTGGAAAGTTGCATGGCAATATATCTCGGAATGGCTATGGAAATGCCATAATAGGTAGGTATGGTGGCTATTTTTAGGAAGGTATATGGTGGGTGTATGGTACCGGCGAAAGTTGCGCGGCACTAGAGAGGCTAGCAATGGTGGAAGGGTGAGAGTGCGTATAATCCATGGACTCAACATTAGTCATAAAGAACTCACATACTTATTGCAAAAATCTATTAGTCATCGAAACAAAGTACTACGTGCATGCTCCTAGGGGGATAGATTGGTAGGAAAAGACCATCGCTCGTCCCCGACCGCCACTCATAAGGAAGACAATCGAAAAATATCTCATGCTCCAACTTCGTTACATAACGGTTCACCATACGTGCATGCTACGGGACTCACAAACCTTAACACAAGTATTTATCCAATTCAAAATTACTCACTAGCATGACTCTAATATCACCATCTTTATATCTCAAAACAATCATAAGGAATCAAACTTCTCATAGTATTCAATGCACTTTATATGAATTTTTTTATTATATCCCTCTTGGATGTCTATCATATTAGGACTAAATTCATAACCAAAGCAAATTACCATCCTGTTTAGAGACTCTCAAAATAATATAAGTGAAGCATGAGAGTTCAATAATTTCTATAAAATAAAGCCACCGCCGTGCTCTAAAAAGATATAAGTGAAGCACTAGAGCAAAATTGCCTAGCTCAAAAGATATAAGTGAAGCACATAGAGTATTCTAATAAATCACGATTCATGCGTGTCCCTCTCAAAAGGTGTGTACAGCAAGGATGATTGTGGCAAACTAAAAAGCAAAGACTCAAATCATACAAGACGCTCTAAGCAAAACACATATCATGTGGTGAATAAAAATATAGCCTCAAGTAAAGTTACCGATAGATGAAGACGAAAGAGGGGATGCCTTCCGGGGCATCCCCAAGCTTAGGCTCTTGGTTGTCCTTGAATATTACCTTGGGGTGCCTTGGGCATACCCAATCTTATGCTCTTGCCACTCCTCATTCCATAGTCCATCAAATCCTTACCCAAAACTTGAAAACTTCACAACACAAAACTCAACAGAAAATCTCATAGGCTCCGTTAGTATAAGAAAATAAATCACCACTTTTGGTATTATTGTGAACTAATTCTTTATTTATATTGGTGTAATATCTACTGTATTCCAACTTCTCCATGGTTCATACCCCTCGATACTACCCATAGATTCATCAAAATAAGCAAACAACACAAAGAAAAAAGAATCTGTCAAAAACAGAACAGTCTGTGAATATCCTAATTGTTCTAATACTTATTTAACTCCAAAAATTCTGAAAAATTAGGAAAGAATAGGAAATTTGTATATGAATATCTTGTAAAAAATTCGGGGTTTTTCAACGCTCCAGTAAATTATTAAAATTCTGTGACTGGATGAAAATTTTTATGTTTTTCAGCAAGATCAAATCAACTATCACCGTAAGCCATCCCAAAGGTCTTACTTGGCACAAACACTAATTAAAAAACAAAACCACATCTAAACAGAGGCTAGATGAATTATTCAAAGCAAAACAGGAACAAAAAGCAAAAAACAAAAATAAAATTGGGTTGCCTCCCAACAAGCGCTATTGTTTAACGCCCTTAGCTAGGCATAAAAACACAAATAGATCTAGGTATTGTCATCTTTGGTATGCAATCCATAAGTAGCTCTCATAATAGATTCATATGGCAATTTAATTTTCTTTCTTGGAAAGTGTTCCATGCCCTTCCTTAATGTAAATTGAAATCTAATGTTTCCTTCTTTCATATCGATAATTGCACAAATCGTTCTAAGGAAAGGTCTACCAAGAATAATAGGACATGTAGGATTGCAATCTATATCAAGAACAATGAAATCTACGGGCACATAATTCCTATTTGCATCAATAAGAACATCATTAATCCTTCCCATAGGTTTCTTAATAGTGGAATCCGCAAGATGCAAATTTAAGGAACAATCATCAAATTCACGGAAACCTAACACATCACATAAAGTTTTTGGAATCGTGGAAACACTAGCACCCAAATCACACAAAGCATGGCACTCATAATCTTTAATATTAATTTTAATAGTAGGTTCCCACTCATCATAAAGTTTTCTAGGGATAGAAACTTCCAATTCAAGCTTTTCTTCAAAAGATCGCATCATAGCATCAATGATATGTTTAGTAAAAGCTTTGTTTTGATTATAAGCATGAGGAGAATTCAACATGGATTGCAACAAGGAAATACAATCTATTAAAGAACAATTATCATAATTAAATTCCTTGAAATCCAAAAGAGTGGGTTCGTTGCTACTTAAATTTTGACCTCTCCAATCCCACTTTTATCAATTTTTGCATCAAGATCTAAAAACCCCGAATCATTGGGACGCCTTTTAACTAAAGTTGACTCATCTCCAGTCCCATATTTATCAAGATTTATATTGGAAAACAAAGATTCAATAGGAGTCACATCAATCACTTTAAGATCTTCATCATTATTTTCACGGAAACTAGAAGAACACGTTTTTACAAACCAATCTCGTTTAGCACGCATCATAGCGGTTCTTTCTTTGCACTCATCAATGGAAATTCTCATAGCTTTGAGAGACTCCTTAATATCATGCTTGGGTGGAATAGATCTAATTTTCAAAGAATCAACATCAAGATAAATTCTATCCACGTTCCTAGCCAAATCATCAATCTTAAGCAATTTTTCTTCAATCAAACCATTGAAACTCTTTTGCGAAATCATAAATTCTTTAACACTATTCTCAAAATCAGAGGACATCTTATTATAATTTCCATAAGAATTGTTGTAGGAATTACCATAATTATTAGAGGAATTACTAGGAAACGACCTAGGATTAAAATTACCTCTCTACGCGTTATTACCAAAATTGTTCCTACCAACAAAATTCACATCCATAGATTCATATTATTCTCAATCAAAGTAGACAAAGGCATATCATTAGGATCAATAGAAGCACTCTTGCTAGCAATTAATTTCATAAGTTCATCCATCTTTCCACTTAAAACATTAATCTCTTCAATTGCATGCACCTTTTTACTAGTGGAAGATCTTTCGGTATGCCATTGAGAATAATTAACCATAATATTATCTAGAAGTTTAGTAGCTTCTCCTAGAGTAATTTCCATAAAAGTACCTCCCGCGGCCGAATCTAAAAGATTTCTAGAAGCAAAATTCAGTCCGGCATAATTTTTTTGTATAATCATCCACAAATTCAAACCATGAGTAGGGCAATTTCATATCATCAATTTCATCCTCTCCCAAGATTGTGCAACATGTTCATGATCAAGTTGCTTAAAATTCATAATATCGTTCCTAAGGGAGATGATCTTAGCGGGAGGAAAATACTTGGAAATAAAAGCATCTTTACACTTATTCCATGAATCAATACTATTTTTAGGCAAAGATGAAAACCAAGTTTTAGCACGATCTCGAAGTGAGAACGGAAATAGCTTCAATTTAATAATATCATTATCCACATCTTTTTTCTTTTGCATATCGCACAACTCAACGAAATTATTCAGATGTGATGCGGCATCTTCACTAGGAAGGCCGGAAAATTGATCTTTCATAACAAGATTCAGCAAAGCGGCATTAATTTCATAAGATTCTGCACTAGTGGCGGGAGCAATCGGAGTACTAATAAAATCATTGTTATTAGTGTTGGAAAAATCACACAATTTGGTATTCTCTTGAGCCATCGTGACAAAGCAAGCAATCCAACACATGAGCACATAAAAAGCAAACGAAAAAGACGAACGGAAGAAGGGCGAATAAAAAGGCAATTTTTTTCAAAAATCATTTTAGAAGTGGGGGAGAGGAAAACGAGAGGCAAGTGGCGAATAATGTAATGCAAGAGATGAGAGTTTTATGATGGGTACTTGGTATGTCTTGACTTGGCGTAGATCTCCCCGGCAACGGCGCCAGAAATTCTTCCAGCTACTTCTTGAGCTTGCGTTGGTTTTTCCCTTGAAGAGGAAAGGGTGATGCAGCAAAGTAGAGATAAGTATTTCCCTCAGTTAGAGAACCAAGGTATCAATCCAGTAGGAGACAACGCACAAATCACCTAGCACCTGCACAAACAACTTGCACCCAACACGATAAAGGGGTTGTCAATCCCTTCATGGTTACTTGCAAAAGTGAGATCTGATAGAGATAGATGAAACTAAACAAACGATAAAGTAAATATTTTTGGGTTTTTTGGTTTATAGATCTGAAAATAAAAGATTGCAAAATAGTCGATCGGAAAGTAATATGATGGAAAATAGACCCGGGGGCCATAGGTTTCACTAGAGGCTTCTCTCAAGATAGCAACTAATACGATGGGTGAACAAATTACTGTCGAGCAATTGATAGAAAAGCGCAAAGTTATGACGATATCTAAGGCACTGATTATGAAATATAGGCATCACGTCCGTGTCAAGTAGACCGAAACGATTCTGCATCTACTACAATTACTCCTTACATCGACCGACTCCTGCCTGCATCTAGAGTATTAAGTTCATGATGAACAGAGTAACACATTAAGTAAGATGACATGATGTAGCGGAATAAACTCAAGCAATATGATGTAAACCCCATCTTTTTATCCTCGATGGCAACAATACAATGCGTGCCTTACTGCCCCTACTGTCACTGGGAAAGGACACCGCAAGATTGAACCCAAAGCTAAGCACTTCTCCCATTGCAAGAAAAACCAATCTAGTTGGCCAAACCAAACCGATAATTCGAAGAGAATTACAAAGATATCAAATCATGCATATAAGAATTCAGAGAAGATTCAAATAATATTCATAGATAAGTTGATCATAAATCCACAATTCATCGGATCTCGACAAACACACCGCAAAAGAATATTACATCGGATAGATATCCAAGAACAACGAGGAGAACATGGTATTGAGAATCAAAGAGAGAGAAGAAGCCATCTAGCTACTAGCTATGGACCCGTAGGTCTGAGTTAAACTACTCACGCTTCATCAGAAGGGCAATAGAGTTGATGTAGAAACCCTCCGTGATCGAATCCCCCTCCGGCAGGGTGCCGGAAAAGGTCCCTAGGTGGGATCTCACGGGTACAGAAGGTTGCGGCGGTGGAAAAGTCTTTTCGTGGATACTTCTGGTGGTTTGGGAACATATGTGAATATATAGGCGAAAGAATTAGGTCAGGGGAGTCACGGGGGGCCCACAAGGCAGGGGACGCGCCCTACCCCCCTGGGCACGCCCTCCACCCTTGTGGCCGCCTCGTGGCTCCTCCGACTTCATCTCCAAGTCTCCTGGGTGTCTTCTTGTCCAAGAAAAATCATCGCGAAGGTTTTATTCCGTTTGGACTCCGTTTGGTATTCCTTTCCCATGAAGCTAAAAAACAAGGAAAAAACAAAAACTGGCACAGGGCTCTAGGTTAATAGGTTAGTCCCTAAAATAATATAAAATAGCATATTAACGCATATAAAACATCCAAAACAGATAATTTAATAGCATGGAACAATCAAAAATTATAGATACGTTGGAGACGTATCAAGCATCCCCAAGCTTAATTCCTGCTCGTCCTCGAGTAGCTAAAAAACAAGGAAAAAACAGAAACTGGCACTGGGCTCTAGGTTAATAGGTTAGTCCCAAAAATAATATAAAATAGCATATTAATGCATATAAAACATCCAAAACAGATAATATAATAGCATGGAACAATGAAAAATTATAGATACGTTGGAGACGTATCACTTCTCCTAATGTAATTTCCATAAAAGTACCTCCTGCGGCGGAATCTAAAAGATTTCTAGATACAAAATTCAATCCTGCATATAATTTTTGTATGATCATCCACAAACTTAAACCATGAGTAGGGCAATTTCTTATCATCAATTTCATCCTCTCCCAAGATTGTGCAACATGTTTATGATCAAGTTGCTTAAAATTCATTATATCATTCCTAAGGGAGATGATCTTAGTGGGAGGAAAATACTTGGAAATAAAAGCATCCTTACACTTATTCCACGAATCAATACTATTTTTAGGCAAGGAAGAAAACCAAGTTTTAGCACGATCTCGTAGTGAGAACGAAAATAGCTTCAATTAACAATATCATTATCCACATCTTTTTTCTTTTGCATATCACACAATTCAAGGAAGGTATTTAGATGGGATGCAACATCTTCATTAGTACTACCAGAAAATTATTCTTTCATAACAAGAATCAACAAAGCGGCATTAATTTCATAAGATTCCGCAGTAGTGGCGGGAGCAATCGAAGTACTAATAAAATTATTATTATTATTAGTGTTGGAAAAGTCACACAAGTTAGTATTTCCTTGAGACATCGTGACAAAGCAAGCAATCTAGCACACAAGCAAACAAAAAGTAAACGGAAAGAAGGCGAATAAAAAGGCAAATATTTTTGTGTTTTTCTGAAAACGTTTTAGAAGTGGGGGAGAGGAAAACGAGAGGCAAATGGAGAATAATGTAAATGCAAGAGATGAGAGTTTATGATAGGTACTTGGTAGGCTTGATGTAGAACCTCCCCGGCAATGGTGCCAGAAATTCTTCCTGCTACTTCTTGAGCTTGCGTTGGTTTTTCCCTTGAAGAGGAAAGGGTGATGCAGCAAAGTAGAGATAAGTATTTCCCTCAGTTAAGAACCAAGGTATCAATCCAGTAGGAGGAATACACAAGTCTCCAATGATAGCTGATACGTCCATTTTGCATCATGCTTTTATGTTGATATTTATTGCATTATGGGCTGTTATTACACATTATGGTACAATACTTATGCCTTTTCTCTCTTATTTTACAAGGTTTACACAAAGAGGGAGAATGCCGATAGCTGGTATTCTGGACCGGAAAGAAGCAAACCTGAGAGACCTATTCTGCACAACTCCAAAAGTCCTGAAAATTTACGGAGAATTATTTTGGAATTTAAGAGAATTATTGGGTGAACAAAATATCAGAGGGGACCCACCAGGTGGCCACAAGCCTGGGGGCGCGCCCTACCCCCCCAGGGCGCCCCTAGGGCTTGTGGGCCCCCTGGCAGGTCTCCGTGTCCATCTTCTGCTATATGAAGGGTTTTATCCTGGAAAAAAATCATAAGGAAGCTTTTGGGATGAAGCGCCGCCGTCTCGAGGCGGAACCTGGGCAGAAGCAATCTAGGGCTCCGGCGGAGCTATTCTGCCGGAGAAACTTCCCTCCGGAAGGGGGAAATCGAAGCCATCGTCATCACCAATGATCCTCTCATCGAGAGGGGTCAATCTCCATCAACATCTTCACCAGCACCATCTCCTCTCAAACCCTAGTTCATCTCTTGTATTCAATCTTTGTCTCAAAACCTCAGATTGGTACCTGTGGGTTGCTAGTAGTGTTGATTACTCCTTGTAGTTGATGCTAGTTGGTTTATTTGGTGGAAGATCATATGTTCAGATCCTTAATGATATTCAACACCCCTCTGATCTTGAACATGAATATGCTTTGTGAGTAGTTACGTTTGTTCCTGAGGACATGGGAGAAGTCTTGTTATAAGTAATCATGTGAATTTGGTATTCGTTCGATATTTTGATGAGATGTATATTGTCTTTCCTCTAGTGGTGTTATGTGAGCGTCGACTACATGACACTTCACCATGATTTGGGCCTAGGGGAAGGCATTGGGAAGTAATAAGTAGATGATGGGTTGCTAGAGTGACAGAAGCTTAAACCCTAGTTTATGCGTTGCTTCGTAAGGGGCTGATTTGGATCCACATGTTTCATGCTATGGTTAGATTTATCTTAGTTCTTCTTTCGTAGTTGCGGATGCTTGTGAGAGGGGTTAATCATAAGTGGGAGGCTTGTCCAAGTAAGGACAGCGCCCAAGCACCGGTCCACCCACATATCAAATTATCAAAGTAACGAACGCGAATCATATGAGCATGATGAAAACTAACTTGACAATAATTCCCATGTGTCCTCGGGAGCGCTTTGCTTAATATAAGAGGTCGTTCAGGCTTATCCTTTGCTACAAAAAGGATTGGGTCACCTTGCTGCACTTTTGTTACACTTGTTACTTGTTACCCGTTACAAATTATCTTATCACAAAACTATCTGTTACCGATAATTTCAGTGCGTGCAGAAAATACCTTGTTGAAAACCGCTTGTCATTTCCTTCTGCTCCTCGTTGGGTTCGACACTCTTACTTATCGAAAGGACTACGATAGATCCCCTATACTTGTGGGCCATCAATAGCACCTGCACAAACAAACAAATACTTGCACCCAACGCGATAAAGGGGTTGTCAATCCCTTCACGGTTACTTGCAAGGATGAGATCTAATAGAGATAGGTATAAAAGATAAATAAAAGTGCAAAATAAAGTAAAGGTAAATAAATTGCAGCAAGGTATTTTTAGGTTTTTGGTTTTATAGATCTGAAAATAATATGATAAGAATAGACCCGGGGGCCATAGTTTTCACTAGAGGTTTCTCTCATGAAAGAGCGCATACGGTGGGTGAACAAATTACTGTTGAGCAATTGATAGAAAAGCGAATAATTATAACGATATCTAAGGCAATGATCATGAATATATACATCAGTCCGTGACAAGTAGACTGACTCCTGCCTGCATCTACTACTATTACTCCACACATCGCCCGCTATCCAGCATGCATCTAGTGTATTAAATTAACAAGAACGGAGTAACACCTTAAGCAAGATGACATGATGTATAGGGATAGATCAAATCAATAAGAATAAACCCCACCTTTTTATCCTTAATGGCAACAATACAAATACGTGCCTCGCTACCCCTTCTGTCACTGGGTGAGGACACCGCAAGATTGAACCCATTACAAAGCACCTCTCCTATTGTAAGAAAAATCAATCTAGTTGGCCAAACCAACTCAATAGATCGAAGAGAAATACAAAACTATCTTAATCATGCATAAAAGAGTTCAGAAAAGACTCAAATAATATTCATAAATAATCTGATCATAAACTCACAATTCATCGGATCTCAACAAACGCACCGCAAAAGAAGATTACATTGAATAGATCTCCAAGAACATTGTATTGAATATCAAAGAGAGAGAAGAAGCCATCTAGCTACTAGCTATGGATCTGTAGGTCTGTGGTAAACTACTCACACATCATCGGAAGGGCGCAAGGTTGATGTAGATGCCCTCCGTGATCGAATCCCCCTCCGGCAGAGTACTGGAACAGGTCTCCAGATGGGATCTCACGAGGACAGAAACTTGCGGCGGCGGAAATGTATTTTTGGTGTGGCCCCTGGTATACGGGGAATATTTGGGTATTTATGGAGCTAAGATTAGGGTTAGGGGTGCCACGGTTGACCCACAAGCTCGGGAGGCGCCCCCCTAGGGCGTAGCCTCCAAGCTTGTGGCTAATCCGTGGCCCTTCTGGCCTCCTCTCGAAGCTTCATAGGTGTCGTCTTGTTCAAGAAAAATCGTCAAAAAGTTTCGTTCCGTTTGGACTCCGTTTGGTATTGATTTTCTGTAAAAGACAAAAATAAGGAAAAAACAACAACTGGCACTTGGCACTAGGTTAATAGGTTAGTCCCAAAAAAATGATACTCTCCCCGTCCCAAAATAAGTGTTTTAACTTTGTACTAGCTCTAGTACAAAGTTGTACTAAGCTTGAGACACCTATTTTGGGACGGAGGGAGTATAAAATAGCATAATAATGCATATAAAACATCCAAAATGGATAATATAATAGCATGGAACAATAAAAATTATAGATATGTTGAAGACGTATCAAGGAGACCAGGCGTCGTCGTTGCGATAGCCAGCTAGCAAGCCTAGCAAGATTCTTAAGCTCTTGGAGAATTTATCTAGCTACACTACATACATACAACCGCATGAATTTTTGACTTGTCAAACCCTTATCTTTCTACCCGCAAAAAAGGCCCTTATTCTGTTGTGTCATTATTTTTATTACATGTTATATTAGTGGCATTGGTATTACCACCATTTAAGAAGAAAGAAAATGAAAAAAAATCTAAAACAAATATTGACAAAATTTGCACAAAATATACATGAAAATTGCGCTACAAGAATAAATATATATAAGTGGTTTTTTTGCAAAGAAAACCTACAAACAATTGAATTAGTAGCATTGGTATTACCCTTAAAATAGAAAGAAAATTAAATAAAACTAAAATAGTATCAAAATAATGATGTTTGCTGAGAAATAATGAATTAGTGGTGTTGATATTTCCCTTTAAGAAGAATAAATTTTTAAAAAATAAGAAACTTGAACACAATTATGCATTGAAACTGCATTTTTTGTAATATGCAAAGAATAATTATATAATACTAAAATTTTGCACATATTATATATTATTTGTATGTATATGTTTACGCTCACCCAACATACCAAAAATACTCACAAAAACCCAACTATAATAAATAAATGAAAAATACAGAAGAAAAAAACACATAAAAAACAAATGAGAAAGAAGATGGCTATGTCGCACTGGAATGGGCTTCGGCCCGTTAAAGAATTGACTGTCCTAAATATGAGGCCAGTCAAAAAGAAAAACAGCCCAAAACAACACACGAACCAACATAGAAAAAAGAGATACACGAATCTTGAAGCAAAAAATCAACGGTCCAAAAATCATCTGACGTCGGCCCCTTTTTTTCGTGCGTCGTCCTGTTTTTTTCTTCGTACGAGCCCCGCCTGCCCGCACGCCGTCTTGCTTTTTATCTTCCTGCAAAAAATAAAGTGGATCACGTGGGACTCGAACCCAACTCACGAGGAAAGAGTCCGCAATGCTAACCAGTCCACCTAGCTAATGTGTTGTTTGAGAAGGAAGAGAAAGATATCCTTTTATATTGGTTAAACGAATTTTGTTAAAAACACTTACAATGAAGGAAATGAGTTGAATGGAGGAGAACGTTCCGCTGTTATGAGCTTGGAAGGAAAGCGAAAAAAAACAAGGAATACATTTCATCCTTATGATGAGGCAGGAAGGGAAGGAATTAAAGGAAATAATAAAAGATGGAATAAATTCCATCATTTATGATAAGGCAGGACGGGAAGGAATTAAAGGAAAGAATGAAAGAAGGAATAAATAAATTTCCCTATTATATAGGGGGCATGAAGGCGGAAATCCCTTTTGGAGCTCGGCCTCCAGTGAGGCCTCCAAATTCAAATTTAAAATTTCATCAAAATTTATATTTTTACATTTCAAAAAAATCTGGAAAAAAATACAGATATACATGAAGGCATAACACAGATGTGTGTAAATTTTCAGCTTAAAATACATTGAAATGAGGGCTGTGCAAAAAAGACAAATCTGGGGCTGTTTAACACATGATACTATTCATCCTCCCAGGCCATGAATTTGTCTTTTTTGTACAGGTCGCAACTCAAGGTATTTCATCATGAATTTTTTACACACATGTGGGTTACATCCTTACATACACGCATATTTTTTTTCAGAATTTTTTGAACCATAAAAGTTTGAATTTGATTTTTTCAAAAATAAAGGCCTCCATGGAGCTCGGCCTCCAAAACGCCACTCTCGCATGAAGGAAGGAATTATAGAAGAAATAAATTTCACAAGAAAAGAATGAAAGAAAAATAAATTTCACTAATTATATGAGGCATGAAGGGAAGGAATTAAAGAGGAAATAAAATTCGCGCGGAACTAAAATAAGAAATAAAAATTTCACTATTAAGTAATTAACAGAACAAAATAAATTCCATTGTGAACTGATTAAATATATGAGGTCATGCATCACTGGCTGTGCGTGCATAAAAAAAGTTTCATTGTGCCTCTACCTAGGAATGTATGGGGTCACGCTAGTACATAAAAAAAGACTTGGCTCGTGGAGGAGCTTACCAAAAAGTCACCATGTTACTATTGAATCTCCTGATGATGTTGTTTTTGTTGAATCTCATGTGAGATATTATAATTTGTAATGAGTTAATATTTTTGGCAGAGTGAATGTCAAGTAAACAATTGATTGATTTGTAGGACCGGGAATGAACTTCGTGAATATTAATTTTTGCTTTTTTCTCACACTTGATGGTTAGAACAATAAGTTCACTCTCACATTGCTTTGTCATGGAGTTATCATCAATGATTCCTATGCACGTGAGAGCTGATAATAAGTATATATCACTCTACCTTCTACTATTACAGGTGATCCAGTCACTTCCATGTTAAGAATTTATTTGCAAGTTTTGCAGCAGTCGAGGCAAGAGTGAAGTCACCCCAAATCACTGCACCGGGACGTTGTATTGCGGAAGGTCACGCACACATTGACGTGGGTTGAGCCAGATATTCGATTCATTTTTGGGAGTTAATGCAGAACAAACCCAAATAGTTGAATTGCACTTACTAAAATACAAAATCATAATTTTGAGCTCGTATACAGATATCCAAATGCATGGTTTGATGGCCATGGCGGAACGACATGACATGGTTCACTGCCAGAAACATGCCCAAGTTCATTTTAGAGATGAAGAAGGTGGACGATGGCGACAGTGAAGTGTATGCGTTTTAAGTTGAGTCCACAAGTTGATGACCTCACACCTTAATTTAATTTGGCATTAATAACTATTATTGTGAGCGCTTAATAAAGAAATGCATCACATGGTATGTTAAGACATGATTGGTGTTGAAGCTGGTGCATGTATGGGCTCGAGAAATCGGCATGGTGAGTGTGATGACCAAGATCACCGCCTTGGGACTGATCACATTTGATGAAATAGGTGGGCAAGTGACCATCATGGAGGATGATGACCAAGAGGAGAAGTGAAACACAGATGACTTACTATGGGTATGCGAGAGTTTGTTTCTCCCGTTGCAACGCACGAACATTTGTGCTAGTATAACTAAAGTGTAATTTAAAGGAAACAAAGAATCTAAAGATCAACACAAATAAAGGAGCAAACATCATCTAGTAAGAAGCTTTAGTGTTGCTTGAACAATTTAAACAAAGATTTAGCTTATCGCAGATGGTATAGCTCCAACCTTACACACACTGAAAACGTAGAGATGGAGTACTAGGCATACCAGAGTGTATCGATCGATTGAAAGATATACCCACTACACACGGACGCTTAATCATCAAGACAAACTCACACGAACGGCGCGCGTGGGACGAAACTAAGCAGTAGGTACGTGGCCAGCCCTCCCGTGCAGCTACAGGGCGAAAGCGGCGGCAGCCGCTGCTGCTCCGGCAGTGCGGAGGATCTGGAAGTAGAGCTTCGGCTTGGCCGCAAACGCCGCACGGGAGATGAGGAAACCGGCGGCCCCGGGTGCTGCCATGGTGGCGGCGGTGGCTGTGGCCGCGGCCGCGGGTCAGAGGAAGTAGGCGCCGACGGCGCTCCCGACGAGGCCGAGCCCCGCGACGACCGCGCTGGAGGCGTTCACCTCGGCCAGCTTCTGACGGACGAGCTCACGTAGCCTGGCAGCAAGCGACCCGGTGGCGGCGACGTCCTCGTCCTCGTCCTCGAGCAGTTGATAGGCGTCGTCGTCGTCACCCTCCTGGTCCTCCTGGAGGCAACTGTCGTCGTCGTAGTAGTACCGATAATCGTCTTCGTAGAACACGAGCGGTGGAGGCGGCGTGGGAAGAGGGCTCGGGCCGAGGGCTGCCGGGGAAGGGTCAAGGCCACCCGTGTTCATCTCCGCTGCCTTGGTTCCCCCCTGGTGGTGGTGGCCGTCTTGGTTTCCGGCTGCAGCTAGTAGGGAGGTGGACTCGCACATGGTTTCAGAGAAGAAAGACTCACTGGCAGTGTGCGTGTGAGTGAGCAGCAGCTAGCTGAGGTCTGTTTATGTAGAAGAGGGACGGCAGGCGAGAGTCGGTACGAATGGTTGGTTGTGCCGACGACTTCCTGTGGAGTCTCTGCAGGCGGATCAGTGACGCTAGTCAGTGGGTCCAACGCTGAACGAGTGGATGCGGGAATCACGGCGATGGATGGCCCGGTCACCCCGCCCCGGCGTTTGATCAGCGATCGTGGTGGAGCCCGGTGCCCCCCGTCCGAATCTTCCCTACTCCAATCCAAAGCTAAAGCTAATGAAGCACTAGCCTGAAAAGAAACCACATCCATATGTACTAGGGCGCTCATACTTCACGGTTAAGCAACACTAATGTACTAAAAGTGAAATAAATTCTATAGCGCGCTTTATGCTCCGTAGAGGGGTGAAAGTGGCACTACCGCAGAAATGTGAGAGCTTCGTCGATCTGGCCTCACAAGCATGGACGGCGCCAGCGTGGGCTCGTGTAAGGGCGGCCGCTCCGGGTAAATTTTGGGAACCTAGGTACCCCTACTGCTTTTGGCCAGCGACCACCATGGGAGGCGAGAAGATTCACTCGAAGGTGTCAGTTGAGGTCGGGCATGACGAGAGAAGAGGAAAGAAACGATTCACTGGGAGATAGGCCAGGAAACGATTCGCTCGGAGATGGACCAGTCAAGGAAGGCCCAATGAAAGATAGATTAGCCCATTATTTTTTACCCCAGCCTGACCTTGACGTTCCCAATTCCTATCCATCATGGAACTGACTGTTAGAAAATGTGTTGTAACGTGTATATGGTACAAGTATAAACCATGTACACGCGTAGATGGGGTTAGCGTTGCGTGTGTTGTACTCTACGTGGTTTAGGGTTTGTTGAGATCGATCCTTATTTGTATAGATCGTTGGCTTGGGGATCAATCTAGTAACAACCTAAACCACCTACCCTGTAATCTATCTCTATATAAACACGCAACGTGTCCCTGCTAAGGCATACGCTTCAACCAGATTTTACACTGACCAGTTTCACACGATCACGCCGTGTACTGCTGCCTCGCCCCCTTGATCTTACTCCAGATCCGACCAATAGTGCTGGGTGGAGAAGGAGAAGGGAGTCCACCTTTTCCTAATGCTATCCGCATGGGAACAGGGCTCCCTGCTCAAAACTGCAAGTAAATCAGCAAGGAGCAGGTTCGCTCGCGCTCCCCTAATCTTCCTCTCTTCAATTATGTTATTCTTTAATTTGTTGTCACACTAATTCTTGAAAGTTCAATAGGAGTACCAAAAATTTAGTTACAAATTTGATATTATAGGGACCTAAAAAAGATGAAGCAGATTGATTTCCGGGAAATCAGCCTGGACCTTGAGTTTGTGAAAATGAAGAAAATGCAACCATTCTAGAAGCGGGAGTCCAAGTTAGATTTTATATGAATTTTCGCGTTATATATTTTCCACTTAGTTCTTTAGAATGAAACTACTTTGATCTTGTTGATCGTCTTGCCTGAATGCATACCACTTGATGAACTAATATTGTTGATTGTGTTATTTAATTGTAACATGGCCTTGATTTTTTTTGTCTCTTTTAAAAATTCGCCCCAGGTAACTTCAAATCCTAGATCCGCCACTGCTCACAAGGGAGAATGCCTCGAGCTAGATCATGAATTGAAGTTGTATTTGTTGTGTTTATTTGCCCAACTAGCATCACACCAAGTTCGTAGTTCTCTGCCTTTTATTTCTGAGGGTTTGTAGTTCCCTGCTTGGCCGAACCAGTGCACCCAACTTACGTTGCACATTTTAAAATGTTAAAAAAAATAACACATTCACACAACATCAATGTATGTTGTCATAAAATTTTAAGTCAAAATTCAAAACATAGCTAAAAAAATGAAAAATTAATCACTGAATAGTAGTACATAACATAAGTTGGGCTTTATTTTTGGCTCATTATCGCATTGACCTCAATTCTGGATCTCAAGAAATGTTTTAAATTTTGATACAAAATTTGGTGACAACATACACTGATGTTGCGTCAATGTGCAAGAACTTTTTTTTCATTTTTTTTAATGTTCTACGGCATGTGATGCACTGCTAGCACCATAAGTGTGGGTGCACCGGATACATTCCTCATCGGGACCTCATATGGACCTGCTAGCAATCGCGGCCCAACCCGCGTCATTTCAGGCTGGCCCAGTGTGGGGCGCGCGGCGCATTCATTTTTTTTCATTTTTGCTTTTCTTTTTATGAAATTCATAAAATGTTCAACAAAAGTTGATAAAAGTATAAGAATTTGATAAGACAATGTTATGAAATCTACAAATACTTCCTGAATTCAAAATAAATCATGAAACCAAAAACTGTTCATGAATTTAGAAGTGCTCGAAGATTTAGAAAATATTCGTAATTTTGAAAATGTGCAGGAGTTTAAAAAATATTTTTGAATTCAAAAGTGTTTGAAAATTAAGAAAATATTCATAACTTCGAAAATGTGCACCAGTTAAAAACATATTCATGAATTCACAAAATATTAGCAAATTTGAAAAATATTCATGAATTCAAATAAAGTTCATGAATTTTTAAATTAATCATGAATTTAAAATATGTTCGTAAATAAAAAATAGTGACAATATAAAAATACCGTGAATTAAAAAAAGTCCGTGATTTCAATTTTTTTTCAAAAATTCAGAAACTATTAACGAATTTGAAAATTGTTCATGAATACAAAAGTTGTTATGGGATTCAACAAATGTTCATGAATTCAAAACATATTTGTGATTTGGTAAAGTTTTCACAAATCTAAAAATTGTTCGTAAATTCCAAAATTGTCCGTCAATTTGAAAATAAATGTGATTTTAAAAATGTTCATCAATTTAAAAAGTGTTCGTGATTTTGAAAAATGTTCACAAATTCCAAATTGTACCCATGAATTCAATGTTTTTTTCATGATTTTGAAAAATGTCCAGAAATACAAACAATGTTTATGACTTTGAAAATTGTTCACAAATTCATAACATGTTCAAAATTTCATGAAAGATGTTTGTGAATCCTAAAACTAATCCCAAAATTTGAAAATGTTTCCATTTGCGAAAAAATATGAGTTGGAAAAATGTTAAATTATTCATAATTGCAAAAATTGAAAAAAAGGAAAGGAAAAAATCCTGAAAAAATGAAGGAAAAACCCAGGCCAAGGAAGGTTCTATTACCTTCCCAAAACCAGTATAAAACGTACTCTAGAAAAAGCGTAAAATGAGTCGGCCCATATAAGCTGAGATATGCGTTACGTCGCTAACCAGCGACTTATGCGGTAAGTAGGAAGCACCTAAGCCATATATTTCTAGCCGAGGAAACACACGAGCAACTAACTGGAGGTTACTCCTTGCGATTGACCTCCAAAGGCCACTTTTGGTGGAGTGGGAGCACGTCAAGTGGTGTGTCTAACCACCTTCACATGCCGCGTGCTGGCGCTCTTTCTGGATTTTGTTTTTTCATATTTCTTTGTTTTTCGGTTTAGTTTTTTGGCTGGTTTTCCCTAGGTTTTGAAGGAAAGAATTGCATGTTCTTGTTGCGCGGAAAAAAAGTTTATGCTTCCACGAGAAGTGTGTTTTTTTAACATCCACGAGAAGTGTTGTTACCCACATGTATATCGCGCCTCCATCGTTAGCATTATCATTCAAGTATTGCTGATGGGTCCTTGTATCGCCCCACCTCCACTAGACTATGTATACCCCTGTACACAAGGTTCAGGAGTCTTGTGCATTGAGAACCAGGCACCAGCTACCCACTATTGGACAATACGCTGGTTTCATCGATATTACTCCATCGACATATTCTTCTCAAATATACCCTTCCCTTCCTCCTTCCCCTTCCTCTCATTCCCCCGGCGTCGCCTCCCCGAGCGAGGCGACCGGGGGCTCCTCTCCCCGCCCCCCCAGCGTCCCCCCTCCCCTAACCCTCCTCCCGCCGCCGCCGGCCTGCGCCACCGGGCCCTGCCCGCATGGTGTCAGCGGCAGCGGTGCCTCGTCCTTCCTCGTGCGCGGTGCCCTGGCTCGGGTGGGGGTGGCCCGCGGCGGTGCTCCTCGCTCTGCAGAGGTTCCGGGGCGCGGCTCCGGGTGGCCAGGGGGCGGCCACATGGCGGCGGGCTAGCGCGGTGGATGGTGGCGGCGCCCTCCCGGCCCAGATCTGGGCCCTTTTGGGCCCCATTTTGGTCTGGGCGGGCCTGGCTTGATCTCGTCTGCGGCGGCTCCAACGGAGGCAGAGGAGGTGCGGCTTGTGCGGGGGGTTGCGGAGACGGCGGTGCGCCTACTGCAGCGGGTCGACGGGCGCTTCACGAGCCCCTTTTGGGCTCGGCCGGGCCTCGATGGCCCGGTGTGCTCCTCTCGCCGCGTCCGGTCGGTGACCACCGATGGCGGTGGAGGTTGTCTCCTCCCGCGTGGCTGCTGTCGATGCCACTCCTCGTTCCCGGTTGCTCCCTCTCGGCCTCGTCGGTCTTGCTTCATTGACCATGGTGAGGCGGCGGTGATGATGGCAAGACCGTGGTGGCGCATGTTGGTGGGCGGCATGAGTGGTGGAGCGCATCGGACCATTCGGGGATGTGGGTGTTTGGTGGACGGGAGAAATCCCTGTCGGCTTGTCGGCACCGACGCGGTGACGCCCGTGGGCGCCACCGTTCCTTCCTGAAGGGCGTCGGGTATTCCCCTTCCCCATGCCCCTCCGCGTACCGGGGGAAACCCTAGGACTTGTCCGGGCAGTAGCATCGTTGTCGTCGTGTTCCTTGCTGAAGGTATTGCTTGGTATGCGGAGGTTCGAGGTGCTAGGTGCTAGGTGCGAGGTGGTAGATCTCCGGTGGGCGCAACGGTTATGGTCATCATCGTTTTCGTCGTTCCGACGCTGTCGACATTATTTTCTCTCTTCTTTCTCTTTTGTTTTTTTTGAACGTGCTTGTGCTGTTTGCCCCAGCATTAAACTCTTTGTTGTATCGGGTGGTTGCTATATCTATATAGCGGGGCGAAAGCCTATTTCATTGACATATTCTTCTCAAGCTGCTATGCACACGACAACGTCCAGCCGATGTTTGCACGACGTTATGGTTGGAACCGTCCATGCATAGCAGAAATTGCAGCCCAGCCGCAGATTTACTATCATCATCATATCGGCTAAGGAAACGTCATCCGTACAGTAGTTTCGTATTCTTTTTACAAGGTTTAAGGTCCTCCCAGACATGTCGATTGTGATTTACTCGGGAACCTGGCGCTCGAAGTCGCCTGCTTGTGGACTTACCATGCTGTTGCTTCTTGCATGAGTATGTTTATAGAGTTTCTAAAGTCCAAGTAAATGGATTATGCATTTTTGCCTGGGATAGAAACTCCGATGCACATTGCAGATCCTAGTAAATTCAAACCACACACACCCACGCCTACGCACTGATGTGTTGAAATATAGAGCGAAATGTCGTTGGCATCACAGCTAGAGCTCGCATCAACTCGACAAGTTAAAGCAACTATGTGCCATCAGTCATCACGACAGCGAAGTTCAGACTGCAAGTTAAACATAACACTTCTCAGACCCATCCAATCACTCACCCGGGTAACAAAATATAAAGCAGGGACCATGTTTAACCTGTCGAAGCTGATCACAGCGGCCCAAGGAAATCACCAGCCATCGTCGCGAGGAGGCGGAACTGGCGATCTGCTTCCATCCAGCAGAACCCCATGACCTTGAAGCGCACGATGGTGTACTTCTCCAGCTTCGAGTAGTCCTTCATGAACATGGGGTTCTCGCCGCCCATGTACTTGTAGTCGCTCATTGACTTCGCCGACATGAAGATGTTTTCCATTGGCCCAGATTTGAGGAACACGCCATGCTTGAGGATCTTCTCCACGGAGCCGACCAAGATCTCACCCTTCATAGGCCTCTGAGTGATGCAGGTGAATGTGACGGGGAAAAGAACATCTCCGGTCAGCTCACGAATTTTCCCTTCAGATATCTCCTTCAGCCCATTGACAGCAATGTAGTAGCCATGCTCCTTGGAGGCCTTCCTGTTGGTTACGTCCTCCAGAAGACGCACAATGATAGACTTCCGGAGCAGCAGACCCTTGGGGCTCAGCTGACCAGCTGAGATCAGTACATTCCAGCACATCTCTGCCTGAAGGAAAACCATGGTTGACTATCTGCCAAAAGTCAAATTTATACATGAACATAGGCATTTAAGTGGTGCAACAATCCTTCACTGAATATTATGCTTCGTGCTTAAGGATTACAGGGCAGAAAAACAAAAACGAGATTTCCTTCTGTTATATAGGGCAACCCATTGCAAATTTACTGTCCATAAACAAACATTAAATCAAACTATGAGCAGCAAATAAAATTCTACTCCCTACGATCCAAAATAAGTGTCACAGTTTTGAACTGGGGTTAGTTCAAAACTGCGACACATTATGGATCTGAGGTAGTAGTAAAGAGGGGGGGAAATGCTGGCCAGAGTGTTTCTACTTGAGATTTCCTACAGATGAACAGAGCCATGGTGTTTCAACTTTTTATAGAAAACAGAATAATATACTCCCTCCATCCCAAAATAAGTGACTCAACTTTGTACTAATTAGTACAAAGTTGAGTCACTTATTTTTGGACAAAGGGAGTACGAGGCATGCTACAATGAAAGCTCACATTCATGGTTTTTATTTGCTGTGAATTATATACTCTCAGGAATTTAGACCTATTTGCTGTATAACGTACACAACGATTCTAAAGAGGGATCTTTGTGCCAAATTATACAAATTTACCAAAAGAATAGTGCTGAAGCATTCTTATATGAAAAGTTTGCACCAACCTCAGTGCAAACGATAGTTACTGAAAACAAGTAAATCCAAAACAACTGACGCAACTAGTTCATATAATGCTACTCCAACATTGTGTGCTAATGGCATAAGGTGGTTCTCATTTAACCAACGCAACTACAGCTCAGCAATCAAACACCTCTACGTGCAATTGACATGCACACATGCACCAGCGTTTTGGACGCTCTGTGGTCTGCAGCGTCATTGCATAGACAAGTTTGTCCCAGCTAGTTCATTTGCCTATTCTCATGTCAGCAGTAGAGAGGACATCTGTCACTATGTTCTAACATCTCAAGATTCCAACTATTGGTACTACTAGATTTCTATTGATGATAATTTTAACAGGGTTAGCCCTACTGTAATGACCAAAACTCCAGCATGGGTCTACTATTGCTATAAACTTACTGAACATGACCTAATCAGTCACAGCTTCCTGACAGTTCAAATGAAATAATAACAACTTCCTGCCTGCTCAAATTAGTCAGCTCAAGCTTTTGTTACGAGGGCATGACAGCACTTTTAACGTCATCGATCAGTATTAAAGGGGAAAAAACACCAGTACATAGTACAAGGACCAAGCCCCATCACCGTGCTGTGAACACCAGCTAATTCTTTGTTCAGATTATTGTGAAATTCTGAGATAAGATAACTAACAAAGCAAAATTTTAATTAAAAAAAGACCCAGATCATATGTCCTTGAAATGCAACATTTCAACCTGGTTCTATAGTCAGGCCCCACAAAAAGAGGGACACTTTCTCACCATGAATTTCAAGGAGGACTTTTGGAGACTCTATATAAGAATTACTTGGACTAGTCCCAATACGAGTAGGACATATTTATCCTGATTCTCAGGAAATACATGAAGTCGACTTTCTCTAGGGGCACAATTAAAGCACCGGGTGAGGGTTTAGTTAAACCCCACAAAATTTGGGGGAAACGAGATCATGCCAAAACCATCATATCAAACACACACAAAAATGGAAGGATTTGGGGGTAAAAGGCAGTAA
This sequence comes from Thinopyrum elongatum, assembly GCA_011799875.1. Lineage (NCBI taxonomy): Eukaryota > Viridiplantae > Streptophyta > Magnoliopsida > Poales > Poaceae > Thinopyrum > Thinopyrum elongatum. Next base: position 124,861,606 of record CM022297.1, read on the forward strand.
ACCCTAGCAGGATGCGCAGCGGGCGGAAGCATCCCGCGAGCCGCCGCGATCCGAGAATTCAATCGCCACGCGCCAAGAGCAAACAATCCGCGACTAACTGGGTTGCTGCCGGAGGAGAACGAAGTTCGATTTGCGAGAGAAAGATCACGAATCCGCGGCGGGCGAAGGGCTTCCTTACCGTTGGGACGAAGCAGCCGTACCACGCCGCCTGCAGCCGAGACGAGGGGAGTCCAGTGGAGGAGAAGAGGAGGGGGAGGCCGTTCGGTTCGGTGGACCGGTTCGTGTGACCTGAGATCGAGACCAGCGGAGCGGAGAAGGAAGTCGATGGGGCCGGGACGACGGGGTTGCGAGTCCGGGCTAGTCTGCAGGCCCGGTGGCAATGGGAATGTAATCTCTGTTTTCTGCGTGATAGCATTTCGTCGGAGTACAAATGGTGGCCAAGTTTACAAAATACTTTTGGGTATTCTGTGAGAGCAACTAGTTAACGAGGGCTTCTTCGGGAGCCTCGCAACGATCAGCGCCACTTGGCGCGCTCCCAGCCGCCCCGCCACGTGCCGCGCTCTGGACGCTTCCTTCGGATTTTTTTAATATTTTTTTCACGCGTTTTCGGCTTTTTAAACGGTTTTTTTCCAGGTTTTTTCGACGTTTCGATTTTCCACCAGTCTTCCTGAACTTTTGGACAAAAAAATATATTTTTTTGCGCGAAAAAATATGTTTTTTTTTTTCCTTTCGCGAGAGTCGCGATTTTGCTTCCGCAAGAGGCATGGTTTTGCTTTCGCGAGAGTCACGGCCGTGCCTCTCGGAAACGAAAAAAAAACAGGTTTTCTATTTTTTTTCTTCCGCGAGAGGCACGGTTTTGCTTCCGAGAGAGGCACGGTTGTGCTTTCGTGAGAGTCACGGCCGTGCCTCTCGGAAACGAAAAAAAATATGTGTTTTTTGTTTTTTTTTTCTTTCGCGAGAGGCATGGTTTTGCTTCCGCGAGAGACACGGTTGTGCTTTCACGAGAGGCACGGCCGTGCCTCTCGGAAACGAAAAAAAAACGCGTTTTCTGTTTTTCTTTCTTTCGCGAGAGGCATGGTTTTGCTTCCGCGTGAGGCACGGTTGTGCTTTCGCGAGAGGCACGGCCATGCCTCCTCGGAAACGAAAAATAACGCGTTTTCTCTTCTTTTTTTCCTTCCGCGAGAGGCACGGTTTTGCTTGCGCGAGAGGCACGCTTGTGATTTCGCGAGAGGCACGGGCGTGCCTCTTTCGGAAAGGGAAAAAACCCGTGCTTCCGGTTCGGTTTTTTAGTCCGGTTTTTTTCATTCGGTTTTTTTCGTGAAAAAAAAGTTTGTCAAAACCTATCAACATGGATCTAGTTTTGAAGATCTCGACGCGAGGAATCCAACGATGAAAACGGTTCGAGATTTGGACGCACGGTTTAAGAGATAAAATATTTTGAATAAACAAACCTACGAAAAAAGGGAAAACTCTCAGGTTGCGACAAGTGACGCACATGCAGCGTGCCACTTATCGCAACCCGAGAAGGTAGGAGTGATCTTTGCAAGGAGTACTCCTTAACTAGTGATTTCGGTATTCTATATTTCGGGAGCTCCTGTTCGGGATCTCCTACGTGCCGCTCGTTGCGGCAAAGAGCTGGTGTTTCGCACAGGGCGACTCACCTGGGCACGGGGTGGCAGGCATTAGCGCTGTGAAAATAAATAAGAAAAAGCAACGCGCGAGCTCTGGGATTCGAACACGCGACCGCGAAGTGGTATGCGCACGGTGCTAGCCACTGCGACAAGTAGATTCTACTGTCAGATTGGCAACGCGACTCTAAAAGAAGTAAACAACAGCGGCAAACTTAAACACCCGGCAACACAGCTCTGTGTGAGGGATCAAACTGAGGTCCTCTTTCTGATAGCCACCATGTACATGAACTAGGTGTCTAAAATGGCGGCCCCGTGTACATGAACTATAAGCCACAAACGTGATTTTCTTTTTGGAAAAAGTAAAAAATAAATAAACACAAAAAATTTCTAATTTCTGAACAAATTTATAAAAAGTCGACCGTTTTGTGAAACCCAAGCATCTTTTTTAAAAAGGAACAAATTTCAAAGGGAGAATAAATTTTTTAAATGACAAACAAATTTTTGAAAATGCGAACATTTTTTGACAAAACAAGAACAACAAATAACAAAGCAATTTTTTTGAAATCAATTACAAATTTATCAAAATGCAAACATTTTTTGAAATTCCCTGAATTGTTTTTGAATTCATGAAAACATGGCTTTTTAATTCACGAACATATTTCGAAAGTGAAATTCCCAAACATTTTTCATATTTGTGAACAAAAATTCAAAGGCGAACAAATTTTGAAAACATAAACACTATTTGAATTTGTGAACAAATTTTGAAAGTGGGAACATCTTTTGAAACTCGCAAACATTTTCTGAATTTGTGTACAAAAATTAAAATGCAAACATTATTTAAATTTGAAATTCTACACTTTTTTTGAATTTTCGAACATTTTTGTAAAGTAGAAAACAAATATTGGAAATCTCCTTATTGGGAATTTCTGAACAAAATTTCAAAATTGGAACATTTTAGAAAAAAGGAACAAAATTTTAAAATTGTGAACATTATTTAAAATGACAAACAAAATTTTGAAAATGCCACCATTTTTTGACAAAACAAGAACAAAAATTAGCTAAGCAATTTTTTTGAAATCAATTACAAATTTATCAAAATGAGAACATTTTTTAAATTCCCTGAAATGTTTCTGAATTCATGAAAACATGGCTTTTTTCTATTCGTGAACATATTTCAAAAGTGAAATTCCCGAACATTTTCAAATTTGTGAACAAAGATTCAAAGGCGAACATTTTTTGATATCTTTGGAAGAATTTTTTATTTTGCGAACAAATTTTGAAAATATGAACACTATTTGAATTTGTGAACAAATTTTGAAAGTGGGAACATCATTTGAAACTCGCAAACATTTTCTGAATCCATGAACAAAAATTAAAATGCAAACATTTTTTAAATTTGGAATTCTACATTATTTTTGAATTTTCAAACATTTTTGTAAAGTAAAAAACAAATATTAGAATTCTACTTTTTGGGATTTCTGAACAAAGTTTCAAAATTGGAACATTTTAGAAAAAATGAACAAAATTTTAAAAATGTGAATGTTTTTTAAAAATTCTGAAGATATGTTGAAAAAGAAAAGTAAAATGATATAAAAAGGAAAGAAAAGAAAAAACAAAACAAAGAAAATAAAAAATAGTAAAGAAAAAGAAAAAACAAAAAACAAAAAAAGGATAGAAAAGAAAAAATAAACAGGAGAAAAACGAAAAAGAAACAGAAAGAGACATAAAACCGGTCCAGGAACCTTCCGTCACCTTCTGGAACGTTCCTAAAACCAGAAAAAACCGACTGGAACCTCTAGAACATTCACAAAACCGGCAGTACGTAGCGCGTTCTTTACCGAGAATTGGGCCGGCCCATGTCGCTCGCTGATCCCTCGCTCTGTGCGAATCAGCGACAATCTGCCGCAGAATGCGGCAGATAGGATTTTCCCTCCTGTTCAGCGCTTTATGTGCCAGTTCGGCCTAGTAGTGGTGCTCACGTGAAGGTCATTTTAGGCCGGCCCATTCAGCCCAAACTGATCGCTGCCTTGATCGCTCAACAAAAATGGCGCCCCTATGTCTCGCTTTAAGCTAGTAAAGCGAGCACAGAGAAAAGCCTCGTGTCGGGGGAGCCCAGATGGGCCGACCCAGCCGCGCGGGAGCCCAGACTTAAAGCACCGGATGGGGGTTTAGTTAAACCCGAGAAAATCGGGGGCAAACGAGATGGTGTCAGAACCATCAAATCAAATGCGCAAAGAATAGGAAGGATTCGAGGGTAAAAGGCAGGAAACCCTGGCAGGATGCACCGCGGCCGGATGCATCCCGCGAGCTGCCGCGACCCGAGAATTCAATCGCCATGCGCCAAGAGCAAACAATCCGCGACTAACTGGGTTGTTGCAACGAGTTCGATTTGCGAGCGAAAGATCAAGATTCCAAGGCGGGCGAATTGCTTCTTTACCGTTGGGGTGAAGGAGCCGTACCACGTCCACGCCGCCTCCAACAAGTCGAGGGGAGTCCAGTGGAGGAGAAGACGAAGGGGAGGAGGAGAGGACGAGTTTGGTGAGTTGGTTCGTTTTTCCCATTTCCTATTCGGCGCTTCAGGCGGCAATTGCTCTTCTGCTAACTGGCGCCCACGCCTGATCCCCCCGTCGCTACCAAATGGCCCGGCCCACATGATCATTGCCAGATTTCGTTCTGGTATTGGGGAAACTTCCCAGTCGGTTTTTTTTCTGGTTTATCTGGACCAGGTCTTTTGTTCCTTTTTTATTATTCCATTTTTTAAATGTGTGAACATTTTTCAAAATTTAATTTGTGATTTTTTTTCAATTTCACTTTTTTTTCAAAAATTTTGTCCGAATTTATGATTTGCTTTTTCAAATTTGTGAACTTTAAAAATAAATCCAGGAAATATTTTAAATTTTTTCACAAATTTTCCAATTTTATGAACTTTTCAAAATTCATAATGTTTTTTCAAATTTGGTGAACTTTTTCAAAATGACAAACTATTTTCAAATTTTGTTATTTAAAAAAAAGATATTTTTTTCAGTTACTGATTTTTTTTAAAAACTGAAGTTTTTAGAAGTTTCTGATTTTTCTGTTTTTGACGGTGAACGGTCAACCAGTCTTTTGAACTTTTTTCAAAACTGCTTTGTTTTTTGAATTCATGAAATTTTTATTGCACGAATTATGTCAGTACAGTAAGAATAGCGAACGAAAACAATGAAGCTCGTGAGCGAGCCTGAGGGCTGAGAGGGAATTGGACTATGGCCAACGAACTAGCCTAGCGAGCGCCGACGCCTCAAAAGCCTAGTAGGATGTGCAACGGGCCGATGCATCCCGCGAGTCGCTGCGACCCAAGAATTCAACCGCCACGCGCCAAGAGCAAACAATACGGGACTAGCTAGATTGTTGCTGAGGGAGAACGAGCTCGATTTGCGAGGGAAAGATCAAGAATCCAAGGCGGGCGAAGGGCTTCCTTGCCGTCGGGATGAAGCACTCGTACCACAGCGCCTCCAGCTAAGTCGAGGGGAGTCCAATGGAGGAGAAGATGAAGGGGAGGAGAAGAAGACGAGTGGTTCGGTTCAGTGGGCTGGTTGGTGTGAGCACTAAGTTGAGCTTGCAATGATTTTCACATTTGCATTCATCGCATCAGTGGTTCATTTCAGCTTGGGTGAGGTAATAAGGCTCTAGGCAAACCTGACCAAACGGGCGTGCTTCATGGGACGGCCCAGAAGCAAGTTTGCCTGACATAGGACTAAACAAGATGTATCGGCCCCGCCGCGAGCCCTCCTCTTCGGCGTCCTCAGCGTCGCTTAGGCTAGTTTGCACTCGAAGGCGAGCAGCAGTGGGGCGGCCCAACATTGTTCATGTCCAGGAAGAAAAAAAACTACAACGTTATTATGCTGCGAGATGTGGGGTTAGAACCCGCATGTCTAAGTCGTCGGAGTTCTTATTTCAAAAAAAGTCGTCGGAGTTAGCGCAATAACCACTGCACCGCGATCACTTTGATGTGTTATATCCGAAAACAATACTATTTGACCCTTGTTTCAGTCCCAGTATAAATTATTTGAAAGAGGAAAACATAAATTTCAAAAAGAAGTCATGAATTTTTCAAAAGTTCATCAATTTTGAAAAAAAGTTCCTGGATTTTTTAAAAATGTTCACAAAAATAAAAAAACTTCATCAATTTTGAAAAAAAACTTCACAAATTTGAAATAAGTTCATCGGCTTTGAATTTTTTTTTGAAGGATTTGAAAAAAGTTCACAGAATTTTTAAGAAAAGTTCTTGGATTTTCGAAAAAGTACACGAATTCGAAAAAACTTATCAATTTCACCATATTTTGGGGAAAAGTTCATGAATTTGAAAAGAACATCAATTTTGATAAAAAAAAAGTTCAGGTATTTTGAATAAAAAGGAATAAAGGAACAAGAAAAAAGAAAGAATAAAAAAAGAAGGAAGAAAAGAGGAAAAAGGATGTAACAAATCACATCATGTCAGTTGCCTAGTTGTCTATCGTAGCTTAAATTAAACATGGAGGTCCTGATTTCGAATCACACCTGCGCACTCTTTTTGCAGTTTAAACAGATAAAAGGGAGGGCAAATGGTGGGCCTAGCAAGGAGGGGTGTGTGCGCCTGTTTGCGAAAAACCCTATAACGGGCGCTGAAGGCGCCGAATAGGGTTTGCGTCCTACCACATGCCTGGGTCGTGCCTGGCCGTGTGGCGGATCTAGGAATTCAACATTGGTGTTCAAATTTTTTTGAGGAAAGATTGTTCACAATAGCACAATATCTTAAAATATTGAGCAAATTACAAAATAGATAAGAAAACTACAACACCGGCATACACTCTGTCATGGCTTGAAAGCGAGATATGACAACATCATACTTCACTTGAAAAAGAACTCCTCAATAAATGTAACCAATCATTAAGAGTTGATTTCCCATTTTCTTCGGTAGCTTGTTTTTCCCATAAATCATTGAATGGAATACTCTCTCAACACTAGTTGTTACTATTGGTAGTATTAGGACCAATTTGAGAAGCTTGTAAACAAGGTTATAAGCAACACTCTTGTTTGTCTCAACAAGCTTAGCATAATGGAAAGATCGACTATATTTTTTACCATTAAACCTCTCATCTATATGCATATTTGTAATGAAGTGTGTGTGTTGATAAGGAATATGCACTAAATCTTCCTCCATGAAATTCGTAGGATAAAAATGTGCAAGCTTAACCAAGTGTCATCTACAGCTTGCAATTCAAAGATAATTCAATGAATGCTCTTTCTGCCTACAAATCAAAGTTAATTCATTTGTTATTTTTTTCTTCTAATGAAATCAAGCAGGCCCTCACTCCTCAGTATAATATACAACTATTTCTATTCAAATCAGAATAGTGGCCTTCAGTTGTGGATTTCGAAATGAATCGAATCAACAAATCGATGATTGCAATTGCATAGTTGGATGGGGGTCACCTTAGGCTTAAAAGATTGAGGTTGTTGGAGCCAAAGATCAAGTTGGATTGGTTGTTTTCGGAGGGAGAACAAGTTCGATTTGCGAGCGAAAGATCAAGAATTCAAGGCGAGCAGAGGGTTTCCTTAGCGTTGGGGCGAAGGAGCCGTACTACGCTGCTCCAGCCGAGTCGAGGGAAGTCCAGTGGAGGAGAAAATGAAGGGAAGGAGGAGAAGACGAGTGGTTCGGTTCGGTGGATTGGTTCGTGTGAGCACTGAGTTGAGACCAGCGGAGCGGAGAAGGAAGTCTATGTGGGTAGTGTTTGGTAGTCTGCAATGATTTTCGTACCTACATTGCATCGCATCGGTGGTTCATTTCAACTTGGGTGAGGTAATACGGGCTCTGAGCAAACTTTTCCGAATGGGTCATGCTTCGTGGGCTGGTCTAGAAGAAAACGTGCCCGACACAACATGTACCCGACCCAACACATGACTAAACGAGATGTGTTAGGCCCACGACCCGCCTGGGGTCGTGCCTGGCCATGATACGAGGTGCACGTGTCAGCACGACATCAACACGACATGTCAAGTTAAGTAACTGGGCTGGCCCAAGCACGACACATGCACTGATTCAAATTCCAAAGGGGAGCGCGCGCGCGCGCGCGCGGGGGGGGGGGGGGGGGGGGGGGGGGGGGGGGGGGGGGGGGGGGGGGGGGGGGGGGGGGGGGGAGGGGGGCATGTGCCGACCATGGTGAGAGGACAGGGGAGCGACCCCCATGCACTTTTAGCTTAGGGAGCTTTTTTAGCCCGTTTAGGGGCATTTGTAACCTTTTTAGGCGTAAATTTAATTTTTTTGCCATTGGAAGGGCAAATTGGTCCAAAAATTGTCAATTTTTTTGCTATAAATAAAGATGCCCACTCCCTCATTTCCCACACTTAAGCATGGCTGATCACAACCAGTTTGATAGCTTCCAAGCAAGTGATTTCGATCTTGATATACCCGACTTTGTTGATCCAAATCCCGACAATACCATATATTCTCCACTCGACGACAATACACCACCTTCACAATCTAGCACCCATTCCACTAGTGCCAACACTTGCTCCACCACCACCGGTGCAAAAAGTGCTCATCGCAAAACCTCCGAGGTGTCGGAGCACTTCGATGAAGAAATAGTTGAGGTGGATGGCATCCGCCAGACTAGAGCTAAGTGCAAAAGATGCACGAGTGTGTTGTCCGCGGGAGGTAAAGGAGGAGCTGGACACCTGAAGTGGACGCACGCGGCAAGAAGGATAGAGAACCTGCGGTGAAACAGAGCACGCTCAAGTTCTACCCTGACAGTTTGGTACGTAATTTCAGCTATGATGCTAATGTTCAGAGAGAAGCTCTTTGTCATTTAATTGTTGCTAATGATTTACCATTAGATTTTCACGAGTGTCATTTTTACTGAATATATTCAAACTCCTCGTACTCCTAATTCTAAACCAGTTTCTAGACAAACTAGAACTAGGATATGAGAAAGTTATGCAAAAATGATTTTAAGAAAATAAAATCAGACTTTCCTATAAGCACTTTTTCAGTCTTTTTAACGTATGATAAATGGAGTGGTCGGGTAAAGCATGACTACATTAGCGTGGTCGCTTATGTTAAAGAAAAGTGTGAACTAAAAAAGAGAATCATAGGATTTAAATTAATTGCACATACTGATGAGAACATTGCTGAAGCTATAGCTACAATTTACTTTTTTTTTTGCGAGGGCTATAGCTACAGTTTACTGATACCATTATATCTACTTATTTATTTTATAGTTGACCTTGTAATTTTTGTTGTGTGCATCAGTTTTGCAGAGACCGGGTATCATTCATTTTGTATTTTATCCGATTGATACTATATTTTGATTTAATAAAATCACTCTTAATAATAAAAGAAAAACGCTTGACTCCCTTGGATCCCTCCATGATTATTAGAGGGGCAGCGCTACACGTTCGCCGGCGGATAATCTGAAAAGATCCGCCCCCTCATCAGCCGTTAGATGTGGTCCAACCAACGCTTTAATTCCGTCCTCATTATTGTAACAAAGTCAGTGTTGTAGGACCCTCTTTGCAATAGAGTTCATGTTGCAGAAACATTCGAGTGTCACAGGTTTTTTTTCCGTCTTCACTTTTTGCAACATGAATGATGTTGCGGAAGGATTTTTGCAGCATAAATGATGTTGCACAAATTAGAGAAAGAACGGGAGCTTGAGAGGAACACGGGAGGCAACTGCGCTTGAGGGATCCAGATTCAGATCCTGCAACATACGAGTTGTTGCAGTGAAAAAATTACAACAAAGACTCAGTTACAAAACCATAAAAGATAATGCTAGAGCCCCGCAGGACACGCGTCATCCGGATGAAGCGGGCGGACGCCCGCGTGCAATCGCTGGTTGAAGCCAAGCTTTTCCCTTACAAGAGAGAAGTAATATGGAATGAAAGGAGTACCTAGGAGCATCAAGAAAATGTTAGCAAGAAACTCGTAATAATTGGCAAAATATACGCGCGTGCATCGTGTATCTCTGTGACTTTAGTTTTTTTTTTTGAGGGATCCGTTACTTTAGTTTTAAATTCATATCGGTACAAGCTGGCCCCAATCTTCTGTCTGAAGAAAATAAATCAGGCATGTAACGAAAGGTAAAGGCCGGTGCTACGCATTATCCGGATGACGTTTGCGGAATTTAAGTCGCCTAGCCAGCCTTGCGATCCAGCCTATCCAACGGTCCCAACTTCCCCCGCTGCACTACTGCCCCGCTGACGGACGCATCACATGGGATGGGCTGGGTTGGGCCACACGCTTTTTGCATGCACACAGATACGTCACCTCTGCATGGCAATATATCAAAAAGAAAAGAACGTACACAGGCGACCATGCGATGGTGGTCTGACTGTTGTGGCCATAGTGTGAGAGCGCGAGCTGTGCTGCGATCGCTGGGCGGCGGCGATGCTACGAGGCATGCTGCGACGAAAGCACGGCCGCTTCAACGATGTTGCAACGACATGCTTCGACGGCCGCGGAGATGGTGCGACGGCGTGCTTCGACGGCCGCGGTGATGCTACGATCCCTTGCTACTTCGATGATGTTGCGACGACACGCTTTGACGGCTACGGCGATGTTACGACGACAACTTGTCTGCTTCAAGGATGTTACGACAGCATGCTTCGACGACCACGACGGGTGTTTCGGTAGCCACGGCGATGCTACATTGGCAACCTGTCTGCTTCAAGGATGTTGCGACAGCATGCTTCGATGGCCACGACGGGTGCTTCGGTAGCCGCGGCGATGCTACAATGTCAACCTTTCTGCTTCAAGGATGTTGCGACGGCATGCTTCGACGGCCAGGACGGGTGCCTCGGTAGCTGCGACAATGCTACAACGCCAACATGTCTTCTTCAAGGATGTTGCGACAACATGCTTCAATGGCCACGAAGAGTGCTTCGGTAGCTGCGGTGATATTATGACGGCAACCCGGCTGCTTCAAGGATGTTGCGACGGCATGCTTCGACGGCCACAACGAGTGCTTTGGTAGCTGCGGTGATGCTACGATGGCAACCCGACTGCTTCTATGATGTTGCAATGGTGTGCTTCAACAGTCGTGGCAATGATATGCGACGAACCGCAACGACGACTGCTTCAAACGGTCACGGCGGTGCTGCGATGGCATGTTTTGATGACCGCGGCGATAATCCAACGAAGGCCCGACTGCTTCGACGATGCTGTGACGGCGTGCTTCCCTATTGTGGAAGTGTTGCGACGATGGCACGACTGTTGTGACGGTGCTACGACGGCAGTCCGGCTGCTCCGATGATGATGCAATAGCATCTATGCTTCGACGACCATGGTGGCAGCGGCGGCATCAACGAAACTACCCTAAGCATTGCTATATCCAAGCAACCCAAGCAACCTATGACACCATGAGCTTGCTAGTATCAAATCCAACAAACGCCAACAATCAACGTTAAGAATATGATGTTATGGAATCTTTGTTTGTTGCTTGCTAAGTGCTTTCTATTAAGATTATTTGTAGCATCACGAACATGCATAGCTACATGGCTAAACACTACGTGAGAAAGTAGAGGTAGAAATAGAATAGACTATTAAACAATCACGGGACCACTTAGCTTCAGGCGCGCGTCTAAGCCACTACCACGGCTACGCGGTCAGGTTGGCGGGCTAAGTTTGCGTGCGGGTAATAAGAGGCTCCGCGCCACAGCGATCGAACGGCGCCGGAGGCGGCTGATGAAACCAACAAATCATCCGACTGTTTTTAAACATTTTCCGTAAACAAATCGTAAGAGTTGACTGGAATCTAAAGACATGTGGCAATTAATGGACAGCACAATCTGAGGGGCAAATGCCGCGAAGATCACCACCTGTGCTTGTAATCGCAGGTGTTTCCAGCGGAGGGAGATGCCAGCACGAATTAATAAAACACTCTGCAACTGAAACTTTCTTTACGATGAACGACGGAATATTATTGCACCGCCGGCGGTAAATGGTGACTCTCTCTCTCTCTCTCTCTTCGAAACGGAGGCAAAGATTGCCTCATCTATTAATTAAGCAGAAGATAATTGTCTAATTAATTACGAAAAACCGGACAAAAACCAAAACAACAAGGGCCAAGCCCACTCCCAAAGACTGACACACACAGTGCAAAGCCCACCCTCATCGACAACATGTCGACCTGTAGCCAGACAACATAGCTCCGACTCTGACGGAGAACTCAGAAGAACAAAACCAAGCGAAAGCTGGGGCCACGGAAGATCGCCGAACGGGCCACTTGCAGCCAGTCATCATATACCACAGGGCCCCATCGCCGCAACTTCGACTCCACAACAACAAACAAAACGAGGCAATACGGCGGACACGCCGGAGAAGAGCCGACTACCGCAACCATTGCCGCGTCGCCGACATCACTCCCACCATCATCGTTGCCACAGAAGCCTGGCCGCCACAGTGATCCTCTCGGGGCCGCCGCCCCGACATCCACTGCTCCGTCGCGCCCAGCGCACTCCACCGGCACCGCCTTCCGGGGCCGCCGCCCCGACATACCACCGTTCCCCTCGAGCAGCAACGCTGCACAGCCCAGCTGCCCGCGGCCCACGCTGCTCAGGGCAACCACTCACAGACCATGAACGTAGCACCACATCCGGGGCCGTCGCCCCGACAGAAAGTCAGACCACCCCCTCTGTGGCGCATCGACCGAGCCGAGAGCCCCACTGCCCAAGTGGGACAAGGATGCCACCCAACCAATGTCGAGATAGAGCCCCACCTCATAGAGCTGCCACTCGCATTGTTCCCAAGATCGCCATCTCGGCGCACAATCATAAACCACCCGGAGCCGCCGCCCCGACGTCCACTGTCCCCACCGACGAAGAGATCCGTGCAAACCGCAATATGCTAACTCTCCAAGACGATGCCTCAAAGAAGGAAACGACGTAGTCGCCGTCATTGCCCGCTTCGACCATCCGAAGCTAGTGATTTCTCCCGGAGAGTCGTATAATGGAGCTCCACGACAACACCTTCAAGAAGGGGAACGACACCATGGCCATGGCGCCGCTATTGCCGGCACCGACCCAAAGTCAGTGCTGGAATTTCGCCCGGAGCTCCTCTACACCTCCGAATCCAAGCAGATCTGAAGCACTGCACAACACACAATCCCCCGGTCGACGTCCATCGGCTCCACCTCGTGGTGCAGCAGCCGCCGCACCTCGCAAACGCACTAGACCCGCCAGATCCGCGACTTCTGCCAACCTGCGCGGCCACGCCTGGCCGCCCGTCGTGGCTGATACGTCTCCAACGTATCTATAATTTTTGTTTGTTCCATGCTATTATATTATCAATCTTGGATGTTTTATATGCATTATTATGCTATTTTATATTATTTTTTGGGACTAACCTATTAACCTAGTGCCCAGTACCAACTGCTATTTTTTCTTCTTATTTTTGTATTTACAGAAAATCAATACCAAATGGAGTCCAAATAGAACGAAACTTTTTGACGATTTTTCTTGGACCACAAGACACCCTGGAAGCTTCGGGAGGAGGCCAGAAGGGCCACGAGGCGGCGACAAGCTCAAGGGGCGCGCCCGGGGGGGGGGGGGCGCGTGGGCCCCCCTGTGGCTCTCCTAACCCTAATTCTTCGTCTATAAATTTCCAAATATTCCCCGAAGACCAGAGGAGCACCAAAAAAATACTTTTCCATCGTCGCAAGTTTCTGTCTTCGAGAGATCCCATCTGGGGACATTTTCTGGTACTCTGGCGGAGGGGGATTCGATCACGGAGGGCTTCGACATCAACCTTGCCGCCCTTCCGATGATGTGTGAGTAATTTACCACAGAACTACGGGTCCATAGCTAGTAGCTAGATGGCTTCTTCTCTCTCTTAAATCTTCAATACAATGTTCTCCTCGATGTTCTTGGAGATCTATTCGATGTAATCTTCTTTTGCGGTGTGTTTTGTTGAGATTTGATGAATTGTGGGTTTATGATCAGATTATCTATGAATATTATTTGAGTCTTATCTGAACTCTTTTATGCATGATTTATATAGCTTTGTATTTCTCTCCGATCTAGTGATTTGGTTTGGCCAACTAGATTGATTTTTCTTGCAATGGGAGAGGTGCTTTGTAATGGGTTCAATCTTGCGGTGCTCAATCCCAGTGACAGAAAGGGACATGACACATATTTGTATTATTGCCATTAAGGATAAAAAGATGGGGTTTGTTCATATTGATTGGATCTATCCCTCTACATCATGTCTTCTTACTTAAGGCGTTACTTCGTTCTTGTTAACTTAATACACTAGATGCATGCTAGATAGCGGTCGATGTGTGGAGTAATAGTAGTACATGCAGGCAGAAGTCGGTCTACTTGTCTCGGACGTGATGCCTATATACATGATCATTGCCTTGGATATCGACGTAACTATACGCTTTTTTATCAATTACTCAACAGTAATTTGTTTACCCACCGTATGCTTTCTTTCAAGAGAGAAGCCTCTAGTGAAAACTATGGCCCCCGGGTCTATCTTTTATCATATTATTTTTCAGATCTATAAAATAAAAAACACAAAAATACCTTACCGCAATTTATTTACTTTTATTTTATTTCATACTTTTACTTATCTTTTATATCTATCACTATCAGATCTTATCCTTGCAAGTAACCGTGAAGGGATTGACAACCCCTTTATCGTGTTGGGTGCAAGTATTTGTTTATTTGTGCAGGTACACTATTGGGGACTTGTGTGTTCCTCCTACTGGATTGATACCTTGGTTCTTAACTCAGGGAAATACTTATGTCTACTTTGCTGCATCACCCTTTCCTCTTCAAGGGAAAAACCAACGCAAGCTCAAGAAGTAGCAGTGGCCACCACGTGCCGCCTCGCGCCTGCACAACCACAACTGAGCTGCAGTTGCAGCTCACCCCCGCCGCGCGCTAGATCCGCGCCGGCCTCGCTATCCTGCACGCCTGCCCATGCCCGCGCCTTACCAGCCACCACACGCCCGTGAACCACCCGCGGCCGAGCTGCCACGCCCCTGCACCTCAGTGCAGCCCGCCACGTGCGCATCCACGCCGCCGCACGCATCCACGACAGCCAGATCTGCGCCATCCACGCATCCAGAACCGGCGCTGTGCCAAGGCACACCAGCGCCGCCCTGAAGCCTTGGCCACCCCGTCCGCGCACCTTCGCGTCGCCCGAAGCTTGGCCCGGAGCTCGCCCACGCACCGCTGCAGTCATGCGCCCCCATGCCTCCATGTCGTCCGAGGGAGGCCGAAGCTGACCAGATCCCGTCACTGCCGGGCTTTGCCCGGTGGCATGAGCCGACGACGGTGAGGGGGAGGAAGGGAATGGAGGTGGCAGCGACGGGAGCTGGGTCTCCGCCCGAGCCGCTCCAGGGAGCGACGAGGGGGACGGGAGATGTAAGATTTGATGTGTTCCTTGGGCTCTGTTTGTGGCATATCGCTTTTGACCCCACTATCACTCACTCATTACCTCCTTTGGTTGGTTTGTGGAAACTCTGTAGGCGTTTTATAGGATAGGATTTGTTTCTTAAAATAAATCCTTCGGCGCCCTTTGTTTTGTTTGTAGGAATGAATTCCTATTTCTACGTAGGATTAGAACCAATCCTTCATATTTTAAAGGAAAATATATTAGTCTGGACTCAATGAAAATTTTCTATCACATCAAATGGAACCTCTTTTTTTAATGGAAATTGGGATACCACTTCTTAGAATTTTTCATCTCTATGATATTCCTATCCAATGAAATAAAGGAGGCCATAGTCTGCAATGGATGCCAGTGGTCGGCACCATCGAGAAGGGGCCTCACTAGACACCAAGGGATGGATTTTTTACATTTGTACTGCTTCGTCAAACGCAATTGATAGAACTAGCACCTCTGATTTGATGGCCAAAAATATCTTTCTTTTCTTTGGAAAAGGAGGATGACACCCGACCTCTGCATCAGAGTGATGCATGCAGCTATATTATTAAAAAAGGTAACAAATAGTCTGAGATCCTAATCTGGCTCACAAACGAAGCACAACAAAAAGGTAAGTAAAAGGTGCCGCAGCCGGCGAAAATAGTAACAGGCTACGATGCCTATACACCTAGCCTATTATTAGCTCACCATCCAAATCGATTGAAGATAACCCGTGCTACCATCTCCCAACGGTTGCACCTAGTAACCAAAAACTCTCTGGAGTCCGCATGAGTGAGTAACGACCACGTACGGATCCAAGTAGTAGCCCTGTAGATAACCTGCAAAAAGTTGATAAATTTTTTCCGGTTAAAAATAATGTTGTTCCTAGTGTTCCATATAGCCCAAAGTAATGCACATATCCCAATCCGAATATGTCTCGCTATAGTTGATTCAACTCCGTTTAGCCACGTCCCAAATAACGTGTTAATGCAAGTTGAAGGATTAACGTTGAAGGCTATGTGTATCATGCGCCATAGTAGCTTTGCCAACGGGCAATCGAGAAAGAGGTGTTGTATAGTTTCATCCTGGTTGCAGAAACAACATCTAGAACTACCTACCCAACTACGCTTAACCAAATTATCCTTCGTCAAGATCACTCCCTTGTGGACAAACCACATGAAGATATTAATTCCAAGCGAAACTTTAATTTTCCAGATATGAAGGGATCTCGGAATTGGCTCAGTATCAATTAGATCCACATACATAGACTTCACTGAGAAACTACCATTTGTAGATAATTTTCAATGAATGGTGCCTGACTGGTCAGAAAATTGAACCTCCATCAACCTGCGGACCAAGTGCAACCACGAGTTCCAACGTTCCCCCACCAGAGACCTTCAAAATTGGATATTAAGGGGGACTGAGTATAGTACTGTAGCAACATAAACTTCCTTACGTTGTACAATATTATATAAAGTGGTATATTATAAGGCTAGGGCCGTCTCCCCTAACCATGCATCTTCTCAGAATCTAGTTGTGTTACCATTGCCAACGATGAATTTTACCATCTGAAAAAACGAGACTTTCATCTTCATCAACCCTTTCTAGAAAGGCGAATCATTAGGCCTAGCGGTAACATGGGCCAAAGTCTTAGATTGGAGATACTTATTACGCAAAATTTGTATCCACGTACCCTCAGTCTCCGTAGATATTCTAAATAACCATTTGAAAAGGAGGCATTTATTCTTAACTTCTAAGTTTATCCCTAACCCGCCTTGGTCTTTGGGTCTGCAAATAATATCCCATCTGGCCAACCTGTATTTCGTCTTAACCTCATCATATTGCCAGAAAAATCGAGATCGATAGAAGTCTAATCTTTTTCGTGCCCCTACCGGTACTTCAAAGAAAGATAGGAGGAACATCGGCAAACTCGTATGTTTATTTGTGTGTGTGCGATGTTGGTTGTGTGCATCCTATCTAGATAGAGGATGGGTGTGTGTGCTCATGTTGTTTGTCTCCACTTGATGCTTCATAAGTCAATAAAATGCACCCTTTCTTCAAAAACAAACATTCTATTAGAGCATTAGAAGAGGAGTGGTACAAACACGCTCTTCTTCCACCTCTCGCCTTGCCACACCTCGTGAACGAGGTGAGTACAGAGCTATATCATGTGTGGGCTTTATTAATTTTCGCTAGTGATAATTAATTGCCAATAATTTACGAGTCATTAACGGACATGATATGAATCTAAAACATCGGATCGTGAGTTGCCCAACTCGGTTGTGGGCCTAATCACACGTCTCCCCATCAAACCACTTATATATTGGAGGTGGCAACCCTAGGCCTTATCTGATCAGATTGCATCTGCTTGCCTCCCCGCGTGCAACCCACCATCGTTCCTCTTTCTGTTGTTGCTTCTGGCGATCGCATCCCTTTGACCGCATGCACGACTGTATGGGAGAGCAAGCCTCCGCAACCCCTTCTTTTGTGATCCTGCATTGGGAGAAGTGACGGAGTCGATTCCGAAGATCATGGGTAGGGGGTCCGAGTTAGTAGCCTTGACATGATGGTAACAGAGACACGAGGTTTTCCCCAGGTTCAGGCCCTCCGAGGAGATAAAACCCTACGTCCTGCTTGAGGGAAATATACCCTAGAGGCAATAATAAAGTTTTTATTATTATATTTCCTTATTCATGATAAAGGTTTATTATTCATGCTAGAATTGTATTGACCAAAAACTTAAACACATGTGTGAATACATATACAAACACTACAAAAAAAGACACATTCGTGACATTTTGGCCTGAACGATTTTTTTTCCTGTCATGCTTATGACACTTCTATGACGATAATTGTGACAAAACCTGGTATCATCATAGATGTGGTGGGCTCCTACTTCTATGACAAAAAATCATGACAGAAAATGGGCTTTTCGTCCTGGGCGGGCCGGAGATGCACCTGCATGACATTCTTTCGGCCATCCATGACAGAAAAAATCATGGTAGAAGCGAGGGCGAGGAAAATTTCGGGGAGTTCCCGGTTACGGTGGGTGGTCGGGGCCGAGCGATGCATGGAGGTTTGCGTGTTTCTCTCGTACACGTACGTGTGTGTGTGTGAGGCGTTGGGCTCTAACTGAACCCGAGCGAGGCGTTTGCTTATTAAACCCGAGCGATTGCACTAGCTACACGCGTTACTGAACCCGAACGATCGATCCCTTGGCTGTTAACTGAACCCGAGCGATTCCTTCGCTGCTGCTGCTAACTGAACTAGAGCGATCGATCGCTGCTGCTTACTGAAGCCGATCGAACCTGCTGCCTCTTGATGAACAGTGAACGTGGGGGTTGGTTGAACGAGTCGAGACGTACATGGTTGGGGTTGGATGAACAGTTCCCGGTGGGGGTTGGATGAACAGGACCCCGTGGTAGTAGGTCGTTGCCGTTGGATGAACAGGACCCCGAGAGGAGGCCACCACAGCCGAGCTGGTTGGGGGTGGATGAACAGGACCCCGTGGAGGGCTGGTTGAACAGTAGCCGGTGGAGGGCTGGATGAACAGTAGCCCGTGGATGAACAATAGCTGGTGGAGGCAGGAGGAAGACAGCATGGATGAATAGTGCAGGTGGAGGCTGAAGGAAGTCGACGGTGGGTGAACAGTAGCCTGTGGAGTCCTGTTTTGTGGTACGCCACACCCCTCCCGATGAATAGGACCCCTGTTTCGACCGTAGCACTCCAACAC
Organism: Thinopyrum elongatum; assembly: GCA_011799875.1. Classification (NCBI taxonomy): domain Eukaryota; kingdom Viridiplantae; phylum Streptophyta; class Magnoliopsida; order Poales; family Poaceae; genus Thinopyrum; species Thinopyrum elongatum. Next base: position 124,880,357 of record CM022297.1, read on the forward strand.
AAGTCCGTTTCCTCCGTTTTGCGGTACGCCACACCCCTCCCGATCAACAGGACCCTGTTTCGACCGTAGGCACTCGAACAGAAGTCTGTTTCCTTCGTTTTGCGGTACGCCAGACCCTTCCCGATGAACAGGACCCCGTTTCGACCGTACGCGGTCGAACAGAAGGCCCGTTTCCTCCATTCTGCGGTACGCCAGACCTCGTTTCGGTTGTTCCGTCCAAGCCGGTTGGCTCCCAATGAACACGACGTATTCCGTTGCCTCCCGATGAACACGACGCTGTTTCCTCCATTGCGACCCAGCCGGTTGGCTGCCGATGAACAGGACGACGTCGCTGTACGCGTTCGAGACCCCGCCCGTATGTACGTACGTAGCCGTATTTACTTTCTTGCAGCGTGGTGTACGTACGTGTACACAATATAGACGGGACTGCGTGGTATGCTACGTCCGCGCCTCTACTACGACACGTGCCGCTCCTTACTCGGCCACAGTTCATCGCTGCAGAGAGACCGATCGACCAGTATGTATGTACACGTTCGCGACAACGCTACGTACACTTCGACCTGGTGGGTCCCAGCTGCCAGGGAGGATAAAGACGCACTTCCTTGCGTGCGAAGATATAGCTCGTGGGTCCCAGCTGTCAGGGGGAAGAATCAATTTTTTTGCCCGTAATATGGACGCACTTCCTTGCGTGCAAAGATGTAGCTGGTGGGTCCATCTGTCAGCCTCACCGCGTAGAGTCCTCTTTCGATGGCTGTCGTTCGTTGACCATGTTGACCACGCCGCGCGGATATCACCCATGCGGTGGACGACGGCGAGGCCTAAGATTGGAACGATCCGGAGTCGTGGAACAAGGGGCACTCGAGTCCCTGGCGGAGGGGAGTACGAGGGACTGGTTCGGCTGCCGGGTGAGGCTGCCTTCACCGGAGAATAATAGAAGGTGTGGGTGAGTACAGGTATGACCTGGCCACCGTTGGGAGTAGGGTAGGGCGGCGAGGCCTGCGCGGCAGCACAGCCGGCCACGGGAGGCAGATGCAGGCGCTCCAGCCGGCGATGGTTTTGGCGGCTGGAGCTAGAGCAACTAGATCAGAGATTGAAGAAGCAGGATCGCCGTTGGATGTCAATCCAACGACTACAGATGTCAGAATAATTTGTTGACTTTTTGTTTTAGACCATTAAATCGTTTTGTTCACTAAATGGACAACACCTTGCGCAGACTTCGTCTAGTGGGCCAACAAAGTCAGCTTCGAAAGCTGTGGCGGAATGCAGCCCATTTATTTAGGTTTTACAACCCATTTCATTTTGTTCGCCAATACATCTATTTCCTGGGCTTTGACTCAAAAAATAATCTATTTCCTGGGCTGGGTAAAAATAATAATAGCCGATTTACTATTTATGATAATTTACAGCTCATTTGATTATTTATTCGAATATACCTATTTACTGAGCTGGGTGAAAAGTAATATTGCGTACATGCAGCGCATTTAGCATTTCTGATAATTTACAAGCCATTTGATTTTTAGTAGAAATGGACCCATTTTCTGGGATGGGTGAAAAAACAATGATGATCTGGACTGAGCATTTTGTATAAAAAATAATATTGAGATACGAATATTATTAAAAAATTAAGTTGGGCTTGGTAATCTTATTATATAAAAAATAAACTGGGTTGTGCATTTTATTAAAAGAAACATAGGCTAGGCTGCCCTTATTTTAAGATCTTGTGTACAACTGTCGGCCCAGTTGCATTGCTGATGTTCAACAAAAAAGGCCTGTGTAGTACAGTATAACTTTACATGGCTACTCAGTCCACATTCAACGACGCCTGAAAAGGCCCAAATAAGGCTTTTGTACAACTTTTTGAAGTCACTAAGCTCAATTAATAACTTAAGGAAAACGTTAGAGTACAGTGGAACCTAATTAAAAACTGTCACGAGCGAAGAAATAATTCAACGGGTCCCACTTGTGTGTGTGCGCGCGCACGCGTGTGTGTGTGTGAGAGAGAGAGAGAGACCCATCGGTCGATGCTCGTAAATACATTTTTCAGCCATATGCATTGCTGATGCTCAGTAAAAACTTATATAGTTGACACAATCATATAGAACATCATAGCACACTGAACTTGCATACAAAAATTTCACGCAGGCGGCACAATCAGGGTGGAAGCAGTGGATTGCTACGGGTAGGGCTATGTTGAAACCAACGAACTCGTACATAACGGTTCATCGTCTTTATCAATGACGGGGAAATATCTTGAATGTTGTATATAGAAAACAGACAGACAACACAATAAGTTCTGCTAGCACATTAAGTTGATGTACACCCCTTTCTTAAAAAAGTTCAGGTACAAAAATAGAACAGGTCACAATCAAATGTACTGGCACATCAGTGCTTCACACCGATAGTTCGGAGTTAACTGGTATCTGAGAAGATTCAGTTGTTACCTCAAATTAGAGCACATCCAGGCAGCCAGCCCTGCCTCTTCTCCCAAAGAAGCAGTGGCCTCCGTCGCGCGATGGAGTAGGCCCTGTGCCATCCATCGTTCCGAGCAACACGGGGAAAGTCTGACGTTGACTCCTGTAATGGACGTCGTCGACGGACACTGGCACCAGCGGCGGCGGCAGGACTTCGATTGATGGATTGACCACTTCTTCGACATTCACGAACACTCGATATAGGTACATCCCTAACGTGGTCCGCGGCGGCCTTGGTGGCGACGAATAGTATAACCCCGGTTCCTGCACTGGTATCTCAACACCAATCACCTTCGGTATGGTGGACGGCTTCTTCATCCATGCCATAACCGTCAGAGCTCAGCTGTCTGGAGGAACAAACATACTTACGAGCTCACCTCCAAGGTCATTGATAAGCTCATTCATGGACTCGCTGTTCCAAGCACGTCGAGGCATGCCGTGGAAGGTAAGCTTTGTTAAAAACTCAAGCTCAGAGGGCACCGAGCCCCATCCTGGGTGCCACCGATCAAAGCTCACCAGCGCACCATCGTAGAACAAACGCCGGGAAGATTCGAACACACGACTGCAGTCGAAAGTTGTCCGGAACCTGACGAAGAAATCAGCCGGTGGCGGACAGCTTTCGACGAGCAAGTCACTTATTTGGATGCCGTGCGCAAAGCCAAGAGCTTTGACAAGGTCGTCCGGCGAGACGGGAGGCCGGTCGCCATTGATGGTTACCATCAACACTTTGCCGGCAAACTGGTCGTCAAGCGCCGCCATGCTACTGTTGAGCGACAACACGCAGCGCCCGAAGGCAGGACGGACCTCAGGATCTCTGGCTCAGAGATCCGTGTTGACCGGCGACATGATAGTGTGCTTGAGTACAGGGAGTACATGAGGGGGATTTGGGGGAACTGGAGTAGGAATCGAGATTCCAGAGGTGGGGGAGGGGCGGGAGATTGGGGATGAAAAGGTAGCATGAATTTCGAACACGCGCCAATATGCTCTCGGCGCGCAAGCGCACGAAAACACCGGTGGCGCCCACATGTCGGCCTAAGAGTCCTTTTTTTTTGAGAGCCCGACCTGAGAGTCATAATTGACCTGTTTGGCATTGCGTTACTACTCGGCCCCTATTCAATGACACCTCACTGGCCCAAACAAGTGTACATCATCGAAAAGACACTGAGCTCAAATTATAACTTGAAAAAAGGAGATATACTCTGAACAATGGAGAATGGTGATGCCCTCATTTAGCCTACCAGCAGTTCAAGACAATAAACAGTTCGAAACAACGATATATACAACATTCAAACACTGACTAGTGACTACTACTGACATAAACAGAAAGACATGATAATTCATAAGAAGTCTTGCTACACCACCAAAACGCACCCATCTGCAGCGGTCAGACTCTCGTGATCCAGACGAGAATGACATTCTAAATAGAGGCAACTATTACATAGTAAGAGTGACATAGACGAGGATGACCAAATGACAAGGAATATGCATAACAAAAGAGAGAACTACCCATCCAGAACAAGCAGCAAAGACAACAAGTCATTCGAAGAGGGATGATCCAACACCATCATAATTTGCAGCCCCGCTTCAGCCACCAGTGATTCGGAGACACCAGTACTCCACCCTTTCAACACAATAGCCCAATTACCTATCAACCTGAAGGCTTGAACCACATCACTGCCTGTCGGACTTGAGACATACAAGGATCAAAGTTAATCCAGATGCGTTTGTCCTTCTCACCTTCTTTTGGCTACAGGCTGTATCATTGACAAACAGGGGAGTTTGCTCCCGAAGTCCTAGGGCTCGCCGTGTAGACACAGTTTTCCCTAGCAAACAGAGCCTCTCTGCCATCAAGGTCCTTGCCAACGGTGATCTCCTGGTTAATCGGATAATTGAGTCCGAGAAACAAAGAGTGTGAACCAAGGCTGTTTACCCGCCTCCAACTCAAAAATCCTGAAGGCCCCAACAAGCTGATATCCTGCTCATAGACGTAACAGCCACTGTCTGGATACTCACGTATTTCACGGTGCTTGTACACAGTGGGGTTTTTGCAATATAACTTTTTCGGCTCATGTGTGCGAATGATCATCAGTCTTTTGCCGTTGTCTGATTGAGCGAGGAACCAGTTGTGCTTCCCTGTTTTTGGCAAAGGTGGTGTGATTACAAAGGGCAGTAACTGTAGGGACACTGCATCATATAAAAAAGGACTGGCATTGTTAATGTAAGATCAGCATTGTTCAGAGTATGAGTAGGATAATGCAAGAAACAACATTGATCTGTCCCTATTGGAACTGCGGGGAAAATATAGGGAAATGTATACTGGGTTCGAAAATATAGAAGTGCCATGCATGGTTATACTCATGTTATCTCGCAATCGATTCTTCACAGGAAACTACCATGTCATGCATGTTATGTAATCATGTTCTGTGCTCACAAACAAATTCTTCAAGGAAACTAACAGACCATGCATTGTTATATACTCATGTTCTGTGGGCAAAATTTTTGTGAGGATATTATTCTAGCCATTGATTGCTGAAGGGCGAATAGAGGTATGTACACATGTTAAGCATTACAGGATTTCACTACTTCCAAATATAGAGTTCTCCATATGCACATTTACTTCCCTAATGTATGGTTAGATGAAACCAACAGTGTGATGCATGTTTGTCCATCATGAAAATGAGGAAACTAACATGGCTATTGATGCACACTCATATTTAGTAGTATATAGATTACTATAAAGTAAGGAGAATATCCATATCTTCCTAACCGTTTGATTATTCAAGGGTACAAATTGGCTGTAATGACATGGTCACAATCGCATGAATTAACTCATTCCAAATATAGCCGATTTACGGCGTCTCTAATACATTGCCATAGTTCTACTCAAATTCTGCTCAAACAGGGATATGCCAATCATCACAAAAAGTTCAAACAGTGTCATGGCATTATCGTTAAAATCAGACGAAAACAACTTACACGCGTCGTCCCAGCAATACGTGGTGCCATCTGCTTTGTCGATCGCGTAGATGATGCCATTGTGTTCAATAGCATCACAGAAGTGTGTATCAGTTTTGACGATCCACTGCGAGATGAATCGTCTCCAGCTAAAGAAGGCACCGGCAGAAAGATAGGTGAGTCCGCGGTCGAACAAGGCAATTAGCTTGAAGTCTGCGTAATCCGCATATCGTGTGGGCACGTGGCAGATTACAATCTTCTGAAAACAAGGTCCGTCCAACTGACGTGGTAATTGATACGTCCATTTTGCATCATGTTTTCCTACTGTTATTTATGATGTTTTTATGCATAATAATGCTTTTTGGAGTAATTCTAATGCCTTTTCTCTCATAATATGCAAGGTTCACACAAAGAGGGAAAATTCCGGCAGCTGAAAATCTGGACCTGAAAAAGCTACGTCAGGCTACCTATTCTGCACAACTCCAAATGAGCTGAAACTTCACGAGGAATTTTTATGGAATAAATAAGAATTATTGGAGCAAATAACTACCAGAGGGGGCCCATCAGGTGGGCACAACCCACCTGGGCGCGCCAGGGAGCCCAAGCGCGCCCTGGTGGGTTGTGCCCTCCTCAGCCCACCTTCGGTGCCCCTCTTCTGGTATATAAGTCATTTTGACCTAGAAAAAATAAAGGGAGGACTTTCGAGACAAAGCGCCACCATCTCGAGGCGGAACTTGGGCAGGAGCACTTTTGCCCTCCGACGGAGCGATTCCGTCGGGGGAACTTCCCTCCCGGAGGGGGAAATCATCGTCATCATCATCACCAACAACTCTCCCATCTTGGGGAGGGCAATCTCCATCAACATCTTCAACAGCACCATCTCCTCTCAAACCCTAGTTCATCTCTTGTGTTCAATCTTCCGGAACTATAGATTGGTACTTGTGGGTGACTAGTAGTGTTGATTACATCTTGTAGTTGATTACTATATGGTTTATTTGGTGGAAGATTATATGTTTAGATCCATTATGCTATTTAATACCCCTCTGATCTTGAGCATGATTATCATTAGTGAGTGGTACTTTTGTTCTTGAGGTCACGGGTGAAATCATGTTGCAAGTAATCATGTGAACTTGATATGTGTTCGATATTTTGATGATATGTATGTTGTGATTCCCTTAGTGGTGTCATGTGAACGTCGACTACATGACACTTCACCATATTTGGGCCTAAGGGAATGCATTGTGGAGTATTTATTAGATTATGGGTTGCGAGAGTGACAGAAGCTTAAACCCTAGTTTATGCGCTATTCCGTAAGGGACTGATTTGGATCCAAAAGTTTAATGCTATGGTTAGATTTATTCTTAATACTTTTCTCGTAGTTGCGGATGCTTGCGAGGGGGTTAATCATAATTAGGAGGTTTGTTCAAGTAAGAACAGCACCTAAGCACCGGTCCACCCACATATCAAATTATCAAAGTAGCGAACACAAATCAAACCAACATGATGAAAGTGACTAGATGAAATTCCCGTGTACCCTCAAGAACGCTTTGCTTATCATAAGAGATCGTTTTGGCCTGTCCTTTGCCTCAAAAGGATTGGGCTACCTTGCTGCACTTTTATTACCATTACCGTTACTTGCTCGTTACAAATTATCTTGCTACCAAACTACTCGTTATTTATAATTTCAGTGCTTGCAGACATTACCTTGCTGAAAACCGCTTGTCATTTCCTTCTGCTCGTTGTTGGGTTTGACGCTCTTACTTATCGAAAGGACTATGATTGATCCCCTATACTTGTGGGTCATCAAGGCTCTTTTCTGGTGCCGTTGCCGGGGAGTGAAGCGCTGTTGGTAAGTGAAAATCGGTAAGGAAAAATTATTACTACGTGCTGAAATTTATTGTCACTTGTTACTATGGAGAACAATCCTTTGAGGGGTTTGTTCGGGGTATCTTCACCTCGACCGGAACCACAATTAGTTACCCCTCAACCTATTGCACCTACTAAAAATATTGGTTATCAAATTCCTTCAGGTATGATAGAACAACTGCTAGCTAATCCTTATGCAGGAGATGGAACCGAACATCCTGATATGCACTTGATATATGTGGATGAAATTTGTGGATTATATAAGCTTGCAGGTTTACCCGGAGATGGAGCTAAGAAGAAGGGTTTCCCTTTATCTTTGAAGGGAAAAGCATTGGCATGGTATAGGCTGTGACGCCCCCGGCTAAATCGTGCACTAACCATACACGCAAATGCACACGATCAAGCCTAAGGACCCACTTGAAGATATCACAACACAACTCTAAAACATAAATAAAGTCATACAAGCTTTATATTACAAGCCAGGGGCCTCGAGGGCTCGAATACATAAGCTCGCATACAAGCGTCAGCAGAAGCATCAGATATCTGAGTACAGATATGAAACAGAAACAGATAAGCCTTTAGAAAGGCGGGGCAAAACAAAATCTATGATCGAAAAGGCGCAGGCCTCCTGCCTGGGACCCTCCGATCCTACTCCTGGTCGTCTGCAAGCTCGTAGTAGTAACCACCCTCGGGGTGGTACTAGTAGTCGTCGGCAGGGGCAGCTGGCTCTGGGGCTCCATCCTCTGGTTGCGTCAAAAGGACATGGGGAAAAAGAGGAAGCAAAGCAACCGTGAGTACTCATTCGAAGTACTCAGCAAGCAAAGGATCTACACTACATATGCAACATTATCAAAGAGAGGCTGTATATGTGGACTGGGCTACAGAAATGCCAGAATAGAGAGAAGGCCTATTCCTATCGAAGACTAGCATCTTCAGCGGTCTTGCAGCATTAGAAGAGTGTAGATTAGTACAGTATAAAGTAGTAGCAGAGTTAATTTATCAACCTCAGCCAGAGATCCTTTCTCTACTCCCTGCGAGAAAGAGATCCCAGAGCCATACTATCCATTTCTCATCACAAGTATCCAGTTCTAGTTGTATCGATCAGGATACAACTCCGAGCGTCCGTTACCGAGGATCCGGCTATGCATAGATTAGTTCTTCCCTGCAGGGGTGCACCAACTTACCCAGCACGCTCGATTAACTCCGGTCGGACACACTTTTTTGGGTCATGCCCGGTCTCGGCAAAACGACACACCGCAGCCCTACCTAAAGCTCAGCAGAGAGGTCCCCGTCGGTCTATATCCTAAGCTCTCAGGGGTCTTGGGCCATCGCCCTGTGCACTCCGGGTCGTTGCGTGCAGGGTGGATACCAGCGCCAACGGCACGATACTCACGGGTACCCCTCAGGGTCGACCCGCTTTTCGAAGTAACAGTTGTAAAGTCCAAGTATCCATGTGTCCATAACATCAGGGAATCCGAGGTATCACCCTCGTTGGATTCCTACCCGATGTATCCGTCAAGGTGAACTTAGGAGGAATCACCCTCGAGGTTCACACTTGAGGTGTTGCACGACAGCGTCGTTATCGGGAGTGGTGAAGGAGGAATCACCCTCGATGACCACGACCGAGTAACTACTCCACAGAGTTAACATCGGAAGTGCTGACGAGGTATCACCCTCGGCACTCGATAGTAACGCTGCAGTGTCGTACAGATAAAGGGAAGGTGATGTGCGGTGCTGGGGCCTGGTTGTCGAGTCTTCTGATAATCCAGCGGGGCAATCGGGATAAGTGGGGTCACTGGGGTCTCTAACCATCCTATTCTAAGCAGTTTAGGATAAGCAAGTAATCATCAAAAGCAGGTTACAAAAATTAGGCTATGCATCAGAATAGGTAAAGCAGTAGCAGCAGCAATTCTAATGCAAGCACAAGAGAAAAGAGAATAGGCGATATAAGCATGTTCAAAAGGGGGGGTGCTTGCCTGGTTGCTCGGCAGATGGAAGAGGAATCTCCGACGGTGAAGTAGTCGATCATCAGGGTATCGTCAGCGATCACGGGGTCTAACGGGAAGAAAGGGGGAGAAGAAACAAATAAATACACGATGATAAAAAGCAGCCACATAAGCTTGGCATGGCAACACATTGTTCGAGGAGTGCCCTAACGTGGTACTACGCAAGTTAGTGGGAGTGGGAAACTATCTGGGAGTGTTCTCCCAGCTCCGGGTGATTACCAGACAGATGAAACAGAGGGGAAAGTTCCATGTTCATCATGCTAGAGGCATGTGACAGGTATGAGGAGGGCATATTCCGATTCGTCTCGTTTTTCTGATCATTTTTCATATACAAGGTTTTTTGATCCAAGCTACGGTTTAATTTCTATGAATTTCTGAAGATTTAAACAACTATTTGAAATTTCCTGAAAATTGGCTGTCTGAGAATTGCTTAGTTTTCAATATCACTTAGCTGTTTTTCAAAGGCTATAAGGGTTGTTCTGTTCATCCTACGGATTAGTGCCTTATATCAATATTGATCACTTTCCTCTGATCTACAAGATGGTATCAATTGCATCTCTGTTAGATCCCTATAACCTTTTTATTTTCTGCCCTAAATTAGCTATAACAATAACTCTGTTTTCAGTCTTTTCTGTTAACAGAATATAGACTTTTGTCATTTTCATAGGGTTTAATCCGTGCCTCAAATGGATTTGTTCCAATGGGATTAAATGGAGTTTGTCAAGTGTACTTTCTACACATATTATTTTTACTCATGTTAAGGATTGTCTGCTAGCTATTTTGTTGCTGCACAGAGGGGTGATCAATGTAGCGGCAGCAAAGCTAGCTACCGCTACAGTAACATTCAGTTACTGTAGCGGCGACAGCAGAGCAGAGGAGTAGCAGCTAGCAGGCGGGCGCGGGCGACGACAGCCGCATACGGCGGCGCATGGGGACGGTGCGGGGAGCGGTGAGGGGCAGCGGCGGCGAGCATCGGCGCGGGGCAGCAACAGGAGGCGGCAGCGGCGGTAGCTAGTAGCAGTAGGCGGGGCTGCGCGGGCGGCAGCAGCAGGACGCGGGGCAGCGGAAAAAGAGCAGCAGGGACCACGGGCGCGCGCGGTCATGGCGCGGCAGGCGCACGCGTGGGCAGGCGCGGGGCACGGCCAGGGCGCGGGCTAGCAGGCAGGGGCGCACGCGGATGCGGATGCGGCCATACGCAGGCGAGCGCGCACGGACGCGAAGCTTCGGCCATGGCGGCCGGGCTCGCGAGGATGATGATATGGCAACAGATCAAGGGGAAAAGCTAGGGAATCGGGGAAGGAGCTCACTGCGGTGCCGGAGATGAGCTCGAGGTGGCCGGGGATGGACCGGAGACGAGGCAATCGACGGCGGCGGCCGGCGATGTACGCGGTGAAGATGGGCTCGATGGCGAGCCTACGGGGTGGCTCCGCTCGATTAGATGCTTGTGATGGACGAAGTCGATGGCGGCGATCCTCCTGGATGTGGTCTCAGGGCTTGGGGAGGCCTGTGGCTGCGACGATGACAATGGCCATGGCGGACACGGCTCGGGAAGCCTCGAACGGACGAACGCGAGTGAGAGGAGGGGAGGAACAGGGGCTAGGGTTACGAGGGGAGAGAGGGGGGACTCGGGGCTTGCTCTTATACATCCCCTCGACCGTGGGATGATCGACAGTAGCGGCACCAACGGCCATGGTGGGGTGGATGTGTGCCACGCACATGTCTCTGCCTCCTCCTTTGTATAGAGGAAGGGGAAAGGCCTGTGCTGGGCTAGGCTGTTAACTGTAGTAGTAGGCCTTAAGTGCATAGTAGGTTTAGGTCATATTTCTTTTATATTACTGCTTTTCTTTTTTTGTCAATGTCTTCTATTTATTTGGGGTACTAGATGATTTTAGTAAATTATGAGACCTAGCACATAAATGCAATGCAGTGGTATGATGACGCTCCCAAAGTTTCAGATCACTTGCAAACTTATATATTTTGGTCTATATTTATTTGGCCTAATTAAATGTTGTTGGCTCTGTTTTAATTAGGTTAAGGGCATTTAAATACTTTACAAAAGTGTTGGGTCACCACCATAATTAGCTATGGAATATTTGCCACACTTTGAACATTTTTGCTTCTCTGTTTGGAGAAATAATAGTTTGACTTGCAATTTAAATTTGATTTTGAACTTGATGTTTTGGACAAGTGGCAATTAGCAAGGTAATCATGATGACATGGCATGATTAGTGGGAGATTACTGTGGCATGATTCTCGGGGTGTTACCAATCTCCTCCACTACAAGAAGTCTCGTCCCGAGATTTAAGAGGTTGAGTAAGGGGGAAAGTTTGTTTACGAAATTCTAACGGATCTTCTCGGTCTTGGTTGCTCTCCTCGAAGAAGTTGATCCCTTTCGTTGATGTCTTCATTTCTCTACTTCAGGTCAGCATGATGAAGTCGTCATCCTTTCTTCGAAAACTCCATCGTACTTACGAAAAGGATAAGAGTTAACTTTGGAAGAACGGACCTCTACAAGGTTGGTTAACCAATAGATAACACCAGGGAAGGTGGCAGAAAATAACTCTCGAATTGAAACTTAAGAAAATATCGAGAGCAAAGTAAGAAGGTATCATGAGAAGTTTTTGAGTGGGTAGGTAATCGTTCGATGCCTAAACAGAAGGTGAAAGGGGTTCAGAGCAATGAGAATAAGTATTTTGTCTGATACTAGAATAGATCGTCTCTGGAAGGTGGCTCGTGGTCAACATACGAAGCCAAGCATGAGGAATAACTTCAGAAACAGGGTGTGTACAGGAGAGTCAGGTTTCGATCATGTGGAACTGTGGGTTATGGGGCCACCATGTGGTTAAAAGTAGGGAGAGCGGTGACATCTTACCAGTCATGACAACAATGTATGTCAGAGGATAGTCTGTTAGTTATGTCGGTAACAACGTCGGTACCAAGGGCGAGGGACGAAAGAGAACCATTTTCCTGCTCGTTAAAACGAGGCGGACCAATAGGCAAAGTTCTCGTCCATCGGTGGTTATCGGAATGTCATCAACAATAGTAACAGGGTCGTACTGACCGAATTGTACCTCGAGGTGTTTTTATAAGCAGGGAATTATTTCTGCTTATATCATATAGATCAAAAGAAAGACTAACAAACCAATGGAAAGGAAAAAGTGATTATCAGGATGAATCAGACCAAAGGAAAGGAAAATATGTTTGCACACAAGAATTGAGGGTATATCCTTCCCAAGGAAAGGCGGAGCATGATATACATGATAGGACAGCAAGTTCGAAAGTATTTAGACAAAGGGGCGAGGGAAGAATCATGATATTACCCACACCATGGTGTTTGGATAATTGAGCAAGAAACATTTGGCAATGTGCCTCCAATGTTCTTGCTGATATTCGGAATACCACAGTCATGCTTTGAGGTAGCATTGGTATGGTGTTTCAAGCAAAGATTGAATCTGAAGGTCACAAGAAGTACAAAGGAACAATTCCAAGAATATCAAGGAATGTAAGATATAACCAAAACATGACCAAGTCTGTATTGGCAGGAAGTCAAGGATGTTGTCGATGACAACACAATCATCGAGGGGCAGGGATGGTATTTCTCACCATGACTTCGATCGATATCTTCGGACAAGGCAGTATATTGATGGTGATCACGACAAACTTTGTCGAGAGGCTGTATGAAGATGCCATCGAGCAGCGACGACATCAAGCAAAAGGAAGGATGAAGTGAAAGGCTATGAGAACCACGGATTCGACACAAGCTCGAAGTGAAGCTTGTTGTTCGAGGTGAAATGATAAGATGAGGAAGATCGTCGTAAGCTTAGCTCATCGTCGGAAGTTGCTCTGGGTATAAGGACCAGGGAGCATAGTTAAAAGTTGGCACAATAAAGATATAGCCGATCAGGCTAGGAATGATGTGATGGGGTATTAAACTTCCCAGTAACAAGTACTAGGGGTAATACCGAAAGGTAAATCGGAGTAGAGGTTGGACGGGTGAAATGATCTGCAGAGGACAAATATTTTAACTTATCTGGGAAATGGAATCAAGGAGGAAATATGGTTGGAACCACGATTGCAAAGTATCAATTCTCAGATACAGGATGAATTTGTACCAAGGAAATAATTATTTTTACGAGCAGCTTCCATGATAAGTTCTACATCGGGTCCATGGGCATGACCACAAAGGTTCAAGGTCGACTGCCACTTCTTCAATGCATAACCTTTCATTCACTCCTCATCTTTGAAGAAGTTGTAGAGTCGAAAATTTATCCGACGAAACGCGAGTAGATATAACCCGCACGAGTTTCAGTTCAGACAGATTAGGGAAGGCATATGTTCAACCCATCGGGGCATCTTAGGAATCATATACCACAAATTACAGGAGTAATGAACTCAAGCTCGGAAGCAGAGCATGGTTGTCAAAAGGAGAGGATACATTTTACCAAAGGCATTATGTATCTGAGGAAAGACTCGCAAGGTTATTGAATATGAACGATGCTGTTGGATAATAATCCAACAAAGATTTAGTGGTCCACAAGGGATCTGCTGTGAATATCTGTACTCAACCAGAAGAAGAAGAATGCAAAGATATCGGCTTATAGAAACATTGGAATATTTCGATGCTTGAGTACAAAGAAGTTATGATTCCAAGACGAAGGATCAGAAGTAGAGGCTCTGAGCAAGGATGGATAAGTAGAAAAGACTTAGGGACAAAATTGATCGCAAATTGATTGGCTGAGAACCAGCTCATCTTCAAAATAACGCCTGAGCCGGAAGGATGAATTCTAGGAATCGACGGATGATAGAGATTATTCTTATTCATATTGAATCAATAGACTCGGAATGACAATGACAAATAATGCTAATGAATATTGCGAGACATATGGATTTAACCATAATGCAGGCAGACAAGACTTTCGGGAGCACTAAGCTGCAGAGGATCTTCGGGAGATCGGATAGTAATACGAAGTATTTCGTGAAACACAAGAACAACTGGGGATGAATGGATCCCCGAAAATGTGAGGAATTATTCATAAGTATGTTCAGGCGGAAAGGAACTGCAAGGCAGTAGGTTTAGAGAATTCTCGAAATGTCGGATAGTATTTTGATATGTGGGATGGAACAAAAGAGTAACTGGCATGAATATATGTACGACAACTGTAAGTAGTTATCCGCCAGGATTTATCGGTAGTCAGGAACTGCAAAGCAGTGGGCACAGGGTCTCGGGAGTCATCGTGGAGTATCTTCAGAATCTTTTGGCGAAGCAAGCGATCAGCTGTAGTGAAGGGGCTCTCCGGGGAAAGTCGTTACGAGAACCTAATGTAGTTAGTAAATTCATTTAACCCGAATAGAAGAGAGATCAGAGTCCCAGAGTAAAGACGAGGAATAAAAGATCCTAATACCACCCAATTGGCGACGTGGGCCCGTAAGCCACACAGCCATGTTAGTAAAACAGTTTTTCGGATACTAGACTCAACTTCGGCCAAGGAGTTGGAAAGGGGGGGGGGGTTCCTACAGGCAGTCGACTCTGATACCAACCTGTGACGCCCCCGGCTTAATCGTGCACTAACCATACACGCAAATGAACATGATCAAGCCTAAGGACTCACTTGAAGATATCACAACACAACTCTAAAACATAAATAAAGTCATACAAGCTTTATATTACAAGCCAAGGGCCTCGAGGGCTCGAATACATAAGCTCGCGTACAAGCGTCAGCGGAAGCATCAGATATCTGAGTACAGATATGAAACAGAAACAGATAAGCCTTTAGAAAGGCGGGGCAAAACAAAAGCTACGATCGAAAAGGCGCAGGCCTCCTGCCTGGGACCCTCCGATCCTACTCCTGGTTGTCGGCAAGCTCGTAGTAGTAACCACCCTCGGGGTGGTAGTAGTAGTCGTCGGCAGGGGCAGCTGGCTCCGGGGCTCCATCCTCTAGTTGCGTCAAAAGGATATGGGGAAAAAGAGGAAGCAAAGCAACCGTGAGTACTCATCCGAAGTACTCAGCAAGCAAAGGATCTACACTACATATGCAACATTATCAAAGAGAGGCTGTATATGTGGACTGGGCTGCAGAAATGCCAGAATAGAGAGAAGGCCTAGTCCTATCGAAGACTAGCATCTTCAGCGGTCATGCAACATTAGAAGAGTGTAGATTAGTAAAGTATAAAGTAGTAGCAGAGTTAATTTATCAACCTCGGCCAGAGATCCTTTCTCGACTCCCTGCGAGAAAGAGATCCCAGAGCCCTACTATCCATTTCTCATCACAAATATCCAGTTCTAGTTGTATCGATCGGGATACAACTCCGAGCGTCCGTTACCGAGGATCCGGCTATGCATAGATTAGTTCTTCCCTGCAGGGGTGCACCAACTTACCCACCACGCTCGATTAACTCTGGCCAGACACACTTTTCTGCGTCATGCCCGGTCTCGGCCAAACGACACACCGCAGCCCTACCTAAAGCTCAGCAGAGAGGTCCCCGTCGGTCTATATCCTAAGCGCTCAGGGGTCTTGGGCCATCGCCCTATGCACTCCGGGTCGTTGCATGCAGGGTGGATACCAGCGCCAACGGCACAATCCGACCCGGCCGCCATGCTGAACTAGACGTCTGACAGAGCTTTTGGCTGATGCTACGATGCAGAGTGCCCATAACTTTTCCCGCGTGATGGTTAGTGCTATTGGGCCAGAGGCCCACTCAGATCACATATCCAAATCGTTATTGTATTGGTAGTGCGGTAACGAGCAGAGACTCATGATCGATGTGACCCCGTCGCCCCGTCTCGAGGACTTGCGGCAAGGGCTAAGAATGCCCGGCCACGCCTCGTATTTAACTCTCGGGTACCTTCCTGGTCAACCCGTCTCCACATCACTCGCGGGTACCCCTCAGGGTCGACCCGCCTTTTCAAGTAATAGTTGTAAAGTCCAAGTATCCGTGTGTCCATAACATCAGGGAATCCGAGGTATCACCCTCGTTGGATTCCTACCCGATGTATCCGTCAAGGTGAACTTAGGAGGAATCACCCTCGAGGTTCACACTTGAGGTGTTGCACGACAGCGTCGTTATCGGGAGTGGTGAAGGAGGAATCACCCTCGATGACCACGACCGAGTAACTACTCCACAGAGTTAACATCGGAAGTGCTGACGAGGTATCACCCTCGGCACTCGATAGTAACGCTGCAGTGTCGTACAGATAAAGGGAAGGTGATGTGCGGTGCTGGGGCCTGGTTGTCGAGTCTTCTGATAATCCAGCGGGGCAATCAGGCCAAGTGGGGTCACTGGGGTCTCTAACCATCCTATTCTAAGCAGTTTAGGATAAGCAAGTAATCATCAAAAGCAGGTTACAAAAATTAGGCTATGCATCAGAATAGGTAAAGCAGTAGCAGCAGCAATTCTAATGCAAGCAGAAGAGAGAAGAGAATAGGTGATATAGGCATGTTCAAAAGGGGGGTGCTTGCCTGGTTGCTCGGCAGATGGAAGAGGAATTTCCAACGGTGAAGTAGTCGATCATCAGGGCATCGTCAGCGGTCTCGGGGTCTAACGGGAAGAAAGGGGGAGAAGAAACAAATAAATACACGGCGATAAAAAGCAGCTACATAAGCTTGGCATGGCAACACATTGTTCGAGGAGTGCCCTAACGTGGTACTACGCAAGTTAGTGGGAGTGGGAAACTATCCGGGAGTGTTCTCATTTTTCTGATCGTTTTTCATATACAAGGTTTTTTGATCCGAGCTACGGTTTAATTTCTATGAATTTCCGAAGATTTAAACATCTATTTGAAATTTCCTGAAAATTGGCTGTCTGAGAATTGCTTCGTTTTAAACATCACTTAGCTATTTTCCAAAGGTTATAACGGTTGTTCTGTTCATCCTACGGATTAGTGCCTTATATCAATATTGATCACTTTCCTGTGATTTACAAGATGGTATCAATTGCATCTCTGTTAGATCCCTATAACCTGTTTATTTTCTGCCCTAAATTAGCTATCACAATAACTCTGTGTTCAGTCTTTTCTGTTAACAGAATATAGACTTTTGTCATTTTCATAGGGTTTAATCCATGCCTCAAATGGATTTGTTCGAATGGGATAAAATGGAGTTTGTCAAGTGTACTTTCTACGCATATTATTTTTACTCATGTTAAGGATCGTCTGCTAGCTATTTTGTTGCTGCACAGAGGGGTGATCAATGTAGTGGCAGCAAAGCTAGCTACCGCTACAGTAACATTCAGTTACTGTAGTGTTACTGTAGCGACGGCAGTAGAGCAGAGGAGCGGTAGCTAGCAGGCGGGCGCGGGTGACGGCAGCCGTGTATGGCGGTGCACGGGGACGATGCGAGGAGCGGTGGGGGGCAGTGGCGGCGAGTGTCAGCGCGGGGCAGCAATAGGAGGCGGCGGCGGCGGTAGCTAGTAGCAGTAGGCGGGGCTGTGCGGGCGGCAGCAGCAGGAGGCGGGGCAGCGGCAAAAGAGCAGCAGGGACCATGGGCGCGCGCGGTCATGGTGCGGCGGGCGCACGCGTGGGCAGGCGCGGGGCACGGCCAGGGCGCAGGCTAGCGGGCAGGGGCGCACACAGATGCGGCCATACGCAGGCGAGCGCGCACAGACGCGAAGCTTCGGCCATGGCGGCCGGGCTCGCGAGGATGACGATACGGCAACGGATCGAGGGGGAAAAGCTAGGGAATCGGGGAAGGAGCTCACTGCGGTGCCAGAGATGAGCTCGAGGTGGCCGGGGATGGACCGGAGACGAGGCAATCGATGATGGCGGCCGGCGATGTACGCGGTGAAGATGAGCTCGATGGTGAGCCTACGGGGCGGCTCCGCTCGATTAGATGCTTGGGATGGACGAAGTCGATGGCGGCGGTCCTCCTGGATGCGGTCTCAGGGCTTGGGGAGGCATGTGGCCACGACGATGATGATGACCATGGCGGACACGGCTCGGGAAGCCTCGAACGGACGAACGTGAGTGAGAGGAGGGGAGGAACAGGGGCTAGGGTTATGAGGGGAGAGAGGGGGGACTCGGGGCTTGCTCTTATACATCCCCTCGACCGTGGGATGATCGACAGCTGCGGCACCGATGGCCATGGTGGGGTGCATGTGTGCCACGTACATGTCTCTGCCTCCTCCTCTGTACAGAGGAAGGGGAAAGGCCTGTGCTGGGCTGGGCTGTTAACTGTAGTATTAGGCCTTAAGTGCATAGTAGGTTTAGGTCATTTTTCTTTTATATTACTGCTTTTCTTTTTCTGTCAATGTCTTCTATTTATTTGGGGCACTAGATGATTTTAGTAAATTCTGAGACCTAGCACATAAATGCAATGAAGTGGTATGATGACGCTCACAAAGTTTCAGATCACTTGCAAACTTATATATTTCGGTCTATATTTATTTGTCCTAATTAAATGTTGCTGGCTCTGTTTTAATTAGGTTAAGGGCATTTAAATACTTTACAAAAGTGTTGGGTCACCACCATAATTAGCTATGGAATATTTGCCACACTTTGAACATTTTTGCTTCTTTGTTTGGAGAAATAATAGTTTGACTTGCAATTTAAATTTGATTTTGAACTTGATGTTTTGGACAAGTGGCAATTAGCAAGGTAATCATGATGCCATGGCATGATTAGTGGGAGATTACTGTGGCATGATTCTCGGGGTGTTACATAGGCTATGCGATGATATTGGATCTTGGAATTGGAATCGATTGAAATTGGAATTTCACCAAAAATTTTATCCTATGCATCTAGTTCATCGTGATCGGAATTATATATATAATTTTTGGCCTCGTGAAGGAGAAAGTATCGCTCTAGCTTGTGGGAGGCTTAAGTCACTGTTATATTCATGCCCCAATCATGAGCTCTCAAGAGAAATTATTATTCAGAATTTTTATGCTCGGCTTTCTCATGATGATCGATCCATGCTTGATACTTCTTGTACTGGTTCCTTTATGAAGAAGACTATTGACTTCCGGTGGGATCTTTTAGAAAGAATTAAATGCAACTCTGAAGATTGGGAACTCGACGAAGGTAAAGAGTCAGGTATTAAGCTCAAGTATGATTGTGTTAAATCTTTTATGAATACCGATGCCTTTCAAAAGTTTAGCACTAAATATGGACTTGACTCTGAGATAGTAGCCTCCTTTTGTGAATCATTTGCTACTCATGTTGACCTCCCTAAGGAGAAGTGGTTTAAATATCACCCACCTATCAAAGAAGAAATTAAAGAACCAGTAATAGCTAAGGATGAAACTATTATTTACAATGTTGATCCAGTTGTGCCTACTGCTTATATTGAAAAACCACCTTTCCCTGTTAGGATAAAGGAACATGCTAAAGTCTCAACTGTGGTCAAAAAAAGTTATATTAGAACTTCCAAACCTACTGAACAAATCAAAGTAGAACCTAGTGTTTCTATGGTTAAAGATCTCTTGGTTGAAAATATAGATGGGCATGTTATTTACTTCTGTGATGAAGCCGCTAGAATTGCCAAACCCGATGAAAAAGATAAACATAGACCCGTTGTTGGCATGCCTGTTGTCTCAGTTAAAATAGGAGATCACTGTTATCATGGTTTATGCGACATAGGTGCTAGCGTGAGTGCCATTCCTTTTACCTTATATCAAGAAATTATGAATGTATAGCACCCGCTGAAATAGAAGACATAGATGTTACTATTAAACTTGCTAATAGGGACACCATCACACCACTTGGGATTGTTAGAGATGTTGAAGTCTTGTGTGCGAAAATAAAATACCCTACTGATTTTCTTGTTCTTGGTTCCCCACAAGATGACTTTTGTCCCATTATCTTTGGTAGACCTTTCTTGAACACCGTCAATGCTAAAATAGATTGTGAGAAACAAATCGTCGGTGTTAGTTTTGGTGATGAGTCTCATGAGTTTAATTTTCCAAGTTTAGTAGAAAACATCATAATAAAGAGTTGTCTAGTAAGGATGAAATAATTGGTCTTGCTTCTATTGTTGTGCCTCCTACCGATCCACTAGAACAATATTTGCTAGACCACGAAAATGATATGCATCTGCATGAAAGAAATGAAATAGATAAGATTTTCTTTGAACAACGTCCTCTGCTTAAACACAATTTGCCTATTGAAACTCTAGGGGGTCCTCCTCCACCTAAAGGTGATCCTGTGTTTGAATTAAAACTATTGCCAGAAACTTTGAAATATGCTTATCTTGATGAGAAAAAGATTTATCCTGTTATTATTAGTGCTAACCTTTCAGAACATGAAGAAGAAAGATTATTGAAGGTTCTGAAGAAGCACCGAGCTGGCATTGGATATACTGTTGATGATTTAAAGGGCATTAGTCCCACTCTCTGTCAGCATAAAATTAATATGGAGCCTGATGCTAAACCTGTTGTTGATCACCAACGACGTTTAAATCCTAAAATGAAAAAAGTGGTAAGAACAGAAATACTGAAGCTTCTGGAAGCAGGTATAATCTATCACATAGCTGATAGTAGATGGGTAAGTCCCGTTCATTACCCTAAAAAAGGAGGTATTACCGTTGTTCCTAATGATAAGAATGAACTTATTCCACAAAGAATTTTCACTGGCTACAGAATGGTAATTGATTTTAGAAAACTAAATAAAGCTACTAGAAAAGATCATTACCCTCTGCCTTTTATTGATCAAATGTTAGAAAGACTATCAAAGCACACACATTTTTGCTTTCTTGATGGATATTTCGGTTTTTCTCAAATACCTGTCTCACAACCTGATCAAGAGAAAACCACCTTTACTTGCCCTTTTGGAAATTATGCTTATAGACGTATGCCTTTTGGTTTATGCAATGCACCTACTACCTTTCAAAGATCTATGACTGCTATATTCTCTGACTTTTGTGAAAAGATTGTTGAGGTTTTCATGGATGATTTTTCCGTTTAGGGAACTTCTTTTGATGATTGCTTGAGCAATCTTGATCGAGTTTTGCAGAGATGTGAGCAAACTAATCTCGTCTTGAATTGGGAGAAGTGCCACTTTAAGGTTAATGAAGGTATTGTCTTGGGACATAAAATTTCTGAACGAGGTATTGAGGTGGATAAAGCTAAAGTTGATGCAATTGAGAAAAAGCCATGCCCTAAAGATATCAAAGGTATTCGTAGTTTCCTCGGTCATGCTGGTTTCTATAGGAGGTTTATTAAAGACTCCTCTAAAATTTCTAGGCCTCTTACAAATCTTTTACAAAAGGATGTTCCATTTGTTTTTGATGATGATTGTGTAGAAGCCTTTGAAACACTTAAGAAAGCCTTGATTTCTGCACCTATTGTTCAACCACCTGATTGGAACTTGCCTTTTGAAATTATGTGTGATGCTAGTGATTATGCTGTTGGTGCTGTTCTAGGACAAAGAGTCGATAAGAAATTAAATGTTATTCATTATGCTAGTAAAACTCTAGACAGTGCTCAACGAAATTATGCTACTACTGAAAAAGAATTTTTAGCAGTTGTGTTTGCTTGTGATAAATTTAGATCTTACATTGTTGATTCTAAAGTGACCGTTCACACCGATCATGCTGCTATAAAATATCTTATGGAAAAGAAGGATGCTAAACCTAGACTCATTAGGTGGGTTCTTCTGCTACAAGAATTTGATTTACATATCACTGATAGAAAGGGAGCTGAGAACCCCGTGGCTGATAACTTGTCTAGGTTAGAAAATATTCTTGATGACCCACAACCTAGTAATGATAGTTTTCCTGATGAACAATTAGCTGCAATAAATGTTTCTCATAACACTCCTTGGTATGCTGACTATATGATGGTTGAGTACGTGGACTTGCCAAAAAGGCTCCGATACGTGACCCTTCCTGAAAAGATGATGAATTGTAGTTGCAAAGTTGACTGAGAACATATTTTGTTGGTTTTCATTAGAGTTTATGCTTTATACTTCGATGTTGTGATGAATTGTTACTTATTCATGAGAAGTTATATGATAAAGTTTGTTGCTGTTATAATAATATACATGATGCTTCTATGTCCGTATTTTGTTTTTATCGACACCTCTCTATCTAAGCATGTGGACATGTTTTTCGATTTTGGTTTTCGCTTGAGGACAAGCGAGGTCTAAGCTTGGGGGAGTTGATACGTCCATTTTGCATCATGTTTTCCTACTGTTATTTATGATGTTTTTATGCATAATAATACTTTTTGGAGTAATTCTAATGCCTTTTCTCTCATAATATGCAAGGTTCACACAAAGAGGGAGAATTCCGGCAGCTGAAAATCTGGACCTGAAAAAGCTACGTCAGGCTACCTATTCTGCACAACTCCAAATGAGCTGAAACTTCACGAGGAATTTTTATTGAATAAATAAGAATTATTGGAGCAAATAACTACAAGAGGGGGGCCCACCAAGTGGGCACAACCCACCTGGGCGCGCCAGGGAGCCCAGGCGCGCCCTGGTGGGTTGTGCCCTCCTCGACCCACCTCCGGTGCCCCTCTTCTGGTATATAAGTCATTTTGACCTAGAAAAAATAAAGGGAGGACTTTCGGGACGAAGCGCCGCCGTCTCGAGGCGGAACTTGGGTAGGAGTACTTTTGCCCTCCGGCGGAGCGATTCAGCCAGGGGAACTTCCCTCCCGGAGGGGGAAATCATCGTCATCATCATCACCAACAACTCTCCCATCTTGTGAGGGCAATCTCCATCAACATCTTCAACAACACCATCTCCTCTGAAACCCTAGTTCACCTGTTGTGTTCAATCTTTGTACCGGAACTATAGATTGGTACTTGTGGGTGACTAGTAGTGTTGATTACATCTTGTAGTTGATTACTATATGGTTTATTTGGTGGAAGATTATATGGTCAGATCCATTATGCTATTTAATACCCCTCTGATCTTGAGCATGATTATCATTAGTGAGTGGTACTTTTGTTCTTGAGGTCACGGGTGAAATCTTGTTGTAAGTAATCATGTGAACTTGACATGTGTTTGATATTTTGATGATATGTATGTTGTGATTCCCTTAGTAGTGTCATGTGAACGTCGACTACATGGCACTTCACCTTATTAGGGACTAAGGGAATGCATTGTGGAGTAGTTATTAGATGATGGGTTGCGAGAGTGACAGAAGCTTAAACCCTAGTTTATGCGCTATTCCGTAAGGGACTGATTTGGATCCAAAACTTTAATGCTATGGTTAGATTTATTCTTAATACTTTTCTCGTAGTTGCGGATGCTTGCGAGGGGGTTAATTATAAGTAGGAGGTTTGTTCAATTAAGAAAAACACCTAAGCACCGGTCCACCCACATATCAAATTATCAAAGTAGCAAACACAAATCAAACCAACATGATGAGAGTGACTAGATGAAATTCCCGTGTACCCTCAAGAACGCTTTGCTTATCATAAGAGATCATTTTGGCCTGTCCTTTGCCTCAAAAGGATTGGGCTACCTTGCTGCACTTTTATTACCATTACCATTACTTGCTCATTACAAATTATCTTGCTACCAAACTACTCGTTACTTATAATTTCAGTGCTTGCAGACATTACCTTGCTGAAAACCGCTTGTCATTTCCTTCTACTCCTCGTTGGGTTCGACACTCTTACTTATCGCAAGGACTACGATTGATCCCCTATACTTGTGGGTCATCAGTAATCTAGATGACTTGGACTGCGACGGTAAAACCCTACATACTCCAACGGAGGAAGGATAATCTCATGGGAGGTCTGGAAGTTCACGAGCACCAACTTTTCCCGTCTTCTCTGACGGCAGCCATCCAGTGGGAGTTCATGTCGACCCAGTACATACCTGCCAAGAAGTTTCGGGCGATGGTGATCAGATCGAAGTCGAGGGAAATGATGTACGGCGACCCACTACATACCTGCAAAGAAGTTTCGGCTAATGGAGGTCAGATTGAAGTCGAGGGGCATCATGTACGCCTCCGTATCATGGTGAGCAAATCTCGCTAGACCAGATAACAGAAAGCAGGGTGTCTTGAGAAGCTGAGGCCTCGCTTCGACGATGGCCGTGTGCATGTCCCACGAGCATGCAGCCAGTCGCACGGCGCTCAACATATCCATACACGAACAATAAAGGTCGAGGATGTCACTGAGGAGATTGCTCCAATCGCGGCTCATATGGATGCTGCGCGGTTCACGTTCGGCCATGGTGGAGTTTGGAAGGTGGGGTTTGTCGTGGGAACGATTCCGACAATAATAAGGGATAGGGTAAAGGAGCATGATCTATCGAGATGCATATGGGTGACACGGTGGTTTTAGCGAGTTCGGGCCTCTCGCAGTGGAGATAACAACCCTACGTCTCGTGCTCCGGAGAGGCTTTGTTTTATCTATCATGAACACGGAGTTACATGGTGTATTTGAAAGAGGGAGAGGAGAATGGATCTCGGTAGTCCTGAGACTAATGGCGAGAGAGAGCCAGGGAGAGAAAATGAGAGAAGAAAAGAGCCCCAAGTCTAGTGGTGGGGGGTGGCTTATATAGAGTGCGCCACCCCCTCACCTCCTATGTTACAAAGATGGGCATAAATGCCATAATGTCAGCCCACTATGAAACCTCCGCTATGAGAATGATGCTCCGACTGCCTTGTCGACTGTTTGGTCTTCGCATATCCGAGTGAGCCATACGACCGAGTGGTTGACTGTCTTTCGAGTGGACGGTACGTTGATATGTCCGAGTGGATAGTACGTCTGTATGAGATTTATCTGGACCCACATGCTGTGTGGACCCCATGCTTTATGATATTTTGACCCTTTGTGGGCCTACCTGTTATGTGTATCCCCAACATTAGCCCCCGAATTGGTTGAGATTTTGCAAAACGAGTTTGTGAAAGACACAATTTGGCCTGAGTGATTACGGAAATACTCGGTACCTGTCATCGTGCTTTCAGACAACCAAGGTTTGAATGAAATCTCAATGGATTCTGGCACTGTGCTTCCCGACTGATCTGGGGTAAGTGCCCGTGAGGAGCAACTTGATGACATTCGTTCATCTCTCGGAAGAGTTTAACTCGTGATCTGAGTATGGGTGTGTCATTAAATCTGGGCAACAAGATTGACGCATGGATTGCTCTCTCGGAGAGATGCCATTCTTATCTCGGAGGAACGTCAATACGAGTCGGTTCTAGATCCAAACTTGTGAGTTTCACGCTTTGAGTCCTAGAAGAAGGCTCAAAACAGGTCCACGGAGGAGCGTTAAACTCACCTTATAGGAATTTTTTTTGGTAGTCGACGGGAGTCTTAGAACTTGTTTGTTTGTTGTTCGTCACTCGGACCGGTCAGGCCGTACCGAGTGGAGATTACTCCAGTGGGGGCACGCTGAGTGCACCCACTGGGTGTAGTCCCCGAGACCGCCGTCGACTGCGGGCAGTCGATGAGGGTTTGAGAGAACTAAAAATCTTCTTAGCTGGTACTGATCAAACTTGTTCCTCTCCGACTCGGAGGTCGAGTAGTACTTGAGGATCTGGTATTGGTCAAGGTTGTTCTGCCTCGACTCGGTAGTCGGTTGTAGTCTATAGGGTTTGTTGTACTTGAATGTTGGTGTTGGACTTGACCGAGCAAAATGTTTCTTTCTGAGTTCTCTTCCAGTGGGGGCACGCTAAGTGCACCCACTAGGTGTAGTCCCCGAGCCTCTGTTGAACTAGATGAGTCTGGCAGAGGGTTTATGTCTCCTGGTAAACCTCCATGCAGTCGACATGGCAAATATCTTTTAGTCTGAAATTGAGTCAATCAGATGGAGCGTTGGTTTCACCCTTTTGGATGAAAGGGGTATTTGTTCGAGTGGACGTGCTTCCCGACTGATCGGGGTATGTTGACTGTGAGAAAAAACTTGGTGGCACTCGTATGTCTCCCGGAGGAGATAGACTAGTGGTCCGATGTGGACGTGCCATGAAACCCGAGTGGCGAGGCTAGTGCGTGGACTGACTCTCTGGAGAGAGGCCACTCATTATCCCGGGGGAACACCAGCACATGACATCTCCGAGTCAAAGTTTGTGAAACTGACACCTTGGAGCCTAGAAGAAGGCCCAAGTGTATCCGTAGAGGAGCGTCTTTTTCACACTTTTTCAGTCCTGAAGATGACTCCAGGTAATGATTTGGGCGATCGTCCGAGTGGATGGTGCTACCCTCATAGATCTTCGGCGGACCGAGCATGCATGGTCAGAAAATTATTCCTGATGTGATCAACAAATTGATCAAATGGGCGTAACCCCTGAGGGTGGCATGGCCCATGGTTGTGCGGAGCCCCCAAGTGATGCTCGAAAGAGGTATGCTTGCTACAGAGTGCGATATGAGGTTTGATCATATGAGTAACTTAGTCGCTCCCGTGTTGGGGGTGCAGTGGTGAAGACATGTCCAACTGATGGTGACGTGCGGGGCGGCCGAGGGTGACTGGTGCCCTGGTGCTCTCGGCGTGGCGTGGGGATCCAGAAATTGGCAAACATATGTGAGATAAATTGTAGTAGATTGATAGATGCAAATAAAAGCGAATAAAATTCAGCGAGGTATTTTTGGATTTTTGGAAATATAGATCTGAAAATAAAAGTGGCAAATAAATAAAAAGGCAAATAGCAAAATAGATCTTGAAAATATATGATGAGAAAATAGACCCGGGGGCCGTAGATTTCACTAGTGGCTTCTCTCGAGAAAAATAGCATACGGTGGGTAAACAAATTACCGTTGGGCAATTGATAGAACTTCAAATAATTATGATGATATCCAGGCAATGATCATTATATACGCATCACATCCAAGATTAGTAGACCGACTCCTGCCTGCATCTACTACTATTACTCCACACATCGACCGCTATCCAGCATGCATCTAGTGTATTAAGTTCATGGAGGAATGGAGTAATGCAATAAGAACGATGACATGATGTAGACAAGATCTATTTATGTAGAAATAGACCCCATCTTGTTATCCTTAATAGCAACGATACATACATGTCACTGGGATCAAGCACCGTAAGATCGAACCCATCACAAAGCACCTCTTCCCATGGCAAGAAAAATCAATCTAGTTGGCCTAACTAAACCAAAGATTCGAAGAAGAAATACGAGGCTATAAGCAATCAAGCATATAAGAGATCAAAATACTCAAATAACTTTCATGGATAAAAACATAGATCTGATCATAAACTCAAAGTTCATCGGATCCCAACAAACACACCGCAAAAAAGAGTTACATCAAATAGATCTCCAAGAGACCATTGTATTGAGAATCAAAAGAGAGAGAGGAAGCCATCTAGCTACTGCCTACGGGCCCGTAGGTCTACAATGAACTACTGAAGCATCATCGGAGAGGCACCAATGAGGATGATGAACCCCTTCGTGATGGTGTCTAGATTGGATCTGTGGTTTTTGGAACTTGCGGCGGCTGGAATTGATTTTCGTCGACTCCCCTAGGGTTTCTGGAATATTGGGGTATTTATAGAGCAAAGAGGCGGTGCGGGAGGTGGCCGAGGTGGGCACAACCCACCAGGGCACGCCTGGGCCCCCCAGGCGCCCCCAGGTGGGTTGTGCTCCCCTCAGAGCCCCCCTCTGGTACTTCCTTGGCCCAACTTGTGTCTTCTGGTCCAAAAAAAATCTCCAAAAAGTTTCGCTACGTTTGGACTCCGTTTGGTATTGGTTTCCTGCGAAGTAAAAAACAAGAAAAAATAGCAACTGGCACTGGGCACTATGTCAATAGGTTAGTCCCAAAAAATGATATAAAGTTGCTATAAAATGATTGTAAAACATCCAAGAATGATAATATAACAGCATGGAACAATCAAAAATTATAGATACGTTGGAGACGTATCAGCTTCCCCAAGCTTAATTCCTGCTCGTCCTCGAGTAGGTAAATGATAAAAACAGAATTTTTGATGTGGAATGCTGCCTAGCATGTTCATCACGTATTCTTTTCTTTGTAGCATGGACATTTGGACTTTTATATGATTCAAAGCAATAGTCTAGTTTTGACATGAAGATTTCAACGCTCTACGCTCACATACAACGGGTGTAAGCCAGATTTGCACATGTAGAATACTTGGGTTAACCTTGATGAGCCTAGCATGTAGAGACATGGTTTCGAAACACTGGAGACCGAAAGGTCGAACGTGAGTCGTATAATAGATATGATCAATATAGAGATGTTCACCATTGATGACTACCCCATCTCATGTGATGATCAGACATGGGTTAGTTGATTTGGATCATGTATCACTTAGATAACTTGAGGGATGTTAATTTAAGTGGGAGTTCATTAGTAATTTGATTAATTGAACTTAATTATCATGAACTTAGTCTTAATAGTTTTTGCATATCTATGTTGTAGATCAATGGCCCGTGCTACCGATCCCTTGAATTTTATTGCGTTCCTAGAGAAAGCTAAGTTGAAAGATGATGGTAGCAACTACACGGACTGGGTTCGTAACTTGAGAATTATCCTCATTGCTGCACAAAAGAATTATGTCCTTGATGCACCGCTAGGTGACAGACCTGCTGCAGGAGCTACTACAGATGTTATGAACGTTTGGCGGGCTCGATCTGATGACTACTCAATAGTTCGGTATGCCATGCTTTATGGCTTAGAACCGGGACTTCAAAGATGTTTTGAACGTCATGGAGCATATGCGATGTTCCAAGAGTTGAAGTTAATATTTCAAGCAAATGCCCGGGTTGAGGGATATGAAATCTCCAACAAGTTCTATAGCTGCAAGATGGAGGAGAACAGTTCTGTCAGTGAATACATACTCAATATGTCTGGGTATCATAACCACTTGACTCAGCTGGGAATTGATCTTCCAGTTGAGATTGTTATTGACAGATTTGTTCAATCACTGCCACCAAGCTACAAAGGCTTCATGATGAACTATAATATGGAAGGGATGACAAAAATGATTCCCAGGCTCTTCGCGATGCTGAAATCGGCGGAGGTAGAAATCAAGAAGGAGCATCAAGTGTTGATGGTTAACAAGACCACTAGTTTCAAGAAAAAGGTCAAGGGAATGAAAGGGAACTTCAAGAAGAATGGCAAGCAAGTTGTCGCTCCCGTGAAGAAACCCAAAGTTGGACCCAAGCATGAAACTGAGTGCTTCTACTGCAATGGGACTGGTCACTGGAAGCGGAACTGCCCCAAATACTTGGCAGATAAGAAGGATGGCAAAGTGAAGAAAGGTGTATTTGATATACATGTTATTGATGTGTTCCTTACTAATGCTCGTAGTAGCACCTGGGTATTTGATACTGGTTTAGTTGCTCGTATTTGTAACTCGAAACAGGAGCTGTGGAATAAACGAAGATTGGCTAAGGACGAGGTGATGATGCGCGTCGAGAATGATTCCAAGGTCGATGTGATCACCGTCGGCACGCTACCTCTACATCTACCTTCGGGATTAGTTTTAGACCTTAATGATTGTTATTTGGTGCCAGCGTTAAGCATGAGCATTATATCTGGATCTTGTTTATTACGAGAGGGTTATTCATTTAAATCAGAGAATAATGGTTATTCTATTTATATGAGTAATATCTTTTATGGTCATGCACCTTTGATGAATGGTCTATTCTTGTTGAATCTCGATCGTAGTGATACGCATATTCATAATATTGATGCCAAAAGATGCAAAGTTGATAATGATAGTGCAACATACTTGTGGCACTGCCGTTTAGGTCATATTCATGTAAAGCGCATGAAGAAACTCCATGCGGATGGACTTTTGGAATCACTTGATTATGAATCATTTGATACTTGCAAACCATGCCTCATGGGTAAGATGACTAAAACTCCGTTCTCTGGAACAATGGAGCGAGATAATGACTTATTGGAAATAATACATACCAATGTATGCGGTCCGATGAGTGTTGAGGCACGCGGCAGGTATCGTTATTTTCTAACCTTCACAGATGGTTTGAGTAGGTATGGGTATATCTCACTACAAAAAAAAGACACATCCGTGACATTATGGGCCGAACGAATTTTTTTTGTCATGCTTATGACACTTCTATGACAATAATTGTGACAAAACCACGTATCATCATAAATGTGGTGGCTCCTACTTCTATGACAAAAAATCATGATAGAAAATGGGCTTTTCATCCTGGGCGGGCCAGAGACGCACCTGCATGACATTCTTTGGGCCGTCCATGACGGAAAAAATCGTGGTACAAGCGAGGGCGAGGAAAATTTCGGGGAGTTCCTGAATACGGTGGGTGGTCGGGGCCGAGCGATGCACAGAGGTTTGCGCGTTTCTCTCGTACATGTATGCACGTGTGTGCGATGCGTTGGGCCCTAACTGAACCCGAGCGAGGCGTTCGCTTACTGAACCCGAGCGATTGCACTAGGTAAGTTACTGAACCCGAGCGATTGATCCCTTGGCTGTTAACTAAACCCGAGCGATTCCTTCGCTACTGCTGCTAACTGAAGCCAATCGAACCTGCCTCTTGATGAACAGTGACCATTGTTGGGGGTTGGATGAATAGTTCCCGTGGGGGTTGGATGAACAGGACCCCGTGGTAGTAGAGGCCGTTGCCGCTAGATGAATAGGACCCTGATCGAGGAGGCCGCCACACACACTCGAGCCGGTTGGGGGTGGATGAACATGACCTCATGGAGGGCTGGTTGAATAGTAGCCGGTGGAGGCTGGATGAATAGTAGCCCGTGTATGAACAGTAGCTGGTAGAGGTAGGCGGACGACGCGGTGGATGAACAGTAGCAGGTGGAGGCTGGAGGAAGTCGACGGTGGATGAACAGTAGCCCGTGGAGGCTGGAGCGAGGCAGTAGACGGTGGATTAACAGTAGCCCGCGGAGTCCCGTTTTGCGGTACGCCACACCCCTCCTGATGAACAGGACCCCATTTCGACCGTAGGCGCTCCAACACAAGTCCGTTTCCTCCATTTTGCGGTACGTCACACCCCTCCCGATCAACATCACCCTTTTTCGACCGTAGGAGCTCGAACACAAGTCCGTTTCCTTCATTCCGTGGTACGCTGGGCCTCTTTTTGGCTGTTCCGTCCAAGCCGGTTGGCTCCCGATGAACACGACGCATTCCGTTGCCTCCCGATGAACACGACGCAGTTTCTCTGTTCCGACCCAGCCGGCTGGCTTCCGATGAACAGGACGTCGTTGCTGCCGTCCGCTGCCTCTCCATGCACACAAGCCCTGGCCGTACGTATGCGCGAGTAGGTGTTCGAGACCCCGCCCGTATGTGTGTATGTGGTCGTATTTTTTGGCATCTGGCTGTACGCATGTGTACACGGTTTAGAAGGGACTGCCCGAACTGCTACGTCGGGGGCTCTACTACTACACGTGCCGCTGCTTGCTCCGCCATGGTTCATCATTGCAGAGAGACTGATCGACTAGTATGTACGTACACGTTCACGACCAGACAGATAAGGCTACGTATGCTTCGACCGGGTGGGTCACAGCTGTCAGGAAGGATAAGGAGGCACTTCCTTGCGTGCAAAGATATAGCTGGTGCGTCCCAGCTGTCAGGGGGTAGAATCAATTTTTTTGCCGTAATATGGACGCACTTCCTTGCGTGCGAAGATGTAGCTGGTGGGTCCCAGCTGTCAGGGGGAATTTTTTTCGCAAAACACAGCTAAGCCAAAATACAGAGGCCCTTCTGGTAGGTCCCCGCTTTCAGGTGGAGGAATCATTATTTTGCACGTACTACGGAGGCACTTCCTTGCTGCGGCCCTGGACCCAGCTGTCAGCCTCTCCACGTACAGTCCTCTTCCGATGTAAGTCATTCCTTGACCATGTTGACCATGCAGTGCCGAGAGCACCAAGGCGGTGGACGACGGTGAGGCCTAGGAAGGGAATGACCCGGAGCCGGGGAAGACTCGGCAGTTGTTTCCCACGCGGAGGGGAGTATGCGGGTTTATTGGTTTGGTTGCAGTGTGAGGCTGCCATCGCCGGAGAATAACATGAGGACTGGGTGAGTAGAGGGATGGCTAGGCCAGCGATGGGAGTAGGGTGGGGCGGTGAGGCCTGCGCGGCAGCACAGCCGGCCACGGGAGGCAGGAGCAGGCGACACGGACGACGCTGGTTTGGGTGGCTGGAGCAAGAAGACCAGAGGTTGAAGAAGCACGACGGCCATTGGATGGACATCGTACGGTCACTGCAACTAGAATCATTTGTATTGACTAAGTTCACAAAGCCCTCCGTTCGCGTCAACTTAGTAGGCCCACAAGTCAGCCTCCAAATATGATGGGTCCCAGCTAGCAGGGGGAGTATTCATTTTTTTGTGCGTAATAAGGAGACACTTCCTTGTGTGCGAAGATATAGCTGGTGGGTCCGAGCTGTCAGCGGGAGGAACATTTTTTTCGCGAAATACAGAGGCCCTTCCGGTTGGTCCCCACTGTCAGGTGAAGGAATCATTATTTTGCGCATAATAAGGAGGCACTTCCTTGCGTGCGGTCGTGGACCCAGCTGTCAGCCTCTCCATGTACAGTCCTCTTTCGATGGATGTCGTTCATTGACAACGATGACCACGCCACGCCATGCCGAGAGCACCAGTCCTCTTCTAACGACCATCGGTATTTTACTTGGAGCTATATTTTTATTCGTCACATATCATGAGTTTTGCTTGGAGCGTCTTGTATTATATGAGTCCTTGCTTGTTTTTCTTTTTGTTTTGTGTCAAGTATCCTTGCTGAACACACCTATTTGAGAGAGCCAAAATTATACTATGATTTGTTAGAATTGCTCTATGTGCTTCACTTAAATTTTTTGAGCTATGGAATTGCTCTAATGCTTCACTTATATCTTTTTGAGCACGGTGTGCTTTAATATTTTTGAAGAAATGCTCTCATGCTTCACTTAGATTTATTTGAGAGTTAGTAATTTTTGAAGAAATTCTCTAATGCTTCACTTATATTATTTTGAGAGATGAAAGTTTTATGCACATGTTCTTCACTTAGATTTGTTTGAGCTATCAAAAGCAACATATGAAATTAGTCCCAAAGTGATAGATATTCAAGAGGGATATAATAAAAACTTTCATGAAGATCATTGGACAAAATAAACTTGATTCTTTGTAATAGTTTTGCGATATGATGATAGTGATATGTGAGTCATGTTGATGAGTAATTGTGCTTTAGTAATAATATTGGAGTTAAGGTTTATGATTCCCTATGCAAGCACGAAAGTCAATAGTTATGCAATGAAATTACATCCTACTTGTGGTGCATTATTCAGTGTTAGTTATGCTTAATGCTCGTTTGTGAGATTTTTCGTTTCTTGGTTGGATGCTTCTCAATCTTTTTCCTAGACTTCACTTGTACTAAGTAGGAATACTGTAAGTGCATCTAGTGCCCCTTAGTGATTTTGGTGTATTGAAGACTTATAGGTTAAGGGACTAATGTGTTTGTGAGCATACACATGTTCTATAAGTCTATGAGGAGTTTGACATTTACAAAGAAAGTCGACCCCTAAAAATGAATATCTTCATTTGAAGACTTTGGTTTTCTTGAAGACTTTGAAAGTTAGGAAATTGGTGTGACCTTGAAGACTTTGATATTGATACAAGGAT
This sequence comes from Thinopyrum elongatum, assembly GCA_011799875.1. Classification (NCBI taxonomy): domain Eukaryota; kingdom Viridiplantae; phylum Streptophyta; class Magnoliopsida; order Poales; family Poaceae; genus Thinopyrum; species Thinopyrum elongatum. Next base: position 124,914,136 of record CM022297.1, read on the forward strand.
TATGAAGCGTGAAGACTTTTGTTTTCGTAGTTTCATTTTCTCTTTCTTGAGTCATAGGAAACACCGTATTGTTAAAGGGGGTCGAGGTAAAACTAAGGAAAAGTTTCCAAGTGATGCTCATCTCAAAGCCTACACATACCCAATCCTTTAGAGTGAAGCCATTGGAAATCTCATACAATTCAGTCATTTTCTTCAGTGACAGAGATGAAGATCTTATGTTCTCTGAGGAATTTGTTCTGACTAAGGAGTTAGGAATTCGCCAGTGAGGATTGTCTACAAGTGAGGATCATGATAGCCCTGGGGAATTTGAGAGCTCAAATTTCTGACCGTTGCTGTGCTACGCGCCAGCTGTCCCAAATATCTTATCCACCTAACGGTCATATCATTGAAGGGCATTTATGTCTTATCATGTCGGGCTGCTCCCCGGCTATAAATAGCCGCCCCCTACAACCACTAGCTGGTTGGCTGCTCCGAGAGAAACTGACACTTGTCATTTAGAGCATCCCATCCTTCGAGGACTTTGAGAGAAAATCATCAATGAGCAAAAACCCAAACCCAAACACCTACAACCCTAAGTGATTGAGCATCACTGAAGAAATTGTTCCTGTGTGGAACCGACGCTTGTTACCTTTAAGGACTGTGCATTCTCCAGACAGTTAGGTGTCATGGTCTAGAGCATCCAGGAGGAATTGTTGATTGCCGAGTGACCAAGTCTGTGAAGGTTTGGAAGTCACCTGTGAAGGCTTACCACGAGTGATTGGGCGAGGTCTGTGTGACCTTAGCTCAAGGAGAATACGGTGAGGACTGTGTGTCCTCAGGTTTAAATACCTAGCCGCTCCAGCCAAACGTACAACTGTCACAGCAGTTGGAACTGGTCTACCAAATCATTGTCTTCACCGAGCTACTGGTTCTATTTCCTCAACCCTTTCATTTCCTCATTCATGTGTTGATGAACTTGATTGTTACTGTTTGAAGACTTTGACTGAAGACTTTCTCAATTTCCTCAATCCTATTTTTTCAGTCATCTTGTCTTCTGCCTGCCTATCCTGTTTACACGCTACCTGTGCTCTGCGCTTGTTTCATATCATCATGATGACTGTGTTACTGCCATGTTATGCTTGTACCTGAGTACTTATTCCGCTGCTTGTAGTTCGTCACTTAGCAAATTCCTCAAGTATTATTTCCTCAGTGACGAATTTGTAAAAATCGCCCATTCACCCCCCTCTACTTGATATAACGCACTTTCAATTGGTATCAGAGCAAGGTACTCCCTTGTTCTGTGTGATTTTGGTTTAACCACCTGGTGTTTTAGTTATGTCGACTGCAGGCATGATCAAGGTCTCGGCTGGGTGTCCTACCTTTGATGGGATGGACTACCCCTACTGGAAGAATAAGATGCGCATGCATCTTGAGGCAATTGACAATGATCTCTGGTACATTGTGGAAAATGGCGTTCCCTCTGTCACTCCTTCCGTGAACGCTGCTGATGTGAAGAGATTCAAGCAACTCGACTCTCAAGTGAAGAATATCATATGTGGCCATCTGAGTAAAGGACAGTATGGCAGAGTGAGTGCTTTGGAGTCTGCAAAGCTTATCTGGGACAGGCTGTCCAAGGTCAACAAAGGAATCTCAACTCAACGTGATTCTCGAGTTGACGTTCTTCGCAATCTCTTCAACCGCTTCAAAAGACTCGACAATGAGAATGTCCAGCAAACCTTTGATCGCCTCACTGACATCTCAAATGAGCTTCAAGCGCTTGGTGCCACTGACATCACCGACCATGAGGTGGTGAAGAAATTGCTGAGGTCACTTGATTCTTCATTCGATACACTGGCATTGATGATTCAAGAACGTGGAGACTACAAGTCACTAGATCCTGCTGATATCCTTGAGAGGCTGAACACTCATGAATTCCAACAAGCTGAGAAGAGAGATCTCTACGGGCTAAGCTATGGAGGATCACGCGCACTGAAGTCCAAGGCAGTTTCCTCATCTGAAGGGGAAGATTCTGATAGCAGCCTTGGTGACCCTGAAGAACTAAGCCAGGAGCTAGCAATGCTCGTGAGGAAATTCCAGAAGTTCTCAAGGCGTTGTCGCTCTGTAAAATCTTCTAGAGGTGATGACATGAGATCAGATTCCTCAGCACGTGATTACAAGAAGAGAACTTGCCACAAATGCAAGAAACTTGGTCACTACATAACTGATTGTCCTCAGTGGGCAAAGGAATCAAAGAAGAAGAAATACAAGGATGATTGTTCAGATGACTCAAAGAAGAAGAAGAAATCTTCAAAGTCCTCATCATCAAAATCTTCAAAGACTTCATCTCACAAGAAGAGCAGTTCCAAGAAGGCTCGGGCATTCATTAGCAAGGAAATGGACTCTAAAGCTGAATCTGAGGAAAATGAGGAAGAGGAGGCATCTGAGGAGTCAGACTCTGACTCTGGTGTGGCGAGCCTAGCCCTCGCTACTGCTTTCGTCAGCAAGTCCATCTTCAACACTGAGGAAAATGGCTTCCCCAACACTGCTGATGACAGCAACGATGACTATGCTCCCACCTATTTCTTCATGGCAAAAGGTGCCAAGGTACTCAAATATCCCTCCTCTGAATCAAGTGAGGATGAATCTAATGAAAATCTCAAACCCAGCTATTCCAAACTTGCTAATATTGTTGTTAAACAACAAAAGGCTTTGGAAAAGGTTCAAAATTTGCTAGACAAAAGCGATGATCTGCTGGGTGAGGAAATGGATCGAACTCAAACTCTGACTGATAATCTTCAGCGACTACAGTCTAAGTTTGATAACCTTCAATGTCGTCATGAAACTCTCTTAGCCGATCATGAGAAGCTTTCTTATGAATTTCTTCAAAGAAAGCAAGATCTTGAGAAGCTAAGGGTGAGTCATGAAGATCTTCAGAAGGAAAATGATTCATTACTTGCTCAATAGATCAGTTCCGCTCAGGAAGAATTTATTCCACCATGTTTAAAATGCATTGAACGTGAAACTGCTAATTCTTCACCTGAAAGTTCAAATGCTTCTATTGCTACAAATTCTTCAACTATCTCTGTGGTCACAAATTCCTCATCTGAGGATACCACTAGTATCACTGACGAAAATGCAGGGTTGAAGGAATTGTATGTGACAGGCATGTACAAAAGCCTCAAAGGGCATCTGACTCTTTGTGATGTGCTCAAAAAGTAGATCTTGAACAGGAACCCTAGGAAAGAGGGTATTGCCTTTGAGAGGAAACTCAATGCTGATGGAACCTACTGGAAACCTGAGCAGTATCCCAAAACCTCATGGGTTGCTGCAAAGGGACCTCCCGTAGATCCATCCACTTTATATGGCTTTACTTGTGAATCCTCATATTCATCTGATGAGTCATTTGACTCCAACTATAAACTGTTCAAAAATCAGAATGGTGAAGTATTTGCTAGATATGTTGGAACTAACTGCAGGAACGGTCCCCCTATGAAGAAAATCTGGGTTCCCAAAAAGTGCCTTGAAAGTCTTTAGGTGAATGTTATCATGACACCACCTGTGAAGAATAGGAACCCCAGGTCAAATTCTTCATATGGACGAAAGGCTTCAAATGGATCCAAGTCCTCATAGAGACCAAATTCCTCACATGGATCAAATTCCTCACGTGGATCCAAATCCTCATATGAACATCATTGTGCTAACACTTCTGTTTCATAGGGAAAATCTAAGAGCTATGAATATGTGCATTATTCTTCAAATCATTATGTTCATAAGTCCTCGAAGAATTTCTCTGCTTATTCATATGCCTACTCTAACCCCTCTTCTGTAAAACGAAGCGCATTGGCTTCAATGCCACCTTTCTCTTATGGAGCTCGCAGAATGATGAACTCTTTGCCACCCCTCCAGATGTGGGTGGTGAAGAAAAAGAACTAATCTCTTATGCAGGGTCAGGTCTCTAGACGAACTTAATCGTCTGAAGAATTTGCTGGAGACCTGAAAATGCTTGAAAGGATGCAAGCAAATCATGAAGAAATGATTCACTCATTTCTCACGTCCTCATACTGCTATATATATATGTTGCATTATTTGATGAATTTCTGTCTGATGAATCTGATGTCATATTCTTCACTCTGAAGTATATGAGTTCGTAAGAAGCACTAATTCATCTGCAGGATGATTTACCCAAAGCTACTGAGTGGGTCCTCGACAGTGGATGTACAAATCACATGACCGGTGACAAGAGCTTACTGATGGACTCTCCTTTATCTCCATCGCATTTGAAGCATATCACCTACGCTGACAAAGGCAAAAGCAAGGTATTGGGTCTAGGTAGGGTTGCAATCTCAAAGGATCAACACATGGACAAAGTCATGCTTGTCGAGTCCCTCGGATTCAACCTCATGTCTATCTCAATGCTTTGTGATCTTGATATGGTTGTTGTCTTTGGCAAATATCGCTGCTTAGTGCTCATGGAATCTGACAATTCCAAAGTCTTCGAAGGCTTTAGGAGAGGAGACTTGTATATTGTTGATTTCTCTGCAGGACCACAACCTGCCACATGTCTACTTGCAAAAGCTTCAGAAGGCTGGCTATGGCATCGCTGACTCGGTCATGCTGGCATAAGGAACTTACACATGCTTGTGAAGAAGAAGCACGTCATTGGCATTGAGGGTGTCAAATTCCTCAAAGATCATATTTGTGGGGCTTGTGAGGCTGGAAAGATGACCAGAGCCAAGCACCCCTCGAAGACTATCATGACTACCTCTCGTCCTTTTGAATTGCTTCATATGGGCCTCTTTGGCCCTACTCATTATGCCACACTAACAAATGTAGCATCTCTATATGGCTTTGTTATTGTTGATGATTATTCTTGTTACACATGGGTGCATGTCATTACTTACAAAACTAAAGTGCAGGAAGTCTTTAGACGATTTTCCTCAAGGGCTTCGATGAATTTCGGTGTGAAGATCAAGCATATACGTAGTGACAATGGGACCGAGTTCAAGAATCCTGGTCTTGATGACTATCTTGATGAACTTGGTATTACTCATGAGTTATCTGCCCCATACACTCCTTAGCAAAATGGCGTTGTGGAGCGCAAGAACAGGACTCTTGTTGAGATGGCTTGCACTATGCTTGATGAATACAAGACACCTCGTCACTTCACTGCATGCCACATCATCAACAGGGTATATCTTCACAAATTCTTCAACAAAACCTCATATGAACTCCTCACTGACAAGAAACCCAATGTGAGTTATTTCAAAGTCTTCGATGCTAAGTGTTGGATTAGAGATCCTCATCACAATTCTAAATTTGCACCGAAAGCACATGAGGGTTTTATGCTTGGTTATGGAAAGGACTCGCACACCTACAGAGTCTTCAACACCCATCACCACAAGGTTGTAGAAACTGTAGATGTGCGGTTCGATGAAACTAATGGCTCACAAAGAGAGCACCTACCTCCTGTGCTAGATGAAATGTCTCCTGAGGAATCCATCAAGCTAAAGGCTACTGAGGATGTCATACCTACTGAAGAATCTGTTGAAGAAGTAATTCCAGATCGTGAAGAAAATCATGTTGGTGCATCTGAAGAAAATGCTGAGCCCAATCAAAGTCGTCAACCTGCTCATCCTTGCATTGCAAATGAAGTGCAGATTGAGAGAATCATCAACGACATCAACGCACCAGGTCCTCTCACACGCTCAAAAGCTTCACATTTGTCTAACTTTTGTGGGCCTTTTGCTTTCGTCTCTATCACAGAGCCCACCAAAGTTGATGAGGCATTTCTGGAGCCTGAGTGGATTCAAGATATGCAAGAGGAATTGCATCAATTCGACCTCAACAATGTGTGGGAACTTGTCAAGCAACTAGATCCTCGCAAGCACAATGTCATTGGTACCAAATGGATATACCGCAACAAGCAAGATGAAAATGGCCTAGTGGTGAGGAACAAGGCTCGTCTTGTAGCTCAAGGCTAGACACAGGTTGAAGGAATTGATTTCGATGAAACTTTTGCACCTGTTGCTAGACTTGAGGCTATTCACATATTGCTTGCTTATGCTAACCATCATAATATCATCTTATATCAAATGGATGTGAAAAGTGCATTCCTCAATGGTAAGCTTGAGGAAGAATTATATGTGGCTCAACCCCCAGGTTTTGAAGATCCTAAGCATCCTGACAAAGTCTTCAGACTCAATAAGGCCCTCTATGGCCTCAAGCAGGCCCCTCGGGCGTGGTATGATACACTGAAGGAATTCCTCATGAAGAAAGGCTTCAAACCCGGTTCACTTGATCCGACTCTTTTCACCAAAACTTATGATGATGAAATATTCGTGTGCCAAATATATGTTGATGATATTATCTTTGGCTGTACTAACCAACGTTACAGTGACGAATTTGCCTATATGATGAGTGAGGAATATCAAATGTCTATGATGGGAGAATTGAAATTCTTCTTAGGTCTTCAAATTCGTCAACAACGCAATGGCATCTTCATTTCTCAAGAGAAATACCTCAAGGACATTCTGAGGAAATTCGGCATGCAAGATTGCAAAGGCGTCAAAATCCCTATGCCCACAAATGGCCATCTATGCACTGATGAAAATGGTATAGACTTCGATCAAAAGGTATACCGCTCCATGATTGGCTCTTTATTGTATCTATGTGCATCTAGGCTAGATATTATGCTTAGTGTTTGCATGTGTGCCCGTTTTCAAGCTACACCAAAGGAATCACACCATAAGGCTGTGAAACATATTCTTTGATATCTAGCTCACACTCCAACACTTGGATTATGGTATCCCAAGGGCTTGGCTTTTGATCTCATTGGATATTCTGACTCTGACTATGCAGGTGATCGAGTGGATCACAAGTCAACATCAGGCACATGCCATTTCCTCTGACGGTCTTTAGTATGTTGGTCCTTGAAGAAGCAGAACTGCGTATCACTGTCTACAGCTGAAGCTGAGTACATTGCTACTGGTTCCTGCTGTGCTTAATTGCTGTGGATAAAGCAAACCCTCAAGGACTATGGCATCAACATGAGGAATGTGCCACTCTACTGCGACAACGAGAGTGCCATCAAGATTGCTCATAACCCAGTTCAGCAATCGAAGACAAAGCACATCCAGATTCGTCATCATTTTCTTCGAGATCAGCTAGCGGATATCTTCACAAAGCCCTTGGATGAGAAGAGATTTAGCAAGTTGTGGTGTGAGCTAAATATCTTAAAATCTTTGAATGTTCTTTGAAAGGACACACATCCTAACACTTATGCAAAATTGATGACTTAGATGTGCAACACACGAAGTAACGTTTTTCTTCAAATAATGAAGACTAACTCTCTAAGTGTGAAGAAATTAATGAAGAATTTGATTCTAAGAGCCCTACGACAATTGTACGCGGCGTCTGAAATCATCATTCTTATACGGTGGGTCACGCCACCAACAAAAGTTGAATATCTTCAAAATTGAGTTTTTCTTCATTTTGCAAATTCTTCAATTTTCAAATTCTTCAACTTTCAAATTCTCAACTTTGCAAAGTCCTTAAACTTTTCGACTGGTGTTCTTCATTGACAATATATATATATATATATATATATATATATATATATATATATGAGTTTTCATGTCCTCAACAGCATTCACTTATCGCTAATTCTACAAGTTGATTTTCATCTAAGTGAATGTGATCGGACCCGTTCCCCCTCTATGCTAAACTCAACCCAGTCTGTTCACAAATTCTTCATGTGCGTTCTATTTGAAACCCGTTCAAAGTCTTCACTGTGTCCTTGACTGCTGAAGAATTTGCGAACAAAACATTAAAATTTTCATATCTGAATTTTCGGCTTTTGCCGCTCAAACCGTTCCGTATCCCACGATGGATTAAACAAATCACCCATGATCTCCACACTCTGTACGTGGGTGACACATGTTGTTAGAAGAGTAAGGGTCAGGGGCATGTTCGTCCAAAAACTTCGGACATGCAGTTTTTCACCGTGGCTATAAATACCCCTCCCCTTCCTTAGTTCTCATTTACTTCGCTCGACTTCCATCTCACTCGAGCTCTCAGACCTAGCATCGTCGCTACTCTCCATCGTCGCCGGTGAGGAAGAGCTTCACTGCCTCGACCTCATCGTCATCGTACTCGCGCCGGCCGCGGAAATCTTCACTCCGCCACCGCCGTAGCTGTCTCTCGCCGCCAAGTTAGGGCGTGAGGGATCTGAACGGACGAACTTCTCCAACTCCACTCCCAGTTCATCATGTTCTTCATCCAGGGTAAATAAAATCTATTTTACTGCCCTACTTTGATTCTTATGATTTCCACAAAATCTTCAAAAGGTGTTTATTCTTCAACTTCCCACTCCTTAAACACCCGGATGCTTTTGTATCTTGATTTGTTTCTCTAAGCTATGTTTTTCTTCAAGATTCCTCAATTGTGTGGATTTTTAAATCTATACAACTCTGGAACCTAAGTCAAGAACGCTTAGTGAAATTCCTCAAGACACCTATGGTCAAATTCCTCAAACTTGATATTTTTTGAAAAAATTCTGAGAACGCATATGACCTCTCCAAATTCTTCGCACCTATACTCTGTTCATAGGTACAAAATGTCCGCTGCTGAATCACTAGGTTCTCATCAACTTAGCTCATTTGCAGCGTTCCTCGAAGAAAATTTGCATATTTCCTCAGAAACTTCCAAAGTTCAAAGTCCTCAAGTGAGGAAAATGGCAGATGGGAAGAGACCTTAGAAGGGAGGTAAGAGGCCAGAGACAAACATTGCGTTTGAGATCCCTGACGATATCTGATGAAGCGAAATATGGCAAAGAGAATAAGAATCAGCGCAAAGTGCGCATACAGAGGATTGAAAGGAGATGGGCTAAGGAATGGAGGGAATACCGATACGTCACTCCAAAGTACATGAAGAAATTTGCCGTAAACCCTCCATGTCCAAGACCTCCATTGGCAGCTGGCCAAGTTGCTGATCTTACCAGCATCAAGCGTGGTGAGGAATTTCCAAAAGAATGGGCCAAGCGCCAAGCCAAATTGGCCAAGCTTGCAAAAGAAGCAGTGAAGAAATTCAACGAAGATTCTCAAGCTGCTGCTGCTGAGGCCTCTGCCAGCAAGCCCAAGAAGGCTATGCCAAAGAAATCAGCTGTAAAGTCGAGTTCCTCAACATCAATGCCCTCTCGGCCAAGTTCCACAAATCCCTCAAAGCAAATTCCTCAGGCAACTTCTTCAAGGGTTGTACCAATCCCCTCTGTTGCCACAAAATCCTCAGTTGCTGCCACAAAGTCCTCAAAACCAGTGCACCTTGCAACGTGCCAATGGACTGCAGGTTTTTCAATTGCTTCTGGAGCATCTGCAAGTTCCTCAGCTCCACCACGGTCCTCAACTAGTCCAACTCTGCTGAAGAAAAAGGCCACTGCTGGACGTGGAACGAGGCCAAGTCCTCATAAGAAGCAAGTGGCGTTCCAAGTTCCGTCTGATGATGATGAAGCTGATGATGAAGAACTTGCTGAAATCATCAGGGACAGGCAAGAAAGGGCTGCTAGAGCCAAAGGGAGTTCTGTGCCTCTCATGCTGGATCCGAAGAAGATCCTCGATTTCATCGATCTCTGGCACAAAGATCCAAACACTCCACTGCCTGAATTGAACCTCACTCCTGGTCAAAGTCATATCTTGACGGCATTCATTAGTGAAGAAAAATGGAAATTTGAAAAGGGCAGGCAAGTCAAGAAGGCTCAGTACAAGAAGGAGCGTTTTCTGAAGAACAATGTTCTGAACATGTCTCCTGAAGAACTTGTAGCTCTGCAAACGGAAATTAAAGGTCTCAGTGATGAATTTGCCAGATACTATACCAATTGACTAGGAGCCAAAGTCAGATTTGTCAAGCTTGCCAAGACTCTCAAGCCTAACGTTGCAGCACCATCGCAATGACAAAATCCTTAGGCTGATAAAACTCCTCAGTCTGCTGAAGAAAATGAAAGCGCAGCTGATGAAAATTAGGCTGCTGAAGAAACTGAGAATACCAGGGTTGATGAAGAAATTCCATGTAACACCCCCTTGTAATAAACTCTGTGACACTCTGTTAAAACTGCCAAGTCATGATCATTTGCAGTGCCAAGTCATAAGGGTTAATGATCCAATTCAAATTCACATCTGAAAATCAACTCAAATTCAAAAGTGAAATATAAAGTTGTTCAAACTCTGTTGGGAAAATGTTCATTAAATGGCCAATAATCTAGGAACATTTCTAAAACCAATATCAAAATATTTGGAGTTGGACAAGTGACTCAAACAAGGTGAAATAGCACCTAAACAGAATATTAAAATCCATTTAAAATCATTACAGATTCAAATGAACTCCAAATCTGCCCAAACCACTTTTTGGTGAGAGATAATATTGCATTGCAATATTTGGGCCAACTTCCACATTTTACAAAAGAGCACAAGTGGCCTAATCATTTTGAAACAGAAAAAGAATAAAAGAAAAGGGAGAAGAGAAATAAGAAAAAGGAAAACGCTACTGTTGGCTGGGCCTAAGTGCACAGTGTGCGGCCCAGTCCAACAGCGGCCCACCTCACCTCCCTCCTCGTGCGTGTCGGCGCGCCCCTGGCCGCGCGCGCCCGCGCCAGCCTGGCGGCGACACGGCGATGGCGCCGACGCCACCGACAGCCAGAGGATAAGGAGGAGCTCGATCCACCTCCTCTCCGTTCCTATCCACTTCTCTCGTTCACTCTCCCCTCTCACCCCTCGCTCGCTCCGCCCCTCGCTCCCTCCCAGATCCGGCCACCGAGCGCCGTCGTTGCCGCACTTCGCCGTTTGTCGTGGCCACAGGCGGTCCCGTGCCTGCCGACCGTGTCCGCCAGCCCCGCTGCGGTCGGCCACTTCCTCTGGTGCTTTCACCTGGAGCGGGGAGGCCCTGCAGCTGCCGTTCGGCGTCGTCTTCCTCCTCGGACTCCGGCGATCCCCTTCCTCTCCGACGAGCCCTGCTGCTACTAACCTGACAACGGTCTTTCGTGACCACTTGGTGAGCTTCCCTTCTCCCTCCCCGATGCCTTGCGCTGCCCGTCGACGCCTACAGCTAGCTGGCGTCGATGCCGTGAGCTCGCCGCCGCTGAGCGCCTCGTCGCCGTGGTCCTGACCTCTGCCATGCCTGCCTGAGCACGGCATCGTGCTCCTGGTGCTTCCAGGAGCCGAACGCACCCGCACACGCACTTCCCCGTGCTCTCTAGCATCTAGCTCGGCGAGTGCTCGAACGCGCCTCGCCTCTGCTCGTCGCTGGCGCCCTTCCGATGACCAAATGGTCACCGGGCCAAGCCCTTTGCGCTCAGCGCATCGAGTAGGTTCTCGTTAGCCCCGCCACTTGCTCACTTGCGTGCTGCTGCCTCGATCCCGTCGATGACCGAACTCCGGCGCCCGCCGCAAAGCTCGCCGTCGGCGACACACGTCGTTTCCGGCCACCTCACCGCCACCATTTGACGCGCCGTCGAGCGGCCGTTCGAACGCACCCTGCCCCGTCCCTTTTGGTGGCCTGTAGGTGATTTCCGGCCACCGCCCGAGCGCGCCGCCGCGCGAAATGGTCGCCGGAGCGTTCTCCGGCGCCGGCGCCGACGTGGCCACCACGTAGGTCGCCCTGGGTCACTGACCCGTGGGCCCAGGGGCCCGCGTTGACCACGTTGACCACGGTCAACCGTGGTTACTGTTCAACCCACTCTCACTGACATGTGGGCCCCCGTGATTAATTAGACTAATTGAATAGTTAAATAAGTAAAATTAATTAGATTAACCTAATGTCTCACTGACAAGTGGGGCCCGCCCCCTAATTAACCCTGTGGTTTAAGTTAATCCACTATTAGACTAAACAGAGACTGACATGTGGGTCCCACTGGACCCACATGTCAGGTTTGACCCTGGTCAACCGCAGTTGACCTGCTGACGTCACTATGATGCAATGCTGACGTCATAATTCATTTTCTGATAAATAAAATAATTCTAGAAATTCAAATAAACTTTAAAAATTAATAACTTTTAAACCGTAGCTCGGATCGAAAAAGTTAAAACATGAAAGTTGCTCAGAACGACGAGACGAGTCTGATCGTGCCGTCTGTTTCTCCATCGGAACCCCCTACGTAGAAGAACTCGTAACTCCGGACCCGAATCCGGCAGATGAATAGTGCACACACGTCGGATATTAAATCCCAGAATAATTCTAAAAATAACTAAAATGACTTAGATGCATAATTAGGCAACCCTGCACTGCATCATAGCATCACACGCACCGTATTGCATTTGCTTGCATTATGTTTACCTGTTTCTTCCCCCTCTTCTCTCTCAGTAGACCCCGACGTTGACGTAGCTCCCGAGGCAGACGCCGCTCCGGAGTACGACTACGTCCCTGACGACATCCCTGACGACCTTGCCCTTGCCCCCGAGCAAACAGGCAAGCACCCCCATTTTGAGCATGCCTATATCGCCTATTCCCTTCTCTCTTATGCTTGCATTAGAACTGCTACTGCTACTGTTTTCCTATATCTGCTGCATAGCCTGATTATTGTACCCTGCTTTGTTACCTTACTGGTTATCCTAGACTGCTTAGTATAGGCTGGGTAGAGACATGACAGAGACCCCCACTTGATCCCGACTGCCCTGCTGGACATCAGAAGACCCGATCATCGGGATTGAAGACCAGACCCTGGCACCGCACATCACTACCCCTTAGTTGCTGACACTGCTGGGTTACCGTCGAGTGCCGAGGGTGATACCTCGTTAGCACTTCTGATGTTAACCTTGTAGGTTAGTTACTCGGTCGTGGTAAGCGAGGGTGATTCCTCCTACACCACCCCCGATAACGACATCGTCGCGCAACCTCTCAAGTGTGGACCTCGAGGGTGATTCCTCCTTTGTTCACCTCGATGATAACATCGAGCGGGAACTCCATCGAGGGTGATTCCTCATGGTTCCCTTCGGTGTCAGACACACAGTTACCTTGGATATTATGACTTGACTATGAACCACGATACTAAAGATGGGTCGGCCCTGAGGGGTACCCGCGCGAGCTTATTGCGAAGTGATGTGGAGTCGGGTTGACCTGGACGGTGCCCGCGAGATAACTACGAGGCGTGGCCGGGCATTCTTAGCCCTTGCCGCAAGTCCTCGAGACGGGGCGACGGGGTCACATCGATCGTGAGTCTCTGCTTGTTTCCGCGCGCTCCTAATCCACTACGATTTGGATATTTGATCCGAGGGGCCTCTGGCCCGATAGCACTAACCATCACGTGGGCATAGTATGGGCGTTCTGCGTCGTATACTTCAGCCGGAGCTTAATGGACGTCAGCGACTGATGCGGCACACGCTGGGTTGGACTGGGAACGCAACCGCGCTTGTATAAGGGGTTGCTAGGTCTGCTCACCGGCGGTGCACGTAACATGCAGGAGTTCCCGTGGCGATGGCCCAAGACCCCTGGGGGCATAGGTTAGTCCGGCGTGCTGACCTCTCTGTTAGGTATTTGGTCGGGTTGCGGCGTGTTGCTTAGCCGAGGCCGGGCATGACCCAGAAAAGTGTGTCCGGCCAAAGTTAAGCGAGCGTGGTGGGTAAGTTGGTGCACCCCTGCAGGGAAGAAACTTCTATCGATAGCCTGTCCTACGGTAACAGACACTCGGAGTTGTATCCCGATCGGTACAACTAGAACATGTGATGAGAACTGGATAGTACGGTTCTGGGATTGCTTTCTCGTAGGGAGTCGAGAAAGGATCTCAGGTCGAGGTTGATGATACTACTACTACTGCTTTACACTATGTTCATCTGTTCTCGTCTATTGCTGCAAGACTGTCGAAGATTGTTGAAGATGCTAGTCTTCGATAGGACTAGGCTTTCCCCTGTATTCTGGCATTTCTGCAGCCCAGTCCACACATACAGCCCCCTTTGAAAATGATGCATATGTAGTGTAGATCCTTGCTTGCTGAGTACTTCGGATGAGTACTCACGTTTGCTTTATTTTCTTTTCCCCCCATATTCCATTTGATGCCACCAGACGACGGAGCCCCTGAGCCAGACGCCCCATCCGATGACCAGTACTACTACCCGCCTGGCGAGTACTACTACTACGAGGAGCCGACTGACGACCAGGAGTAGGATTGGAGGGCCCAGGGCAGGAGGCCTACGCCTTTCGATCGTAGCTTTTATTTTACCCCGCCTCTGTGAAGGCTTATTTCTCTCTCTATAATATATCTGTACCCAGATATCTAATGCTTCCGCTGACGCTTGTATGCCATCGAGCTATGTATTCGAGCCCTCGAGGCCCTGGCTTGTAATATTAAGCTTGTATGACTTTATTTTTTGTTTTAGAGTTGTGTTGTGATATCTTCAAGTGAGTCCTTAGGCTTGATCGTGCGCATTTGCGTGTGTGATTAGTGCACGATTAAGCCGGGGTCGTCATAGGTTGGTATCAGAGCCGACTGCCTCTAGGTATCCCCCTTTCCAATTCCTCGGCCGAAGTTGAGTCTAGTGGTCAAAAACTGATTTTACTAACTTGGCTGTGTGGCTTACGGGCCCACGTCGCCAACTGGGTGGTATTAGGATCTTTTATTCCTCGTCTTTACTCTGGGATTCTAATCTCTCATCTATTCGGGTTTAATAAAATTTACTAACACCGACATTTAGGTTCTCGTTAATTCTATCCACGCGGAGAGCTGGATTCAGTGTGATTTCCCTAACGTTGATCTGATTAGTCTGATAATCATTTTCCTTTCCATTGTTTTGTTTAACCTTTCCTTCCGAGATCGGTTATATTTCTCATTGTCTTATGACAACCCTGAACCTCTCTGTTTCAGATGGATCGACTGTTTCCACCGCGGCCTACGACCCAGCTTGTGCTTTGCACTTGGGCTCGTGATGCCCCTGGATTTCCAGCTGTTCTGATCGCCCTCCTGAGTAGACTGGGTTACCGCTGGTATCCCGAGTACTTGGTCTATGAGGTTTACCGCGAGTTCAACCAGGAACAGTACTATGCTGAAGTTCGGATTTATGATCAGCAGAACAACTCAGACACCGAGCTACACCTTTTTCATGGATTAGGCGTGACGATTGAGATGGCAGTACATGATGCCGCCTACTCTGCTGTCGCACGTCTCCGAGGAGAGCACAATGCTAACTTGGATGATACTGTGTTTCGGTACATTTCGTATGCACCTGTTGGAGATGCTACTGGATTTTACACAGCTATCTGTGCCCCGTACGAGTCTCGACGCTACGACCCGCAGGTTCTGATTCAGTGCACTCAGGCTCTGGATCGCACTGTTCGGGCTCTGGCCGTCGAGTTGTTCGCTACTCGAGCACGCTACTACGAGGCAATGACACAGTTGCTACCAGCTGTTCGTGCAGGGATACATCCGGAGGATATTCTTTACCCACGCAGGACCGAGATGCCGCCAGGTATTGATTGGCCTGCAGTGGGAGGTCACACGCCTGCACGTGGACCTCTTCTTACAGTTCGAGACCGGGTTCTGCATCAGAGTGCACACGGAGAGTAGGATTCTGCAAGTTGATCGATCTTCGGTGTTTTCTAAACTCGACTTGAGGTTGGGTTATTACCAGATCCGTGTCCGCGAAGAGGATATTCCAAAGACTGCATTCGTTACTCGTTATGGCTCTTACGAGTACACAGTCATGTCGTTTGGCTTAACAAACGCTCCAGCTACATTCTCCCGCCTAATGAATTACATATTCATGGATTACCTCTACAAATTCGTCGTGGTATATCTGGATGATATTCTGGTTTATTCGAAGAACAAAGAAGAACATGCTGAGCACCTTCGACTAGTTCTGGAGAGACTTCGAGAGCACCAATTATATGCCAAGTATTCTAAGTGCGAATTCTGGCTTTCCGAGGTAACCTACATTGGACATGTCATCTCCAAGGATGGTATTGCAGTTAACCCGGAGCGACTTCAGGCTAGTCTTGACTGGATCCCTCCGAAGAATGTCAAGCAAGTCAGAAGTTTCCTCGGGCTTGCAAGTTATTGTCGCCGATTCATCGAAAATTTCTCCAAGATTGCCAAGCCCCTGACTAATCTGCTTCACAAAGGCGTTAAGTTTGAGTGGACAGACAAATGTCAGGAAAGCTTCCAGACCCTCAAGGACAAGCTGACTTCTGCTCCAGTCCTTGCTCCTCCAGACTCCCGCAAAGATTTTGTGATCTTCTGCGACGCCTCTCGCCAAGGACTAGGTTGTGTCCTAATGCAAGAGCAAAGAGTTATTGCTTATGCTTCGCGACAACTGCGTCCACATGAAGAGAATTACCCAGTGCATGACCTCGAACTTGCTGCTGTCATTTATGCTTTGAAGCAGTGGCGTCATTACCTCCTTGGTAATCGGTGTGAGATTTACACCGATCATCAGAGCTTGAAGTACTTATTCACTCAATCGGAACTTAATCTTCGTCAGCAGCGTTGGTTGGAAACAATCACCGATTATGACTGTGGTATTTCATACACTCCCGGCAAAGCTAATGTGATGGCTGATGCTTTGAGCCGCAAGTCATACTGTAGTAACCTCATGGTAAAACAAGCTCAACCCCAGCTATATGAAGAATTGCGCAAGCTGAATCTCTGCATTATTCCGCAAGGTTCTCTTAATAACCTTGTGATACAGTCAGATCTTGAGAAAGCTGTCAAGATTGCGCAATCTAAGGATGCTGAAATTGATCTAATGAAGAAAGAGCTTCACCTTCAAAAGTACAGGGATTGCTCGATTGCTGAAGATGGAACCTTGTACTTCCGAGACCGCATTGTAGTACCTCGCTTCGAGCTGATGACTGACAAAGTCATGAAGGAGGCCCATGATACACCGCTATCTATCCATCCGGGTAGTACCAAAATGTATCGAGATCTTCGTCAAAGGTACTGGTGGTCTAGAATGAAGCAAGATATTGCTCGTTATGTTGCCGAGTGTGACGTTTGTCGTCGCGTGAAGGCAGAACATCAGAAACCTGCTGGAATTCTGCAACCGCTCCCTATTCCTCTATGGAAGTGGGATAAAGTGCAAATGGACTTCATCACTGGTCTTCCCAAGTCTCAGAAGGGTCACGATGCCATTCTTGTCGTCGTCGATCAACTCTCCAAGGTTGCACACTTTCTGCCAGTTAAGGAGACTATTACTGCTAGTCAGTTAGCAGAGCTATATATCTCCAGAATTGTTTCACTCCATGGTATTCCCAAGGAAATCAGTTCAGACCGTGGCAGCATTTTCACTAGCCATTTCTGGGAAAGTTTCCAGAAAGCAATGGGAACTCATATTACCTGGAGTTCAGCTTATCATCCCCAATCCCAAGGCCAAGTTGAGCGCGTTAATCAAGTGCTTGAAGATATGCTTCGAGCCTGTGTTATATCCTTCGGTAAGAAATGGGAGGAATCTCTCCCGTATGCCGAGTTCTCTTATAACAACAGTTATCAAGCCAGCTTAAAAATGGCCCCATTTGAGGTTCTTTATGGACGTAAATGTCGAACCCCTCTGAATTGGTCAGAAACTGGGGAACGACCTCTTGTTGGACCGGACATTATTCAGCATGCCGAAGAACAAGTCCGAATTGTCCGGGAGAATCTCAAAGCAGCTCAAGACCGTCAGAAGAGTAATTATGATCACAAGCGATGGGGTGTGATCTATCAACCTGGTGATCAAGCTTATCTTCGTGTCACTCCAATGAAGGGCACCCGTCGTTTCGGAATTAAGGGCAAGCTAGCTCCTCGCTATATTGGTCCTTTCCGCATCGTGGCTAGACGGGGACAGGTGGCATATAAATTGGAGGTGCCACCGCGATTCTCCCATATTCATGATGTCTTCCATGTGTCGCAACTCCATAAGTGCTTCAAGGAATCCCCGCACCGTGCAGTGGATCATGAGATGCTCGAGCTACAAGATGATCTTTCCTATAAGGAGCATCCGATCCGCATCCTCGACGAAGCTGAGCGTCGTACTCGTTAGAAGACGACCAAGTTCCTAAAAGTGCAATGGTCGAATCACACTGAAGACGAAGCCACTTGGGAACGCGAGGATCATCTTCGGGAAGAATATCCCGGACTTTTTCCTTCTACCTCCTAAATTCTCGGGACGAGAATTTCTTTTAGAGGAGGAGAACTTGTAACACCCCCTTGTAATAAACTCTGTGACACTCTGTTAAAACTGCCAAGTCATGATCATTTGCAGTGCCAAGTCATAAGGGTTAATGATCCAATTCAAATTCACATCTGAAAATCAACTCAAATTCAAAAGTGAAATATAAAGTTGTTCAAACTCTGTTGGGAAAATGTTCATTAAATGGCCAATAATCTAGGAACATTTCTAAAACCAATATCAAAATATTTGGAGTTGGACAAGTGACTCAAACAAGGTGAAACAGCACCTAAACAGAATATTAAAATCCATTTAAAATCATTACAGATTCAAATGAACTCCAAATCTGCCCAAACCACTTTTTGGTGAGAGATAATATTGCATTGCAATATTTGGGCCAACTTCCACATTTTACAAAAGAGCACAAGTGGCCTAATCATTTTGAAACAGAAAAAGAATAAAAGAAAAGGGAGAAGAGAAATAAGAAAAAGGAAAACGCTACTGTTGGCTGGGCCTAAGTGCACAGTGTGCGGCCCAGTCCAACAGCGGCCCACCTCACCTCCCTCCTCGTGCGTGTCGGCGCGCCCCTGGCCGCGCGCGCCCGCGCCAGCCGGGCAGCGACACGGCGATGGCACCGACGCCACCGACAGCCAGAGGATAAGGAGGAGCTCGATCCACCTCCTCTCCGTTCCTATCCACTTCTCTCGTTCACTCTCCCCTCTCACCCCTCGCTCCCTCCCAGATCCGGCCACCGAGCGCCGTCGTCGCCGCACTTCGCCGTTTGTCGTGGCCACAGGCGGTCCCGTGCCTACCGACCGTGTCCGCCAGCCCCGCTGCGGTCGGCCACTTCCTCTGGTGCTTTCAGCTGGAGCGGGGAGGCCCTGCAGCTGCCGTTCGGCGTCGTCTTCCTCCTCGGACTCCGGCGATCCCCTTCCTCTCCGACGAGCCCTGCTGCTACTAACCTGACAACGGTCTTTCGTGACCACTCGGTGAGCTTCCCTTCTCCCTCCCCGATGCCTTGCGCTGCCCGTCGACGTCTACAGCTAGCTGGCATCGATGCCGTGAGCTCGCCGCCACTGAGCGCCTCGTCGCCGTGGTCCTGACCTCTGCCATGCCTGCCTGAGCACGACATCGTGCTCCTGGTGCTTCCAGGAGCCGAACGCACCCGCACACGCACTTCCCCGTGCTCTCTAGCATCTAGCCCGGCGAGTGCTCGAACGCGCCTCCGCCTCTGCTCGTCGCTGGCGCCCTTCCGATGACCAAATGGTCACCGGGCCGAGCCCTTTGCGCTCAGCGCATCGAGTAGATTCTCGTTAGCCCCGCCACTTGCTCACTTGCGCGCTGCTGCCTCAATCCCGTCGATGACCGAACTCCGGCGCCCGCCGCAAAGCTCGCCGTCGGCGACACACGTCGTTTCCGGCCACCTCACCGCCACCATTCAACGCGCCGTCGAGCGGCCGTTCGAACGCACCCGGCCCCGTCCCTTTTGGTGGCCTGTAGGCGATTTCCGGCCACCGCCCGAGCGCGCCGCCACGCGAAATGGTCGCCGGAGCATTCTCCAGCGCCGGCGCCGACGTGGCCGCCACGTAGGTCGCCCTGGGTCACTGACTCGTGGGCCCAGGGGCCCGCGTTGACCACGTTGACCACGGTCAACCGTGGTTACTGTTCAACCCACTCTCACTGACATGTGGGCCCCCGCGATTAATTAGACTAATTGAATAGTTAAATAAGTAAAATTAAATAGATTAACCTAATGTCTCACTGACAAGTGGGGCCCGCCCCCTAATTAACCCTGTGGTTTAAGTTAATCCACTGTTAGACTAAACAGAGACTGACATGTGGGTCCCACTGGACCCACATGTCAGGTTTGACCCTGGTCAACCGCAGTTGACCTGCTGACGTCACTATGACGCAATGCTGACGTCATAATTCATTTTCTGATAAATAAAATAATTCCAGAAATTCAAATAAACTTTAAAAATTAATAACTTTTAAACCGTAGCTCGGATCGAAAAAGTTAAAACATGAAAGTTGCTCAGAACGACGAGACGAGTCTAATCATGCCGTCTGTTTCTCCATCGGAACCCCCTACGTAGAAGAACTCGTAACTCCAGACCCGAATCCGGCAGATGAATAGTGCACACACGTCGGATATTAAATCCCAGAATAATTCTAAAAATAACTAAAATGACTTAGATGCATAATTAGGCAACCCTGCACTGCATCATAGCATCACACGCACCGTATTGCATTTGTTTGCATTATGTTTACCTGTTTCTTCCCCCTCTTCTCTCTCGGTAGACCCCGACATTGACGTAGCTCCCGAGGCAGACGCCGCTCCGGAGTACGACTACGTCCCCGACGACATCCCTGACGACCTTGCCCTTGCCCCCGAGCAAACAGGCAAGCACCCCCATTTTGAGCATGCCTATATCGCCTATTCCCTTCTCTCTTATGCTTGCATTAGAACTGCTACTGCTACTGTTTTCCTATATCTGCTGCATAGCCTGATTATTGTACCCTGCTTTGTTACCTTACTGGTTATCCTAGACTGCTTAGTATAGGCTGGGTAGAGACACGACAGAGACCCCCACTTGATCCCGACTGCCCTGCTGGACATCAGAAGACCCGATCATCGGGATTGAAGACCAGACCCTGGCACCGCACATCACTACCCCTTAGTTGCCAACACTGCTGGGTTACCGTCGAGTGCCGAGGGTGATACCTCGTTAGCACTTCTGATGTTAACCTTGTAGGTTAGTTACTCGGTCGTGGTAAGCGAGGGTGATTCCTCCTACACCACCCCCGATAACGACATCATCGCGCAACCTCTCAAGTGTGGACCTCGAGGGTGATTCCTCCTTCGTTCACCTCGATGATAACATCGAGCGGGAACTCCATCGAGGGTGATTCCTCATGGTTCCCTTCGGTGTCAGACACACAGTTACCTTGGATATTATGACTTGACTATGAACCACGATACTAAAGACGGGTCGGCCCTGAGGGGTACCCGCGCGAGCTTATTGCGAAGTGATGTGGAGTCGGGTTGACCTGGATGGTGCCCGCGAGATAACTACGAGGCATGGCCGGGCATTCTTAGCCCTTGCCGCAAGTCCTCGAGACGGGGCGATGGGGTCACATCGATCGTGAGTCTCTGCTCGTTTCCGCGCGCTCCTAATCCACTACGATTTGGATATTTGATCCGAGGGGCCTCTGGCCCGATAGCACTAACCATCACGTGGGCATAGTATGGGCGTTCTGCGTCGTATACTTCAGCCGGAGCTTAATGGACGTCAGCGACTGATGCGGCACACGCTGGGTTGGACTGGGAACGCAACCGCGCTTGTATAAGGGGTTGCTAGGTCTGCTCACCGGCGGTGCACGTAACGTGCAGGAGTTCCCGGGGCGATGGCCCAAGACCCCTGGGGGCATAGGTTAGTCCGGCGTGCTGACCTCTCTGTTAGGTATTTGGTCGGGTTGCGGCGTGTTGCTTAGCCGAGGCCGGGCATGACCCAGAAAAGTGTGTCCGGCCAAAGTTAAGCGAGCGTGGTGGGTAAGTTGGTGCACCCCTGCAGGGAAGAAACTTCTATCGATAGCCTCTCCTACGGTAACGGACACTCGGAGTTGTATCCCGATCGGTACAACTAGAACATGTGATGAGAACTGGATAGTACGGTTCTGGGATTGCTTTCTCGCAGGGAGTCGAGAAAGGATCTCAGGTCGAGGTTGATGATACTACTACTACTGCTTTACACTATGTTCATCTGTTCTCGTCTATTGCTGCAAGACTGTCGAAGATTGTTGAAGATGCTAGTCTTCGATAGGACTAGGCTTTCCCCTCTATTCTGGCATTTCTGCAGCCCAGTCCACACATACAGCCCCCTTTGAAAATGATGCATATGTAGTGTAGATCCTTGCTTGCTGAGTACTTCGGATGAGTACTCACGTTTGCTTTATTTTCTTTTTCCCCCATATTCCATTTGATGCCACCAGACGACGGAGCCCCTGAGCCAGACGCCCCATCCGACGACCAGTACTACTACCCGCCTGGCGAGTACTACTACTACGAGGAGCCGACTGACGACCAGGAGTAGGATTGGAGGGCCCAGGGCAGGAGGCCTACGCCTTTCGATCGTAGCTTTTATTTTACCCCGCCTCTGTGAAGGCTTATTTCTCTCTCTGTAATATATCTGTACCCAGATATCTAATGCTTCCGCTGACGCTTGTATGCCATCGAGCTATGTATTCGAGCCCTCGAGGCCCTGGCTTGTAATATTAAGCTTGTATGACTTTATTTTATGTTTTAGAGTTGTGTTGTGATATCTTCAAGTGAGTCCTTAGGCTTGATCGTGCGCATTTGCATGTGTGATTAGTGCACGATTAAGCCGGGGTCGTCACATTCCAGCTCCTGAAGACTCTGCCAGGGCAACCACCAATGTTGCGCCTGAAGATCAACCCAGGCCAGCTGAAGCATTTGTAGCGCCTGAAGAAACTGAACATGCCAGGGCAACTGAATCAGTTGTGCCTGATGAAACTGAACCCACTTCATCTGCTCCCCTTACCAAATCCTCAAGGATGAAGAATGTCACTCTTCCATCTGCATCAGAGGTGAAGAAAACCAAAGCTGCAGAGAAGGCAGCTGTGAAGAAGAGGAAAGCATCAACCTCTGCAGAGTCCTCAGCTCCCAAGAAAGTGAGGACTTTGACAAGCTCTTTCAATAACCCAATTGATGTTGTTCCGATCTCAATAGTGCCATCAAAGGAGCTCATTCCTTTTGGTGAAGAATATGTCATTCCAGATGACACAGATGAAGAGAATCCTTCTACTGCTTCTTCAGAGCAATTGGATGAAGAAATTGAAGTGGAAGATATCCCTTCCACCCCACTGGTATCATCGCCCTTGCCTCAGTTCATAGCTGAAGAGGCAGGCATTGAGGAAATTGAAGAAGACGTGGACATTGGTTCAACTACACATGTACTGAACGATGACTATTGGGATAATCTTCACCCCAATTCACCATTGACCACTCCTCTGCATCCAATTCCTCAGTCCCCTGTGCAAACTGAAGAAATTCAAACGAGATCTGAAGGACGTCAAACTTCTCTTCTTTCCATTCCTGAAGACATTCCAGCTGCAACAGCTGAAGAAATGGAGAACCCAATTGCTGCTGAAGAGCCCGAACCTTCAATTCCTCAGACAGCAGCTCCAGAGCTTATGCAACAAGAAGTTGTGAGACCATTAACTGCTAATCTTCAGCCCAAGCAACAAAATCCTCATGCAAAAAGGCTGAAATTCAAGACTGCTGATTTCTTTGATGAGCATCATTTCTTCACTGATGTCAATCCATATGACTCAGCAAGACTTCGGCGCAAGCGGTTCTGGACAGCTCGTCAGATGAATTTCTATGCTGCTATTCTATTTGATAAGGACAAGGTCTTTGAGCACCGTCAAATTCCTCATGTGGATATGGAGTCCATCCTGTGCTTCCAACCTGTCTTGAATGTTCTTCACGACGCTGGGCTCCTGAACTTCTGTGCTGACATCTATGATTAGAATGAAGAGCTAATTCTTCAATTCTATGCTACTCTGCACCTCACTAGGAACGTGGCTGATGTTAATTCATGGGTGCTTGATTGGATGACTGAGAACACGCACTACAAAGCACCGGCCTCTGAATTACTTCATGTCATTCCAATCAGTCCACCTGCTGAAGGCGCAAGGCTCATGTATGAAGAACCTGAACTTTCTCATCATATGATGCAAGTGCTAATGAAGCCTTTGAAGTCTGGCCAAGCTCCAAGAACCACCTTCCTAGTGAAGGATTTGCTTTATGTGCCTCGGACAATCTACCGCATTCTGACCAAAACCCTCAGTCCGATCAAAGGCCACAACTCTGAAGAAGAGGAAGTTGTTGGCATCATGAAGAATCTGTTGTTCAACATTATACATGGTATTCCCATTAACTACCATGATTTCTTCACGAGGACTTTGGCAAATGTTGCACTGTCACCGTTTGAGTTGAAGCCTTATGCTCCATGGATTATGAAATTCATCAGAACCAGGTCTTCAATTCACTACAAGGCAGATTGTCAGAATCACCTCAGCTATTTGCCACCCATTGAAGTCCTCAAACGGACTATTTCCTTAGTTGATGAAAAAGGCAAGGCTGCTGTTATTGATGAAGGCACTCGTCCATTGGATGGTCAGTTTCGCAAAGCTGCATCTTATTCCACCAATGATGACTCTGCAACTCAAGACTCTGCCGCAAAAGCTTCAAAGCCAATTCCTCAAGCCACTGCCCCACGCGTAATGATTGATCGTGAGCTTCTACTAAGTCTTCATCAGAAGGTCGATCGCAATCACAAATGGGTCAAGCGTCAGTTTGGCTCAATTCTTCAGAACATGACTGTCACGCAAAACACTGTGAAGAAGAATCACTACTATGCTCATGAAATCTTCAATCGCACTTGGGCCATATTGTCTCACCTCTATGGTGATGAAGACCTCAAGCAGATGGGATTTCAATAGGACTTTGAATGGTCTTAGCCTCCTTCAAAGAAATTCAAGAAGGTCAAAGTTCCTCAGCTCATCACATGTTCATATTCTTCATCGCGTGAGACGGATGAAGCTGAAGACCTCAACGACACTGCGGCAGGCCCTACCTCAACGGACGACCCCAACAACGCTGGCGCTCGTCCATCGACTTCATGATGATATTTTTCAAGGGCGTTAGTCCTCATTTTTCGTTCCTTTTGGTCATTCGATGACAAAGGGGGAGAAATTTGAGTTAGTCTTCAAGCGGGTCCTATATATGGGCTGTTTTTTTCTGTTAAGTTACAACTCTTGCTTTTCTGAGGTGTTTGCTTTGATGAGTTGTAAACTTAAGTCCTATGGTGGTCTGATACTTTTGAACTGCTTTCTGCATGCTTATTTCCTCAAGTACATTAATGCACGCATGCTGAATTTCGTCAGACACCATATTTCATCATGCATTATAAATTCTTCATATCATATGATAAATGCGTGTATGAATTACAAGATATAGGGGGGGGGGAGATCTCCATGATATTACTCTACAATGTGCATTTGCAATCCAAAGCAAATTCCTCATATGCACATCTTCAGGGGGAGTTCCTCTATATCTTGCAATCAAATTCCTCAATATCAGTATTTACACTTCATATGTTTTATCCCCGTTGAAAACTTAACCTATTTGTCATCAATCACCAAAAAGGGGGAGATTGTAAGTGCATCTAGTGCCCCTTAGTGATTTTGGTGTATTGAAGACTTATAGGTTAAGGGACTAATGTGTTTGTGAGTGTACACAGGTTCTATAAGTCTATGAGGAGTTTGATATTTATGAAGAAAGTCGACCCCTAAAAATGAATATCTTCATTTGAAGACTTTGGTTTTCTTGAAGACTTTGAAAATGAGGAAATTGGTGTGACCTTGAAGACAATGATATTGATGCAAGGATTATGAAGCATGAAGACTTTTGTTTTCGTAGTTTCATTTTCTCTTTCTTGAGTCATAGGAAACACCATACTGTTAAAGGCGGTCGAGGTAAAACTAAGGAAAAGTTTCCAAGTGATGCTCATCTCAAAGCCTACACATACCCAATCTTTTCGAGGGATCACTGGTACAGCGAGGTGCTATACAAACGGTTTTTAACCCCTTTCCGCGACGGCATTTGGAACCGTCGCCAAGTGAGTGTGGGCAATAGGGGGATCCTTCCCACACGACCCAGAAACCGTCGGGGATATGCCCTCCTGGCACACACGCTCGGCAAAATGAGGTCATGTGCGACCGGCAAGCGATCAAATACGGTTATACGTACAGTAGTGCTAAAAAAAATACAATTATACAGGCGAAATTGTTTCCGGATGTAAGTACATCCCACACAGTCAATCCCCGCTAAATGTTTCCGTTCGTATATACATCCCACACAGTCGCTCCAAGGAAAACTTTTCCGTTCGCAGGTACATCACACACGATATTAACAATTTTATCGTTTGCGTTATTGAATGCATCACATACAGTGCGTAGAAGAAACTATGTGGCAAAGGCTGTCCATCACACACAGTTTTTATGTGGTAAACGTTTGCACAAGGTGGCCTAACGCAAACAGTTTTCAAGAGAAGGCCGTGTGTGATTGTTCATTGATCCAACACGGTTTATTCCTAGAAACTGTGTGCGTTGCCTGAGGTCATCGCCCACGGTATTTTCTCAATAACCGTTTGCAATAGCAAAACCCAATTAGCAGGCTAATTGCCCTATTATTAATAATCCATTTATTAATCTAATTGACATTCATATTAAGCACATAATATATTTCATTTCCATATTAAGGAAGTAGGATTTCATAATTGAAACACATCAGAGTACAACATGATATAGCTTCAGCACTCAGCTACCCCATTACACAACTGCACCAGCACCAAGTTTCACATGCAACATGTAGAACCTTTCGAAATTAGCATCATAGACGGTACATAGACAGATGCATCTCATCAGGAAAACTGCTGAAGCGGAAGGCGAATATTGAGCCTTCATTCATGTTGAAGGTCTTTGCAACTTTAGGCCAGTGCCTGTGGATGATTGACCGTCCGTCCTTCGTCCTCTTCAGGAACACTTCAATATTGAACCATGGGTGTTGTATGAAAACCTTCCTCGCCTCCTGACCATAGAGGTGGTTTGAGAGGTAATCATCAATGAACTGCTTTGGAAAGGCCTGAAAACAAGGATGTGCATAAATATCTTCTCTATATTGGAAATGGGGCAAAGGAATAAAAAAAGGCAAGGTATAATAGTTAGTACCATCTTGTAGTGAACTGATGTCTTGTTCATTGTGCAGACAGAGATCTTGTTGTTTTTTGTTGCTAATTTCTTTATCCTAACAATCTTTCTGAGTTTCTTGACTTGATTGATATTCATGGACAACTCATTTCCCCATATGCAAAAAGGGTCGAACAGTGGGTCAAAACCTCTGACAGCAGGACCTACATGTGCAAGACCAAATTGTTAAAAACCTAAATATTAGAATGGTTCCTGCAATTGCACAATAATGTGCTATTAGACAACGGACCATGCACGTGCTAACCTCGATTGTAAACCTCAGTGCTTCCCATTGTTTCCCTGCAACACATATAAGGTAGTTAGTCATCAGGTTAAGTAAGGGTTCGCATGCTATCAGTAAAATATGTTGATGAAAAATAAGCACATTGCAGATTCATCGGATTAATTCAAGCCACATGGAAAACCCATTTATCCAAACCAAGCATGATTAAGAACTAGGAAATATAGCACTTGTATATATTTCTCATGTATTAAGTGCAGCCAAATTCGATTTATTCCTCACATGCACAATAATACAAAATTCTACCCACGACAATTGGACATCGCATTGCAGAATTGAAACAAGCAGTTAACTAAACACCACAACAAATGAACCAAACATTAACTGAGCACCACATTGCACAATATAACATACTACTAATAGAAGATCAGACAGTTAACCAAACCAAGCATGCTTAACAACTTGGAAATATAGCAATTGTATTTGTTTCTCATGTATTTACTACAGCCAAATTCAATTTATTCCTCACATGGTATATAATAACAGAATGCACCCACAACAATTGAACATCGCATTGCAGAATTGAACCAAACAGTTAACTAAACACCACAACAAATGAACCAAACATTAACTGAGCACCAAATTGCACAATATAACATACTCCTAATAGAAGATCAGACAGTTAACCAAACCAAGCATGCTTAACAACTTGGAAATATAGCAATTGTATTTGTTTCTCATGTATTTAGTATAGCCAAATTCGATTTACTTCTCACATGGTATACAATAACAGAATGCACCCACAACTATTGAACATCGCATTGCAGAATTGAACCAAACGTTAACTGAGCACCACATTGCACAATGTATAACCAAACCAAGCATGCTTGACAACTTGGAAATATAGCAATTGTATTCGTTTCTCATGTATTTGTAAAGATAAATTCAATTTATTTCTCAC
The DNA here is from genome assembly GCA_011799875.1 of Thinopyrum elongatum. NCBI lineage: Eukaryota > Viridiplantae > Streptophyta > Magnoliopsida > Poales > Poaceae > Thinopyrum > Thinopyrum elongatum. The sequence goes on from CM022297.1 coordinate 124,942,268, forward strand.
ATGGAAGACAATACAAAATTGCAGCCTGAAGAATTGAACATCACATTTGCAGAATTGAACCAAACAGTTAACTGAAGACGACAACTAATTAACCAAACAGTTAATAAGTGAGCACCACACTGCACGACATATAGAACATATACACTAGAGCAACAGATTGCATGGTAAAATTAGATAGCACAATTCACTAGAATTTGTTAAGGAAAGGCAGGAGCAGCACACACAATGGGTAAACCGAGCATGCTTAACCAGCGTAGCTAGCAAATGGCAAGGTGCTCCTCCAAGATCTGGGGGTCGGCACGAATGGCAGCCATCGCGACCTCATCTGCGCGTGCGACCGCGATTTGCTTCTCCGCTGCCAAATGCTCCTTGAGCTCCTGGCTATACTGCGTGCACCATGGCTTAGGGCGGCGCTTATTTGGTGGAGGGGTCGGTGATTTGGGTAGAAGGTGTCGCGTCGGTGGTCGGGGCATGTGGGATGTGGAAGGAGGAGGAGGATGGGGGTCGGGTGTGGATTACCTTCCTGGATAGACGAGGCCGAGCAGCATGAAGGAGGGTCGCCGGCAAGGAGGCAGCGCTGCAAGCAAGGAGTGAAGGTTTCAACTTGGAAAGGAAGGCGGAAACAGGGGAAATGTGGCTTTTGGTAAGGGGGAGGGGCGGGAAGGTAGATATTTCCGCGGAAGCCGAAAAATTTGAATCGGTTCAGTGAAAAAACTGGCGTGCAAAGTGTCATCAGACACGGTCCCTTATTCAGAACTGTGTACGATATGTGAACATCACAAACGATTCAGATAGCTTAACCCGTGTGTGATGAGTTTGAACGTCAAAATTTTTGGTTCCAATTTCCCTGGTTACAGTGGTCGGCTGTGGACTGTAGCCGACGCACCTTCTCACGTAAGCCATAGGCGTACTACACACCGACAGTGCTCCAGGATATTTTGTACTGCATCTCACACGGTTGGTGATAATAAACTGTGTGGGATCTACTTGATTTTTCATCTTGATTTGAATTACATAATGGGGTCACAGCGGCAATGGATGGTGTTTGAATTGATAGACCTTTTATCTGCAGTGAACATGCAACTATATGTGTGTCATAAAAAAATTGGAATTATTCAGGGTTCGTTTGGAAATTTTATACATTAAATTGGTTTTCTAGCCATTTCAGGTGCACAATTCAAAATTAAAGCACATGCACATGCTCCGGTGCACCAACATGGGTTGTATAATCATATATGTGTCCATGGGTTTATGCTTATGTCCCATGCAAGAAATGGGGATGAATTTCGAACACCACGGCACCGTGGCTCTCCGGCAAATGTTGAGGTACTTGCTTTTGTAATTCTAGTAAATCCAAAACCCGTCTGAAATTCATGAACCTTGGCATGCTATCATGGAATGGCATCAACATGCTGGGGTAAAAAATATTGTCCCATTTGGGGCAGGTTGTAGTATAAGCTTCTCACAAACCAGAGCTTCTCACAATAAGCCTTATGGTTCCGTTAGGGAAACGTGTCACCTTTGTGGACAAAACGATATTCGTCCCTCTTCTTCCTTTCAATTTTTTTCCTAGTGTCAACATAGAACAACAGGAGTGTCGTGTTAAATTTTGGATTTTTTCGGGGATCGTTTGGACATTTTTATACGTTAATTGAGTTTTCTAGGTATTTATGTGCATAATTCAAAATTGAACTACATGCACATGCTCCAGTCCATAAAAACGGGATGCAAAATCAAATGTTTGTCCTTGGTTGCAAGATTAGGTCACATGCAAGAAATGAGAACGAATGTCAAACACCTTGACACTGTCGCTCGGCCGCTAACATTGAGATACATGGTTTTAAAATTCTAGTAAATCAAAAACTCGTCTGAAATTCATGAAACTTGACATGATATCATGGAACGGCAGCGACATGCCGTGGTAACAATATTGTCCCATTTGGGGCAGGTGTGGGTATAAGCTTCTCGCAAACCAGAGCTTCTCTCACAACAAGCCTGATGATTTCGGTAAGGTACGTGCCACCTTGGGGGACGAAATGATATCTATTGCCTCTTCTTACTTTCAAAATGTTTCTCATGTCAACATAGAACAACACGAGTGTTGTGTCAATTTTTGGGATTTTTCGGGGTTCACTTGGACATTTTTATACATTAACTGAGTTTTCTATGCATTCATGTGCATAATTCAAATTTGAACTACAAGCACATGCTCTAATGCATATAAATTGGTTGAAAATTCAAATCTGTGTCCTTGGTTGCATGCTTAGGTCCCATGCAAGAAATGGGAATGAATGTCAAACACCCTGCCACCGTCACTCGGCCGCAAACATTGAGATACCTGGTTTTTAAATTCTAGTAAATCCAAAGCTCGTCTGAAATTCATGAAACTTGGCATGCTATCATGGAGCGGCATCAACATGCCGTGGTAAATTTTTCGTCCCATTTGGGGCAGGTTTGGGGATATGCTTCTCACAAACCAGAGCTTCTCACAACAAGCCTGATGGTTTCGGTAGGGAACGTCCCACCTTTGGGGACGAAACGATATCCATTGCCTCTTATTACTTTAAAAAAAATCTCGTGTCAACATTAGAACATCAGGAGTGTTGTGTCAATTTTTGGGATTTTTTGGGGTTCGTTTGGACATTTTTATGCATTAATTGAGTTTTCAATGCAATTATGTGCATAATTCAAATTTGAACTACATGCACATGCTCTAATGCATATAAATTGGTTGAAAATTCAAATCTGTGTCCTTGGTTGCATGCTTAGGTCCCATGCAAGAAATGGGAATGAATGTCAAACACCCTGCCACCATCACTCGGCCGCAAACATTGAGATACCTGGTTTTTAAATTCTAGTAAATCCAAAGCTCGTCTGAAATTCATGAAACTTGGCATGCTATCATGGAGCGGCATCAACATGCCGTGGTAATTTTTTTGTCCCATTTGGGGCAGGTTTGGGGATATGCTTCTCACAAACCAGAGCTTCTCACAACAAGCCTGATGGTTTCGGTAGGGAACATCCCACCTTTGGGGACGAAACGATATCCATTGCCTCTTATTGCTTTCAAAAATTTTCTCATGTCAACATAGAACAACAGGAGTGTTGCGTCAATTTTTGGGATTTTTCGGGGTTCGTTTGGACATTTTTATGCATTAATTGAGTTTTCAATGCATTTATGTGCATAATTCAAATTTGAACTACATGCACATGCTCTAATGCATATAAATTGGTTGAAAACTCCAATCTATGTCCTTGGTTGCATCCATAGGTCCCATGCAAGAAATGGGAATAAATGTCAAACACCCTGCCACCGTCACTCGGCCGCAAACATTGAGATACCTGGTTTTTAAATTCTAGTAAATCCAAAACTCTTCTGAAATTCATGAAACTTGGCATGCTATCATGGAGTGGCATCAACATGCCATGGTAAACTTTTTGTCCCATTTGGGGCAGGTTTGGGTATACGCTTCTCACAAACCAGAGCTTCTCACAACAAGCATGATGATTTCGGTAGGGAACGTCCCACCTTTGGGGACGAAACGATATCCATTGCCTCTTATTGCTTTCAAAATTTTCTCTTGTCAACATAGAACAACAGGAGTGTTGTGTCAATTTTTGGGATTTTTCGGGGTTCGTTTGGACATTTTTTATGCATTAATTGAGTTTTCAATGCATTTATGTGCATAATTCAAATTTGAACTACATGCACATGCTCTAGTGCATATAAATTGGTTGAAAATTCTAATATGTGTTCTTGGTTGCATGCTTAGGTCCCATGCAAGAAATGGGAATGAATGTCAAACACCCTGCCACCGTCACTCGGCCGCAAACATTGAGATACCTGGTTTTTAAATTCTAGTAAATCCAAAACTCGTCTGAAATTCATGAAACTTGGTATGCTATCATGGAGCGGCATCAACATGCCGTGGTAAATTTTTTGTCCCATTTGGAGCAGGTTTGGGTATAAGTTTCTCACAAACCAGAGCTTCTCACAACAAGCCTGATGGTTTCGGTAGGGAACGTGCCACCTTTGGGGACGAAATGATATCCGCTGCCTCTTATTGCTTTCAAAAATTTTCTAGTGTCAACATAGAACAATAGGAGTGTTGTGTTAAATTTTGGAATTTTTGGGGGTTCGTTTGGACATTTTTATTCATTAACTGGGTTTTCTAGGCATTTTATGTGCATAATTCAAATTTGAACTACATGCACATGCTCCAGTGCATATAAATTGGTTGAAAAATCAAATCTTTGTCCTTGGGTGCATGCTTAGGTCCCATGCAAGAAATGGGAATGAATTTCAAACACCAGGGCACCGTTGATTGCCGGCAAAACATTGAGATACTTTGTTTTTAAATTCTAGCAAATCCAAAACTCATCTGGAATTCATGAAACTTGGCATGCTATCATGGAATGGCACCCGACATGCTGTGGTATTTTTTGTGTCCATTTTGAGAGAAGGCGCACTCGAATAACAGCCAACAAAGGCATTTTGAAACAAATAGCTGCCACTCTAACATCGCAAACATTTGTGTAATTCAAATCGTGTGTGTTATGTTAACCATTCACGTGACGCCATGTGTCTTCATTTTAATGGCTATAGGAGGTGCCGTGCGGACAGCTGCTTGACTGAACAGGAGGCGTGCGAGCGCAGTCTGGTGCGCAGGCTGACCAAGAGAGGTGCAAGCTGTCCTCCAATGCGCAGGCTCACCGGGAAGCGTGCGAGCTGTACGGTGCGCAGGCTCACTGGGAAGCGAGCCCTTTAACTTCCATGGCCGCCCGCCTTCCTCTCCATTAATGGCGCCCGAGCCGCTACTTAATACGGGCGGCCTTACTGTTCGCCTCCCATTCCCCTCCCTCCCGCAGACCTCCACCAACGCCATGGCGCAGAAGGATCATCTGCCACTAGTCTTCAAGTTTGGTGAAGTCGACTCCGAGCCGGAGGAGATAGAAAATAAGGAGGAATGGGGCCTCATGGACATGGCCCAGAACGAGCTAGCCACGGCGGTTGCTGCCCCCGCTCCTGTCCCAGCTCCCATCCCCACGCCCGCGCCAGCGACCATCCCCGTAGCATTGATGGGCTGGTCGCCGAGCACTATCGCAGAGCTGGAAGCCGCGGGCGTCAGCGAGGTCTCCGCGGACCCGCGCGAGCTCGTGTACATGCCAGCGCCAGCGCCCGTGCCCGTGCGCGTCCCTCCACCCACCGCGGCGCCGGTCCCCGTGCGTTTGGCTGCACCCGTCGTGCCCGTGCCCATGCGCGCGCCCCCCTCAGCGGCATGGGACGCCGCCGTCGACCGCTACCTCTCAGCGCCGCCAGCTGCCATCCTCCCGCGCCCCGCCCGTCGATGGCGCGATGACATGATGTTTGATTTACAAGTGAAGAACATTTTGTGCTGCATTGAAGACTTCAACAACGGCGTCCCGGAGGACGACAACGACAACAACGGCGCGGCACGCCGCCTCCACCACCGCCGGAAATAGTTTTTTTTTGGGTTTAATACTGTATCTCGATCATATGAATATAAATTCGCAGTATGACTGAATGAAAGATATGGTTTGAGCGAACTTGCATTTTTCTTTCTTAATGTACAAACTTATCAAATGATTTTCTTTTGAAAAAAATGTCAATGGTTTTTAAATATAAAACACTCATCACAAACGTTTTAGTTAGAACACCTGTATGCAAACTGACAGCTTCCCCAGGAAGCCAAGGGAAAATGCGTCGAGCAGGATTTGTGTAGCTCTTGATCGCAAACGTTTTAAATAGAACACCCGTATGCAAAGTGAGAGCAGGATTTGTGCATCTCTTCAACGCAAACGGTTCTTTTGGATGACCCGTGTGCAACCACTTACAAACAATTTGGTAAGATTTGCATCTGTCATATTGGGTATGTTACCATTTGTCAAACTGGAAAGATTGACATTTGTTGATCTAGTAACATTGCCATTTGTCAACCTTGTAACACTGCGATTTGTCAAAATATGAAGCTAAAAATCACTAGCAGTATCTAATTTTTGCAACTAAAATTCAGTAATTAAGCATAGATTTCATTCATAGATTAAGCAGTCGTTCTTTATACAAACAGTTCAACTCGACAGCTGAACCGACCAAACTTTTCACCAATTGTTGCCAACCATGTACTGAAATAGTTAGTTCTACTTTATATACTAGCTAATTTTAAGTACGTTGTATAGTTCCACCACATCTATAGTCAGATGAACTGAACAAAATAGCTCCTAAATACTACTACTACTACTACTACTACTACTACGGAGGGGCTTTGTACTACTTCTGGCAGCCTCTCCTCTGCCGAGCGTGCTCAGTAAGAGGTAGAGGAGGAGGAGCCTACCGACGAGCTGGACATCTGCAATACGGTGCCTGCCGCTGCTGCACCTTCAGCGACGCTCACCTCGAATGCCCTCTGCCACTCCAGACGACCCCTCTCGAAGCGGTGGTTCTCCTCGTAGATCTCCTGATTCCTGGCCTCTGAGGCGGCATGTGCCGCGGCCACGGCGGCGGTAAGGCTCTTTGCGTGCTCGACGAGGCGCTCCTCCTCCTCCCGCAGGAACTCGGTGTAGCGCGCAAGGTCACTGACGCACGTGCGGGCATCCACCTCCGCCTCCCGCCTTCGGGCGGCGGTGGCGGAGCGGGTGATGACCCCGGCGGTCGACGGTGGGCTGGCGGCCATGGCGGCCGACGATGGGGTGGCGGCCACGACCACCACCTCCCGCCTTCGGGCCGCGGTGGCGGAGCGGGTGATGGACACGGTGGCCGGCAGTGGGGTGGTGGCCACGACGGCCACCTCCCGCCTTCGGGCCGCGGTGGCGGAGCGGGTGATGGCCCTAGCTTTCGACGGTGGTGTGGCGGCAACGGCGGCCGGCAACAGCTGCCGACGGGCAGCGGCGGCGGAGCGTGTGGTGGGTGTTCCGCGCACACCCAACAGGGATGCCACGCGCACTACACTACGCCGGGGACTAGGCCACCGCCGCGGTGTAGCCTCCTAGCTGGAGCTGTCCTCTGATGACGGCGGAGTGGCTGAGCGACGACGACGGACCGGTGCCATTGGTGATTGTGGGAGAAGCAGACGAGATAAGCTACAGGGAGGGAGGGGAAAATGCGACGCAGGACTCGCCAGCCATGAGGGTTTATATAGCAGGCCGGTAGGCATTGGGATTTTGGGGGATTTCACCGAGTCCGGCGGGAAGCTTGCATGAGAACCTACGAGGTTGCGCGGGAACGGTCTCACCGACGATTCATTGGCGCCACCGTTTGGCCAAAAGAACGCCCCCGCGCGCTGCGCAAGCTTGCGCTGTAAGCCGTCTGCGACAGCGGGGTGACAAGACATGCGAGAGGAGGACGAAAGGCCACGTACACATACGGTTAATAAAAAAACATTTGCGATTTAATTACCTACTATACCCCCGTCCTGGTTTATAAGTAGGATTTAACTAATAAAATACGAATGCATGTCGCCAAAGATTATATAGTTGGATTCGTTGACATGAGGGAGTGTCTTCTTCCTGCCCCAGACGAGGGATCGAGCCACAGAGCAGTGGCGGGAGCATCACAAGAAGTAGATGGCTAGACGATCGTACTAGTTTAGAATGCATACAATTGTTTATTGAGGTGTGTGTGAATTATCTGTATAGTCACTTATGTAATTCTTCTGTAGACAGAGCAAATCACACTGCTTATTAGCAGCAATCGTCTGTGTTATTATTTGTCTTCACACACATTTCTTATTACGGACCTGTCTGCCGCGTATCACACACATCTTGTTCAGTTGAACCGTTTCTATTGTGTTGCCTAATCACACACAGTTCATCCTAGTGAACTATATGCCGTATATCGCACACGCCCTCATCTGGCTGCCCGTTTCTGTTGTTCTGCATCATCGCAAACAGTTCTTTTGAATTAACCGTTTGCCACTCATCGCACACGTAACACCAATATGAACCGTGTTTGATGTCACCGCCATCGCAAATGTTTTGCATCTTTTTTGACGGTTTTATTAGATCACCGTTTGTGATTGATGCATCGCACACAGTTTTGTCGAAGGGTCTCTGATTCAACTGTCGTGTTTGGACCATCCTGCAGTAGTGGATGCCATTGGAAATCTCATACAGTTCAGTCATTTTCTTCAGTGACAGAGACGTAGATCTTCTGTTCTCTGAGGAATTTGTTCTGACTGAGGAGTTAGGAATTCACCAGTGCGGATTGCCTACAAGTGAGGATCATGATAGCCTTGGGGAATTTGAGAGCTCAAATTTCCGACCGTTGCTGTGCTACGCGCCAGCTGTCCCAAATATCTTATCCACCTAACGATCATATCATTGAAGGGCATTTATGTCTTATCATGTCGGGCTGCTTCCCGGCTATAAATAGCCGCCCCCTACAACCACTAGCTGGTTGGCTGCTCCGAGAGAAACTGACACTTGTCATTTAGAGCATCCCATCCTCCGAGGACTTTGAGAGAAAATCATCAGTGAGGAAAAACCCAAACCCAAACACCTACAACCCTAAGTGATTGAGCATCACTGAAGAAATTGTTCCTGTGTGGAACCAATGCTTGTTACCTTTGAGGACTGTGCATCCTCCAGACAGTTAGGCGTCATGGTCTAGAGCATCCAAGAGGAATTGTGGATCGCTGAGTGACCAAGTCTGTGAAGGTTTGGAAGTCACCTGTGAAGACTTACCATGAGTGATTGGGCGAGGTCTGTGTGACCTTAGCTCAAGGAGAATACGGTGAGGACTGTGTGTCCTCAGGTTTAAATACCTAGCCTCTCCAGCCAGACGTACAACTGTCACAGCAGTTGGAACTGGTCTACCAAATCATTGTCTTCACCGAGCTACTGGTTCTATTTCCTCAACCCTTTCATTTCCTCATTCATGTGTTGATGAACTTGATTGTTACTGTTTGAAGACTTTAACTGAAGACTTTCTCAATTTCCTCAATCCTATTTCTTCAGTCATCTTGTCTTCTGCCTGCCAATCTTTTTTACACGCTACCTGTGTTCTGCGCTTGTTTCATATCATCATGATGACTGTGTTACTGCCATGTAATGCTTGTACCTAAGTACTTATTCAGCTGCTTGTAGTTCGTCACTTAGCAAATTCCTCAAGTATTATTTCCTCAGTGACGAATTTGTAAAAATCGCCTATTCACCCCCCTCTAGTCGATATAACGCACTTTCAAATACTACTTGTGCATCCAAAATCCTTAAAACCCAGTTTTTTCATATGAGTCCACTATACCTACCTATATGCGGTATTTCCGTGCCGTTCTAAGCAAATTTGTATGTGCCATCTCTAATTTTCAAAATAACTTCCTTTTTGTGTGCTCGTACCGCTCATGAAATGGTAGGGGGTGGCTGATATTTTTCTATGCTAGATGTGTTATTCTCAAGATGAGTGTTTATTCACTTGTCATTGCACGAGAGTACGGCAAAGGTATTAGGGATGCCCAGTCCCGAAATGAAAAATGAATTTACTTTATGTTGTCAAATAATAAATTCCTTGGAAAGTGTTGGTATGGACGGCACCCGTGGATACAGCTAGCCATGGAATGTGAAAGTATGATGGAAAAAGGAATAAACTTTAACTTCTGTTTGGGAACCGCCTATGATATATCTAGCATGGAAAGTATTGGGAACTGCTCGATCGTTTTCGTTGACAGGAAAAGCATGCCACCCAAAATGTTTTATCTCTATCTTTTTCGCTTTGAGCTCTGGCACCTCTACAAATCCCTACTTCCCTCTGCGAAGGGCCTTTCTATTTACTTTATGCCATTTTATTTGAGTCTCCATCTTCTTTTATAAAGCACCAACTAAGGGGCACTATGATTGTACTTGAGCATTGGATGTAGCTAATATGCGAGTGTGTTTCATGAATGGATCAATAATTGAGCATAATGGGCTAGGGATAACTTGCTTTAGTGTTGATATTTTGAAAGACATGGTTGCTTGTTGATATGCTTGAGTATTGAAATCTTCATGTCAAAACTAGACTATTGCTTTGAATCATATAAAAGTACAAATGTCCATGCTACAAAAGAAAAGAATATGTGATGAACATGTTAGGCAGCATTCCACATCAAAAATTCTGTTTTTATCATTTACCTACTCGAGGACGAGTAGGAATTAAGCTTGGGGATGCTGATACGTCTCCAACGTATATATAATTTTTGCTTGTTCCATGCTGTTATATTATCATTCTTGGATGTTTTACAATCATTTTATAGCAACTTTATATCATTTTTTGGGACTAACCTATTGACATAGTGCCTAGTACCAGTTGCTGTTTTTTGCTTTTTTTTACTTCACAGAAAATCAATACCAAACGGAGTCCAAACACAGTGAAACTTTTTGGAGATTTTTTCTAGACTAGAAGAAACATGTTGGGCCAAAGAAGTACCAGAGGGGGCTCCGAGGGGAGCACAACCCACCTGGGCGTGCCTGGGGGCCCAGGCGCGCCCTAGTAGGTTGTGCCCACCTCGGCCGCCTCCCGCATCGCCTCTTTGCTCTATAAATACCCCGAAAATCCAAAAACCCTAGGGGAGTCGACGAAACACAATTCCGGCCACCGCAAGTTCCAGAACCACGAGATCCAATCTAGACACCATCACAGAGGGGTTCATCATCCTCATTGGTGCCTCTTCGATGATGCGTGAGTAGTTCATTGTAGACCTACAGGTCCATAGTTAGTAGCTAGATGGCTTCCTCTCTCTCTCTCTCTTTTGATTCTCAATACAATGGTCTCTTGGAGATCTATTTGATGTAACTCTTTTTGCGGTGTGTTTGTTGGGATCTGATGAACTTTGAGTTTAGGATCAGATCTATTTTATCCATGAAAGTTATTTGAGTCTTCTTTTGATCTTTTATATGCATGATTACTTATAGCCTCGTATTTCTTCCTCGAATCTTTGGTTTAGTTAGGCCGGCTAGATCGATTTTTCTTGCCATGGGAAGAGTTTCTTTGTGATGGGTTCGGTCGTGCGGTGTTCTTTCCCAGTGACAGAAGGGGCAGCAAGACACGTATTGATCATTGCCATTAAGGATAACAAGATGGGGTCTATTCCTACATGAATAGATCTTGTCTATATCATGTCATCGTTCTTATTGCATTACTCCATTTCTCCATGAACTTAATACACTAGATGCATGCTGGATAGCGGTCGATGTGTGGAGTAATAGTAGTAGATGCAGGCAGGAGTCAGTCTACTAATCTTGGACGTGATGCCTATATAATGATCATTGCCTGGATATCATCATAATTATTTGAAGTTCTATCAATTGCCCAACAGTAATTTGTTTACCCACCGTATGCTATTTTCCTCGAGAGAAGCCACTAGTGAAATCTATCGCCCCCGGGTCTATTCTTCTTCATATTTGTTTTCCGATCTATTATTTGCCACTTTTATTTTCAGATCTATATTTCCAAAAACCCAAAATACCTTGATGCACTTTTTCTTTATTTATTTTATTTTGTTTTATTGCGAGATCTATTTATCCAATCTACCACAAATTTATCTATCGTTTTACCGTGGAGGGATTGACAACCCCTCTTACGCGTCGGGTTGCAAGTATTTGTTCTTTGTGTGCAGGTACCGTTTACATAGTGTTGCTTGGTTCTCCTACTGGATTGATACCTTGGTTTCATAACTGGTGGAAATACCTACCGTAGCTGTGCTGCATCATCCCTTCCTCTTTGGGGAAGTACCGACGTAGTTCAAGCGACATCAATCCATCAACGACATCCTCTCGCCCTAGTGCGCTGGGTCACCAACCGACGGGTGAGGAGTAGCGGCGTTGGCGGCGAGCTCAACGTGCTTCTGAACAATGCCGTCCAAGGTTGCTCTGCGTTCCAAGAAGGCCAGCGTCCTATCATCCTCCTCTGGCACGTAGTAGTCCTTGTGGATGATTTGCTCATAGACGTGGGTGATTATGTCGATGGTGTCTTGTTGAGCCAGCCACTGTGTGGCGAGCGCGACCTCGAGGTGGACATTCTCCGGCGCGATGACGGGCAGTCGCAGGGCCACCAGTGTGTCGAAGAGGTTGTCACCATAGAGGCCGTTGAGGGTGGCGGGCATTGCAGAGCCTGGGCGCGTGGGCTAGAGGCGTACATCAAGGTCGTCCGCGAGCTTCTTGAGGACGGTGAACTTGTCGAGGAAGCCGATGAGGGGCTCGTCGAACAAGGAGACGAAGCTTTCGTCCAAGAGGCCTCTCGCCCTGGCGGCCTCAAGCACGACCTAGAGACGTTCCTCGGTGCTGGGCCACAGGCCGGCGTCGTGGATCATCTGGCACAGCCGGCTCATGATCGCGCTCATCGCCTCCATGGGTCTAGGTTCTGGTCAACTGATCTTGCGGTTGGAGTGACCACTCTTGCAGGGTGCGTAGGTGTGTAGGATTCGTAGATGGATTTGACTAGTGGGGAGCCTTTATATGAGAAGTGCAGACTGCGTTGCATTCACGTGTGTGTTGGCCATCTACTCCTCGGCCCTTACTCCCTCCGTACCGGTGCACTATAGTCATCTCACCGAGACCAAGTTGGGGAAAACGAGAGAACTTGATGTTTATTTGGTAATTAATGTCATTGCATGTAGAGATTTCAGATTGATGAGATTTCAGATTTGAGCCATCTACCGGAAGGGAGAGTGTATAATATCATCGGAAACTACATTCAAAACCGAATAAAACAATACTCCATGTATTTATTTACAAAGGGAGTAGTATTTTTTTTGTGACATGCATTACTAGATATTGTTAGTTAAATACTAAATCCAGACGGAGGTGGTAGTACTACTAAATCCAAATGGTGGTGCTAGTACTAGTAGTACTACCAATGTAGTACTACTGTACTACCTGTTGGTCAAATTATTACGTGTTGCTCCTCACATTGAAGTGACAAGATCCTGCGCCGGAGATGACGCCTGAGTGTAGGCGGCATGTTCAGCATACCAAAGTCAGCCTCACCGTGTGCAGTCACTATCATCATGGCTGTAGAGCTAGCCTGCTTACAACTAGCCGTGTTCGACATAATTTCCAGTGCGTTGCCACTAGTAATAATAAATATTGTACTGGAGTAATGGGTATATTGTTGCCGCACCTATGCATGCGAACATTTATCGTAACATAGTGACTCGTGCTACATAGTCGTAATATTACAAGTTTCAAACTGATATTACAAATGCTAGGAGTAATGCTGCACCTACGTAGAGGGAATTATTAGGAAGTTTACGTAAGAACTTTCGTTACTTCAGGTGCATGCAGCATTATCGTACAAACTAAAACCCGCCACCCTGACATGTCACTAATGGGAAAATAAATTTTTCAGTCTCTTGCGACTTGATGTTTCAAAAACAAATTCAGCTTCTGCGGAGGCTTTGTCATTTAGGCTTAGACGCTTGCGGTGATCAACACGCCATTCATTGTTGCGCCAGAGAACGCCAAACCTCATTACCTTGAGCACACTTGCCTCCAGAACAAAGAACCTGGCCAATTTAATCTCAGATGTGGTGCCTCGGTAGTCGATCAAATCAATTTTTGTCAGATGGAGATCAAGGCATTCGATGAGATTGTTATGTTGCAGCACATTTTTCACTTTCGGATCTTTTTTTGTCTGCAAAAGAAAAGAACATATTAGAGCAGCTGGCTATATAAGATTGCCATGTCATCAAGAGCTACCAATATCATTCGCTCATACGATAGGGTTGGCTATAGGGTTAGCTCTAAGGCTAGTGATAATTTTTCACTCTCTCTCTCTCTTTCTCTTTCCTCTCATTTACCTAGGAGCACGTGAAGAGCTTGGGCATTTGTTACCTTCCACTATGTGGCCGATGCCATACTTCTCAAAAGTATGCCACATAATATGCATCGATGTCAAATCAAAAGATTTTGACACCGCTCTAGCAATGTGAGAGAGTTGGCACCGCATGCACACAGACCCACATGTATAAACAAATCAATCAAACCAAATACACCAGCCTCTCCCTCTCCCAAACAAATGTTTTTTATTGCCTCAGTCCTCTCCCTCTCCCACGCAAGTGTTTTTTCATTGCGTGAGTTAATTTGGCACCGGAGCAAAGTAGGTGATCCAGATTGGGGCACCGGGTGAGCAATGGAGGGCATCGATGCCCTATACATCAAAAGTGAATTTGGCACGTGTTTTGGCCTACATAGTGGAGGGCCATTATAGCCCACTTTTGTACTACCTCGTATTTAGTGTAAAATTTTGACCATAGATTTACCTAAGAAAATACCAATGCATGACACCAAAAATTATACCATTTGAAATTATGTTCAAATACGAATCCAACAATATAATTTGTAGTGACATGCATTAACATTTTGTCAGTTAAATCTATGGTCAAAATTTGAAACTACAAAATACGAAGAGTAAACCAGGATGGAGGTAGTACTTGCTCTTAGGCTAACCATACAGTTACTACTAGTCTAAGTTACTTGCCACATGACTAGCCTAGGCTCCTTAGTACAACAAAAAAATGATGCTGGTGATCACGTGAGAAAAAAATACTAAAATCATTTCTTTCGGTGCACTCCGTAGATGCAGTTTTGAACACTACACTTGTCATCATAATTTGGGAAAAATACAAAAAAATTGAGCTTCGTTGTGATTACCATTTACTAATAGGAAAGAAGTTTCACCTCGATGAGTAGCTTCTCCGTGCACGGAAAGCATCTAAGGAATCCAACAACTTGATCCAGATTGGGGCCGATAGATTTTATTGCCAAGATCTTCACTGTGCGCACTGACTGGGTCAAGCTTGTGGGAATCATTTTCTGGATGACAGTCGTAAATGCATCAATAAGAAATTTAAAAATGTGAATTTCAAGAAGACGGAGAAGAAGATGAGTGTTGTACCTGAACGATTATGGATCCAATAACGAGTTCGGAGAATTTGGCAGACGAGTAGACCAACGCTGTTAATTTTGGCGTGTCAATGACCCTGATTTTTGCTAGACTTTCTAGATCAGATACAAGCAAACTCTCAAGGAAAGGCGCATTCTCAATGACCATAACGTGGAACAGCTCAAGTGATCTCTTCCCAAGTAATGTCTTGTTGCGGGGCCAGCAAGACACATAAATCCATCGGAGATTCGTCGAGGCGATGTGGAGGCTAATGAACCCGTTGATCTGCCGAAGACGAAGGTACTCGAGCGCAGTACAGCCACGGAGCATGTGCTCCATAGCCTTCTTCGAGATGCCAATGTCGAAGAGCTCGAGCTGCTTGAGTTGAGGGAGAAGAAGGGCGGGCGCGGTATTAATCTGGGGAAAATAGCAGGAGCTGAACCTGGCGCGGCGCAGCGTTGGCGCGAGGCGAAGCGCGGACGTCGGCAGAGAGCAACATCATCCAGCTTCAAACCTGAGCTCCTTGAGCTGATCTAGGGCAGGGGATAAGAACCACTCGTCGAACTTGGCTTGGACCTTGCAGTTGGTACTGAACATGTAGATGTCAAGTCGACTGGCTAGCCCAGGGTGCGATGCAAGGATCTTGGAGACTGCGGCCATGCGTTTGCAATCCTCATCGCAGAGGCAGCTGTCGACGGTGAGGTTGAGGAGGACGCGGCGCCAGAGGGGGCGCCACCGCCAGGAGAGCAGGGTGGCCCGCACGGCAGATTTGGTGGGGAGGAGGGCGATGATGACGAGCAGCATGTCATCATGGAGGCTGCTGATGAAGTCTAGGCTCGCCGGATGCGGTTTTGGCTTGATCCGCCTCCGCTTCTTGGCTGCCTCGCCGTCCATCTCAGCCGGTGGCGACTCTGGTGTACACGTGTGCTGGTGTGTATTGTGTGTTGGGTGTGCGTGAGTGCGTCCTTGTGTGCATGCCGCCGCTTAGTGGTGTAGCATGCGGGGTGCTACCGGGAGTGGTTTCAACTTTGTTTACTTCACCGTGTCAGATGGGCCTCTAGTTTATATATTTTCACCCACTGCCACATGGGCTAGCACACCAAGATAGAAAACACGAGCTGACAAGGCAGCATGTGGACTGGTTGACCCATCAACTAAACAATATACGGAGCTATACACTGACACAGTGACCGTATAATCCCTCGATAAAGAGAGATCGGGTGAGAGGGAAGGCCCGTGAGAGATACTCAGTAGACAGAGAGAAAGAGATACTCCCTCCGTTCGATAATGTACTGCCTATAATTTTTTGAAAAGTCAAACTTTTGAAACTTTGACCAAGTTTATAAAGAAATTACTTATATCTACAATACCAAAGATATATGATGTGAACTTAGTACATCTTGTGATGAATCTATTGATCGTTCCGGATGTAAATGTTTTTCTCCACATATACCTGGTGAAACTTTTGTGAGGTTTTGACTTTTCAAAACATCCATAAGTTATGGACTTGAGAGAGTACCTAACTAGAGAGAGAGAGAGTGAAAGAGAAAGAGAGAGAGTGTGTGTGTGTGTGAAAGAGACATGGACAACACACGATAAAGTAGAGAAAAAGTGTGTGAGCCTTATGCAAACATAGCATGCATACATCTTCGAGGGCGGAAGCGAGGTGAGGAGATAGTGTGTGGTTGTTTGCAACAGAGAGACAAAGTCTGGTAAACAAGGGAGAGAGGTTGAGATAGACTTATGGAGAAATTGCAGGCATGGGGAGGGAGAGAGTGTGTGTTTGTGATAGAGAGATCCCCTTGAGATCGTGATGGGACTACATGGGTGGGACATTGAGTGTGACAAGGTGTGTGCACGATAGAAGTTCCCGATAGAAGATACCCCGAGAGGGATCGTGATTGACCTAGGGATGGTAGGAGACAATACGTGTGTTGATGATGGACAGTGAGAGGTAGTCATACCTAGGAGGGACTGCATATGCCTATGATGGCGTGAGAGATTATGGTACGTAGGGGGGTGCGTGTCAGATAGAGAGAGAACGAGAGGGGGAGTCTTAGATTGGTCTATGCAGTGCGAGTGAGATATGTGTATGTGTGACCTAGGGAGATATAAAGTTTGAGAGAGAGAGGAGACCCGATACGGCTGAGTGGTGCGTGAGAGAGATGAGAGAGAGATACTACCTCCGTTCGATAATGTAGTGCACATAATTTTTCTTAAAGTCAACCTTTGGAAACTTTGACCAAGTTTACAGGGAAGATTATTTATATCTACAATACCAAAGATACATCATATGAGACTATATCTTCTGATGAATCTAATGACATGTGTTTGTCGTTCTAGATGGAAATGTTTTTCTCCACATACCTGGTCAAACTTTGTGAGGTTTGACTTTTCGAAAAATCTATATGCTATGCACCGAAGAGAGTACCTAAGTCGAGAGAGATCAAGTGTGTGTGAAGGAGAAAGAGTGAGTGTCCAAAAAAGAGTGTGTGTGGGGGGGGGGGGAAGATAAAGGGACAGCACATGATAAAATAGAGAGAAAGTGTGCGTGTCTTATGCAAAAATATCACGCATGCATCCCCTAGATAGAAAAGCGAGGTGAGGAGATACACCGAGATAGCTAGTGTGTGATTGTTTGCAACGGAGAGAGAGAGAGAGAGACCCCCATAACACCTGTCCAGCAGAGGTTTTGCCAACAAGGGACAGAGGTCGAGAGGGACGTATGGAGACGAAGATGGAGGCATGGGGGGAGAAAGGGCTTGTTTGTGATAGAGAGACCCCCTCGAGATTGTGATGGGACTATATGGGTGGGAGATTGAGAGACGAGGTGTGTGCGCGCTAGAAAGATGCCCCAAGAGATATCGAGATAGACCAAGTGAGGGAAAGAGCCAAAGTGCATGTTTGTGATGGAGACTGAGAAATAGTCATATACCTAGGGGGGCTGCGTGTGCCTACAATGGAGTGAGAGATACGCGTACTTAGATAGGCGGGAAATTGTGTGTGTGTGCGTGTGAGATGGAGAAAGAATAAGGGAGAGAGTGAGAAAGTTTTAGATGGGTCTATCCAGTGCGAGTGAGATATGCATGTGTTTGTGTCACCTAGGGAGATAGAGAGTTCGAGAGAGAGAGAGAGAGAGGGAAGAGCCCCAAGACGGCGGAGTGGTGCGTGAGAGAGTTGCGGACGACAAGATAGGAAATTCATGCGCGTACGATGAGTGCACCGTACATATTTAGCTTAGACTAGAGAGTCATACATTGTGTGTGAGAGAGACCTATACATGGAGTGTGCATGCGAACCAGAGAGGGAGAGAGAAAGACGGGGAGGGACCGACAAGGATTGTGTTTGTATGTGCGCGATAGAAACCAAGATTGTTGGATAGAGAGAGAACGGGAATCCGGGAGAGGGGAGAGGTCGCGTTTCTGCATCGAAGACTGATATAAACCATGTTTCGGCATAAATTTGCATTCAAAACTTTGAGTTGGTGAACATGGTGTTTGCAATCCACACATGAACGGAGATATGCGTATCAAACAAGTTCATTAGTTTGACTTTCAACATGTTTGTGGAGTACTATAATACAACATGCTACTCAATTGAGGTGTTCAATTTTGGATTTAGTGCACAATTTTGACCGGGTGAACGAGCTATTTCACTGAATCGAGATATTTCATTTTGGGTTTGATTCCTGTTTTTGAGTGGGTCAACTATTTGTCAAATAGTAAATCGGTAGCAACGAGCATGTAAAAACACATTAGTCCCGAGCATCATCTCACCATCTAAAAAAGAAGCGGCAAGCTAATATTTCAAAATTTGATTCAAATCGACTTGGTAAGGTAGACGTGGATGCTCGTTATCCCAAAATTTGAACGAACCGCTAAACACCCTCTGCTCGGTGGAATTCTCCCGAGCAAATAAATGGGAGACACGAAATTACCGGCCTATGTGGGACACGCATCAATTGGCCCGTCGTACATCGAGGGTAGGTTTGTAACTTCATCCAAGCGCACCCTCTCCTCAGCCAAAATGGCAAGTGCCGAATAATTCATAACCATGGGCAGCAAAACACCCTCTCCTCGGCCGAAATCGCTCGCGCCCACTATTTCAAAACACGCCCTCCTCCCCCAAAATCGCTTGCGCCTACTATTTGGGAGAAGCAAAGTTACCCTACTATCCCCGACCCTCAAGACACAGACTTAAGCTAGAAGCCAAAAGGCAGGGGTAGAACTATAACTTCCCCCACATTTCTGCCAAATGCGTCCGTAAGACATGGTTCCCCCTCCTGATTCCCCATTCATACAGCGTGGGCGCCAAATCACCTTCTCCCCAGCCGCGAAACCTCAGCCCCTCCTCCATGGCGCACCCCACCGCACAAAATTCACCGCCGCCATCCTTCCCAATGTCGGAGCCGTTGTCCGTTTGCCGTTGTGCACTGGGCCGTGTGCCTC
This sequence comes from Thinopyrum elongatum, assembly GCA_011799875.1. Classification (NCBI taxonomy): domain Eukaryota; kingdom Viridiplantae; phylum Streptophyta; class Magnoliopsida; order Poales; family Poaceae; genus Thinopyrum; species Thinopyrum elongatum. Next base: position 124,961,588 of record CM022297.1, read on the forward strand.
TTACTCCGTGCTGCCGGAGCTGCCTCAACGACGACCGCATGAACCGTACCGGAGCCGATTCACCCGCGCCGTTGTGCACGGCGCTGGAGCGGCTCCAACTTCAGACGCGTTCAGGGCCCTGGCGCAGCTTCCACGTAGCCGTTGACCGTCGCGACATATCTGCTTTCCTGCCGCCGGGAGCCACCGCAACCGCGTCAGCCTCACCGACTCGGCAGCTGGAGCTGCCTACTTCACCGGGCCACAAGATAGGTCGTACCCTCATCTTAAATCACTTTATTTAGGCGTCAGTTGCCTGAATTTTTATTCTGGGCCAGTCGATTCCCAATGGGAAGCAGCACCCCTCGAGGCGGTGGAGCTCCTAGGCTGCCGGTTGGCTGGGGCAGCAGTGCCTCGGTGTCTATCGTAGGGGTGCAGGGGTGCAAGTTCGCCACGGAAGCAGTGCTTAGGTGCCTATCGTAGAGTTGCGTGGGTTGAAGTTACTGCCGCCACCGGATCTGGATGACGGCGAGTCTTTGTGGTTTGGCTTGGGGCGACGCAACCACGGCAGTGCGGTGGGGCGGGGGGCAGGGTTTTAGTCGGAGCTCTCGCGGCCAGGGACGCCGGAGGCAGCTGCTTTGCCGGTGGTCGCTGGCTCTTCGGGGAAGATTCTGATCAGTGTCAGCAGGGAGGCACAAGACGGCCATCCAGCCATCCGGCGTAGATCGGACAGTACCAAAAATAAAAATAAAAATCATGTAACCCCAATTTAGTTTTCAGTCATCAGACGTGTCACCAGTCTCGTACCTTATTGTTGATCTCTTAGGGTATTTCTTCAGATCAGAGATATGTGTTGTTCTTAACATTATGTATTTTCTGCATCTTCAGCCACACCGTCTTCCTTCTCACCGCAGCTGCTCCAACAAGGGACGCATACACCAGAAGGGAGCTATAGTCCCCACTCAGCAGTTCCCTGCCTCGAATGTGCGTGCCCGACATGGACAGCCACAACAACCGTAGGGCCATCGACAAGTCAGCAGATGATGCTCACTCCTATGGATGGCGGCCAGATAGGTTCTACCCTCATCTTACTTGTGTGCAATATTTATGGCTTCGTTATTCATCTAAGCATGGAAAATAGATTATCACATGTCACTGTATATTCATGCTGATCTCTTAAGAGTCTTGTTCAGGAGTTAACGCTGTTCCATAGTTCAGATAAGAGACTTGTTTAGGTGTTAACGTTGTTCCATACTTATCATCCATCAGCGAATGCTATCCCACAGGCAGGTGATTATACCACTTCTAATATTACCTATGTTGTTGTTCTTTAATACTTTTGTGTGCCATCTAGTTAATCTCGAGTACAAACAATACATATTCTATAGCTTTCATCTGTGTTCTCCCTTTAGTTTTTGAGACTTGTTGCTGCTAGTTAAGTCCAGTCCTACTATTTATGTCGTCTCCTACAAGCACTCATTACATAATCTAACTACTAGTTGTCTTCCATGCATGTCAGATATAATTGCACACACTGATATATCCACAAGAACCTCACGGAGCACTGTAACGGCCAACAAACTTGACGTCAATGATACCCAATATGATGGAACAGCTAAAGGCAGTTCTTCAGAAGACTTGCAGAAAGATGATGAATCCTATTCACCCTACAAGGTCCTTGCTCTAACTTGGCCCGTGATATGGGTTCATCATGCATATAATGTCCTGGAGTGCATCTACTCTGTTGCAATGCCATGTGCATGGCCTGCTGATCATGCATGTAAATATGTCATGCCTTCCTGTTTTTCAGTACCTATTCCATTCATGATAACATGTTTTCAAATTCAAGTACTGTCATTCTACTCTGTCGCAATGCCATCTGCTTAGTCTGGACATCATGCTTTTAATATCTTATGCATTGTTATTCATCAGTATGTACTCCATTCGTCTACCATACCATGTTTTTTTACATTGAAGTGATGTTCTACTGGTTTATTGCAATGCTATCTTAGTTTCCCAATCATACACGCATATGTTGCCTTCGTGTTTTCTGTACCTATTCAACTATCATACAATTTTACATTCAACTAGTGTTTTTTTACTCTGTTGTCTTGTCGTATCACTAGCTCTTACATCATACTCCCTCCATCCGGATTACATGTCGCCGAAATGGATAAAAATTGATGTATCTAGAACTGAAATACGCCTAGACACATCCATTTTTTCCGGATGGAGGGAATACATGTCAATATGTCATGTCTTTCTATTCTTCAGTACCTATTCCATCTCTCTGTCGTAGTATGTTTTATAATTGAAGCACCATTCTTCTATATAAGGCATGCAAGGGGAAGACGGCTATGTTAGAATCTGAAGGGCTACAAACAAGGTCTTTGCAAAAGATCCAAACGCCAGGAGATAGTAAACCAACTCTAGTGTTCGTAGATACTGCTCCAGCACAGAGAAACCCAACTCCTCTTGATAATCAGCAGATTCCAGTGGCCAGAAAACTAGTCCACTCCAGGCCAGCAAAAATATGTCAACTCCATTCTAAGAAGCGTGTGCGTATCCTCACATCATGAAATTTTATAGCATTCAGATCATATTTTCTACATGTTTCTTACCCATCTCTCTTTTAGAAAGCAAGCTTAAAGGATAGAAGACTTGCTATACTGGAATCGTGTTCGAGGAAAGTATCTTGCGGGAATTCACTGTGCTCGAATGCTGATGTAAGTACCTGTTGTATGTCACTATATTTTTACATCAGCATGTATTTTGTTAATCGGAGTGAATCCAACCTTTATCTGATCTAAATTTACTTGTAGCAAAATGTATAATTAAAGGTGACAATATTGATTTTTGTAAGGAAAACTGCCTGGTAGTTTTGCATACTGAGCTGCATGAGTGTACTATCTCATATCATGTACATTACTAAATTGTAGTGTTGTGGTCTGGTTGCCCAATCATTCATTGTGTCAATGTTGCTTTCCAATTATCTTACCTGGCTGATGATAGCTGTGCATATTGTGTTAATTTGGTGTAGCCTGGTGTTGTCTGGTTGCCCAAATGTTCATTGTGTCAATGTTGCTTTCCTATTATGTGACCTGGCCAATGATAGCAATGCTAGTGTGTTAATTTGGTGCAGGCTACTGAAGATAGAAGACAAACTCTGAAAACAGCAAGGCAACCCCATTGTTTCTTTCCAATAAATATAGGGCGGGTAATATGGCAATAACTCTTATTTAATCTGTTTGGTTCCCCTCCTAATTTATGTTATGATGCAGTGGTCAAGACACTCTTCACTATCAATAATACAAGCCTGCCAAAATTGCCATCTGAATCTGTTCAGTTTCCTCTGTCTCGAATCCAATGGAAAAAATGTATGTTTGTGAACCAATTACTGGCTGAAGCAATGATGAAAATCATGGAGGAATCAGAGGTACACATTCTTGCACAACAACAACTGATCAATGTTTTCAGAGACAGTGTCGCAAAGAAGGAAGAACTTGCTCACATGCTTATGGGTGTCATCCGCTGAGGTTGCAGATTGTGAGGTTGTAGATCGTTAATTAAGTTATGTTCATTTATTTGCACTGGCATCAATCTTTGATTTCCCAGTGGATGTAATTTCCTGTAATATATGTTGGATGTGCTACGTTTTTTCCATTATGCCATACATTTTCTTAGCGCGCCTCGCATTCCAGCTAACTGGTAAGCCAAAAAAGCTGTGAAATTAATAGCTAGCATGAACCGTCCTGGGCCCTTTGTGAAAGATAGCGGCCCACAGCCTTAATGGGCCCCCTAATGGGCTCGCATGGGCCAAAATTCTCTTCGGGCTTTGATTTATCGGTTTTTGTCCTATTCATAAATGCTCGTAATGGGCTCAAATTATAATTGGACCTCCAAACAGGTTCAAACTTTAGTGGGCCCAATAAGTTGATGGTCGGTAACAAGGCCGAAAGCTCTATTGGGCCGCTATAATTGAAACGAGCCAACAATTAATGCTTGGCCCAGTTAGCTCTCGGGTCGTTAACAGGCCGAAATCGAAGCGGGCAATAAGTGAGCCCATTCGATTTCACGGGCCGTTAACAGGCCGATACTAAGGTCGAGTTGTATATGGCCCAACTGTATTGTGGACCTTTAGCAGGCCGAAAGAGACAGTGGGCTGGTATTGGATCATGAAGAGCATGGGCCGCTAAGAGGCTGAAAGTCAGGTCAGACTGTATACGGCCCAACTGTTTTGTGGGCCTTTAACAGGCCGAAAGCGAAACAGGGCTGTTATTGGACCATGAAGAGCATGGGTCGTTAAGAGGCCAAAACTCAGGTCGGACTGCATATGGCCCAACTCCTTTATGGGTCGTTAACAGGCTGAAAGACACACCGGGCTGGAATTTGGCCCAACACTTAAATGGGTCGCTAAAAGGCCAAAAGACGTACATCCTGAAAATTGGCCCATCCGTTGGATGGGCTTTTAACAGGCCGAAACTACGTCTGGCCGATATTGAGCCCAAATATATAGCGGGCTATTAACGGGCTCGAACTGACGATGGGCTGCAATGGTGTCAAATAGTTAATGGGCCGCCCGTATTGGCACATCTCGTATGGGCCGTGGGCCTAAATGGACCAGACAGAAGTAGGCCTATATGGGCCAGCCTTCTAATTTTGACTGGGCCAGCCTCTTTCACCTAAATGGGCCACTGTTGGGCCTCACCACATGTCGACGTATCATAGGCGCCTTCCGTGCAATAAGTGGATGACATCTGTCCCAACGCTGAGCCGACACGTGGATCCTCCGGTGAATGAGAATTTTACACGTGGAAAATCCCCATTGGTCCTGGTTGTTAACGGGTTATCGGATCCAAACCGGAACCCGATAGCTTAACGGCGACCCGTTACGGTGGATGCCACGTGTCGGTTGCCCTTGACGAAAGCACTTCCATGACGCGCGATTTATCATCATGGAAGTGGACACTTCCGTGATGATAATTTCAGTATTATCATGGAACACTTCTACGACATCAGAGGTATGACTATCTTGATTCTGTCATAAAATCGTCATGGATGTACATGCATGACAGAAAACGTGACCTACTTTGACAAACACATATTATCACAAAAGTGTATTTTTTTGTAGTGTCTACTTGATGAAACACAAGTCTGAAACATTTGAAAAGTTTAAGAAATTTCAGAGTGAAGTGGAGAATCATTGTAACAAGAAAATAAAGTTTTTACGATCTGATCGCGGAGGCGAATATTTGAGTTACGAGTTTGGCCTTCATTTAAGACAATGTGGAATTGTTTCACAACTCACGCCACCTGGAACACCACATCGTAATAGTGTGTCCGAACGTCGTAACCATACTTTATTAGATATGGTGCATTCTATGATGTCTCTTACTGATTTGCCTTTATCATTTTGGGATTATGCATTAGAGACAGCCGCATTCACGTTAAATAGGGCACCGTCTAAATCCGTTGAGACGACACCGCATGAACAATGGTTTGGCAAGAAACCTAAGCTGTCGTTTCTTAAAGTTTGGGGATGCGACACTTATGTCAAAAGGCTTCAGCCGTATAAGCTCGAACCCAAATCGGAGAAGTGCGTCTTCATAGGATACCCTAAAGAAACTATTGGGTCCACCTTGTACCACAGATCCTAAGGTAAGATATTTGTTGCCAAGAATGGGTCCTTTCTAGAGAAGGAGTTTCTCTCAAAATAAGTGAGTGGGAGGAAAGTAGAACTTAATGAGGTAATTGTACCTTCTCTCAAATTGGAAAGTAGCACATCAGAGAAAATCGTTCCCGTGATGCCTACACCAACTAGAGAGGAAGCTAATGATGATGATCATGAAACTTCAGATCAAGTTACTACTGAACTTCGTAGGTCGACCAGAACACGTTCCGCACCAGAGTGGTATGGTAATCCTGTCCTGGAAGTCATGTTGTTAGACAACGGCGAACCTACGAACTATGAAGAAGCTATGATGAGCCCAGATTCTGACAAATGGCTTGAGGCCATGAAATCTGAGATAGGATCCATGTATGAGAACAAAGTGTGGACTTTGGTGGACTTGCCCGATGATCGTTAGGCCATTGAAAATAAATGGATCTTCAAGTGGAAGATGGACGCTGATGGTAATATCACTGTCTATAAAGCTCGACTTGTCGTGAAAGGTTTTCGACAAGTTCAAGGGTTGACTACGATGAGACTTTCTCACCCGTAGCGATGCTTAAGTCTGTCCGAATCATGTTAGCAATTGCCGCATTTTATGATTATGAAATCTGGCAAATGGACGTCAAAACTGCATTCCTTAACGGATTTCTTAAAGAAGAGTTGTATATGATGCAACCAGAAGGTTTTATCGATCCTAAAGGTGCTAACAAAGTGTGCAAGCTCCAACAATCCATCTATGGACTGGTGCAAGCATCTCGAAGTTGGAATATACGCTTTGATGAGGTGATCAAAGCATATGGTTTTATACAGACTTATGGTGATGCCTGTATTTACAAGAAAGTGAGTGGGAGCTCTGTAGCATTTCTGATATTATATGTGGATGACATATTGTTGATTGGAAATGATATAGAATTTCTCGATAGCATAAAAGGATACTTGAATAAGAATTTTTCAATGAAAGGCCTCGGTGAAGTTGCTTATATATTGGGCATCAAGATCTATAGGGATAGATCGAGACGCTTAATAGGACTTTCACAAAGCACATACCTTGACAAAGTTCTGAAGAAGTTCAAAATGGACCAGTCAAAGAAAGGGTACTTGCCTGTATTGCAAGGTGTGAAGTTGAGTAAGACTCAAATCCCGACCACGGTAGAAGATACAGAGAGAATGAAAGTCATTCCCTATGCCTCAGCCATAGGTTCTATTATGTATGCCATGCTGTGTACCAGACCTGATATGTGCCTTGCCATGAGTTTGGCAAGGGGGTACAATAGTGATCCAGGAGTGGATCACTGGACAGCGGTCAAAATTATCCTTAAGTACCTAAAGAGGACTAAGGAAATGTTTCTCGGTTATGGAGGTGATAAAGAGTTTGTCATAAAGGGTTACGTCGATGCAAGCTTTGACACCGACCCGGATGACTCTGAGTCTCAATCTGGATACGTATTGAACGTGGGAGCAATTAGCTAGAGTAGCTCCATGCAGAGCATTGTAGACATAGAAATTTGCAAAGTACACACGGATCTGAATGTTGCAGACCCGTTGACTAAAAACCTCTCTCACAAGCAAAACATGATCACACCTTAGAACTCTTTGGGTGTTAATTACATGGTGATGTGAACTAAATTATTGACTCTAGTAAACTCTTTGGGTGTTAGTCATATGGCGATGTGAACTATGGGTATTAATCACGTGGCGATGTGAACTAGATTATTGACTCTAGTGCAAGTGGGAGACTGATGGAAATATACCCTAGAGGCAATAATAAAGTTGTTATTATTATATTTCATTATTCATGATAAAGGTTTATTATTCATGCTAGAATTGTATTGACCGAAAACTTAAATACATGTGTGAATACATAAACAAATACCGTGTCCCTAGTGAGCCTTTACTAGACAAGCTCGTTGATCAAAGATGGTTAAGGTTTCCTAACCATGGACATGAGTTGTCACTTGATAACGGGATCACATCATTAGGAGAATGATGTGATGGACAAGACCCATCCGTTAGCTTAGCATATGATCATTCAGTTTATTGCTACTGCTTTCTTAATGACAAATACATATTCCTTCGACCATGAGATCATGCAACTCCCGGATACCGGAGGAATACCTTGTATGCTATCAAACGTCACAACGTAGATGGGTGATCATAAAGATGCTCCAGAGGTATCTCCGAAGGTGTCTGTTGAGTTGGCGTGAATCGAGATTGGGATTTGTCACTCCATATGACGGAGAGGTATCTCTGGGCCCTCTCGGTAATACAACATCACAGAAAGCTTGCAAGCAAAGTGACTAAGGAGTTAGTTATGAGATAATGTATTACAGAACGAGTCAACAGACTTGTCGGTAACGATATTGAACTAGGTATAGAGATATCGACGATCGAATCTCGGGCAAGTAACATACCGACAGACAAAGGGAATTACGTATGTTGTCTTAAAGGTTCAACCGATAAAGATGTTCGTAGAATATGTAGGAACCAATATGGGCATCCAGGTCCCGCTATTGGTTATTGACCAGAGAAGCGTCTCGGTCATGTCTGCATCATTCTCGAACCCGTAGGGTCCGCACGCTTAACGTTCATTGACGATATAGTATTATATGAGTTATGTGAGTTGGTGACCAAATGTTGTTCGGAGTCCCGGATGAGATCACGGACATGACGAGGAGCTCCAAAATGGTCCAGAGGTACAGATTGATATATAGGACGATGCTATTCAATCACCGGAAAGGTTTCAGAATGTATCGGGTATTCATCGGATCAGCGTAAGGGGTTATGGGAGGCCACGGGAGGTTATTGGGCCATATGGACTAAATGAGGGGAGCACACCAGCCCACAAGGGGCTGGCGCACACCAGCCCACAAGGGGGAGGGCTAGCCCCTCCTGCCTTTCCCTCCACATGAGAGAAAGGAAAGGGGGGGCGCCACTCCCTCCTGCCTTCCCCCCCAAGCGCCTAAGAATGAAGGGGGGCGCGGCCAGGGCAGGAGCCCAGGGTGGCCACCGGCCCCCTTGGGGGTGCCCTAGTCTGCCTCCCCTCCTCCCCCACCTATATATATGTGAGGAGGGAGAGGGGAAACACACACCATGATCCCCAAGCCATGTGCGGCGCCCCTCTCCCTCTAGTTCGTCCTCGGTCATAATTTTCATAGTGCTCGGTGAAGTCCTACGGAGATAGTTGCACCACCACCGTCACCACACTGTTGTGCTGCCGGAACTCATCTACTACTTCGCCCGTCTTGCTGGATCAAGAAGGCGAGGACGTCATCGAGCAGAACGTGTGCTGAACACGGAGGTGTCGTACGTTCGGTACTTGATCGGGTGGATCGTGAAGGTGTACGACTACATCAACCGCATTGATTAACGCTTCCGCTTTACGGTCTACGAGGGTACATGGACATACTCTCCCCTCTCGTAGCTATGCATCTCCATGGATAGATCTTGCGTGTGCGTATAATTTTTTTTGTTTTCCATGCAACGTTCCCCAACACTGCTTGTGTCCTAGAAGGTACAAGTTGATCTACCACGAGATCGATGATTGTCTAGATGTCTTGATGTAAGATGTTGTATCGACTAGTCCACCCTCGGTTTATATAAGTTACCATAGGCCTAGGATTACAAGAGTCATAGTCGGATATGTAGGTGAAGAGGAGCCCTCCACGGATAAGGAGTCCTCGTGTTGTACGCCAAGAAGGGACAAAAGGTTTTTGGGGAGTGTCTCGGTGCGACTGCTCACTATTGTTTGTCTTTGTCCTGTACTTCAACTACGTCCTCGCCCTCCTTGACATCGCCATGGGTGACATGGCAAACGGCACGAAGAAGGCCGGTGAAAGCCCTGTCGCCGCGGCGGCTTTGACCTTTCCGACTGAAGGGTATGATCTGTTCATCCATTACTTATTGGTTCATGTGTTAGGTGTACTTGTAGTAATCATATATGTTCATGTTCTATGCTTAGTATGTGTTCACATGTTTAGTTATCATTATGAGATTAATACTACTAGTGCTTCATCATGGTTTATTTATGAATTAAATTAATTGGAAAATTGCTAATTTACCCAACAACCATGGGTTTAGGCACAACATGGTCATGGTATAGTCGCGGCAGGGTTGACCGGCCGCTAACCGACACGAGTAGGCGGTGGTGGTGCTACGGCAAGGCAAAGAACGGCCGGAATCGTTGAAACCCGGCGATGACGTCCCAAGCTTTGGCGACAGTCGTACGGGTCGCGGCGGGCGTACCAGGCGGTGGGGCTCGGGATGGTCGAGGGAATGCCGACGGCTACGTCTGGCGGCCGAAATCATTGGGGCGAAGGTGGGGTGAGGCGGCACAACCGTGGTGAAACTTCAATGAGCAGCAGTTGGCGTTCCCGCGGCTATGATTTGGTTTTAGGCTGTGGACTCTTGTATTGGTATATTAACCAATTGTGTAGCAAAAGATAGGTTATAGCCAAAAAAAATGGCAATTCATGTTGGTTTAGATTAGCTGTTCAATTGGTATATTAACCATTTGTGTTGGAGATCCGTCATCAAGGTGTCGAATGCAACACTCCCTCATGTCCGGGTGAAAACTCTTGCTCTGATCTTTATTGGTTGGGCTCAACAATGACGAACTTGTGTTATTACCTTGCTGAAGACATACTTGTTGTTGGGATAGAATTCATTGACTGTTCTTAGCAATCAGGATGAAAATCCTTGTCGGGGTCATCTCCAACATGATGTGGTGATGTTGACACAAGGATGTTTACCTGTCTTGAAGGCTTTATTGGAAAAATTCGACTTAGTCGTGGTGTTAATTTTATATCTTTTAATTGTTCAGCCGATTGTTGCCTTTACTCTGTACTCCATTTAATCATTAATAAAAATAATTGTGTGTATCACAATGATGTAGAGACATGAGTTTTTAACTTTTTTTAGAAAAAATGGGTTGGAGATGCTCTAAGGAGTAAATGCTATGACTATCACAACCTACCATGTACAAAGTGTGTTTCTAGCTGAGATGCCAGTTTTTACCAAGAAAGAAAGAGTATATTGCACCGCCGGTGCCCGGCGGCTAAGGAAAGTTACACACTCTCTCTCCTCTCTTTTGTTTTCACTAGTTCGATTTTGTCCGCTATCTCACATTGGCTGCAATAGATCACGTTGACTGGCAGTGTGTACAAATGGATATAATCGAAGTTTTGTTTAAGCACTTTCTACATTATTGTTTTGATTTCTGATATTTTTTAATATCTTTGCAAGAAAGAAAGAACAAAATCGAAGGGAAGCTTCGGGATTACTAATTCAAAGATTTCGCAAAAAAAACAAATTCAAAGATGATGTGCCATGCATTGCTTACAAAATGGGTTTGGAATATCTTGAAAAGTGAAGAGTGCAGGCAGATCCTTAGGGCGGAGTATTTCCCCAACTTATCATTGTTTGCACCGACTAAGAACGGTTCTCAATTCTGGAAAATAATCCAAAAATGACTAGACAGTTTCCTCGTTGGTGCTGAGTTTTTTAGAAATGAGGCACTTGCCTGACTTTAGCAAACTGAAGTTCCTTAAATTTACAACAAGTATGAACGAACGAAAGAAAAATATAGGTACTAATACAAGCCCTCAGCAAGGCAGAAACTCAAAAGCTAAAGTAGCGATAGAAACCCAAGAGGGTCCACGGCATGGCATCCGAACACAACCGAACGGTGGCCTTCATGTATCGTGTTGTCCACTTGCCTCCCTGAGAGAAGAAGCATGCAAACGGAGCCAACACCAAATTTTGGTTAGCCAAGTGGGTGCTTAGGGGCTGTTTGGATGATGCCCAAGCTAGCCCTGCCAAAACGAGGGTGTGCCAAAATTTTGGCATAGGAATTTACCACCGGGATCTCGCCCGCATGCTGCTGTAGAATCACACGGGATGACCAAATAATTGGCTGAGATCCAAAATTTTGGCAGTGAACCAAACGCAAGCCAGCCTACCGGTCAACGACCAATATTTTGGAAGGGCAGCCGTAGGCTGTGATCCAAACAGCCCCTTAACCTTTGCCTGTTTGCCAAATACATAGACCTCTTTGTTATAGCCTCTGATCCTGGCATCTTGGTTAAAGATGCATTTCTTGACGGCAACCTCAATATTACTTTCAAACGCAATCTTCACCGAGAGATCATCGTGGGAGACGCTTCTTCAGAATTTGGGGCCTTGTCAGCTATCTAACAACAGGGATGTTATTACTTGGGATCTCGAAGCTTCGGGTAACTTCTCGGTGAAATTGACCTATGCGAAACTATTTCCTGGTCCTCAAATCTGCTTTGCTAAAGCGATGTGGGCCACAACGGTTCCTCTCAAGATTCATGTCTTCTTCTGGGAAGCTACCAGAGACTGTGTCCCCACCGCGGTTAACCTTCAAAAGCACCACAACCCGTGGAACGGCGTGTGCGCCCTGTGTGGAGATCCTGAAGACGGCGACCACATCTTCTTTCACTATGCTTCACCTAGATTCTTATGGAGTTGCGTTAGAGATTGCTTTTTGGGTGCACCTAGAACTCCCAATTGTTTAACGACATTCTATTATCATTAGCCAGTACTTACGACCAACATAGGTTAGCCTGGCGTGCTTTTGCGGCTTTAACTTGAGCGTTCTGGACTTTCCATAGCCGACTTGCTGATTATATCTTCAAATGATCTTTATTTTTTAGCAGTGGAGCGCCTTAGGGAAGAATATGGACATTGACGCAGCCAGGACCGGTCCAAAATCAAGGGCATCCATCCGATCAATAGATGCAACGCCCCTTGAGTTATGCTCCTCTAAATGTCTTTTGTTTCTCGCTTGTTTGGAACTTGCATGTTTTTCATTTGGTTAGTCTATAATCAGAACATGTGTGGTATATGACATTGGCCTTGTTGGGTTTATTAATTTAAATCCAGGCGGATCTTGTGCCTTTTTATGTAAAAAAAATATTGCTCCGGCAGCACCAAAGGAATATGATTCTCTCGGTAATCCATAGATGAGCCCATGCTCATTTTCTCCCTATAAACAAAATAATTTCAAAAAATCCGGACTTTTTCAATAATCCAAGATGCTAGATTCTTATGGAGCATACAAAATTTCATGGTGAAAGGACCTTCTAGGAGCTCTACATACAAAAATAATAATCCAAAATCACGTTTCCAAAATTTCAATGTTTCTTTGAGAGCTGAATTTTGTTCCTTTTTTTGTGTAGAGCTCCTCGAAAGTCGTTTCAGCACGAACCTTTGCATGCTCATTGCAAGCTCGAGAGATTCCAATTTTTTTATTTTGTTTTTTGAATTTAATGTTCACATGCGCCTCTAGATGCTCCTGGGCACCAAAAACGCTGCAGTCCCCCCTCTCATTTTACCGTGTTGATTTTGTTCACTCTCTCTCTCTCTTTCAGTTTCTCTCACATAGGCTGTAATGGATGCCGGCTACCGGTAGCATCCAGAAGAGGCATCACTAGAGATGAAAAGGGATAACAACAATGATGATCACGGAAACAAGCATGTAGAACGTGCGATCATCTTTATAGATTTTATTTTTTTGAAGGGCAAATCGTAGAACATTTTTTTTAATATTTTCATTAATTTATAAAAGTAACATGTCCACACGAAAGAAAAGAAAAGAGCTAAAAGTTTATCCAATTCCAGTTACAGGTATCATCTTGAAAGAAGAAAATTAAGAATCTGGTATCACCATCCAAGATGTGCACCTATCCACTCATTGAGAATTGTCAGATGATTTTCTTGATCCTATATTCCAAAAGAGATAGATCTTTATTGAGCATATATTTCTAGGTGTTTCTGCATTGCACTTCTCTCCGAACACTTTCCCATTTCTTTGGTTCCAAATAGTCCAACAACCTAGAATGGTGATGTCCTGCAATAGTTCTTGGTAAATTTTGATGAGCTAGCAGAATGTTATCATAAATTGGAATTCCTCTTTGCCTAGAGGGGATGATAGTGGCTAGCAATCTTGTGTAAAGGAGCAATCCCGAAAAAACATGTTGAGAAGTGTCTTCAATTTTCTTATTGTAGAAAACACATTCATAGCATTCTAAGTGCATAACTTTCCTCTTTAGTGGATTTCTTGTGTTGACTCTGTCATGGAGCAGCAGCCAAAAATATATTTTGTGTCTTACTTTGGTAGCACACTTCCATATCAATTTGAAAAGAATGTGTGCTTCTACTCCAGCCATGAAATGTGCATACATTGAGATAGAGGAGTAATTGTTGCTATTACCCTTAGAAATCAATTTATCTTGAGCCTGGCTTTTGGTATGCTGATCAAGTAAGAGTTGAAGTTCATTAAGTTGGGCAAAAGCTTGAGTTGATAGTGGGGTATGGAAAAACTCAAAGATGTCCACAAAATTGACCAGTTGTGTCAAACACTCGATTTTCATTCAAACAAAAGAATGCAACTCAGGGAATTTCTGTAGCAAAGGTTTGTCCATCCGAGAATCATGCCAGAGCTTAATTGTGCCACCAATGCCATCCCTACAAGAGGTGTTGCTCTTAAACATGGTAGGAGTTTAAGATGGGCTTTCCACCAGCTTGAATCCACCATTCTTTCTCCTGGGAGCTTAGATGAATAATATTTTTTCCAGATCATGTTTACCTAAGGAAGATTCTTGTTGTTTAAGATTTTGTAGAGGTTTTCCATGAGCATTGCTTTGCTATGAACATATAGATTTTATTATGGAGTACAATGCCTAGAATAACAAAGAATTTTTGACAATGGCTAGAATCAAAAGTCTTGTTATTGCATGCTCAACATAAATGTAGAATATAGTTTTATGTAGTTTTTTGATAAGAAACTATTAAAATTGAACTTGAAATGTATGTTTTGAGGATTCTAAAACATTTTAGTCAGTTTAAATTACTGCTTTTGAATACTCTGGTAGTTGAAATAATAGCACTATAATATGACAAAAAAGGGGTCCCCCGCTTTATATTATAAAGCAACCATCACTTACATCCAAACACCCGATACAAACGCATGCCACAGGCACACACCCAAGGCAAGATACAAAGATGCCGGGCACCGACACACAACCCTAAAGACTACCAAGCACAAATTAGACCCGCTTAGAGCCGACGGAGACCAACACCAATGAGCAATCGTCCAGGGATATGTGAGACGGACAACGCCGGACCGAGAGGACTCCAAGACGATGCCTTCAAGAAGGGCACGACTGGCACGCCGCCACCGTCCGATCCGAAGATCACGTTTTCACCCGGAGCAAGACGAAAGGAGTGGGAGCACCATGACAGAGCCTGCAAGGAGGAACACGACGTCCGCGGACACCATCGCCATCGACCAGTGCAAGGATTGGGCAAGTGATGTACCCTGGTGCTCCACCCTCCGTGCTCCACCAACCACCCGCAACCATGCCTCCCAAGCGGTCATGGCCGGCCGCCCGCATCCGAGCCGCGCAATCCACCCACGATCAACACGCCTCCCACCACCAGGGCCGTCGCCCCACCACCAAACCACCCCGAGAACCACCAAAGGTCATGACTTTGGTCAGATCCACGACCCCAACCGCCTACAGAACCGCCGACGACCACCTTGCCACGAGAACGCTAGAACCGCGACCAAAGACGCGGGTCGGGGAAGGAAGAGGGGGAGGAGCAGCACACGGCCACGACCGACACCCTCTGTGCCGGCGACGAGCAACGCGACGGCACACCCGTCCCTCCTACCAGCCCTCCCTCCCGAAAACCACCCTGTTTCGCACCCAAAAGCCGAAGGCTGGACCAGTGGGAGAGCACCGACATCCTCCCGATGTTGAAGAGGAGGGGGGAAGAATAGTCGCCGCCGCAGCCATGGGTGACCACCAGGGAGGCCCTCCCGCGCTGAGCGCCACCGTCCAGTCGGGCCGACTGGACGGGGACTACATACCTCCGCCGCTGTCGTGCCACCCTCCACCAGTGAGCCACGACAAGGAAGGCCGCCCATGACCCGCAACGCCCGAGGCGGACCCGGACGCGCCGCGATGAAGCAGCCGCCGTTGTCACCACTCTACAACGTGCACTACCACCATGGCACCCGTCGCACCGCCACCATGCTATCGTCGTCGGCCAGCTATGGAGTGGCACCGCGCTGCCGCACCCGACATCTAGCGTCATATCCCGGCACGCGAGATCCGGCCCACGCCGCATCCCCACGCAAGGAGAAAAAGGGGCCCCGCGGCCGGCGGCGACGACCGGGCTTCGCCCGCTTGCGCCCTTTGGCGGCGGCGAGGGAGGGGGAGGGGAGGCAGCGGTGCTAGGGTTAGCCTCCTGGACGCTCGCACGAGCGTCGCGGGAGGAGGGGGAGTCCCGAGATTCAATAGCACTATAATATATATTGAACATAGTTGTTTTTTGTTTGCGAAGTATAACCCAATACAGAGTTCAACAAGTGAGTTTTTTCGGGGCGCAACGGTTCGGGTTATTAAGGTTTTTTGAACCATGGTTATTAATTATAAAAAGTTTCCAAACAATTTGTGGCCAGGACACGAGTCTTAAAATTGGACTAAAGTCTCCAGTCCATGAAAAATTGTTGAAATGTGGAGTAAAGCACCAACCTATGGTGAAAGAGAATAAAAAGGTAATATCAATACAGACAAAATGTAGAATCTACTACCCCCAAATTGCAAGTTAGACGACTCGCCAAAAAGACGGTGTGAGGTGCGGAAGTGTTGTATGTTCTCTGGTGCATATACACCTGGGATGAAACGTAAATTTTTTAAAATAGGAAAATTTTGATTATTTTGTGAGAAAAATTGTTGAATGTTTTACCAACATGCAAAGTATTGTGATGAAAAAACAACCGTGTCTGTACAAAAAACCAAAATCAATGTCCCAAAATGCTTTAAAAAGTTGTTCTTCTTGGAACATCGTTTTTGTTTTCTTTGTTAGACCTCCGCGAATGTTCTTTCACCACGAAATTTTGCAAATTATTTTAGTTTTTTTTTTCCTATTTATTTTGATGTTACTGTTCACCCGGTTGGATATGCAGTTAAGCGCTCGAGTGTAGAAACTCCATATTCGGGTGAGATGCATGTTATTTACTGTAGGGCTGGCCTCCAGAAGTTTGGACTTCTGCTTAGCCAGAGCCCAGAGCTAGCCCCCAGAAGTTTGGACTTTGGGCGCGCGTATAAACAAAATAACATGCAGAGATGAGCCTCTAATTAATTATGCTAAAAAAAAAGATGAGCCTCTGATAAATTAATTTGGACGTTGGACGCCCGCATAACATGCAGAGATGGGCATCTCCTAAAATAGCATAGATAACATATAATGAGGTTACCCCGCAAAAAAAAAACATATAATGAGGTTTTCTGCAACTTATCTACAACCGCCCAGCTGGTGAGATGACATCTATATATACAAATTATTAGACAGAGAGTAGTAAGACGTGCTCTGTCCAGGGCCGTACATCCGCATGTGCAATCTGTGCAGCTGCACAGGGCCCCCAAAATCATGGGGCCCCTAATCAAAGTAGCTAGCACTAATTAAGGAATTAAAGACTAATGGGCCAGTAGGCATCAAAGTAAAAATGGACTAACCGGCTGCCTGCTAAACTCCAAGCCAACCACGGAGACACTCAAGGCCCATCTCCCGTCTCCCGCACCTTCTCACAAAAATGAAAATGTTCGCTGGATGTCCCTACGGCCTGCCTAAGACTTTGTACAACCATACTTAGTGATCACCTTTATTTTACGAATGTACTCGGATTATACCTTAATAAAAAATGTATAGGCTTTGTACACGTGGGTCTAAATTCTGATTTTGCACCGGGCCCCGAGTTTCCGAGGTACGGCCCTGGCTCTGTCTCTGGCCACCTACAACAGCATCTCCAACGGACGTCCAAAAAGAGCTCCGCGCGCTAAAAATTTGTTTTTTTACGCCGAACAGCTTCAACAGATGCTATAAAATATTGCGTGCGCTAAAAAGTTTTGAGCATACGCTGAAAAACGCTATCGTGCAGCATATTTTGGGCTCCGGATTGCGCGCGCTTCATAATTTACACTGCGTGTTTTTTTGGGCGCGCGTTTTTGACGTCTGCTAAAGCAATGTTGGTCCCGACGCATTGAAAATGCTACAGTGGCGCGCTATAATTTTTATTGGGCGCGAAATTTTTGTGCGGCTGTTGGAGATGCTCTACCCCACCTCGCCTATCAAAAACCCATACCGCTCTCAGCCAGCCAGTCTCCCTTCTTCTTGCTCGTAGACAGACCAAGAGAATCGATGGAAACAAAGCGTGTAGCCATCGTCGGCACCGGAGTGAGCGGCCTGGCAGCATGCAAGCACCTGCTGGAGCGCGGCTGCCGGCCGGTCGTCTTCGAGGCCGACACCGTCCTGGGCGGCATGTGGGCGCACCCGCCGGAGTGCACCGCGCTGCAGACGCCGCGGCCCATGTACCAGTACTCCGACTTCCCGTGGCCGGAGTCCGTGTTAGAAATATGCCCTAGAGGCAATAATAAAATAGTTATTATTATATTTCGTTGTTCATGATAATTGTCTATTGTTCATGCTATAATTGTATTAACCGGAAACCGTAATACATGTGTGAATACATAGACCACAGCATGTCCCTAGTGAGCCTCTAGTTGACTAGCTCGTTGATCAATAGATGGTTGTGGTTTTCTGACCATGGACATTAGATGTCGTTGATAACGGGATCACATCATTAGGAGAATGATGTGATGGATAAGACCCAATCCTAAGCATAGCACAAGATCGTGTAGTTCATTTGCTAGAGCTTTTCTAATGTCAAGTATCATTTCCTTAGACCATGAGATTGTGCAACTCCCGGATACCGTAGGAATGCTTTGGGTGTATCAAACGTCCCAACGTAACTGGGTGACCATAAAGGTGCACTACAGGTATCTCCGAAAGTGTCTGTTGGGTTGGCACAAAACGAGACTGGGATTTGTCACTCCGTATGACGGAGAGGTATCTCTGGGCCCACTCGGTAATGCATCATCATAATGAGCTCAATCTGACTGAGGAGTTAGCCACGGGATCATGCGTTACGGAATGAGTAAAGAGACTTGCCGGTAACGAGATTGAACAAGGTATAGGGATAACGACGATCGAATCTCGGGCAAGTAACATACCGATGGACAAAGGGAATTGTATACAGGATTGATTGAATCCCCGACATCGTGGTTCATCCGATGAGATCATCGTGGAACATGTGGGAGCCAATATGGGTATCCAGATCCCGCTATTGGTTATTGACCGGAGAGGTGTCTCGGTCATGTCTGCATGGTTCCCGAACCCGTAGGGTCTACACACTTAAGGTTCGGTGACGCTAGAGTTGTAATGGGAATTGTATGTGGTTACCGAAAGTTGTTCGGAGTCTCGGATGAGATTCCGTACGTCACGAGGAGTTCCGGAATGGTCCGGATGTAAAGATTTATATATGGGAAGTCCTATTTTTGCCACCGGAAAATGTTCGGGATTTTTCGGTATTGTACCGGGAAGGTTCTAGAAGGTTCCGGAGTGGGGCCCACCTACATGGGGGGACCCACATGAACGTGGGTAGTGGGGGCAAGGCCCCACACCCCTGGTCAAGGCGCACCAAGATCCCCCCTTAGAAGGAATAAGATCATATCCCGAAGGGATAAGATCAAGATCCCTAAAAAGGGGGGATAACAATCGGTGGGGAAGGGAAATGATGGGATTTCTTTCCTCCCACCTTTGCCAATGCCCCAATGGACTTGGAGGGCGAGAAACCAGCCCCCTCCACCCCTATATATAGTGGGGAGGTGCATGGGAGCTGCAACCCTTCCCCTGGCGCAGCCCTTCCCCCCTCCAACTCCTCCTCCTCCTCCGTAGTGCTTGGCGAAGCCCTGCCGAAAAACCGCAAGCTCCACCACCACGTCGTCGTGCTGCCGGAGCTCTCCCTCAACTTCTCCTCTCCCCTTGCTGGATCAAGAAGGAGGAGACGTCCCCGGGCTGTACGTGTGTTGAACGCGGAGGCGCCGTCCGTTCGGCGCTTGAATCGGATCTTCCGCGATTTGAATCGCCGCGAGTACGACTCCATCAACCACGTTCTTGTAACGCTTCCGCTTAGCGATCTTCAAGGGTATGAAGATGCACTCCCTCTCACTTGTTGCTAGCATCTCCTAGATTGATCTTGGTGACACGTAGGAAAATTTTGAATTATTACTACGTTCCCCAACAGTGGCATCATGAGCTAGGTCTATGCGTAGATTCTATGCACGAGTAGAACACAAGTAGTTGTGGGCGATGATTTGTTCAATTTGCTTACCGTTACTAGTCCTATCTTGATTCGGCGGCATCGTGGGATGAAGCAGCCCGGACCGACCTTACACGTACGCTTACGTGAGACAGGTTCCACCGACTGACATGCACTAGTTGCATAAGGTGGCTAGCGGGTGTCTGTCTCTCCCACTTTAGTCGGATCGGATTCGATGAAAAGGGTCCTTATGAAGGGTAAATAGAAATTGGCATATCACGTTGTGGTTTTGGCGTAGGTAAGAAACGTTCTTGCTAGAAACCTATAGCAGCCACGTAAAAAATTGCAACAACAATTAGAGGACGTCTAACTTGTTCTTGCAGCATATGCCGTGTGATGTGATATGGCCAAAAGGATGTGATGAATTATGTGATGTATGACATTGATCATGTTCTTGTAATAGGAATCACGACTTGCATGTCGATGAGTATGACAACCGGCAGGAGCCATAGGAGTTGTCTTAATTTATTGTATGACCTACGTGTCAATGAAAACGCCATGTAATTACTTTACTTTATTGCTAACCGTTAGCCATAGTAGTAGAAGTAATAGTTGGCGAGACAACTTCATGAAGACACGATGATGGAGATCATGATGATGGAGATCATGGTGTCATGCCGGTGACGATGGTGATCATGCCGCGCCTCGAAGATGGAGATCAAAAGCGCAAGATGATATTGGCCATATCATGTTACTTTATGATTTGCATGTGATGTTTATCATGTTTACATCTTATTTGCTTAGAACGACGGTAGCATAAATAAGATGATCCCTCACTAAAAATTTCAAGAAATGTGTTCCCCCTAAGTGTGCACCGTTGTGAAGGTTCGTTGTTTCGAAGCACCATGTGATGATCGGGTGTGATAGATTCTAACGTTCGCATACAACGGGTGTAAGCCAGATTTACACATGCGAAACACTTAGGTTGACTTGATGAGCCTAGCATATACAGACATGGCCTCGGAACATGAGTGACCGAAAGGTCGAACATGAGTCGTATAGTAGATGCGATCAACATGGAGATGTTCACCGTTGATGACTAGTCCGTCTCACGTGATGATCGGACATGGCCTAGTCGATTCGGATCACGTATCACTTAGATGACTAGAGGGATGTCTATCTGAGTGGGAGTTCATTAAATAATTTGATCAGATGAACTTAATTATCATGAACTTAGTCTAAAATTGTCTTTACAACCTATCTTGTAGATCCAATGGCCCACGCTAATGTTGCCCTCAACTTCAACGCGTTCCTAGAGAAAACCAAGCTGAAAGACGATGGTAGCAACTATACGGACTGGGTCCGTAACTTGAGGATCATCCTCATAGCTGCCAAGAAAGCATATGTCCTTGAAGCACCGCTAGGTGACGCACCCATTTTCCCAGCAACTCAAGATGTTATGAACGCCTGGCAGTCGCGTAGTGATGATTACTCCCTGGTTCAGTGCGGCATGCTTTACAGCTTAGAACCGGGGCTCCAAAAGCGTTTTGAGCAACACAGAGCATATGAGATGTTCCAAGAGCTGAAAATGGTTTTCCAAGCTCATGCCCGGGTCGAGAGATATGAAGTCTCCGACAAGTTCTACAGTTGTAAGATGGAGGAAAACAGCTCTGTCAGCGAGCATATACTCAAAATGTCTGGGTTGCACAACCGCTTGTCTCAGCTGAGAGTTAATCTTCCAGATGACTCGGTCATTGACAGGATCCTCCAGTCGCTTTCACCTAGCTACAAGAGCTTTGTGATGAACTACAATATGCAAGGAATGGAGAAGTCCATTCCTGAGTTATATTTAATGCTGAAATCAGCGGAGGTGGAGATCAAAAAGGAACATCAAGTGTTGATGGTGAATAAGACCACTAGTTTCAAGAAAGGCAAGGGTAAGAAGAACTTCAAGAAGGACGGCAAGGGAGTTGCCGCGCCCGATAAGTCAGTTGCCGGGAAGAAGCCAAAGAATGGACCCAAGCCTAAAACTGAGTGCTTTTATTGCAAGGGAAATGGTCACTGGAAGCGGAACTGCCCCAAGTACTTAGCGGATAAGAAGGCCGACAACGCCAAAGGTATATATGATATACATGTTATTGATGTGTACCTTATCAGCGCTCGTAGTAGCTCCTGGGTATTTTATACCGGTGCGGTTGCTCACATTTGTAACTCAAAACAGGAGCTGCGGAATAAGCGAAGACTGGCGAAGGACGAGGTGAAGATGCGCGTCAGGAATGGTTCCAAGGTCGATGTGATCGCCGTCGGCACGCTACCTCTACATTTACCTTCGGGATTAGTTTTAAACCTCAATAATTGTTATTTAGTGCCAGCTCTGAGCATGAACATTGTATCTGGATCTCGTTTAATGCGAGATGGCTATTCATTTAAATCCGAGAATAATGGTTGTTCTATTTATATGAGAGATATGTTTTATGGTCATGCCCCGCTGGTCAATGGTTTATTTTTATTGAATCTCGAACGTGATGTTACACATATTCATAGTGTGAATACCAAAAGATTTAAGGTTGATAATGATAGTCCCACATACTTGTGGCACTGCTGCCTTGGTCACATTGGTGTCAAACGCATGAAGAAACTCCATGCAGATGGACTTTTGGAGTCTCTTGATTATGAATCATTTGACACGTGTGAACCATGCCTCATGGGCAAAATGACCAAGACTCCATTCTCCGGAACAATGAAGCGAGCAACCAACTTGTTGGAAATAATACATACTGATGTATGCGGTCCAATGAGCGTTGAGGCTCGCGGTGGCTATCGTTATGTTCTCACCCTCACTGATGACTTAAGTAGATATGGGTATGTCTACTTAATGAAACACAAGTCTGAGACCTTTGAAAAGTTCAAGGAATTTCAGAGCGAGGTAGAGAATCAACGTGACAGGAAAATAAAGTTCTTACGATCAGATCATGGAGGAGAATACTTGAGTCACGAGTTTGGCACGCACTTAAGGAAATGTGGAATTATTTCACAACTCACGCCGCCTGGAACACCTCAGCGTAATGGTGTGTCCGAACGTCGTAATCGCACTCTATTGGATATGGTGCGATCTATGATGTCTCTTACCGATCTACCATTATCATTTTGGGGTTATGCTTTAGAGACTGCCGCATTCACTTTAAATAGGGCACCGTCTAAATCCGTTGAGACGACACTGTATGAATTATGGTTTGGGAAGAAACCTAAGCTGTCATTTCTGAAAGTTTGGGGATGCGATGCTTATGTCAAGAAACTTCAACCTGAAAAGCTCGAACCCAAATCGGAAAAATGCGTCTTCATAGGATACCCTAAGGAAACTATTGCGTATACCTTCTACCTTAGATCTGAAGGCAAGATCTTTGTTGCCAAGAATGGATCCTTTCTGGAGAAAGAGTTTCTCTCGAAAGAAGTAAGTGGGAGGAAAGTAGAACTTGACGAGGTACAACCTCTTGAACCGGAGAGTAGCGCAGCTCAGGAAGATGTTTCTGTGGTGCCTGCACCGACTAGAGAGGAAGTTAATGATGATGATCATGAAACTTCGGGTCAAGTTGCTACTGAACTTCGTAGGTCCACGAGGACACGTTCCGCACCAGAGTGGTACGGCAACCCTGTCCTGGAAATCATGTTATTAGACAACGGTGAACCTTCGAACTATGAAGAAGCGATGGCGGGCCCAGATTCCAACAAATGGCTTGAAGCCATGAAATCCGAGATAGGATCCATGTATGAAATCAAAGTATGGACTTTGACGGACTTGCCCGATGATCTGCAAGCCATAGAGAAAGCATCTTGGAGTTGGAACATTCGCTTTGATGAAATGATCAAAGCGTTTGGGTTTATACAGACTTATGGAGAAGCCTGTATTTACAAGAAAGTGAGTGGGAGCTCTGTAGAATTTCTCATATTATATGTGGATGACATACTGTTGATTGAAAATGATATAGAACTTTTGGAAAGCATAAAGGCCTACTTGAATAAGTGTTTTTCAATGAAGGACCTTGGAGAAGCTGCTTACATATTAGGCATCAAGATCTATAGAGATAGATCGAGACGCCTCATTGGTCTTTCACAAAGCACATACCTTGACAAGATATTGAAGAAGTTCAATATGGATAAGTCCAAGAAGGGGTTCTTGCCTGTATTGCAAGGTGTGAGATTGAGCGCAGCTCAACGCCTGACCTCGGCAGAAGAAAGAGAAAAGATGAGTGTCATCCCCTATGCCTCAGCCATAGGCTCTATTATGTATGCCATGCTGTGTACCAGACCTGATGTGAACCTTGCCATAAGTTTGGTAGGGAGGTACCAAAGTGATCCCGGAATGGAACACTGGACAGCGGTCAAGAATATCCTGAAGTACCTGAAAAGGACTAAGGATATGTTTCTCGTTTATGGAGGTGCCGAAGAGCTCGTCGTAAAGGGTTACGTCGATGCTAGCTTTGACACAGATCTGGATGACTCCAAGTCACAAACCGGATACGTGTATATTTTGAATGGTGGGGCAGTCAGCTGGTGCAGTTACAAGCAAAGCGTCGTGGCGGGATCTACATGTAAAGCGGAGTACATAGCTGCTTTGGAAGCAGCTCAGGAAGGAGTCTGGATGAAGGAGTTTATCACCGGCCTAGGAGTGATTCCCAATGCGTCGGGCCCGATGACTCTCTTCTGTGACAACACTGGAGCTATTGCCATTGCCAAGGAGCCCAGGTTTCACAGGAAGACTAAGCACATCAAGCGCCGCTTCAACTCCATTCGTGAATATATTCAAGATGGAGACATAGATATTTGTAAAGTACATACGGATCTGAATGTCGCAGATCCGTTGACTAAATCTCTTCCACGAGCAAAACATGATCAGCACCAGAACTCTATGGGTGTTCGATTCATCACAATGTAACTAGATTATTGACTCTAGTGCAAGTGGGAGACTGTTGGAAATATGCCCTGGAGGCAATAATAAAATGGTTATTATTATATTTCCTTGTTCATGATAATTGTCTATTGTTCATGCTTTAATTGTATTAACAGGAAACCGTAATACATGTGTGAATACATAGACCACAGCATGTCCCTAGTGAGCCTTTAGTTGACTAGCTCATTGATCAATAGATGGTTGTGGTTTCCTGACCATGGACATTGGATGTCGTTGATAACGGGGTCACATCATTAGGAGAATGATGTGATGGACAAGACCCAATCTTAAGCATAGCACAAGATCGTGTAGTTCATTTGCTAGAGCTTTTCTAATGTCAAGTATCATTTCCTTAGACCATGAGATTGTGCAACTCCCGGATACCGTAGGAATGCTTTGGGTGTATCAAACGTCACAACGTAACTGGGTGACCATAAAGGTGCACTACAGGTATCTCCGAAAGTGTCTGTTGGGTTGGCACGAATCGAGACTAGGATTTGTCACTCTGTATGACGGAGAGGTATCTCTGGGCCCACTCGATAATGCATCATCATAATGAGCTCAATGTGACTAAGGAGTTAGCCACGAGATCATGCCTTATGGAACGAGTAAAGAGACTTGCCGGTAACGAGATTGAACAAGGTATAGGGATACCGACGATCGAATCTCGGGCAAGTAACATACCGATGGACAAAGGGAATTGTATACGGGATTGATTGAATCCCCGACATCGTGGTTCATCCGATGAGATCATCGTGGAACATGTGGGAGCTAATATGGGTATCCAGATCCCGCTATTGGTTATTGGCCGGAGAGGTGTCTCGGTCATGTCTGCATGGTTCCCGAACCCGTAGGGTCTACACACTTAAGGTTCGGTGACGCTAGAGTTGTAATGGGAATTGTATGTGGTTACCGAAAGTTGTTCGGAGTCTCGGATGAGATCCCGTACGTCACGAGGAGTTTCGGAATGGTCCGGATGTAAAGATTTATATATGGGAAGTCCTATTTTGTCCACCGGAAAATGTTCGGGATTTTTCGGTATTGTACCGGGAAGGTTCTAGAAGGTTCCGGAGTGGGGCCCACCTGCATGGGGGGACCCACATGAACGTGGGTCGTGGGGGCAAGGCCCCACACCCCTGGTCAAGGCGCACCAAGATCCCCCCTTAGAAGGAATAAGATCATATCCCGAAGGGATAAGATCAAGATCCCTAAAAAGGGGGATAACAATCGGTGGGGAAGGGAAAGGATGGGATTTCTTTCCTCCCACCTTTGCCAATGCCCCAATGGACTTGGAGGGCAAGAAACCAGCCCCCTCCACCCCTATATATAGTGGGGAGGTGCATGGGAGCTGCAACCCTTCCCCCCTCCAACTCCTCCTCCGTAGTGCTTGGCGAAGCCCTGCCGGAGAACCGCAAGCTCCACCACCACGCCGTCGTGCTGCCGGAGCTCTCCCTCAACTTCTCCTCTCCCCTTGCTGGATCAAGAAGGAGGAGACGTCCCCGGGCTATACGTGTGTTGAACGAGGAGGCGCCGTCCATTCGGTGCTTGAATCGGATCTTCCGCGATTTGAATCGCCGCGAGTACGACTCCATCAACCGCGTTCTTGTAACGCTTCCGCTTAGCGACCTTTAAGGGTATGAAGATGCACTCCCTCTCACTTGTTGCTAGCATCTCCTAGATTGATCTTGGTGACACGTAGGAAAATTTTGAATTATTACTACGTTCCCCAACAGTCCGTGACGGAGGTCTTCCCGGACCACCGCCAGGTCATGGACTACCTCAACGCCTACGCGCGCCACTTCGGCGTGCTCGACTGCGTCAGGTTCGGCCACCGGGTGCTCGGGATGGAGTACGTTGGCGTCAGCGAGGAGAAGCTGGCGGCATGGGAGGAGTGGGGCGGGAGCGGCGAGGCGTTCGGCTCTGGCGATGGCGAGTGGCGACTCAAGGTGGCCAGCGGCGATGACCACGTCGAGGTAAGATTTTTTTTTAAAAAAAATTTGGAGGTTGGTTTGCAATTGCTTACCACTATGACCGCGTGGTGTCGAGGTAAGAATTTTGCTCATGTTGGTAGAAATCTTACTTAAAAGACACTTGTAGTTCTCGGCTTAGGATCCTAATTGTTGTTGGTTCTTCACGGTAGTTGCTAGCTAGTATTACATATGTTCCTAAATATAAGTCTTTGTAAAGATTTCACTATGCATCACATATGAATGTATACAGATGCATTGTAGATTCACTTATTTTGCTCCGTATGTAGTCCATAGTGAAATCTCTATAAAGACTTATATTTAGAAACGGAGGAAGTAGTAGATAGCTGCATGTCAGAAATCATGGTAATTTTCCGTGTTCTAGATTTAGAGTTGCACATTATTAGTATTATTATTTTGTGCGATTTTAGATCTGGTGACGTACAACTTGATCGAGTTGAAAATGACAATTTACCACACGATTTTAAAATAGCCAGTCCGACAAAAACAAATAGCATGCAACATGCCACCTGTCACGGAACGCAACAATCAAGACAAACTACAAGCGTGCATTTACAGTTGGGGACGTATTTATAGATAATCTTAGTTCTAGATCCAAACTCTCTGAACATCAAAGCGTAATCATATACAGAATTAATCTAGGCTCTTGGTTTTTGTGTATATAATACTGTAATTATGTGACCCATCCTAGTATAGTACAAAAAAGAAGGTTCTTAGATTTACATTGTTCCCTAATATTTTCTCTTCTCTAGACACACATTGTAGATTTTGTGGTCCTTTGCATTGGGAGGTTCAGTGGCGTGCCCTACATACCCGAGTTCCCACCCGGAAGAGGTCCAGAAGCATTTGATGGGCAGGTGATCCACTCAATGGACTACTCCAAAATGGGTAGCACGAAAGCTAAGGAGATGATCGCGGGCAAGCGTGTGACCGTAGTTGGGTACCTAAAATCAGCACTCGACATTGCTGCTGAATGTGCAGAAGTGAATGGTACGAATGCGCAAATTAAGTCTTTTCATTTCCCTAACTAAACAACGATTTATGTTCTCTTGCGAATTTTAATGTACTTCTTGGTACCGTAGGCACGGAGCAACCGTGTACGATGATAGTCCGAACAAAGCATTGGATCATACCCGACTACTTTGCCTGGGGTGTCCACATATCAAAGTTGTATCTGAACCGGTTCTCTGAACTCCTTATTCACAAGCCCGTGAAGGTTTCCTCATGAGCCTCTTGGCCACCACCTTGACTCCATTGGTAGTGCAACTGAACATGTCACTCTTATTTGAATTCAATCTATGCATTTTTATTTCAACTAAATTCTTAGATGTTGTCTATGAGCAGCGGTGGATATTTAAGTTCGCTGAGAGCTACTACTCCATTCCAATGAAGAAGTATGACATGGTACCTGACCATAGCCTTTTCGAGGCGTTGGTGACATGCTTGATTGCCATCACGCCCAAAGATCACTACAAGAGACTAGAGGAGGGTAGCATTGTTCTGAAGAAGTCCAAGACCTTTAGCTTTTGCAAGGAAGGTGTGCTTCTTGAAGGTGAATCTTCACCGACAAAAAGTGATATAGTGATCTTTGGAACTGGATTCAAGGGGGATCAGAAGATCAAGGATATGTTCACATCAGAATACTTTCAGAAGATTGCGATTGGGTCAACATCCACAACTGTGCCTCTTTATAGGTTTGTTTACCACATTAACATTTCCCTTTATATATTAATCAATTACGAGTTTCAGATTTATAATGGTTTGTTCATTTCTTTGGTATTTAGGGAATGCATCCATCCTAAGATTCCGCAGCTCGCAGTCATCGGATATTCAGAGAGCTTAGCAAACCTGTACACAACAGAGCTTCGGGTCAAGTGGCTAGCACACTTCATGGATGGTGGCTTTAGATTACCATCTGTTCAAGCAATGCAAAGGGATGCCCTTGAGTGGGACAAGTTCATGAAGCGCTATTCTCGTCGCTACTTCCGTAGGTCCTGCATTGGAATCCTTGACATTTGGTACAACGACCAACTATGCAAGGATATGGGGTGCAATCCTAGAAGGAAGAAAGGCTTTTTCGCAGAGTTGTCTGAGGTTTATGGTCCTGGTGATTATGTGAATCTCCACCCCAAATAAGAATGTGCTGGGTTTGCATTTCCATCACAGTTATGTACACGGTTCGGCTTGTTCAGATTCTTGCAAGGTTTCTTGATATACCACTGGTTGCATATTCACATTCAGTACTCGCTTTGTGATACATATGGTACTATATTATATGTCATATCCATGTAAATCTTATATAATATAGAACACATTACCTTTATGTTCCCTGTCAGAAAAAATACTGTTGATTTTTAATCACCCGACCAGTAGGAGCATGCAAATATTCACGGTTAGAGGTAATCCATTGTATAATGTCTCTCTGGTCTAAATTGACATGCAGAGCATAAGATAGGTCCGTCTTATCGACAATTGTACATGACCTTATTGCTACTTATGCATCAAGGGATACCCACTGTAGTAAGCATCAGATTTGTTACGCAAATTCAACAAGTTGTGAGGATTGATGATCACATGGTTAACACCCGGCAATAAATAAGGCATCATCTCAAGTCTGAAACAACCATAAATCATGTCTCTGAATGCCAACATAACTGGAATCCAAGTGAAAGAAACTCCAGCGACATGTGCAGTTAACTTGTCAATCATTACCCACATCTACTCACTTTCAGTGACAGCAATCGCCTAGTACAAACAAAAGTAGACACCCTGACCTACGATGCCTGTCTGATGACAAACCAGTCACCTCCGAGACCGAGAGCCACCCTCTTGCACGGGTACCCCTTTTAGGCTTTTCCTCTGCAGTACCATCGCTGGACTGGTTGGGCTGGACATCCCCGCTCTTTGACCTGATTGATACATCACACGCCAAATTAACACATTGACTGAAAGCTCGGTGACAAACAAAATATTACGGCTAGTGTCTCATAAGTCTCTTACCCTTCCACGTGACGTCCCAAGAATTCGAGATCATCGAGAAACGCATATAAAGCCATCTTCTTGACCTATAAATAACCAAACCAATTTCAGACCAATCATCAATTTTCCTCGCATACAATATACTTCCTCCGTCCCAAAATAAGTGTCTCAACTTTGTACTAACTATAGTACAAAGTTGTACTAAGTTTAAGACACTTATTTTGAGACGGAGTGAGTAGTAAGCATGATTTTCGAGAATATATGCTACTAACCTCTAGCTTATCTTCTTTAGCCTTGTGGGCAGATGGAAGTGCCCTGAACTCGTCCGTCAGCTTAACACACTCACCCACATTTTCAGGGGAAACAAAGTCCATCGCAACCTTGATGCAAGACTGCACAGAAGGAAATGGATACAGTCTTGAGCACCGTACTAAATTCGAAAGAGAGTGAGGTTTCATACCTTCAAATTCCTGACTTGGTGAGGACACCCGGCAGGAATAAGAACTGCGTTGCCAAGCTTCTGCTCAAAAGTCCATGGCTCAACACCTAAAGCAAGCAAGCCAACACATAAGGAAATGACATCACAATTAACGAGGCACACTGTGTTTGGGAAGATTTAACACCTAAGCTTTACTAACCACATTCTTCTTTGAAAGAATTCCTTATTTAACACTATTTTAAAAGTTGTTTCCCTATTTGACACTGAAGAATTTTTCCTTCCTTATATAACACCAAATCTAAATTTTGTTCCCTTTATGACACTTTTGTCCATTTTAACTACTAATGGTGTTAATTGACACGTGAAAAGACAATTTTACCCCTAGTACATTATTCACATGACTAAAAAGGGAATATTTATTTTTGGTAGTTACATGAACAATGAAGTTTCAGTGCGATTGACACTGTCAGGTATTCAGGTCAATGTAGAAACTATATACGTGCAGATGCTGAGGTACTATAGGTAGGACAATTGACAAACCCCTTTTTTCTACGAGTGAGCCTACCTTTTGAGCTCGATCATCTCCTGCCCTTATGGACTGATGTGCTGCCTGCTTTGTGCGTGCAGGCGCCTCTGCGTCTTCGCAAGACACCAGTATGTAGGTTGGTTGAGTTGTTGTTGGTCGGCTAATTAACGACAACAATGTACTGCAGTGACGGCCTGATTGCGCACGCGATGACTAACATCCAGCTTAAATTATGTTAGCATCTTTGTTTAGCTTACTCGTCCACTAAGCTTCCGGCGTCACGTTTCGATAGCCATTATTAAACTCAGTTGGCCTAATTAGCCCGGTCCCCGTGTACAGTGCCGGTGGTGGCCGGAACCTAGTTGTATGTTGGTTTCTAAAACTCTAAATCAAGTCATCAGAAAATTGCGTACATGCAAAGCTAGCTCAAAGAAGCAGACTAGCAGACAGCTTGATTGATTCCTGTATTAATATGTATCAATAGCGCACACAGGTAACACCATAAACTTTGCATCCGTGCACGTGGCCTGGGCTGGCTAAAGTTTGCTCTGTAGCGAGACTATCGACCTGATCGATCCAGTTGACGCTAGCACATGCCAGTTTCGCATGTACGAGTGTTTGTACGTGTGCATGAGGGGTAAAGACGGCTCTGCTGTTGTCAGTTACCTTTCACGGCCATGTAAATATCTGCTTCTTTGGTCATGTGAATAATTTTGGTCACAAGTTGCCTCAGGGGTAAAGTCGTCTTTTCAGATGTCATTTAACACCTTTGATAGTTAAAATGGATGAAAGTGTCACAAAAGGAACAAATTTTAGACTTTGTGTTAGATAAGGAAGAAAAAGTTTTCCAGTGTCGAATAGGGAAAGAAAATTTAAGACGGTGTTAAATAAGGAATTCTCTCTTCTTCCTTGAGCCTCTTCTTATGTTCTTCTGTCAGATAGAATGTCTGATCATGAATTGGGTGGATAACCTGCACAATAACAATATGTTATGTAGGATAATAAAACTACAAAAAGTACTTCTATGAATTTTTTTTAGAGGAAAATAACTTCTATGAGTGGAACAGTTTTTTTTTTAATACCTGATTCACAAGATTGCAGTGGATGTGGCGAAACTCCGAGGCATGTTCCCGTAGATAATTTTGTAATTTCTTTGAATCCTCTCTTCGGAATATATCCCACAAAGCACCCCAGTTTTATCTTTCTCTGTCTTCTCAGGAACTGGCTTGCGAGGATCAGTAGCTTTATTTTCATGCACCTTTCTACGAATTCCTTTGCCAATCTCATCAGATTTACCAGGTGCTGGCTTGGGAGGATCACTGGCTTTATTTTGATGCACCTTTCTGTTAGCGCGACGTTGATAGTACAAACGAGTTCCGTTGCGGATCTCATCGGATTTGGTATCAGACTTATGAGGTGACGCTTTATCCTTAACATCATCTGTAGCATCGCGACGTGGAGCATTTATGTGCAAACCTGCAAGACACAAACATGACATGAGAGAGAAACCTAAAATCAATTTCCCCAAAACAAGTAGTGATACACACCATCAGAACTATCTTTATAACTTTCCATACTACATGAAGTCATCGTGGCTTCGTAAGATCCATCAACAGATGGCTGTGCCCTAAGCTCAGTGCGTGAATTCAAATCCCCATGCAGTTCCTGAAGATCTTGCTTTCTCATGTCTTCCTGGACTTTTTTAATCCGACGAAGATCATATGTCTTACTTGACACTTCGTCAGTGTGTGTTTGAATATTTACCTGGTTAAATTAGACATCTGTTACAGTTAAACCAGAGCAACAGACAAATAAGAAAACAAAAACTATGTAACGATCAGCAAGAGAGCACAAGGAAATCTGCTAGGAAATCAAGATAACCAAAGTGGCATGCAGATTGGCAAGGTAGAAACCAGCATTTTTGTGGCAAAAATTTAACCATATCCGAGGCAAAATAAAGAAAACTCTATCATTATAAAAAATAACGTACCGCATCAGAAACATCACAATGAAGCTTGGTCACTGAGTCACCCCGAAATAACTCTTCGGAAAATCCATAAGCAATGTAACTTTTCGGCCCAAGATCTGGTTTCATGACACCAGCAGGAAGCTTGACCGAAAGATTTAGTGGACCACATTTTGGATTGGTGTACTCAGGAAACGGCAACGCGCTGATAAATTCAGCACCATGGCGAGGCAACCTCTTGTCAAATGTACTAGAAGGAGGCCAGTCCTTCAGCTTAAGCATCTCAGGCCAGTAAGTCTCGGAGTGAGTTCTGCCATTTTTATATCCCGTAAAGAAGTCGCAGATCTTAATTGGAACCTGCAACATCAAACATAGCACAATAAGCGCCTACTTATTAAACCACAATTTTCCAAATTCGAACGGACTAACATATAAACATCATTATTCAAAATGGAGAATTCAGTTCACAGATGAATCAATAAATTTCCATAGAACTAGTACTCCTTCCAATTTAAAATATAAGACCAATGTTTTTTGCAATTTTTTGTTTCAAAACAAATATAAGACATGCATGTAAAATTGATGACTTGTTAACTATTCACTCTCCTGACAAATAATACAGTGGGAACCACGGTCATTTTTCTAGTACTAATTTCTTAATTAAACCCCTGAACCAAAATGATCCTCATAAAATGTAAAAAATGAGTTATTATTTCTTCTGGAATCTTAGCATGTATATGTAATTAGTTTTGTAATATTTCAAATAATCATAAAACTATCATCATAACTATTTATTGCTTGAAGTTCTGACGTGAGTATTTCTGCTTGAACTGCTGGCATGCAAGCCGGCCAAACACATGAGAGTGCAAAACGACTGTCATCATCATCTAAATATGGCAAGAGTAAGACACATTCACTGCTTACTACTAAATACTAAAAATAAATAAAATAAATCGACAACTATGACATTCAATAAAAATGTGGAATAGAGTTGGGCACCTCACACCAATCAAGACAATCTACCGCCTTCACAATTAAATTCTCATCTTCTGCCTTTCCCTGGGCTATTTCACGCAATGCCTGCCACATAACCGTCAGCGCCCAACTTAGTCCAGAGGTTGATTGGAGAACATCTGAGACAACAACTGGCTCACCCTTTGCCCAATGCATCTGGAAGTGAATTAGGTCATCATCACCGAGATCAGTGGCGACTGGACAATATTAGGTAGTTATCACTTGAGCCTTCCCTATTTGCAGCCTTCCGTACTGTCTTTACGTCACTTCTTACCGTGCCCGAATGATCAAAGCAAGGGCACTGGTCACTTCTACTAAATGCTGCTTTTTCAAATATTTCACTCCTCACAACTTTGTCAGTTCTCTCTTGTAACTCAGCATGCATTTTCTCCGGAAACGTGCATTTGAGGTCCAAGCCAGAACCACCACAGCCCCCCATTTCCTTCGGTGGGCAAGGTATGCCACCATCACTATTTGCTCTCCACAGTAGCAGAGAGCAAGGTTTGCTACCATCAGTAGGGGAGTCCATCTTCCTCCTCAAAGAGTCCCTTCGATTCTCACCCTTTGAATACGTAAAAACTTATCCCAGATAATGAATAGCTTGCCTTGTTATATCTTTCATGAGAAACTTTATTCTTGGAGGATGTGACCTTATTCTCTTCTTCCTCTTCCTTAAACTTTTTTGCGGTGGAACCCTTCCACTTTGCTGCATCTCTTCTTCGCCGTTTCTTTGCAGGCTTGAAATCCTCATCATCGCTAGTCTGCAAAACAAAATAAAGAAATAGCTGAGAAAGGTCAAAATTTTGTCTTGTTAATTATAAAATGTCCATAAAACCATTGCAGAAATAAAATTTGAAACATATGTGAGGTAATTTACCTTATTGTCTCCACCATGCTTTTGCCCATCCGGGGAGTGGGCCTTGCTGCCATCTTGATCTGATTTCTTATTTCTGGGCCCCCTCTTTTTCCCTGCATCACTTCTCTTGGGTATGTTCAGAGGCTGAACAACTCGATTATTCACAGGTTCCTCACCATCCTATATTTGCAACATACAGTACAAAATTAGTCAACCAAAGCGGCAGCGGAAGGCTGAAGACTACTAGCGTGTGCACTGCAGTAGTGCTGTGTACTACTAAAAAATAAAATGAAATTAGTCAACCAAAGCCCATCCTGAACGAAAATCACAGCGTCTATTAGACCAAAATGGGAAGCATCACAAATATTTGCAAAAGGTGGCAAGAAGACAACGATCTTCAGTCCAGATATAAAGGCAAATCGATATAACGTATCACACTAGTAGAACCCTAGATGGTCATCCCTGCAATTTCCCTGCACCAAGATGGTGAGATCTATATCATCTAACCCAAACCAAAACACCTGTCCAGAAACAAATAAAAAAGAAAGGGAGATGAATCGCAGATCAGCTAAACTTCTTCGCCCGATCGCAAAAAATAGGAACAGCAACGGGAAGGACCGGAAGGAAATTATGAAATGGAATAAGATAGTGCGATGGGTGCCGCTACAAGCAAATCCTAAACCCTCGAAGACGGAGCGATCGATCGCCGCGCGCGTTAACCACGAAGTGGCGCACAAGTACACCGGAAGTAAGAATTAACGAGAGATCCCCACCTCATCGTCGGAGCTGGGCTCGCGGTAGGTGTCCGGCGCCGTCCTCCTGTCCCTCCACGGCCTGTTCCCGGCCGCTATGTCGCGGCCTTCGTCGCAGGGCCTCACCACCGACGTGAAGCCCCGGTCGCCGCTGGGGATCCGCCTCCTTCCCCGTCGTTTCGTCGCTCGGGACCCTCCTCCTCCTCCTCCTTCTACGTCCATCCCCTACGTCGGAGGGTGCGGTTTGCGTTCCGGCGCAGCGGAGAGATGCGAGAGTTCGCGAGGGATGCGAGAGACGGGGTGGAGGCGGAGGGGGGTGGGGGGCGTTTTGGAGGAGCGGGGCGGCGAGTCATTGTATTTTGGAAGGGCAGCGCTAGGCGCCGGTCAGCCGGCCCAAATTTGGGCCAGTCACCGCGCGAGCGCATGATTAAACTTCCTACGGCCATCAGATCCTGTGCCCCTTTTTGTCGTTTGCCTCCCCTTCGTCTCAATTCCAGCCAACATCTGCTGCCGCGCGCATCTGTCTCCCGCTCGCCGTAGAAACAAACTACCCTATGTGTTTCAATTTTTGAGTTGGGCTTGTTCCCATGGGCCAGGTAAATCAGAGGCAAACCAATTTCCTTCCTACCTAGTAGATCAAAACAGTACAAATCAAAATCCAAGGACTGAATTTGGCTATGGGTTCTGAGATTTTTTTATCTGGTTAGTGTTTTCATCCTCGGGCACGGTACCCCACCCAGCCCCCACCGAGTGTAGTCTACCCCTAGACCATTTGATCTTCTTCGTTCCTGGGCGATGCCCCGTCGAGGTCCGCTGTTGCTTTTAGCGGGACTTGACGCGTGTGAAAACCTAGGGATTGGTTGTTGGTGACTGGTTTTTGATCTGTGATGTGGGATAAGGAAGAACCGAGCTAGCAAGCGAGAGAGAGAAGAGAACCAGATGAAATCTTCTTGGAAGATTGAATCTCCATGAGAATGAGGTTGACGCCTCCATCTAGGAGAACGATGTCACGGAACCGCCCAAGAAAGCTAAGTGGTTGGCTATGGCCAAGGTGCATACAAGAAAGGGCTTTAACCCTCGTGCTCTTTTCTGTGATACGCATTTAGCATGGAATCCGGCAAGTATGTCACTTGGAGGAAAATCAATGATAACTTGTTTACTATTTAGTTTGGTTGTTTTGCGGATTGGAATAAGCAATGAATATGGGGCCTTGGCCTTTTTCTCGAACCAAACCGTCCTGATGAAGAAGTATTATGGTTTTGAGAATCGTAGAATTATGGTGCTTGAAAAATTGGATGGTTGGGCGCATGAGCTGAAGCTATCAGACTTTGCATGACCCCATCATCAAAGAAATTGCCGCGCCATGGAAACCGCTCTTGAGGTTAAAATTAAGCTCCCGGGATGTTCCATAGGTGAGTTTTTAAGAATTCGAGTAAGATAGGAGGTTAGCAAGAAGTTGAATAGATTCATCTCCATCACGAAGAGTGGCAAGAAGGAGTTTTATCAAGTCAAATACGAAAAAATACCTATTTTATGTGGTAATTCTGGTATAGTTGGAAACTAGCATCAAGAATGTGGGTCTAAGGAGCATGATGAAGAAAAGTTAGAATGGGGGACTTTATGTTGGGTGATGGACGTAGGGGAAGAGGTTGTGGTCGTGGTTCTGGACGTGGCATGGCAGGGGAGCATGCACCCTTCATGGGTCATGGAAGAGGAGGCTTCGGCTTTGCCGATCAGAAGTATAATGACTGCCCTTAAGGCTATGGCAGAGGTGGTGGTTCTGGGATGTATGAAGATTTGGATATGCTAGATATGGATTCATTTAGTCATAAGAGATTAGCGTTTGTGGAGGAGCCGAAAAGGAAACTTATTGTGTCTAAAGAAGTTCCATCAAAGGTGGCTTATATTGTGGGTCAATTTGAAGATGGAAAGAACAAAGGGAGGAACAATGAAACGATGAATAGCACTCCAGGGAAGGTGCAACAACATAAAATGTATGAAGAAGGATGAGGATGGTGAAAACCTAACTATATCGACGACCTCAAACAAGGGGGTTGACCGGGCAAAATGAAAACCTTAAGTTGGTAATGCCATGGCATGTGGCGGGAAATGGTAGTCAGGGCGCTTTTGGACGTCCAGAAGCAAAGAGGAGTGGATGTTTTATTTCTATGGGAGACACATCTTCATGAGTGGTCGGCTAAATGTTCAACAGCAAGACTAGCGATGGATTTCAAGGAAGTTGTCTAGAGAAAAGGACCACATGAATACATGCAAGCATTTATAGAAGCTCTTGAAGATTGTTAGTTAACTGATTTTACCCATGTTGGCAATAATTTTACTTGGCAGCGAGGAGCCATAAGGGAGAAGCTCGGCCCTGCATTAACTAATGGTGGTTGGAACTCAAAATTTCCTAATGCAATACTAGAAAATCTTTAGTATAGTCACTCGAACCAGAGGCCCTACTTATGAATATGGAGGTGCAAGAAATGCAAGATTCACACGGGGCGGTGATTTGCTTCATTGATGTGAGGTGTTTAATAGAGGCTCACGTCAATGAGGTCGTTTTAGAGGCCTAGGAGAATTCGAGCCTCATGTTTAGAAAGTTGATCTTGAGGGAATATTTGCATGGTGCATGCACACTTGCATCGATGGGATAAAGTTGTTTTAAAAAATACAAAGAAGAGACTATAAGGGACGGAAATTAAGAAGGGTGCAATAAAAGATTATCGTCTAGAAATTTGGGATAACAAAGGGGATAACACATGGAATTGAAAATGTGTTAGAGGTAAAGGAGATGCATTGGGTGTAGCAAAGTAGGATTAATTGGCTTCAATTTGGCGGAAAGAAATACAACAAATTTCCATAACTTGGCAAATGCACGTCATCAACTTAATAATATTGAGCATTTAAATGATGAACATGGCAATTGGTTTGAGGACAACGCTTAATTAAATCCAATGGTGTCGGACTATTTTGTTGGTCTCTTTACCTCTGAGGTTGATGATACAAATCCAGTATTTTTGAAGAAATTTATGACACATGTCACGTCTGAGATGAACGATGCCCTTAACAAGTTGTACACTATGGGTGAGGTTAATGAGGCGTTATGTTCCATCATAGACATGAAATCTCCAGGTTCGGATGTGTAAGTGCATCTAGTGCCACCCCTAGTTGGTTTTGGAGTATTGACGACAAACGTGGTTGAGGGACTAATGTGTTTGTGAAAATTGCAGGATAACACAGGTAGTAGTCCCTCATTGATTCAGTTTACCTACCAGAGATGACCCCTAAAAATGTATGAAGACATTGAAGACAATGGTGGTTCATGAAGATATTCACATTGAAGATAATGACGTGTGAAGACATTCACTTGAAGACTATGGAGTGCGAAGACATAGTTTCTTTCGTAGTTTCCTTTTCTTCTTTATTGTGTCATAGGAACCACCGAACTGTTAAGTGGGGTCCAAGTGAACAAAGTCGGAAGACTGATGTGATGCTCAACCCAAATCCTTTGTTTTCGAGTGAAGACAATGAGAGCAAATCTTATCCAGAGTTGGATGAGTCAACTTTGCTAGTAGCCCAAGCCAAGCTACCGCGTGTGTTTGAAATCCGATCGTTGGACATGTGTTGGTTCCTTAGTGACCCAGGGTCATTTCGGACATATCATGTCGGGTTGCCTGCTGGCTATAAATAGCCCACCCCCTCCACCATAAATTGGTGGCTGCTCAGAGTTAGTACACGACTTTCTTCGTTTGAGGGCAACCCACCTCCGAAGCTTTTGAGAGAGAGAACCCTTGCGAGGACAAAACCCAAAACACCCAAAGCCAAAGAGTGTTAGGCATCACTGAAGTCTTTCTGTCCGCGTGATCTGAAGACTTATTACACTTGAGAATTGTGTATCCTCCAGCCGGTTAGGCGTCACGTTCTGAGGATCCAAGAGTCATTGTGGATCGCCGTTGAACGGAGTCTGTGAAGATATGAAATCTACCTTGAAGACTTACCTGAGCGATTGGGCGAGGACTGGGTGTCCTTAGCTCAAGGGGAATAAGGTGAAGACGTGGTCTTCTGAGTTCAATCTCAGCCTCCCTAACCAGACGTACAGTTGTCACAGCAACTAGAACTGGTCTACCAAATCCTTGTCTTCATCAAGCTACTAGTTCTATCACTTCCCCTTACTTACTGTTTAGCTTCGTGAAGTCATTGCTTGGTTGCCCTGTTTGGCTTCACTGTGTGAAGACAATCTTTCTGATTGCATAATTGGCTTCATACTGTCTTCCTATTACGATCTGTTCTACCTAGCTGCTATTTGTCTTCGTGCTTTCATTGCATTGCTTACTTGACTATAGCCTGTCTAGTGTAGTTTATCTTCCACTGCATATCATATAGGATCATTTCAGTTGTTTGTCTTCGAAGACATCAGTCTTTGAAGACTTTCATAAAAATCGCCTATTCACCCCCCTCTAGTCGATAACTAGCACTTTCAATTGGTATCAGAGCAAGGTGCTCCCTTGTTCTGTGTGATTCGGTTTAACCACCTGGAGTTTTAGCTATGTCGACTGCAGGGATAATCAAGGTCTCCGCTGCGTGCCCCATCTTCGATGGCACTGATTACCCCTACTAGAAGAATAAGATGCGCATGCATCTTGAAGCCATTGACATCAACCTCTGGTATGTCATCAGGACTGGTGTTCCCAAAGTCGGTGAAGGTGTCACCGCTGCTGATGTCAAGAGATTTGCACAACTGGACTCAAGCGCCAAGAACATCATCTGTGGTCATCTGACCAAAGGGTAGTATGGCTGTGTGAGTGCTCTGGATACTGCAAAGCTAGTCTGGGACTGGCTGTCCAAGGTCAACGAAGGCGTCTCAACACAGAGAGATTCAAGGATTGATGTGCTACGCAATCTCTTCAACCGCTTCAAGAGGAATGACAATGAGAATGTCCAGCTCACTTTCGAACGCCTCACTGATATCACAAATGAGCTTCACGCACTTGGCGCCACTGAAATCACCGAGCATGAAATAGTGAAGAAGCTATTGAGATCATTTGACAGCTCATTTGACACCTTGGCCCTGATGATTCAAGAACGCCCTGACTTCAAAGATCTCGATCCGTCTGACATACTTGAGAGGCTCAACACACATGAGTTCCAACTATCCAAGAAGAGAGACATCTATGGACCCAATTATGGCCGATCCCGTGCTTTGAAGGCAAAAGTTGTTTCCTCATCTGAAGAAGAATCTGACTACAGTTCTGGTGATCCTGAAGACATTGGCAAAGAGCTAGCAATGCTCGTGAGAAAGTTCCAAAAGTTCTCCAAGAAGAATCGCTTCGAAAAGTCTTCACGATCCAGCTCCAAGAATGATGAGGCTTCCACTCGTGACTACAAGAAGAGAACATGCCACAAATGCAAGAAGCCAGGTCATTACATTTCTAATTGTCCTCAGTGGGAAAAGGAGAACAAGAAAAAGAAGAAGTGCAAGGAATATGACTCTGACGATAAGAAGAAGAAATCCTCAAAGTCTTCTTCAAAGTCTTCATCTCAAAAGAAGAGTTCATCTGGCAAGGCTTGTGCGTTCATTGGCAAGGAAATGGATTCAGAGGAGGAGTCTGCTTCCGAGGAGGCGGAAGTGGAGTCTGAGGAGGAGTCTAATTCAGGCGTGGCAAGCCTAGCTTTGGCTTTGGCTTTCGTCGCCAAGTCCATCTTCAACACTGAAGACAATGGTCACATCGCTGACGCTGAAGCCGATGATGATGATGACTCTGCTCCTACCTACGGCTTTATGGCAAGAGGT
The DNA here is from genome assembly GCA_011799875.1 of Thinopyrum elongatum. Taxonomy (NCBI): domain Eukaryota; kingdom Viridiplantae; phylum Streptophyta; class Magnoliopsida; order Poales; family Poaceae; genus Thinopyrum; species Thinopyrum elongatum. Next base: position 125,002,685 of record CM022297.1, read on the forward strand.
GCTAAGGTAAAATCATGCGATGCTTACTTTCAAACCTCTAGTGAAGATGACTCTGATTGTGAATCCAAACCCAGCTATAAAACTCTTGCTAAAATTGCAACTGAGCAACAAACTGCTATGGAACATATTCAAAAATTGCTAGACAAAAGCGATGACCTGTTGGACGAGGAGATGAATCGAACTCAGTCCTTAATCGAAGATATAAAAAATCTTCGTGTTAAGTATGAGGATCTTGCAAGTCGTCATGAAACCCTCTCAGCTGATCATGAGAAGCTTTCCTATGATTATCTTCAAAGGAAGCAAGATCTAGAGAAACTGAGAGCGTCTCATGAAGATCTTCAAAAGGAAAATGATTCACTGCTCGCCCAACAGATCAGTTCTGCTCAGGAAGACTTTGTGCCACCTTGCTTAAAATGTCTTGAGCATGACAATGCTATCTCTGTTGCTGAATGCTCTACTGCTTCTGAAGTTGTAATATCTTCAACTGCTGATGTGGTAACTAACCCCTCTACTAAGGATGCCCCTACTATTGCTGATGAGAATGCCAGGTTGAAGACACTGCTTGAAAAGGCATGTACAAAAGCCTCAAAGGGCATCAGACTCTATGTGATGTTCTCAAGAAACAGATTCTGAACCGAACCCCTAGGAAAGAGGGTGTTGGGTTCGAGAGGAAAATGAATGCTGATGGTTCCTACTAGAAGCCTGAGCAGTACCCCAAAACCAAATGGGTTGCTGCTAAGGGCCCTTCTATGGATCCATCCACCTTATCTGGCTTCACTTGTGCTAACCCTATTATCATTGATGAGTCATTTGACTCAAACTATAAACTGTTCAAGAATCAGAATGGTGAAGTGTTTGCCAGGTTTATTGGTACTAACTGCAGGAATGGGCCACCTATGAAGAAGATCTGGGTGCCCAAAAGTTGTCTTGATAAGCTTCCCGTGAATGCCATCATGACACCACCTGGTAAGAAGACAAACCCCTGACCAAAGGCTTCATACAAACAGAGGACCTCACAAGGTCACCCTAACGCCAATGTTTTGCAGGGAAATCATTACCAGACTCATGAATATGAGCGTGTTTCTTCAAACCGCTATGTTCACAAGACAAAGAACTTTTCTGCATATTCTTATGAGTATTATTCACCTCCTGCAAAACTATTTGCTAGGGCTCCAAAGCCAAAGTTCTCTGATGCTGCACTTAGACTCATTGCTTCTAAGCCACCCCTTAAGATGTGGGTGGTTAAGAAGAATTAACTTCTCTTGCAGGGAAAGGTCTCCAGCCGAAAACCATTGACTTCTGAAGACAATTCTGGGGACCTAAAACATCTTGTGGGACGCAAGATAAAATGCCAAAATGGTGTTACCATTTATTTCGTCCCTGGATTTCTTGATAATCATCCCATCTTACCATCCAAGAATCTTAACTTTGATAGTATGCTTGTACGTCAAATGTTTGTGCTCCACACTGCTCTTCGAGAGGCCTATCCCGCTAACTGCACTGTAGGATACGTCTCCGAAAGCGACTGAATGGATCATGGATAGTGGATGCACTAACCACATGACTGGTGATTGAAGTCTTCTCATGGATTCAACTCTCCGACCATCTACTAAAAGCCATATCACATTCGCTGACACTGGTAAAAGCAAGGTATTGGGCCTAGGTAGAGTTGCTATCTTAAAGGATCAACACATGGATAAAGTGATGCTTGTTGAATCCCTTGGATACAACTTAATGTCTGTCTCAATGCTTTGTGACCTTGACATGATTGTGATATTTGGAAAATATCGTTGCCTTGTGCTTATGGCTTCTGACAAATCTCTAGTCTTCGAAGGTTATCGAAGAGGTGATCTGTATATGGTAGATTTCTCCGCAGGACCACAGCTTGCCGTATGTCTTCTAGCAAAAGCTTCAGAGTGTTGGCTTTGGCATCGAAGGCTAGGACATGCGGGCATGAGGAACTTACACACTCTCGTGAAGAAGAAGCATATCATTGGCATCGAGGGCGTCAAGTTCAAGAAGGATCATCTATGTGGTGCTTGTGAAGCCGGGAAGATGACTAGGGCAAAACATCCCTCGAAGACAATCATGACGACATCACGTCCCTTCGAGCTGTTACATATGGACTTATTTGGCCCTACTCACTACTCAACCCTTACTACCACTGCACATCTTTATGGCTCCGTTATTGTTGATGATTATTCTAGATATACCTGGGTGCACATAATTCTCTATAAGACTGAAGTGCAGGATGTCTTCAGACGCTTCGCCAACCGTGCCATGACCAACTATGGCATCAAGATCAAGCACATCAGGAGTGACAATGGCACAGAATTCAAGAACACTGGCCTCGACACTTATCTTGATACATTGGGCATCACTCATGAGCTCTCTGCTCCATACACACCTCAGCAGAATGGCGTCGTGGAGCGCAAGAACAGGACCCTTATTGAGATGGCTCGTACGATGCTTGATGAGTACAAGACTCCAAGAAAGTTCTGGCCTGAAGCCATTGACACTGCATGCCATATCATCAACAGAGTTTATCTTCACAAATTCTTCAAGAAGACATCTTATGAACTACCCACCGGTAAGAAGCCAAACGTAAGCTATTTCAAAGTCTTCGGTGCTAGGTGCTGGATCAAGGATCCACATCACACTTCCAAATTTGCACCGAAAGCACATGAAGGTTTTATGCTTGGTTACGGAAAGGATTTGCACACCTACAGAGTCTTCAACCTCTTTCACTATAAAGTGGTTGAAACGGTAGATGTGCAGTTCAATGAGACTAACGGCTCGCAAAGAGAGCACCTGCCAAATGTGCTAGATGAAGCTTCTCCTAGTGAATCTATCAAGCTAATGGGTACTGGAGAAATCATACCCACCGAGGAACAGGCTGAAGAATAAATCATCATTCCAGCTCATACTCAACGAGAAGACAATGTTGAGCCTGAAGATAATGCTGAAGATGAAGACACTGATCAGCAATAGCAAAATCTTCGCCTTGTTCATCCTCGCATGGCAAATGAAGTTCAAATTGAGAAGATTCTTGATAGTATCAATGCACCTGGACCGCTTACTCAATCAAGAGCTACGCAATTAACCAATTTCTGTGGGCACTTTGCTTTCGTTTCCATCTTCGAACCCAAGAAAGTTGATGAAGCCTTCATGGAACCTGAATGGATTCAAGCTATGCAAGAAGAGCTTCAGCAGTTTGAGCTGAACAATGTTTGGGAACTTGTCAAGCGTCTTAATCCTCGCAAGCACAACATTATTGGCACCAAATGGATCTATCGCAACAAACAAGATGAACATGGTCAAGTTGTCAGAAACAAAGCTCGTCTCGTTGCTCAAGGTTACACACAAGTGGAAGGGATTGACTTTGATGAAACGTTTGCTCCTGTGGCTAGGCTTGAAGCCATTCGCATACTGCTAGCCTATGCTAACCACAACAACATCCTTCTTTATCAAATGGATGTGAAGAGTGCCTTCCTCAACGGCAAAATTGAAGAAGAAGTATATGTAGCTCAACCACCTGGTTTTGAAGATCCAAAGCATCCTGATATGGTCTACAAGCTCAATAAGGCGCTGTATGGCCTCAAACAAGCTCCTCGTGCTTGGTATGACACTCTCAAAGACTTCCTGAAGAGCAAAGGCTTCAAACCTGGTTCTCTAGACCCCACTCTCTTCACGAAGACATATGATGGAGAGCTGTTTGTATGCCAAATCTATGTGGATGACATTATCTTCGGCTGCACTGACAAGAGATACAGTGATGAGTTTGGGCATATGATGCAAGAGCAATGTCAGATGTCCATGATGGGAGAGCTGAAATTCTTCCTTGGTCTTCAAATCCATCAACAGAGAAATGGCATCTTCATATCTCAAGAAAAATACCTCAAAGATTGCCTGAAGAAGTTTGGAATGCAAGACTGCAAAGGGTACATGATACCAATGCCAACCAAAGGCCAATTGGGCCCCGACGACAATGGTAAAGAGTTCGATCAAAAGGTATACCGCTCCATGATTGGTTCTTTACTATATTTATGTGCATCTAGGCCAGATATAATGCTTAGTATTTGCCTGTGTGCCCGATTCTAAGCGGCACCAAAGGAATCGCATCACGTCATTGTGAAGCGAATTCTTCGATATTTGGCTCACACCCCAACGCTAGGATTATGGTGTCCAAAGGGCTCAGAGTTTGATCTAGTTGGATTCTCAGATGCTGATTATGCTGGTGACAAGGTTGATCGCAAGTCCACATCAGGCACATGTCACTTTATTGGACGATCTCTTGTCTGTTGGTCTTTAAAGAAGCAGAACTGTGTATCACTCTCCACTGCTGAATCTGAATACATTGCTGCTGGATCTTGTTGCGCTCAGCTTCTCTGGATGAAGCAAACTCTAAAGGACTATGGCATCAACAAGAAGAAGGTGCCCCTCTGCTACGACAATGAAAGCGCCATCAAGATTGCTCACAACCCAGTTCAGCACTCGAAGACAAAGCACATTCAGATCCGTCATCACTTTCTCAGAGAACATGTGTTGACATTGATATCATTCACGTCAACACTGAAGAGCAATTGGCAGATATCTTCACAAAGCCCTTGGATGAGAAAAGGTTTTGCAAGCTGCGGTGTGAGCTAAATATCTTAGAATCCTCGAAGGTCCTGTGAATGGACACACATCCTAACGCTTATGCATATTGATGACTTAGGTGCGCAACACACAAAGTAACGTATGTCTTCAACTCATGAAGACATACACTCTGAGTGTGAATACATTAAAGCGGAATTTGACTTCGGAGCGCCACGATAATTATGCGCCGTGTCTGGGTCTAATACTTCCTATACGGTGGGTAACGCCACCACCAATCTTTCTTGAAGATTTTGGTTTGGCGTCATGTTGCATTATCTTCAAAGTTGGTTTGTCTTCAACATTGCCTTGTCTTCTTGATTTATCTTCGCAATGTTCGAGTTGGTCTTCGCTGATGTATATATATATATATATTCCTCTACGGCATTCACTTATAGCTATGTCTTCAAGTTGCCATTTTCCGTGCTAAGTGAATGTGATCGGACCCTAACCCCTTCCATGCTTATCCATCTAACTCTATCTGTCTCTTCATATGCATTCTATTAACATGTATCGATTGTCTTCACTGCATCCTTGTCAGCTAAAGATATAAAGACAAAACATTTAAACTGCTTTTACTATCTCTATCCTTTTTGCCTGAATACCGGAGAAGTCGGAACGACCACCCGACAAACTAGGCGCGCGTGGGGTCGTGGCACAACTTTCAATCTGTTGCATGCTTGCCACGTGTCCTTCAGATGTGAACCGCCAGGGGCACCTGAGTAATTACACTGCGCCGTCCCTCTTCCTTATAAATACTCAACCCCTTTGGTCATTATTTCTTCTCCCCTCGCCGTCTCGCTCAAACCCTAGCGCCACCGCTAGCATCAGTCGTCGCCAGAGACGAAGCGCTTCGCTGCCGCGACTTCTCCGACATCTTCTTCACGCCGGCCATGTACATCTTCTCCCCCGCCACCGCCGTAGGTGTCTTCCACCGCCAAGTTAGGGTGCGGGAGATTGGACTGCCCGGCCTCCATCCTTCTCGTCTAGCAGTTCTTCGTGTGGTAAATAAGAACTCACTTTTTACCATTTATTTGATCCGTTGAAGTATCCGTATCCTCCAAAAGATGTTTTTACACTTCCAAATCTGGATCCTGTCTATTGTGAATCTCATAATCTGCAAAGAACTTTCACTTATGAATGCTTCACATCTAGTTTGATTCCTCACTTGTCCTTATTTTTGGATTCGTACAAATCTGGAACCAACTTACATCTATAAATGAATGTTTTCGCGCTATGAGGTAATTATCGTCAAACTGATTTATCTTCAAAATCTTCTGAGAATGCATATGACCTCTTCCCCTTCCCTCGCATCTCTAATGCTGTCACAGGTACATGTCCGTGGGAGAGTCCCTTGGTTCTCATAGTCTGCATTCATTTGCAGAGTTTTTACAACATCACATTGAATCACCTAAAGCCAGTTCTAGACTGACAAGTAGACTGAAGCCAAACACTGTTGTGAAGCCATTCAGTCTGAAGCCAATGGCTAGTGGGAAATCCGCTAAGAAGGGAGATCGCCAGTGCCATGACAACACTGCCAGAGACCTGCCTCCAGATCTCTATGAAATGTACAAGTCTGATCCAGAAGAGACCTATGGTGAGCGCAAGTCCAGAGTCCAATGGATTCGAAGATATTGGGCAGAAGAATGGTTTCTGTATCATTATGTGACTTCTGAGTATGCGGACAAGAATGCTGTGAGGCCACCATGGGCCGATATCATTTACAAGAAGCTTCAACCCAAGACCAAGGCTGAAGCCATTGCCAAAGGCTTCTTTCCTTGCATGGTCAGAGGCCCAATGCCTGAGAATGCTGACCCATCAAGTCTTAGATGGTGTCGAGAAGATGATCTCTTTGAAGAGAATTACAAGTACGCCAAGACCTCAGCTGTCCAGAACAAGAAGGACTTCGAGATTGACTTCAACCCGGGTCCAGCTCGACCAAGGCCCAATGGCAACCGTGCCGCTGAATAGAATCTCATTGGTCCTTTCAATAGCCTTGATGGGCTTCTCACACATATCGCTGAGCAAAGGGCCAGTGTTGAAGAAGATGCTGAGGAAGAGGAACATGCTGAAGTTCTAGAACCCCCGAAGCCTGTGAAGAAGGCTAAAGCTTCAAAATCTTCTGCTGCACCAAAAGCTTCATGTGTGAAGCCACTGAAATCTGCACCGCCTGAATCCAGTGTGCAATCTGACGACTTATCTCGCACCTCCAAGAAGCCCAAGAAGATCTCAGGGCAAGCTCTTACACCGGCAAGCATTCTTCGCAATGATGAAGATATTATCGATCTATCTAGCGATGAGGATATTGATGATGATGCCCTTGAGATGCTGATCAAGAGCAAACAGGAAGCCAAAATCTTCAATGTCTGCCTCTGTTTGACGCCGACATTCTCAACAACTTCATTGATGAATGGTTTGAAGATACCTCTCTTACCATCAATGATTTGCAGCTTCCGATTGGCATCAGCGTGACATTTCAGGGCTATATTGCCAAAGAGCTCGCAATCGCTCAAAAGGTCATTTAGTAGAAAAACAAGATTGACTATGAAAATGCCCTCTTCAAGAAGCACATGGCCAAGCTCAGTGTCACTAAAGTGCAAAATTTCAAGCAGATGATGATTGATCTCAAGGCTGAATTTGTCAAGCGCCGTGATGAAGCCAAAGGCTCCATAGAGCGTCTCAAGCACTGTGCTGAAAAGTGCGTACAGGCTCATAATGAAGCCTTGAAGAGGAAAGCACTTGGGCGTCCTGGCATTGACCCCAAGCTGGCTGCCAAGAAGAAGAAGCCAGCTGCAACTAAAGCCGAAGCTCCAAGGCAGGAAAGACCAAGCATTGTCTTCCCTACCAGCATGACTGGCTCAAAGCCAAAGGTCCCATCAGCTGCTTCTGAAAAGAAGAAGATAAAGCAGGCTGAAGCTGAGGCCAAGAAGCGAAAGCATCATGAAGCCTCTCATGCTGCTTCCTCCAAGAAGAAGCTGAAGACTAAGCCTTCAAAGTCTTCAAGAAAGGACCAAACTGCACCACCAGAGCCACTGTTTGTTGAACCCATCTCTGTTGCCTTGCCTGCCTCCTCCAACCGTGAGCACCGCCTAGTAGTCCATGAGCCTGCTACCAGTCTGAAGATATTCCAGCTGCCGACACCATCGTAGCTGAAGACATTGGTTGTGAAGACAATGTAGTTGATGATGAAGTCTTCCTCAGTTCCCCCAGATCATGCCCAAGCCAGTATCATCGCCTGCTCCCACGAGCAGTGAATAGATTAGCATTGGCGGTCCCATGATGCCAATCACACAAGATGATTTCTGGGAAGAGCACCACCCCAACACTCCGCTCCATGAGGTCATTCCTCGCACTCCACCAGCTCAAGTCACTACTCCTGTGATTGAGACTCTGCAAGACACCCCCGAAGACATGGAGAATACCACTCCCTCACCGCAGGCGTCACCCTCTTTCCAAAGGCTTCGCCGAGGCCCAAGGCCAACGGTCTCCATGTCGAGCATTCCTGAAGAGGATGTGCAACCACAAGCTCAGTTGCATGTCAAGTGTTCCCTGAAGCCATCCCTACAGAAACTGCTCAAGAATCTGAAGCCAAAGAGGCTGAAGATATTTCGGCTGCATCAGCCAGGGACAAAGAAGAAGAACAAGCTGCTATTCCCCCTACTGCTGAAACAAGAGAGAATGAAGATGTGATTGTGCTTGACCCACCAGTTCTTGAAGCCACTGCTAATGAGGTTGCCGATGCCTCTGCTACTGAAGTCAATGACGTAGTCATGGCCGAAGACAATACGCAGCCCGAAGCCTCTCTTCAGACTGAAGCCCCAGATGACACTGAAAACATTCAGCCATCCACCTCGGATGTTGCTGCTCTCCTCGAACACAATGGCAAGGGCCTTCAATCATGAAGGTGAGCTCGTAAGTGTCAGATGGCCCATAATGACACCACCTATTGCTCCTGGTCCTCAGTATGACTACCATGTGGAGCAAAGGCCTCAGACGCAGAAGCCAAAGCCCAGACTGCCAAGGCTTCCCAGTGCTGTTACTACTCAAGGCTCATTTAGTGTGCTTAGCTTCAGAGAGCACAACACATTCTTCGACAAGGCCAAGAATCCACACAAGAAGTCAAAGATCTCCTCTGACAGGTTCTGGAACCACCAGCAATGAAGCTATTACTCATGCATCTTGTACAACCAGGACAGGATCTTCCCCCACAAGCGGCTGTGCTGCGATGCCATTGCTGGACTCCCCCTGCCTTGAGGAAGCTCTTGACTACTTTCGAGAAGTTGGCTTGCTCCCATTTGTCGTCGAGAAGGAGCACTGGAATGAAGAACTCTTGCTACAATTCTATGCCACTCTACATATATCAGGCTACAACAGGGATCCTAAGACATGGGTCCTTGAGTGGATGTCAGGCGATGTACATCACGAAGCCAAAGCTCAAGACATCATCGAGCTAACTTCCCTGCCCACTCCTGGCGATCTCTATGAGCCAGGTTATTAGCATTATGAGCAAGAATTGCAGAGCATCTTTCAGAAGCCTAAGCCCAACATGAGCCAGATGCTCAGTATGATGAAGCCTTTGCCTGTTGATGCTGAATACCCCAAGGAATTTCTTGTCAATGACCTCGAGTACCTGCCCTGCACTATCTATCATATACTGAGGCATACTCTATGGCCAATCAAAGGGCATTCTCCTCATGCCAAGATTGAAGGCACTATGACGACATTGGTCTTTTACATCATCAATGGCATCAGGTTCAATACTCAAGATTTCTTCATCTGTTAGTTGGCAGCTTCAGGGATTGATCTGTTTCGCCTCAAGTTTTATGCCACATGGGTCATGCGGCTGATCAACCTTCAGTCTATCATCAATTATCAAGCTTCAGCTCACAACAATGTTGTCTTTCTGCCTGAAGTGGATATGTCCCATGAAGCCATTTATCATGTGCCTGCCAAGGAACATGTTCATGAAAATAATGCTGCCTTCCAAAGCTTCACACAGCCACTTGAAGGAGTTCATGTGCCTAATCCACCTGCTCCTGCTGGTCCTCTTGCTGGTCAGCTCAGACTGCCACATCGTGCCAACACTAATGCAACAGCCAGCACAGTAGCTCAAAGGCCTTAGAAGCATGCTCGTGTGCTAAATGATAGAGAGCTTCTTGTTTCACTTCATCAGAAGCAGGATAGGCATCATGACTGGATGAAGCGCCAGATGCAAAGTTTCCTTGTTGATGTCAGTCACATCCGCAATCTAGCCACCAAGAACTCCTTTGTTGCTCATGAAGCCAATCTGCGTGCCTGGAAGAGCCTCACAATGCTCTGTTCTGAAGACAATCTTCAAGCAGATGGCTTCACTGAACGCTTCAAGTTTGACTCCAGGCCTCCACAATCTGCAAGCTGGCGTCCAACACCTTCTATTGAAGATTCTGAATACTCATCTTCGGCTTTAACTATGGTTGCTCGAGTCATCGATAGGAGGACGACGCCACTTCACCAGCAATGGCTTAACTGCATCAGGATTCTGCCTCAGGCCCATCTGCACCGCCCAACTCCACCGTTACCCTGCTGTCCCAACATCTTCACCAACACCGCGTGGGAACACATAGGCACTGTATGTCTTCCAACCTTTTTGGTCATTCCTGACAAAAGGGGGAGAAGCATATGAGTTGATAGTCTTCAAGCAGGTCTATATGGGTCAGGTGCTTATTTTTGCTAAGTTCTTACAACTCCTGTACTTGAACTGCTGGTTTTGAGTTGTAACACTTAAACCTTGATAGTCGTCTGCTACTTTTTGCTACTACCGTTTGTTGCGATGATAAATTCTGCATGAAGTCATTCTGCAGACGCCCATTTCTCATTGTGCATATCATTATCTTCATTACATTTGTGTATGCATGATGAATTGTCTCCATGAGTTAAAGAAGATCTCCACAAAGCAGGACCTGCCATGTGCATTTGCATTCAAAGGAAAATTACTTATATGCACATCTTTAGGGGGAGCCTTTTCAACTTATGAAGCCAATGACCACGTTCTTTAACTTACACATAATTTTATCCCTGTTGAAAACTTCAACCAGTTTGTCATCAATCACCAAAAAGGGGGAGATTGTAAGTGCATCTAGTGCCACCCCTAGTTGGTTTTGGAGTATTGATGACAAACGTGGTTGAGGGACTAATGTGTTTGTGAGAATTGCAGGATAACACAGGTAGTAGTCCCTCATTGATTCGGTTTACCTGCCAAAGATGACCCCTAAAAATGTATGAAGACATTGAAGATAATGGTGGTTCATGAAGACATTCATGTTGAAGATAATGACGTGTGAAGACATTCACTTGAAGACTATGGAGTGCGAAGACATAGTTTCTTTCGTAGTTTCCTTTTCTTCTTTATTGTGTCATAGGAACCACCGAACTGTTAAGTGGGGTCCAAGTGAACAAAGTCGGAAGACTGATGTGATGCTCAACCCAAATCCTATGTCTTCGAGTGAAGACAATGAGAGCAAATCTTATCCAGAGTTGGATGAGTCAGCTTTGCTTGTAGCACAAGCCAAGCTGTCGCATGTGTTTGAAATCCGACCGTTGGACACGTGCCGGTTCCTTAGTGACCCAGGGTCATTTCGGACATATCATGTCGGGTTGCCTGCTGGCTATAAATAGCCCACCCCCTCCACCATAAATTGGTGGCTGCACAGAGTTAGTACGCGACTTTTGTCGTTTGAGAGCAACCCACCTCTGAAGCTTTTGAGAGAGAGAATCCTTGCGAGGACAAAAACCAAAACACCCAGAGCCAAAGAGTGTTAGGCATCACTGAAGACTTTCTATCCGCGTGATCTGAAGACTTATTACACTTGAGGACTGTGTATCCTCCAGCCGGTTAGGCGTCATGTTCTAAGGATCCAAGAGTCATTGTGGATCACTGGTGAACGGAGTCTGTGAAGGTTTGGAAGTCTACCATGAAGACTTACCTGAGTGATTGGGCGAGGACTGGGTGTCCTTAGCTCAAGGGGAATAAGGTGAAGACGTGTTCTTCTGAGTTCAATCTCAGCCTCCCTAACCAGACGTACAGTTGTCACAACAACTGGAACTAGTCTACCAAATCCTTGTCTTTGTCAAGCTACTGGTTCTATCACTTCCCCTTACTTACTGTTTAGCTTCGTGAAGTCTGTGGCGCCCCCGGCTCGATCGTACACTAATCATGCACGCAAACGTGTACGATTAAGATCAGGGACTCACGGGAAGATATCACAACACAACTCTAAAACATAAATAAGTCATACAAGCATCATAATACAAGCCAGGGGCCACGAGGGCTCGAATACAAATGCTCGATCATAGACGAGTCAGCGGAAGCAACAATATCTGAGTACAGACATAGGTTAAACAAGGTGCCATAAGATGGCTAGCACAAACAGGGATACAACAGATCGAACAGGCGCAGGGCCTCCTGCCTGGGATCCTCCTAACTACTCCTGGTCGTCGGCGTCCTGGACGTAGTAGTAGGCTCCGTCCTGGTGGTAGTAGTCGTCGAAGGTGGCGTCTGGCTCCGGGGCTCCAGCATCTGGTTGCGACAACCAGCAAGAAGGGAAAGGGGGAAAAGGAGGGGGGAAAGCAACCGTGAGTACTCATCCAAAGTACTCACAAGCAAGGATCTATACTACATATGCATGGTATATGTGTAAAGAGGCAATATCGGTGGACTGAACTGCAGAATGCCAGAATAAGAGGGGGATAGCTAGTCCTGTCGAAGACTACGCTTCTGGCAGCCTCCATCTTGAAGCAATAGAAGAGAGTAGTTGGAAGTTAACCAAACAACAACGTAAAGCATAATCCTACCCGTCGATCCTCTCATCGCCACCATGCGAGAGAGCGACCACCGGGTTATATCTGTCACTTGTAAGGGTGTGTTTTATTAAGTATCCATTTCTAGTTGTCATGAGGTCGGAATACAACTCCGGGTCGTCCTTTTACCGAGGGACACGGCTATTCGAATAGATAAACTTCCCTGCAGGGGTGCACCACATATTCCCCAACACGCTCGATCCCCTTTGGCCGGACACACTTTCCTGGGTCATGCCCGGCCTCGGAAGATCCACACGTCGCAGCCCCACCTAGGCTCAACAGAGAGGTCAGCACGCCGGACTAATCCTAGGCACTCTGGGGTCTGGGCCCATCGCCCAGTGCGCTCCTGCACGTTGCGTACGCGGCCGCGAGCAGACCTAGCAACCCACACGATCACGGCGGTTACGTTAGCGCGGTCCAACACGGCGCGCGCCGCTCGGTCGCTGACGTCAAGAAGGCTTCAGCTGATACCACGACCCGGGTACCCATAACTACTCCCGCGTAGTTGGTTAGTGCGTATAGGCCAGTGGCCAGACTCAGATCAAATATCCAATCTCGTTAAGCGTGTTATTATGAAGTAAACGCAACGCCGACCAGGCCCTGGCCCACCTGTCTCCTAGTGGTCTCAACCTGCCCTGTCGCTCCGCCACAAAGATCCACTCAAAGGGCCGTTGGGACAAAGGTCCTTTCAGCCCCCATCCGTGAATCACTCGCGGGTACTCTTCGAGCCGACCCGACTTTAGTCACCATTTGTATAGTTGTATATATTTATAGTATAACCCGTGATCACCTCCGAGTGATCACGGCCCGATAGTTAGCAAGGCAGACTGACAAGATGCAGGGCCAATGATGATAAACTAGCATCCTACACTAGGCATTTAGGATTGCAGGTAAGGTATCAACACAGTAGCAACAATGACAGCTATGCAGCAGAATAGGATTAACCGAAAGCAGTACACATGCTAACACTACTCTAATGCAAGCAGTATAGAGGAGAATAGGCGATATCTGGTGATCAAGGGGGGGGGGGGGGCTTTCCTGGTTGCTCTGGCAAGTAGGGGTCGTCAACAACGTAGTCGGTCGGGGCACCAGCAGCTGCGTCGGTCTCGTAGTCTACCGAAGAGAAGAGGGGGGGAGAAACAGTAAACACACGGCAATAATGCAACAGGGATGCATGACATGTCTAAACGCAGGGCCAGGGTGAAATACAGCCTAACTAAGCGATTAAGTTAATTTAGGAATTTATCCGGATTTATTTAATTAGGGTTGGACACTATTCATTTATCGAAATCGGTCTAATTGTTCAACGTTCTCATAGCTGCGGGCGTCTGACGGAGATACCGAGGGCGTATCCGGGTTCGTATCGTCGTTCTGAGCAAGTTTCATGTATAAAATATTTTCATCGGAGTTACGGTTTAAAAGATATGATTTTCTAAAGTTTTTATTAATTTCTGAAATTTTAATTAATTATTTAATTCAACATTATCCGAAACAGTGATTGATGACGTCAACATGACATCATGCTGACGTCAGCAGCCACCTGACAGGGTGGGTCCCACCTGTCATAGGCTGTTAGGTTAATTAGGTTTAATTAATTTAATTACTGATTACTGTTTAATTAACACTAATTAGCTAATTAGATTAACCTAATCAGGATTAATTAACTAACTAATTAATTAATTAATTAATTAATTATTTTAATTATTTTAATTATTTATTTTTATTTCTATTTTCTTAAAACTGTTTCTGGGCCGTGGGCCCCATTCGTCAGCGACACAGGGGTTCGGGCCCCACTGGGCAGTGGCCCAGGGGCGGACACGTCCGGGGCGTGCCCCTTTCGGGACCGGACATGTCCGGTGCCCAAAAGGGGACGCACGGGCGGTCGGCGGGCGCGGGCGCCGGCGAGGCCACGGCAGGGCCGGAGGCGGGGCGGCGGCGCGGTGGCTGGAGCTGCCGCGGGCGGCGGTCGCGGTGGCTGGAGCGGCAGCGGGCGGCGGTCGCGCGGAGGCGAAGCGGGGGGGGGGGCCGGAGCGGGCGGTTGGCGGCGAGGAGCGACGCGGGCGCGCGAGCGAGGGCAGTGGGCGGCGCGCGCGCGCGTGCGGCAGAGCGCGGCGAGGCTGCGGTGCGCGCGGGCGCGTGCGCGAGCAGAGAGGGGGGAAGAGGCCCGAGGCCTCACCGGGATCCGTAGGGACGGGGCAGCGGGGGTCGGGGTGGTCGACGGGGACGACGGCGACGGGGAGGCAGGCCGGCGGGGACAAGGCGGCGACGTAGACGAGGCAGACCGGCGAGCGATAGCTCCGGGCGGTGGCGTCGTGCGGCGAGGGCGAGGCGGCGCGGTCGGGCGCGTCGGGGCGAGCGGCGTCGAGGGAGCAGGCCGGCGAGGGCGTCCAACGGCGACGGTGAGGCGGCGCGGTCGTCGCCGCGACCGAGGGACGGGGTCGTTCCCGCGATCCGGATCCGATCGGATCGGGAGGTGGGGGCTGAAGAGGGGGAGGCGGCGACGGGCGGCGTCGGCGAGCGCGCGTCGACGACGAGGCGGACGGGATCGGCTTCGCCCGATCCAGATGGGGGGGGGGAGGGAGGAGGAAGAAGAGGGGGAGGGGGGGATCGGGGTAGGGTTAGGGTTTGGCCGGGGGGGTGGCCGGCTAAGTATGCGCCGGCTGGGCCGGCCTGGCCCGGCTGGCGTGGCCGGTGGCGCCCCCAGTCGGGGGGGGGGGGGGTGTTGCTCTTTTTTTCCTTTTCTGTTTCTTTTCCTTTTCTTTATTTCTTTTCTCTACTGTTAAATGTTAGGCCTCAAAGGTTTTGTAAAAAGTGTGACTATTCATAAATACCAGTGCATTATTCCTTAACACCTAAAATTAGTTTGGACAAAACAAATTCCATATTATTTCAGATTTATAAATGGTTATTAAATATTATCTTTATCCACGTTTGAGGTTGTTCGAGTCACTTATCCAATTCCAATGAGTTGGTTTCAATTTTAGAATAGCCTCTGGAATATTGTTTACTTATCTGACATTTTAGTTTCTATGTTGGACAACTTTTATATCCCACTTTCATTTAAATTTGAATTTGACTTAGGGTTGAAATGCAATATGATGCTAATGATGATGTGCACTATTAATCATGATGACATGGCCTCATCAAAAGGGTGAATCTTGTAGCTAATACAGGGGGTGTTACAAATCTCCTCCCCTACAAGAAATCTCGTCCCGAGATTTAGGAGGTAGAAGAGAAAGAAACAAAGCGGGGTATTCATCACGAAGACGATCCTCGCGTTCCCAAGTGGCTTCATCCTCAGAATGGTTTGACCACTGAACCTTGAGAACTTGATAAACTTCTGGCGTGTGCGACGCTCGGCTTGATCGAGGAATGCGGACCGGATGCTCTTATAAGAGAGGTCTTGTTGCAGTTCAAGCAATTCGTGATTATCCGCGGATAGGGTCTTTGAAGCAGCGGCGGAGTTGTGATACGTGGAACACATCGTGAACCTGGAAAGGTTCGTGGTGGAAGTTCCAACTGATATGCACTCTACCACGGCTTTCAAGAACAGATGAAAGGACCAATATAGCGAGGAGCTAGCTGCCCTTGATCCCGAATCGGTGTGTACCTTTCATCGGTGTGACTCGAAGATAAGCCTTTCGCCAGGTTGAAGACCATATCTTTGTGTTTGCGGTCATAATGACTCTTTTGATGGGACTGAGCAGTCTTCAAATGCTCGCGGACAACGCGAACTTGATCTTCGGCAAGTTGGATAATATCCGGACCGAAGAGTGGACGTTCCCCAGTTTCTGACCACTTTAGAGGGGTTCGGCACTTTCGTCCGTACAATACTTCAAAGGGGGCCATCTTCAGACTGGCTTGATAGCTGTTATTGTAAGAGAATTCGGCATATGGGAGAGATTCTTCCCATTTCCTTCCGAAGGATATGACACAAGCTCGAAGCATGTCTTCGAGAACTTGGTTGACTCGTTCAACTTGTCCTTGAGACTGAGGGTGAAAAGCGGTGCTGAAGGACAGATGAGTTCCCATAGCTTCTTGGAAGCTAGCCCAGAATCTTGAAGTGAATAAGCTGCCACGGTCTGAACTGATAACCAGTGGAATACCGTGAAGTGAAACAATTCTGGACATGTAGAGAGTTGCGAGCTGACTAGCAGTGATCGTCTCTTTGACGGCTAGAAAATGAGCAACTTTGGAAAGTCGGTCAATGACGACAAGAATAGCATCATTACCTTTCTGTGATTTGGGAAACCCAGTGATAAAGTCCATTTCGACATGGTCCCACTTCCATTCAGGAACAGCAATTGGTTGCAGAGTTCCGGCGGGCCTTTGATGTTCTGCTTTGACGCGACGGCAAACATCACATTCAGCAACATAGCGAGCAATGTCTTGCTTCATGTTTGACCACCAGAATCTTTGACGGATGTCTTGGTACATCTTGGTACTGCCGGGATGAATAGACAACGGAGTGTCGTGAGCTTCTTGCATGACCTCCTGAGTCATACCCAGGTTACCTTTAGAGGGGACCACTAGACGACTTTTAAAGAACAATGTGCCAGTATCATCAATAGTGAAGAACGAAGGCCTTCCTTCAGCGAGATAGCGCTTAATCTTGTGGGCTTGAGAGTCATAGCCCTGCAGCGCCTTGATGCTGTCCACGAGATCTGGTTTAGCAACCAGGGTATTAAGAGAACCCTGGGAAACAACGTGGAGGTTCATTTTGTAGGAACCTTCAGGAGGGGGAGCGAGTGCTCCAGGAGGAACAATGTGGAGATTCAGCTTTCTGAATTCTTCAATAAGCGAAGGTTGAACTTCGTGAAACTGGAGGTGACTGCAATAAGACTTGCGGCTCAAGGCATCGGCCATTACATTAGCCTTGCCAGGGGTATAAGAAATACCCAAGTTAAAATCCGCTACGGTCTCCATCCATCTCTGTTGACGGAGGTTCAGGTCTGGCTGAGTGAACAGATACTTCAGACTTTGATGATCGGTGTAGATCTCGCAACGATTACCGAGAAGGTAATGTCGCCACTGTTTTAGTGCATGGATGACGGCAGCAAGCTCGAGGTCATGTACTGGGTAATTCTCTTTGTGCGGACGCAATTGACGCGAAGCATAAGCAATTACTCTGCGGTCTTGCATTAGGACACCGCCTAATCCTTGACGGGATGCATCACAATAGATGACAAAATCCCTCTGGGAATCAGGAGGGGCAAGCACTGGGGCAGAAGTCAGCTTGTCTTTGAGCATCTGGAAACTTTCCTGACACTTTTCCGTCCAATCGAACTTGACGCCTTTATGAAGCAGGTTAGTCAGGGGCTTGGCGATCTTGGAGAAGTTCTCGACAAATCGACGGCAATAGCTGGCGAGTCCGAGAAAACTTCGAACTTGCTTGACGTTCTTTGGAGGAGCCCAATCAAGAATAGCCTGAACTCGCTCGGGGTTGACGGCAATACCATCCTTGGAGATGACATGCCCAAGGTATGTTACTTCGGGAAGCCAGAATTCACACTTGGAAAACTTAGCATATAGTTGATGCTCTCGAAGTTTCTCCAGAACAAGTCGAAGATGTTCAGCATGTTCCTCTTTGTTCTTGGAGTATACTAGGATATCATCCAAGTAAACCACGACGAACTTGTCAAGGTATTCCATGAATATATAATTCATCAGCGGGAGCATTGGTTAAGCCGAATGACATGACAGTGTACTCGTATGAGCCATATCGAGTAACGAAGGCGGTCTTTGGGATATCCTCTTCACGAACACGGATCTGGTGGTAACCCAACCTTAAGTCGAGTTTAGAGAACACTGATGAACCCGCCAGTTGATCATACAGATCGTTTATCCGAGGAAGGGGATATTTGTTCTGGATGGTTGCTTGGTTAATAGGACGGTAATCTTGGACCAATCGGTTTGATCCATCCTTCTTCCTGACAAAGAGAGAAGGTGCTCCCCAAGCGGAGGAACTTGGGCGAATGAAACCCTTACGAAGTGAAGCGTCGATTTCCTCCTTAAGTTCAAGGAGTTCATGCGGCGGCATCTTGTAGGGTCGCTTGGCGATAGGAGTGGTGCCTGGTTTCAAGTCGATGACAAATTCGACAGCTCGAGCAGGGGGTATCCCTGGGAGTTCTTCTGGGAAAACACCTTGGAATTCGCGAACAACTGGAATGTTCTCGATGCCTTCAAGTGGTGATGCGTTTAACGCATTCAAGGCATAAAGTCTCGCCTCGGCATTTTGGATGATTTGAGCCTGGTAGCTTATTATTTCATCAGAAGGGTGTAGAAGATGGACGATCTTCGTGGCGCAAACTATAGAAGCAGTATGCGCTTTCAACCAATCCATTCCGAGAATGAGGTCGATACTACAAGACTTTATTATGAAAGGGGAGGCGTGAAACTCCAGCCCTTCAATTTCAACGGTGACGTCGTTGCTACCCATGGAGGTTTGACATTGACCCGCGGGGGTGTGTATTACTATTGCAGTGTTCATGACCTCACATTTAATGTCGTGTTTGTATGCAAATTCTTCGGACATGAATGAATGCGATGCTCCCGAATCAAATAAAACAGAAGCTGGTACTGAATTAACAAGGAGAGTACCCATCACGGTGGCAGGCTGGTCCTGAGCTTCTTTGAAATCGGTGTGGTTGGCCTGAATACGCCCATAAGTCTTGGCATTGTTGTTGCGAGGCTGATTGTTCCTACGGCCAGTTGCAGGAAGTGCCAGTTGGTTCTGGTTCTGAATGCAGTTCCTGGAAAAATGACCTGGCTGCCCACACTTGTAGCACAGACTATCATTGGGATTAGGAGCAGGAGCTCGGGGTGGTGGAGCTGGAAGTCCGGGCTGCCTAGGTGGTGGAGGCAGGCGTGGTGCAGCATAGGACCGTCTTGGAGCAGGTGCAGCTGGACGGTACACGCTGTTTGGAATCCAGATCCGATGCTTCTGTGCAGGCTGGCTCGAAGATGAACCAGTGTCACGGTTGCGCCTAAGAGATCCCTGGTGTGCCTGCAGACCAGTCTCGACCTGGATGGCCTTGTTCACCAAGATGGAGAAATTATCAAATTCATGCACAAGGAGCGCTAGCTTGATGTCAGCTTGAAGTCCTTCGCGAAACCTTTCCTGACGGCGAGCATCAGTGGGAATGTCTTCTTCAGCATAGCGGGATAATTCCAGAAACTCCCGCTGATAAGCTTCCACTGTCTTGTTGCCCTGGGTGAGGTTGCGGAACTCTTGCTTCTTCCGGTCCATGATTCCCTGGGGAATGAAACGGGCACGGAAGGCAGCTTGGAAATCCGGCCAAGTGATGACTGTGCCAGCTGGTTGAGTGCGCCTGTGGCTGTCCCACCATTGAGCAGCGGGGCCCTTGAGAAAGAAGGAGGCGAAGGTGACATAGTTTGCAGGGGCAACGCCACCAGACTCCAACTCATAGGTGATGTCGCGAAGCCAGTCATCCGCATCCAGGGGCTGAGTTGAGCCGCGGTAGACGGTTGGGTTGAGGCGCATAAAGTCCTGCAAGGTCCCTGGGCCCGGATACTGGTTCATATTGGGACGAGGAAACTGATCCATGATCCCTTGCATGAACTGACGTTGCAGTTCAAATTGCTGCATCATTCCAGCCATATAGTTCGGCGGTGGTGGATCGTTGGCACCACGTCCACGACCACGACCAGCGGGTCTAACCATCCTGCTAATTTACAACAGGGGGTAGTTTAGTAAAAGCAAGCACGAGTGCTTAGCGACAAGCATGATGTAACTCGACAATAGTTTAAGCAGTGCATCAAATACATAAAAGTAGTCGATTAAGACATACAGATCCATACACAACGTCGGGTACAAGCGGACAGCATAACGGCGCAAATCAAAAGCTAGACATACTAGGCGGCGCGCAGGCACGCGGTAAGGAAGTACACAACGAGAGATAGCAAAGGCTACATCAACGTCGGAGAGAACCACTGTATCGGGGTAGCTGCGAGTGCGGACGACGAATGTTCGTCGCGGAAAGATCCTGTGCTCCATGTGCACTCTGATGCAGAACCCGGTCTCGAGCTGTAAGAAGAGGTCCACGTGTCGGTGTGTGACCCCCAACAGTAGGCCAGTCAATACCAGCATACATCTGAGTCCTGCGCGGATAAAGGATGTGCTCCGGATGTATCCCTGCACGAACAGCGGGCAGCAACTGCGTCATAGCATCGTAGAGACGTGCTCGAGTGGCAACCAACTCGACGGCAAGAGCCCGAACAGTGCGATCCAGAGCCTGAGTGCACTGAATCAGAACGCGCGGGTCGTAGCGACGAGGCTCGTACGGGGCACAGATAGCCGTGTAGTATCCGGTAGCATCTCCAGCAGGGGCATACGGAATGTATCGGAACTCGGAGTCATCCAAGATAGCATTGTGCTCCCCTCGTAGACGTGCGACAGCGGAGTAGGCGGCATCATGGACTGCCATCTCAATCGTCACGCCTAATCCGTGAAAAAGGTGTAGCTCGGTGTCTGAGTTGTTCTACTGATCATAAATCCGAACTTCAGCATAGTACTGTTCCTGGTTGAACTCGCGGTAAACCTCATAAGCCAAGTACTCAGGGTACCAACGGTAGCCAAGTCTGGTCATGAGAGCGATCAGGACAGCTGGAAACCCAGGGGTATTACGAGCCCAAGTGCGAAGCACAAGCTGTGTCGTAGGACGCGGTGGAAACAAACGGTCCATCTGAAAATAGAGGAAATTCAGGTTTGTCAAACGACAATAAGAGGTTTAACACAACTCGGAGAGAAAGGTTAAACAAAACAATGGAAAGGAAAATGATTATCAGACTAATCAGATCAACGACAGGGAAATCGCACAGATATCCAGCTCTCCGGGTAGACAGAATTTACGAGATCCTAAGTGTCGGCGTTAGTAAACTTCATTTAACCCGAGTAGAAGAGAGATCAGAGTCCCAGAGTATAGACGAGGAATAAAAGATCCTAATACCACCCAGTTGGCAATGTGGGCCCGTAAGCCACACAGCCAAGTTAGTAAAACGGTTTCCTTTGTCTAGACTCAACTTCGGCCAAGGAATTGGAAAGGGGGATTCCTACAGGCAGTCGGCTCTGATACCAACTTATGGCTCCCCCGAGCTCGATCGTACACTAATCATGCACGCAAACGTGTACGATCAAGATCAGGGACTCACGGGAAGATATCACAACACAACTCGGAAACATAAATAAGTCATACAAGCATCATAATACAAGCCAGGGGCCACGAGGGCTCGAATACAAATGCTCGATCATAGACGAGTTAGCGGAAGCAACAATATCTGAGTACAGACATAGGTTAAACAAGGTGCCATAAGATGGCTAGCACAAACAGGGATACAACAGATCGAACAGGCGCAGGGCCTCCTGCCTGGGATCCTCCTAACTACTCCTGGTCGTCGGCGTCCTGGACGTAGTAGTAGGCTCCGTCCTGGTGGTAGTAGTCGTCGTAGGTGGCGTCTGGCTCCTGGGCTCCAACATCTGGTTGCGACAACCAGCAAGAAGGGAAAGGGGGAAAAGGAGGGGGGAAAGCAACCGTGAGTACTCATCCAAAGTACTCGCAAGCAAGGATCTATACTACATATGCATGGTATATGTGTAAAGAGGCAATATCGGTGGACTGAACTGCAGAATGCCAGAATAAAAGGGGGATAGCTAGTCCTGTCGAAGACTACGCTTCTGGCAGCCTCCATCTTGAAGCAATAGAAGAGAGTAGTTGGAAGTTAACCAAGCAACAACGTATAGCATAATCCTACCCGTCGATCCTCTCGTCGCCACCATGCGAGAGAGCGACCACCGGGTTATATCTGTCACTTGTAAGGGTGTGTTTTATTAAGTATCCATTTCTAGTTGTCATGAGGTCGGAATACAACTCCGGGTCGTCCTTTTACCGAGGGACACGGCTATTCGAATAGATAAACTTCCCTGCAGGGGTGCACCACATATTCCCCAACACGCTCGATCCCCTTTGGCCGGACACACTTTCCTGGGTCATGCCCGGCCTCGGAAGATCCACACGTCGCAGCCCCACCTAGGCTCAACAGAGAGGTCAGCACGCCGGACTAATCCTAGGCACTCTGGGGTCTGGGCCCACCGCCCAGTGCGCTCCTGCACGTTGCGTACGCGGCCGCGAGCAGACCTAGCAACCCACACGATCACGGCGGTTACGTTAGCGCGGTCCAACACGGCGCGCGCCGCTCGGTCGCTGACGTCAAGAAGGCTTCAGCTGATACCACGACGCCGGGATACCCATAACTACTCCCGCGTAGTTGGTTAGTGCGTATAGGCCAGTGGCCAGACTCAGATCAAATATCCAATCTCGTTAAGCGTGTTATTATGAAGTAAACGCGAACGCCGACCAGGGCCTGGCCCACCTGTCTCCTAGGTGGTCTCAACCTGCCCTGTCGCTCCGCCACAAAGATCCACTCAAAGGGCCGTTGGGACAAAGGTCCTTTCAGCCCCCAATCCGTGAATCACTCGCGGGTACTCTTCGAGCCGACCCGACTTTAGTCACCATTTGTATAGTATGTATATATGTATAGTATAACTCGTGATCACCTCCCGAGTGATCACGGCCCGATAGTATAGCAAGGCAGACTGACAAGAATGCAGGGCCAATGATGATAAACTAGCATCCTACACTAGGCATTTAGGATTGCAGGTAAGGTATCAACAACAGTAGCAACAATGACAGGCTATGCAGCAGAATAGGATTAACCGAAAGCAGTAACATGCTACACTACTCTAATGCAAGCAGTATAGAGGAGAATAGGCGATATCTGGTGATCAAGGGGGGGGGCTTGCCTGGTTGCTCTGGCAAGTAGGGGTCGTCAACAACGTAGTCGGTCGGGGCACCAGCAGCTGCGTCGGTCTCGTAGTCTACCGAAGAGAAGAGGGGGGGAGAAACAGTAAACACACGGCAATAATGCAACAGGGATGCATGACATGTCTAAACGCAGGGCCAGGGTGAAATACAGCCTAACTAAGCGATTTAGTTAATTTAGGAATTTATCCGGATTTATTTAATTAGGGTTGGACACTATTCATTTATCGAAATCGGTCTAATTGTTCAACGTTCTCATAGCTGCGGGCGTCTGACGGAGATACCGAGGGCGTATCCGGGTTCGTATCGTCGTTCTGAGCAAGTTTCATGTATAAAATATTTTCATCGGAGTTACGGTTTAAAAGATATGATTTTCTAAAGTTTTTATTAATTTCTGAAATTTTAATTAATTATTTAATTCAACATTATCCGAAACAGTGATTGATGACGTCAGCATGACATCATGCTGACGTCAGCAGCCACCTGACAGGGTGGGTCCCACCTGTCATAGGCTGTTAGGTTAATTAGGTTTAATTAATTTAATTACTGATTACTGTTTAATTAACACTAATTAGCTAATTAGATTAACCTAATCAGGATTAATTAACTAATTAATTAATTAATTAATTAATTATTTTAATTATTTATTTTTATTTCTATTTTCTTAAAACTGTTTCTGGGCCGTGGGCCCCATTCGTCAGCGACACAGGGGTTCGGGCCCCACTGGGCAGTGGCCCAGGGGCGGACACGTCCGGGGCGTGCCCCTTTCGGGACCGGACATGTCCGGTGCCCAAAAGGGGACGCACGGGCGGTCGGCGGGCGCGGGCGCCGGCGAGGCCACGGCAGGGCCGGAGGCGGGGCGGCGGCGCGGTGGCTGGAGCGGCCGCGGGCGGCGGTCGCGGTGGCTGGAGCGGCAGCGGGCGGCGGTCGCGCAGGGCGGCAGAACGGGGCGGGGGGGGGGGGCGGAGGGGCGGGTGGGAGGGCGAGAGCGACGCGATGAGGCGAGCGAGGGCAGTGGCGGCGGCGCGCGCGCGTGCGGCAGAGCGCGGCGAGGCTGCGGTGCGCGCGGGCGCGTGCGCGAGCAGGAGGGGGGAAAGGCCGAGGCCTCACCGGGATCCGTAGGGACGGGGCAGCGGGGTCGGGGTGGTCGACGGGGACGACGGCGACGGGGAGGCAGGACGGCGGGGACAAGGCGGCGACGTAGACGAGGCAGACGGCGAGGGAGAGGCTCCGGGCGGTGGCGTCGTGCGGCGAGGGCGAGGCGGCGCGGGTCGGCGCGTCGGGGCAGCGGCGTCGAGGAGCAGGCCGGCGAGGGAGAGCGGGATACGGGCGGCGGCGTCCAACGGCGACGGCGAGGTGGCGGGTCGTCGCCGCGACGAGGGACGGGGTCGTTCCCGCGATCCCGATCCCCGATCTGGATCGGGAGGTGGGGGATGACGGGAGGGGGAGGGCGGCGACGGGGCGGCGTGGCGAGCGGCGTCGACGACGAGGCGGACGGGAGGGCTGCGCGATCCAGATGGGGGGGGGGAGGAGGAGAGAACGAGGGGGAGGGGGGGGATCGGGGGTAGGGTTAGGTTCTCCCCTCTCCCCCCCCGTTCATATCCCTTCTCTCAAGCACATTTTACTCCATACCTCTACTTTCCTCCCGTTCTGTCACTACATCGACTCCCAGGTGCCCCTCCCTCCTCCAAACCCGCACTTCCCTCCCCTCCCACCCCCATCTTGCGTGCCCCAAACCTCCCCATCACCTCCACCTTGCCGAATCCCACTTCCCACCACCCCAAACAACTGACCCCTCGATCCCCTTCTCAACACAACCTAGCCGCTCCATCCCAACGCCACTCCCACCCACACATATTACTCCTATCTCAATTCCCCCCCTCATCTCCTACCACCTCCACCATGCTTCGTTCCAAAAGCCTTCCACTTTCCCACACAGCCTACCCAATTATCTACCCCCAGTGCCCAACTTCCGCCTCTCTCCGTCCACCCGAAATCCAACACACATTTCTCACGTCACCATTTGCCCCACTCTTATTTTCACAGTTTCCCCCTGTTAGCACTTCGCATTACCTCCTCCTTCCGATCTAACCACACTCCCTTTTTTCTCCAACACTATCATCGCCCCCTATCTCACTCCCCCTAGACCATCGTCCAGTTGGCTTCACCCCTGCTCCGTCCACCAAACGTCTTTCCCCCCCAACGCCGGGCCACACACTAACCCTGCACAATCCACCCCCCGCCACACTTTCAACTCGTCCTAACATTCCCTGTCACTGCCGCCTCCCCTCCTACCTATATCCTACCCCTAAACCTTTCTCTTTCCTCGGATACCTTCCAGCTGGTCCTTTGTTTGGCAGGGGGGTTGGCCGGAGAGGATGCAGCGGCTTGGCCCGGCCGGCGGCCCGCGTGGCTTGCTGGCCGGAGGCCCAGTCGAGGGGGGGGGGGGTGTGCTCTTTTTTTCCTTTTCTTTATTCTCTTTTCTCTACTGTTAAATGTTTAGGCCTCAAATGGTTTTTGTAAAAAGTGTGACCTATTTCATAAATACCAGTGCATTATTCCTTAACACCTAAAATTAGTTTGGACAAAACATAATTCCATATTTATTTCAGATTTAATAAATGGTTATTAAATATTATCTTTATCCACTGTTTGAGGTTGTTCGAGTCACTTATCCAATTCCAATGATGTTGGTTTCAATTTTAGAATAGCCTCTGGAATATTTGTTACTTATCTGACATTTTAGTTTCTATGTTGGACAACTTTTATATCCCACTTTCATTTAAATTTGAATTTGACTTAGGAGTTGAAATGCAATATGATGCTAATGATGATTGTGCACTATTAATCATGATGACATGGCCTCATCAAAAGGGTGATCTCTGTAGCTTAATACAGGGGGTGTTACAAAGTCATTGCTTGGTTGCCCTATTTGGCTTCTGTGTGAAGACAATCTTTCTGATTGCATAATTGGCTTCATACTGTCTTCCTATTACGATCTGTTCTACCTAGCTACTATTTGTCTTCATGATTTCATTGCATTGCTTACTTGGCTATAGCCTTTCTAGTGTAGTTTATCTTCTACTGCATATCATATAGGATCATTTCAGTTGTTTGTCTTTGAAGACATCAGTCTTTGAAGACTTCCATAAAAATCGCCTATTCACCCCCCTCTAGTCGATAACTAGCACTTTCAGGATGACCTACATGCAATTTTCTTTAAAAAATTGGCATATATTAGGTGAAGTTTTGACAAAGGAGATCCAAGATGATGTTAATGATAAGTCAATTCCTTTTGGGTGAAATGGCACATTTATTGTTTTTATTTCGTAGGTGGAGTACCTCGAGGTAATATCTTAGTATAGCCTAATTAGTTTATGTAATTTTCTTTATCAAGTTATTTCGAAGATGATAGATTTCAGCCTAAAATAAGTGTTTGGCCAAATCACTTCTTGTGCAAAGTGCTTTTGTTTCGATGGGTGTTTGATAACGCAAAATATCTTGCTTTCCTATGAAAACATGCATAAACAGAACATGAAGAGGGGGAAGAGATGTTAGAAGGTTGGCAATGGGTACCCATTACCAGCGTACCCAGTGAGTAAAAACCCCTATTAGGGTAAGAGTATGGGACAGGAATTTACGCATGGGTATATGGATAGGGAAATTTCAAACACATCCAGCAGAGAGGGTATGGGTATAGGATGGTATAACCCATACACACGTACCCTTGTACCCATATAAAACGCGACAAGTGGGCATCCCATATTTTTTTTGAAGTATTGTTGCCTACGAGTAGATGTTGCTGTTTATGAGAATGTGTTTTTATTTTTGATGTGTTGTTGCTTATAAGTTTGTGCTGCTATTACAATGTGTCATTGTTTATAAATTATGATCATGTTGTTTATGATTGTGTGCTACTCAAGTTGATGTGTTGCAAACATGGGTATTTTATCCACCGGTAACCATTTACCCTATCGGGTTGTTACCGTGCGGCAAGGCTACACATGCATAAGGCATACGACATGGTTGAATGGAGATTCTTGGGAACTATGTTAATTAGACTAGGATTCCTTTGTCGATCTCCTCATGGCATCTGCGGCCTCAAGTAGATATATGGTGCATTTAAATGATCAAGATATAGAAGTTTCTATTTGGTTAGGATTTTTGTCCTCGGGCGACACCCCGTCCCCTGTCGAGTCTCTTTGTTATTGGGTGTTGCTCCATCAAGGTCTGTTGTCGCTTCTAGCGGGACTTGACACATGTAGAAACCTAGGGTTTGGTGGTGTTGTTGACTAGTCTTTGATCTGTGATGATGGGTAAGGAAGAACTGAGCTAGCGAGCAAGAGAGAGAGAGAGAGAGAGAGAGAGAGAGAGAGAGAGAGAAGCGAACCATTTGAAAATCTTCTTAGATGACTAAATCTCCATGAGTATGAGGTTGATGACTCTATATGGGAAAATAAAGTCGTGGATGCGCCCAAGAAAGATAAGTGGCTGGCTATAATGATGGTTCATACGAGAAAGGGATTTAGCCTTTGTGCTCTTTTCTTTGATATGTGTTTAGCATGGAATCCAACAAGTGTAGTCGCTTGGAGGAAAATGAATGATAGTTTGATTACTATCCAGTTTGGTTGTCTTCGGGGTTGGAACAAAGCAATGACTACCCGATCTTGGCTTTTTAGGGACTAGGCCATACTGATGAAGTAGTATTATGATTTTGAGAATCCTAGAATTATGGTGCTTGATAAAATGATGTTTGGGCGCATGTGCTGAAGCTTCCTATCATTACAGGTATGTGTTGCACCATGTGCAACATTCTTGAGGTTAAAATAAAGCTCCTAGTAGCTTTGATAGGTGAGTTCATAAGAATTCGAGTAAGATAGGATGTTAGCAAGAAGCTGAACGGATCCATGTCTATCACAAAGAGTGGCAAAGGAGTTTTGTGAGGTCAAATACAAAAATACCTATTTTATGTGGTAATTATGGTTTACTAGGACACCAGCATCAAGAATTAGAACGGGAAGACTTTATACTGGCCGATGGAGTTAGGGGAAGAGGTTGTGATCGTGAATCTGGATGTGGCATGGCAGGGGAACATACACCCTTCATATATAGGTCATGGAATAAGAGGCTTTGGATTTTGTTGATCAGCGGTATAATGACTACCCTCGAGGCTATGGCAAAGGTGGTAGTCATGGGATGTATGAAGATCTAGATATGCCAGATAGGGATTCGCTCAGTCGTAAGGGTTTGTCTTTTGTGGAGGATCCAGAAGGAAACTGACTATGTTGAAAGAAGTTCCACCAAAGGTGGCTCATATTCTAGGTCAATTCAAAGATGGGGAGAACAAAGGGCAGTCCAATGAAACTGTGATAGCACTCCAAGTAAGGTGCAACAACAAAAAATGTATAGAGAGAGATGAGGATGGTGAAATCCTAACTATATCGACAACCTCGGACAAGGGGGTTTACTAGGCACAATGAAACTATTAAATTGTTATTGTAGTGAAAAATGATGGTCAGGGCGCTTTTGGGTGTCTAGAAGCAAATTAGTACATATGTTTTATATTTTTTTGGAGACACATCTTAATGAGTGGTGGGCTGAATGTTCAAGAAGAGTAAAGAAATGGAACACATCAATACATGTAAGCATTTATAAAAGCTCTTGAAGATTGTACTTAAATGGTTTTATCTATGTTGGCAATGAATTTACTTGGCAAATAGGCGGCATAAGGGAGATGCTTGGCCATGTATTAACTAATGATGGTTGGAACTCAAAATTCCCTAATGCAATACTCAAAATCATTTAGTATACTCGCTCAGACCATAGGCCCACTGGTGGAGGACCCGGTGGGCAAGGTCTGGCGGCCGGCATCCTTGAGTCGATGCTAATTTGTTTATACCTACTCATATGCATCTCTCGGCTGGCACGCTCACTCTCACGTCACATCGATCGGAAAGAAAATTGCTAAAAAGAGGGAGAATTTGTTCACTGCATAATGGGGCACTCTACACATACTCAGTTGGTCCACGAACCACTGAATCGAGCCAGCGCCTAGACGCCCCAGCACACACACACTACGGACACGACATACACGGGATGCCCAACATCCCTGCACACCCCGGGACGCACATGTATGCAGGCATGCAGCCAGTTGCTTCTTGCAAGATCTCTAAACCCCAGATAGTGTGGTGGCAGCTCAGCAAGACGAGGCAACATGGTTGTAGGGGTCGAGCAAGTAGGGCGGTCGGGCTGGATGATGCGAACGAGGGGACGGTCAATGGCGGTTGTAGGTGTCGAGGAAGCATGGCAGCGAGCGACGGTGCGGTGATAGCCAACTGCCTAGCTTCGTGTCCTTCATGGCCAGTACCCAGCAGGGCACAGGTCAGCATCATGTCGTCCCCAATAGAAGATTGAGATGAAAGGGAAGGGGCTAGCAAAGCCAAAGGAAAGAGGAGGGGTATATCTTTGAATTTTATTAGCATTGTAATAGCTTGTAATATGAATTGTGATGATTTTAGATTTTTGGTGACAATTTAGTGTTGTGAACTACAAATTTGAAAAAAATACATTGAAGTACTTGGTAGTGGAAGTGGCTCCAATTGATACTTCCTTTTAGTGATCCGAAAATGGAATAGAAAGTACCCCACACCTATTTGCCCAAAAGTGACTCTATGTTATCGAACCAGCGAGAGGAAGGTCCCATTGAAGCTAGGATCTCTAGCAAGCTTTTGTTAAAGAAACAATTCCAACTTTTGACCTGATCAAAATCAAGCAACTTGGAATAAAACACTTATAACAAAAAGAGGTACGGGTATGAGGTCTTAATGCTTACAACCATGCATTTGTGTTGGGACCAGATATGATATTAATTTGTGCGCTAGAAGTCACCCATTGAGATGTTTGGTGGAGATAGATCATAGGACTTGGAGGACACAAGAGCTAGTCCGGCAACACCTTCATCTTGACTATAGTCAGAGTTGGAGTGATAGCTTCTCTCGAATTGATTGTCGGAATCAGAACCGGATATCCATTCACCAACTTGAGTTTGGGGTCTTCTTCTTGTGTATCTCTTAGTGGACTTGTCTCTCCTCTCCAAATATTTGCTTCTCCGTGAAGGTCTTCGTTCATATCTATATTCTCTACTCCTCTCTCTATGAGGTGGCTCATCTCTTCTACTCTTTCTTCTTGGTGACTCATATCTTTTCTTGGGAGGTGTCGTGCACTCATTTGAGAAGTGCCTGGGTCTTCCACAATCGTAGCAAGTTTGGTCACGACTTGAAGATCTATTCACATTGTATCTTGAGTTAGCGTGTCTATCTTTGCCTCTATTCTTGTAGAATTTGTTGAAGGTCTTCACCATAATGCTAATCTATTCAGTGGGCGGCAGCTTGTCAATTGAGGTTGTTGGAGCATGATATGTCTCCAACGTATCTATAATTTTTTATTGTTCCATGCTGTTATATTATCATTCTTGGATGTTTTACAATCATTTTATAGCAACTTTATATCATTTTTTGGGACTAACCTATTGACATAGTGCCCAATGCCAGTTGCTGTTTTTTGCTTGTTTTTTTACTTCGCAGAATATCAGTACCAAACAGAGTCCAAACACAGCGAAACTTTTTGGAGATTTTTTCTAGACCAGAAGACACCTGTTGGGCCAAAGAAGTACTAGAGGGGGGCTCCGAGGGGAGCACAACCCACCTGGGTGCGCCTGGGCCCTTGTGCCCACCTCGGCCGCCTCCCGCACCACCTCTTTGCTCTATAAATACCCTGAAAATTCAAAAACCCTAGGGGAGTCGACGAAACACAATTCCAGCCGCCGCAAGTTCCAGAAACACCAGATCCAATCTAGACACCATCATGAAGGGGTTCATCATCCTCATTGGTGCCTCTCCGATGATGCATGAGTAGTTCATTGTAGACCTACGGGTCCGTAGTTAG
Source organism: Thinopyrum elongatum (assembly GCA_011799875.1). NCBI lineage: Eukaryota > Viridiplantae > Streptophyta > Magnoliopsida > Poales > Poaceae > Thinopyrum > Thinopyrum elongatum. The sequence goes on from CM022297.1 coordinate 125,033,938, forward strand.
TAGCTAGATGGTTTCCTCTCTCTCTGATTCTCAATACAATGGTCTCTTGGAGATCTATTTGATGTAACTCTTTTTGCGGTGTGTTTGTTGGGATCCGATGAACTTTGAGTTTATGATCAGATCTTTTTATCCATGAAAGTTATTTGATTTTCTTTGATCTCTTATATGCATGATTACTTATAGCCTCGTATTTCTTCTTTGAATCTTTGGTTTAGTTAGGCCGACTAGATCGATTTTTCTTGCCATGGGAAGAGGTGCTTTGTGATGGGTTCGATCGTGCGGTGTTCTTTCCCTGTGACAGAAGGGGCAGCAAGACACGTATTGATCGTTGCTTTTAAGGATAACAAGATGGGGTCTATTCCTACATGAATAGATCTTGTCTACATCATGTCATCGTTCTTATTGCATTACTCCTTTTCTCCATGAAATTAATACACTAGATGCATGCTGGATAACGGTCGATGTGTGGAGTAATAGTAGTAGATGCAGGTAGGAGTCAGTCTACTAATCTTGGACATGATGCCTATATAATGATCATTTCCTAGATATCGTCATAATTATTTGAGGTTCTATCAATTGCCAACAGTAATTTGTTTACCCACCATATGCTATTTTCTCGAGAGAAGCCACTAGTGAAATCTACGGCCCCCGGGTCTATTTTCTCATCATATATCTTCAGATCTATATTGCTATTTGCCCTTTTATTTATTTGCATCTTTTATTTTCAGATCTATATTATCAAAAACCCAAAAATACCTCGCTGAATTTTATTTGCTTTTATTTTATTTGCATCTACGAATCTATCATTTTACCAATCTTTTACCTGAGAGGGATTGACAACCCCTCTTTTGCGTTGGGTTGCAAGTATTTGTTCTTTGTGTGCAGGTACCGTTTACATAGTGTTGCTTGGTTCTCCTACTGGTTCGATAACCTTGGTTTCATAACTGAGGAAAATACCTACCTTCGCTGTACTGCATCATCCCTTCCTCCTTGGGGAAAATACTGACGCAGATACAATACAAGAAAGTATCATCAGAGCATCACTTGAAACCTTGTAAGCACCACTAGACTTGTTGTGGAGCTCCTCTTTGTCCCTGAGTGACATTTCATGAGAAACAATCCTTCCAATGATTTTTGTTGGCTTGAGATCTTTGTAATTTGGCATCATTTGGATCAATGTGCACACTATGTCATACTTTCCATCCAAGGCTCTAAGGATCTTCTAGATGATGAATTTTCTGGTCATCTCTTCACTTCCTAAGCCGACAATCTCATTTGTGATGAGAGCTAGCCTAGATTACATTTCCGTGAATCCTTCACCATCCTTCATCTTGAACTTGTCAAGTTGACTCTAGAGCACATCCAACTTGGATTCCCTGACAGACTCGGTACCTTCATGCATATCAACCAAAGTATCCCAAATCTCATTTGCATTCTCAAGGCGGCTAATCTTGTTGAACTCTTTGAGATACAAACCGTTGAAGAGTATATCACATGCTTGAGCATTCTATTGCAACCTCTTCAACTCTTCCATGGTCACTTCACAATCTGGTTCTTTTCCATCCTCAAAGTAGTCAGCTTGCAAGCCAACACGGACAATAGCCCAAATGGCGGGATTATGACCAAGAATATGCATTTTCATCTTACGCTTCCAACTAGCAAAATTAGTACTATCAAAGTAAGGACCTCTACAGTGATAATTTCCCTCACTAGACATCATACTCCCCTTGGTGTTTGAACCAAAGCAATGGATACCAAAGCTCTGATTCAACTTGTAGGATCGAAAGTAGGTCCAGAGGGGGTGATTAGACTACTTGACCAATAAAAACCTACCCTTTCCCAATTTTAGTTCTTTACGGATTTTAGCAATTCTAGCAAGTCTACTAGCACCCTACACATGCAAGTCTAATATAGTGGCAGCGGAAATTAAAGACATTGCACATGAAAGTAGAGGAAGGGTTTGGAGATAATCAAACGCATTGAAGACATGGTGATTTTTCTCGTGGTTCCAATAGGTTGTGCTATCATATATCCACGTTGATGGAGACTTCAACCCACAGAGGGTAACGGCTGCGCAAGTCCACGGAGGGCTCCACCCATGAAGGGTCCATGAAGAAGCAACCTTGTCTATGCCATCATGGCTTACGTCCACGAAGGACTAGCCTCGCTCATGGTAGATTGATGGCCTGCAAGTGCACAGGGTTTAGTTATAGCCTTTTCGAAGTAAGAGTATCGATCCCACAGGGAGCACACAAATCAGACTTTTGCCTCTTGCAAAGAACTATGTATTTTTGTGCCTGCAAACAATTGTAGACTTAAAGGAGAGTGAGGGCGGATAAAAAGGATTGTTGAGTAGTGTTTGTAACTCGTAACTAAATAACATAAAAAGTAAATGATGTGCAAGAATTGTGATGACTAGTGAAAAAGCAAAATAAAAAGGGCGCTCTCAGGGAGTCCGGAATCCCCATTGGTATGTTTCTAATGCACATATGCATAAGCATAGTATATACCAGATACTTGAGCCACTGTTGACGATTATGCTGTGCGAAGCCGGGTACAGTACATGTTCTACTCGTAGTAGACTTTGTGCCACGCACACCACCATCATAGTCTCCCCCAGAGGGCTACAACTCATGATAATTAAGGGTTTCCCCGTGGACGCGGCCTCTCTAAGGGTTCTTCGTTATTCCCCGGTCAATTGCAAAGGCTAGGAGCGATAGGCTTTTACTGTCACCTCGAATCACCTCCATGTCCTAAACCTTTACAGCGACACTAATATACTTTGTGGCCATAAGGCACAAATGCTGAGTGGGGCCCTTCACAACATTCACAAAGTTATTAAACTAAGCATTCAACAGAGGATCTCATATCCACATTAAACATTTTAGATCCTACACATACCAAGGTTCATCCATATCCCCGAGAACTTGGGGTCTACTCACATATAATGGAATACATGGATGAGAGATTCAAATGATACACCGAAGGATCCAAGAGGGTTCTTGGTGTTGCAGATGATAAGGATGTGGATGATGATGGTGATTATGTAGTGGATGACGATGAAAGTGGTGACGATGTTGCCCTCTTCCGCGATGAGAAGGATCCCCTCCTTCTCCTTGCCAATCCTCCTCCAGATGAACTCCATAGGCTAGGGTTCTGTCTTCTAGATGATTTTTCTGGTGTCTCTAGGTGTTTGATTCACGATTCAATTCGACGGGGTGAAAATACTTGATCCAGCAGTGGTGGCGTGCCATACGATCGCTCATACAGGCGCTTGCGGTCGTATGGAACACCGTCTTTCGTGCAGAAAGCGCGATGACATCCATTCCTTTGGCCTTCTTGCTTGATTCTTTTATGGAAAGTGATCATCACCTTAAATACGCGATTCCACCACCATTTCTGAGGATTTTCTCCATTAAATGATAATTGATCCAAAAGATGTTACCTGAGGGATTACCAACAAAAAGAAGTGTGTGAACACAGTAAAATTCCACAAAGCCTACCACGTAGGCACAAAATACTTAGTAAAAACATCACATAAATTGGACTCATAAACTCCCCCAAGCTTAAGTCTTACTCGTCCCTGAGCAAGTACCGTGGCTTGTAAAATCAAGGTCAGCCTTGTGTTTATGAGATATGGATGTGTAGAAACATGAGCCCATCACTGTTCTAAGGGAATTATTTGAGATGAGAGATTTGTAACAAATGGTAGCTCATACGCACCATGATAAGGATCATGCAGACATCCACATTTTGTCACGCAATTTTATTGTGAACAGGTGACAACTTCATATCCTAGTTCATCGTTGTTTCAACCGGGCAAGCAATTATTCCTTTCTTCTTATTCTTTTCAAAACTTTATATTCTTTATATAATTAAGTCTCCTGTCATTGAGACATGCTATAGGCTCATCTCATCTTTTGTATGATATGCAAGCCAAACATGAATCTCAGCAAGACTTATTTTACAAAAGCACTTTTTAATTTTTAGGAGGGTTAATTTCTTTGCTTGCCCTCTTGTGAGTTGAAACCTTCAATGAACTAGCATGTGTATTTATTTCATCTTCTTTAAGAAATTTAACAACTGCAATGTGGAGGACTTACAATCATTATGAAAGTAATCATGGGATACTATTTAGATCACAAAAGTCATCAAGTACGTTATCAATTTAGCAATAATGGTCTCACGCATCAAGATATGCATATACTTATAGAAAAGGGTCATCCCTTATTCAAGAGATAAATGATAGTTCAAATTTATTGAAAATAAATCCTAATCTCAACTTGCGGAAGGGAAATGCATAATAGTAAAGATACAAAGTGCACGTGAATCTCCCCCAAGCTTACAATCAAGCCGGGGAGACCCAGGCACTAAGCGTTATATGCTCACTCCTAGGAATCTTGGAAGGCAGCATAGATGCTTTTGAGTTTCTTCTTCATCCCCTCTATCACGCCTTGCTGATCATCTACATCCTGGGTCAAAAACTCATGTTGTGCAGTGTTGTTGTTAAGTGCTTCAATCATAAGCCCGACCTTATGAAGAATACCATCTACCCTTGCTTCCAAGTCTTTACTCACCAACTAGTAAGAATAAATCCCATCTCCGATCACATTAACACAAGCCTTTGAAACTTTCTCCAACTCCCTGATCTCTTCCTTCATCTCCTCTTGTGTCGGCGGCTCCTTTCCCCACTTAGTTTGAGGAGGCCCCAGAGGAAATAATGGAATAGATCCACAAATATTGAATTGATAGGGATTAGGGGGATACTCGTCTAGAATTGTATCGTCATCTCCTTCTTTTGCTTGTTCTTCCTCTTTGATTTCCACCACCTCGACCTTCTCATCAAGGTCCTTCTTCTCCGGACGCGGCTCCTCCTTGAGGCTTAGCTTTCGCAAGCTTTCCCATCCTGAGGGCACGACATAATCCAAGTTAGGGAAGGGGAGGATGCGAGCACATGCGGATGAGGCCTTGTTGCTCTGGTGGCGGTCGGACTCGTGATCTGTAACTAAAAGCTTTTTGGTGGAGAAGGGAAGCAAAAGAGATGTCAGTTTAAATGGTTTAGGGCTTAATGACGTGCCCCTTCCCTCCTTATAAAGGCTAACCTTCAAGGTAATCACGAGATCAAGGATAAAAGTTACTTAGAAAGAAATCAGAACAAAATCAGAAAGGGATCTCGAAAATGGACAAAAAGGCGGCCTTCCATACGGGCGCTTGCGCTCGTATGGCTGGTTGTTTGACCTACTGCCGAGATCCTTTTTTTACATGTTACGATGGCAAGAACATGCGAGCGATTATATGAGCACTCACGATCGTTTGATATGTCGCCGTTTGTTCTGTGATTTTCTCCTCTGCCGAAGACAACTCAAACGACTGCTCAAACGGGTGTTGGCGTCCGCATGAAATGCCGTCTTTCTTTCTGAAATTGTCGCTACTTCCATCTGTCATCCATGCAACCGCCCGAATGGGTGCCTACGGTCGTTTGGAATGTTGTCTTTCGTGCTGTTGTTTGCAGCATCAACTTCTCCCTTAGAATTTTTTTCTTCTGCTGAAAGATTAGTGGGAAATCCCCCAACTAACGATGAAAATTCCAACTTTTCAGACTTAAGTTTTAACAGGGCTTTGGAAATAAAATCCAAAATTCTAAACTTGCATTTACATCCATTTTGCTGGGTATTATTTCATGCATTTTTCCTTCCGAAGGGCTTCGGCTTGCTCGAGGGTGAGAAAACCTACCTCGTCCACTTCTCAGTCTTCCTTTTGTTCATGTGCGAGGTAAAGCTTCAAGCATTGCCCGTTCACAATCCAAGGTCCATCTTTCCCTCCTTTTAGCCTAACAGCATCAGAGTTATATACCTCTTCTATCTCGTAGGGTCCTTCCCAACAGGACCTGAGCATCCCTGGAAAAAACTTTAGATGCAAATTAAATAGGAGGACCTTGTCCCTAGCAGTGAAAGTTCATTTTAGTATCTTACGACCGTGCCACATCTTAACCTTCTCCTTACACAATCTGGCACTCTCGTAAGCACTATTATGAAGCTCTCCTAAAGCATGTATATCTAGCAATCTATTCTCTCCAGCCTCCTTAAAATTAAAATTAATACTCTTGATAGCCCAAAAAGCCTTATGCTCTAGCTCTAAAGGCAAATGACAAGCCTTACCATACCTAGTAGGCGGTGCGGTATGCCAAAGTGTTCCATTTAATTTACCTGCCTAGTTTTTTTTTTTGGGTTTCTGCACTGTCTTCTGCAATATAGTTTTTATCTCCCAGTTGGAGAGTTCCACTTGACCACTGGTTTGTGGATGATATGGGGAAGCTATTCGGTGAGTTAGCCCGTATTTACAAAGTATCCTTCCAAAAATTCCCTGTATAAAATGAGATCCACCATCAGTGGTAAGAATTTTAGGAACTCCAAACCTGGGCAAGATGATGTCCTTTATCATCTTTAACGAAGTAGTCGTATTGATGTCTGCTAGAATTACGTCGGTATTTCCCCAAAGAGGAAGGGATGATGCAGCACAACGACGGTAGGTATTTCCCTCAGTGATGAGACCAAGGTTATCGAACCAGTAGGAGAACCACGCAACACTACGTGAACGGTACCTGCACACAAATAACAAATACTCGCAACCCGACGTATTAAAGGGGTTGTCAATCCCTTTCGGGCAATGGTGCCAAAGATGGCTAGTGCACGGGAGTAAGTTGTAATAGATTGGATAAATAGATCTCAAATAAATGCAAAATAAAATAAAGTGCAGCAAGGTATTTTTGGGTTTTTGGAAATATAGATCTGAAAACAAAAGCAAATAAAAATAGATCGCAAAGGCAAATATATTAAAGAAGAGACCCGGGGGCCGTAGGTTTCACTAGTGGCTTCTCTCGAGAAAAATAGCAAACGGTGGGAAAACAATTACTGTTGGGCAATTGATAGAACTTCAAATACTCATGACAATATCCAGGCAATGATCATTATATAGGCATCACGTCCAAGATTAGTAGACCGACTCCTGCCTGCATCTACTACTATTACTCCACACATCGACCGCTATCCAGCATGCATCTAGTGTATTAAGTTCATGGAAAAATGGAGTAATGCAATAAGAATGATGACATGATGTAGACAAGATCTATTTATGTAGAAATAGACCCCATCTTGTTATCCTTAATAGCAACAATACATACGTGTCGTTTCCCTTTCTGTCACTGGGATCAAGCACCGTAAGATCAAACCCATTACAAAGCACCTCTTCCCATTGCAAGATAAATAGATCAAGTTGGCCAAACAAAACCCAAATATCGGAGAAGAAATACGAGGCTATAAGCAATCATGCATATAAGAGATCAAAGAAGACTCAAATAACTTTCATGGATAAAAACATAGATCTGATCATAAACTCAAAGTTCATCGGATCCCAACAAACACACCGCAAAAAGAGTTACATCATATGGATCTCCAAGAGACCATTGTATTGAGAATCAAACGAGCGAGAGAAAGCCATCTAGCTACTAACTATGGACCCGTAGGTCTACAAAGAACTACTCACGCATCATCGGAGAGGCACCAATGGACATGATGAACCCCTCCGAGATGGTGTCTAGATTGGATCTGGTGTTTCTGGAACTTGCGGTGGCTGGAATTGATTTTCGTCGACTCCCCTAGGGTTTCTGGAATATTGGGGTATTTATAGAGCAAAGAGGCGGTGCGGGAGGCGGCCGAGGTGGGCACAACCCACCTGGGCGCGCCTGGGCCTCCAAGAGCGCCCTGGTGGGTTGTGCTCCCCTCGGAGCACCCCCAGGTGCTTCTCCGGCCCACTGGATGTCTTCTGGTCCAAAAAAATCCACAAAAAGTTTCGCTGGATTTGGACTCCATTTGGTATTGATTTCCTGCGATGTAAAAAACATGCAGAAAACAGCAACTGGCACTGGGCACTATGTCAATAGGTTAGTACCAAAAAATGATATAAAATGACTATAAAATGATTGTAAAACATCCAAGAATGATAATATAACAGCATGGAACAATCAAAAATTATAGATACGTTGGAGACGTATCAGCATCCCCAAGCTTAATTCCTGCTCGTCCTCGAGTAGGTAAATGATAAAAACAGAATTTTTGATGTGGAATGCTGCCTAACATGTTCATCACATATTCTTTTCTTTATAGCATGGACATTTGGACTTTTATATGGTTCAAAGCAATAGTCTAGTTTTGACATGATAACTTAAATACTCAAGCATATCAACAGGCAACCATGTCTTTCAAAATATCAACGCTAAAATATGTTATCCCTAGCCCATTATGCTCAATCATTGATCCATTCATGAAACACACTCGCATATTAGCTACACCCAATGCTCAAGTACAATCATAGTGCCCCTTAGTTGGTGCTTTATAAGATAAGATGGAGACTCAAAATAAAAATTGCATAAAGTAAAAGAAAGGCCCTTCGCGGAGGGAAGTAGGGATTTGTAGAGGTGCCAGAGCTCAAAGCAAAAATGGAGAGATAAAAAATATTTTGGGAGGTATCCTTTTCCCACCAACGAAAACGACTTAGAGTTCCCCACACTTTCCATGCTAGATATATCATAGGCGGTTCCCAAACAGAAAATAAAGTTTATTCCTTTTTCCACCATTTCTTTCACTTTCCAGGGCTAGCCGTATCCACGGGTGCCCTCCATACCAACACTTTCCAAGGAATTTATTATTTGACAACATAAAGTAAATTCATTTATTCATTTTGGGACTGGGAATCCCTAATACCTTTGCCTTACTCTCGTGCAATGACAAGTGAATAAACGCTCATCATGAGATTAACACATCTAGCATGGAAAATATCGGCCACCCCTCACCGCCTCGCGAGCGGTACGAGCACACAAAAGAGAAATTTATTTTGAAAATTAGAGATGGCACATGCAAATTTGCTTAGAACGGCAAAAGAATACCGCATATAGGTAGATATAGTGGACTCATATGGCAAAACTGGTTTAAAGTGTTTTGGATGCACAAGTAGTGATCATACTTAGTGCAAAATGAAGGCTAGCAAAAGATTGAGAAGCGACCAACCAAGAAACGAAAAATCTCATAAGCGAGCATTAATCATAATTAACACCGAATAATGCACCACAAGTAGGATATAATTTCATTGCATAACTATTGACTTTCGTGCATGCATAGGGAATCACAAACCTTAACACCAATATTCTTACTAAAGCATAATTACTCATCAACATAACTCACATATCACATCATCATATCTCAAAACTATTACAAGGAATCAAGTTTATTTTGTCCAATGATCTTCATGAAAGTTTTTATTATATCCTTCTTGTATATCTATCACTTTGGGACTAATTTTCATGTGTTGCTTTTGATAAGCTCAAACAAATATAAGTGAAGATCATGAGCATAATATTTCTTTCTCTCAAATTAATTTAAGTGAAGCAAGAGAGAATTTCTTAAAAAAATACTAACTCCCAAATAAATCTAAGTGAAGCATGAGAGCATTTCTTCAAAAATAATAAAGCACACCGTGCTCAAAAAGATATAAGTGAAGCACTAGAGCAATTCCATAGCTCATAAAGATTTAAGTGAAGCATAGAGAGCAATTCTAACAAGTCATGGCATAATTTTGGCTCTCTCAAATAGGTGTGCCCAGCAAGTATTCAATACTTAAAACAAAAAGAAAAACAAGTAAAGACTCATATCATACAAGACGCTCCAAGCAAAACTCATAGTATGTGACGAATAAAAATATAGTTCCAAGTAAAATACCGATGGTCGTTAGAAGAAAGAGGGGATGCCACACGGGCATCCCCAAGCTTAGTTGCTTTCTTCTCTTTAGATAATAGCTTGGGATGCCATGGGCATCCCCAAGCTTAGGCTCTTCTTACTCCTTATTCCTTCATCCATCGTAAGATCACCCAAAACTTGAAAACTTCAATCACACAAAACTCAACAAAACCTTCGTGAGATCCGTTAGTATAAGAAAACAAATCACTACTATAAGTACTGTAGCAAACCAATTAATATTTTATTCTTGCATTATATCTACTGTATTCCAACTTTTCTATGGCAAAAACTCTTCAAAGAAAACCATAGAATCATTAAAACAAGCACACAATGCAAAGAAAACAGAATCTGTCTAAAACAGAACAGTCTGTAGCAATATGAATATTTCCAATACTTATGTAACTCCAAAAATTCTGAAAAATTAGGAAAACAGAGGAAATTTGTATATAAATCTTGTGTAAAAAATTCAGAATTTTTCGTCTCTTCTGTGAATTTTCAAATTTGTTTTACTGGACGCAAAACTTTCTGTTTTCCAACAAGATCAAATCAACTATCACCCAAATCAATCCTAAAGGCTTTACTTGGCACAAACACTAATTAAAACACAAAAAACTCAATCATAATAGTAGAATTATTATGCTAACACTCAAGAACAGAAAGCAAAAGGCAAAAAAAAATTATTCATTTGGTTGCCTCCCAACAAGCGTTATCGTTTTACACTCCTAGCTAGGCATAAAGCAAGGATCTCTAAGTATTGTCAACTTTGTTCTTGTTTTCCTTGGACGTGTTTTTCTTAGGAGGCTTTGCAAAAAAAACATAAAACATATTATCCATGGAAACTTTAGCACAATCAAGTTGCTTATCATCATATCCCTTTTGATTTCCGGCAGTGATCCAAGAATAATGTTGATTAACATCATTAAAAACTTGTTGGATAATATCTAAAACAGGGACTTGCTTTTTAAGATTCTCATCAAAGATTTGATTATCCCCAAGTAAATGTCTTAAAGCATAATCACTATTATAGAGAATTTAATTTATCACGGGTTTTTCATGATTCATACCATAAAAATCAAAGATTTCCCTAGCTTCCCGTATCATGTAGTCAAATTCATTCATAAGAACAAGAGTGGCCAACTTTTTAGCTTTAGGATTCTTTATAACGGGTAACTCATAAAACAATATTTTCAAGGTAGGATGAGTATGGATAAATCTATTTTCAAGTTTCAGAACTAGCGCTGAAATAGCTTCTGCATAAGATTTAGTCCTTTTAAGTATAGGAGCATCATCAAGACTCAAATTTCCAACACAATTGAAAAATTCTTGGATATGTTCTTTTCCCATAACATTCCCCTGCCCCAAAACAAAAGTTTTGGCATCCAGATTACCCGTACGCCCCATTTTAGGAGTTAGGCCATCATCTGTTTCTGCCACACCAAAATCACTCATGATTGCAAGAAAAAAGACAGAACTGACGAGAAAACGGTGAACGAAAAAGATGGCGAATAAAACGGCAAATTTTTGTGAAGTGGGGGAGAGGAAAACGAGAGGCAAATGGAAATAATGTAAATTGCAAGGAGATGATATTTGTGATTAGGAACCTGGTAGATGTTGATGATGTCTCCCCGGCAACGGCGCCAGAAATTCCTTTTGATGTCTGCTAGAACTACGTCGGTATTTCCCCAAAGAGGAGGGGATGATGCAGCGCAGCGACGGTAGGTATTTCCCTCAGTGATGAGACCAAGGTTATCGAACCAGTAGGATAACCACGCAACACTACATGAACGGTACCTGCACACAAATAACAAATACTCGCAACCCGACATATTAAAGGGGTTGTCAATCCCTCCCCGGCAACGGCGCCAGAAATTCCTTTTGATATCTGCTAGAACTACGTCGGTATTTCCCCAAAGAGGAAGGGATGATGCAGCACAGCGACGGTAGGTATTTCCCTCAGTGATGAGACCAAGGTTATCGAACCAGTAGGAGAACCATGCAACACTACGTGAACGGTACCTGCACACAAATAACAAATACTCGCAACTCGACGTATTAAAGGGGTTGTCAATCCCTTTCGTGCAACGGCGCCAGAGATGGCTAGAGGACGGGAGTAAGTTGTAATAGATTGGATAAATAGATCCTGAATAAATGCAAAATAAAATAAAGTGCAGCAAGGTATTTTTGGGTTTTTGGAAATATAGATCTGAAAACGAAAGCAAATAAAAATAGATCGCAAAGGCAAATATATTAAAGAAGAGACCCCGGGGCCGTAGGTTTCACTAGTGGCTTCTCTCAAGAAAAATAGCAAACGGTGGGAAAACAATTACTGTTGGGCAATTGATAGAACTTCAAATACTCATGACGATATCCAGGCAATGATCATTATATAGGCATCACGTCCAAGATTAGTAGACCGACTCCTGCCTGCATCTACTACTATTACTCCACACATCGACCGCTATCCAGCATGCATCTAGTGTATTAAGTTCATGGAAAAATGGAGTAATGCAATAGGAACGATGACGTGATGTAGACAAGATCTATTTATGTAGAAATAGACCCCATCTTGTTATCCTTAATAGCAATGATACATACGTGTTGTTTCCCTTTCTATCACTGGGATCAAGCACCGTAAGATCGAACCCATTACAAAGCACCTCTTCCCATTGCAAGATAAATAGATCAAGTTGGCCAAACAAAACCCAAATATCGGAGAAGAAATACGAGCATATAAGCAATCATGCATATAAGAGATCAAAGAAGACTCAAATAACTTTCAAGGATAAAAACATAGATCTGATCATAAACTCAAAGTTCATCGGATCCCAACAAACACACCGCAAAAAGAGTTAGATCATATGGATCTCCAAGAGACCATTGTATTGAGAATCAAACAAGAGAGAGAAAGCTATCTAGCTACTAACTACGGACCCGTAGGTCTACAAAGAACTACTCATGCATCATCGGAGAGGCACCAATGTACATGATGAACCCCTCCGAGATGGTGTCTAGATTGGATCTGGTGTTTCTGGAACTTGCGGTGCCTGGAATTGATTTTCGTCGACTTCCCTAGGGTTTCTGGAATATTGGGGTATTTATAGAGCAAAGAGGCGGTGCGGGAGGCGGCCGAGGTGGGCACAACCCACCTGGGCGCGCCTGGGCCTCCACGCGCGCCCTGGTGGGTTGTGCTCCCCTCGGAGCACCCCCCCCAGGTGCTTCTCCGGCCCACTCGATGTCTTCTGGTCCAAAAAAATCCCCAAAAAGTTTCGCTGCGTTTGGACTCCGTTTGGTATTGATTTCGTGCGATGTAAAAAACATGCAGAAAACAGCAACTGGCACTGGGCACTATGTCAATAGGTTAGTACCAAAAAATGATATAAAATGGCTATAAAATGATTGTAAAACATCCAAGAATGATAATATAACAGCATGGAACAATAAAAAATTATAGATATGTTGGAGACGTATCACGTATCTGCATGTTTAGTCGGTAAGGCTTCAACCCACTTGGTAACATAATCTACAACCACAAGAATATGAGTGTACCCATCCTAAACAGGAAAAGGTCCCAAATAGTCCAACCCCAAAACATCAAAGGGTTCACAGTCTAGACTATAATTCATGGGCATTTCTTGCCTTCTTCCTATGTTACCTGTGCGTTGACAAGCATGACAATTTTTGACAAACCTGTGGGCATTCCTGAAAAGAGTAGGCCAATAGAATCCGGATTGAAGCACCTTGGCAGCGGTCCTGTCACTAGCATGATGTCCTGCATAAGGGCTGTTGTGGCAACTTTCAAGTATAGCATTCATTTCATGCTATGGAACACAATGCCTCATCGTCTCATCTGGTCCATGCCGATAAAGGAAAGGATCATCCCAGAAATAATACTTCAGCTCACTGAAGAACTTTTTCCTCTGATGATAACTCATATCAGGGGGCATGTACTTCCCTATGAGAAAGTTAGCATAATTTGCAAACCAAGGTTCTATTTTTTTAACATACCTAAACTCTCACTTGGAAAGGATTCATTTATTGGGACTGGATCATATGGTATCATTTCCATGCGCTATAGATGGTCTGCCACCGTATTATCTTCTCCCTTTCGGTCTACTATCTGCGAGTCAAATTCTTGAAGTAACAATATCCATCGAATCAATCAGGGCTTAGTGATGACCCATAAGTATAGGGGATCTATCGAAGTCCTTTTGATAAATAAGAGTGTTGAACCCAACGAGGAGTAGAAGGAAATGACAAGCGGTTTTCAGCAAGGTATTTTCTGCAAGCACTGAAATTGTCGGTAACAGATAGTTTGATAGCAAGGTAATTTGTAACGAGCAAGTAATAGTAACGGTAACAAAAGTGCAGCAAGATAGCCCAATCCTTTTTGTGGCAAAGGACAGGCCGGAACGGTCTCTTATAATAAGCAAAGCGTTCTTGAAGACACACGGGAATTTCATCTAGTCACTTTCATCATGTTTGTTTGATTCACGTTCGCTACTTTGATAATTTGATAGGTGGGTGGACCGGTGCTTTTCTTACTTGAACAAGCCTCCCACTTATGATTAACCCCTCTGGCAAGCATCCTCAACTACGAAAGAAGAATTAAGATAAAATCTAAGCATAGCATTAAACATATGGATCCAAATCAGCCCCTTACGGAATAGCGCATAAACTAAGGTTTAAGCTTTTGTCACTCTAGCAACCCATCATCTAATAACTAATCCACAATGCATTCCCTTAGGCCCAAAGATGGTGAAGTGTCATGTAGTCGACGTTCACATAACACCACTAAGGGAATCACAACATACATATCATCAAAGTATCGAATAGATACCAAATTCACATGATTACTTATGACTAGACTTCTCCCATGTCCTCAAGAACAAAAGTAACTACTCACAAAACATATTCATGCTCAAGATCAAAGGGGTATTGAATAGCATAATAGATCTGAACATATGATCTTCCACTAAATAAACCAACTAGCATCAACTACAAGATGTAATCAACACTACTAGCAACCCACAGGTACCAATCTGAAGTTCTGATACAAAGATTGAATACAAGAGATGAACTAGGGTTTGACATGAGATGGTGTTGTTGAAGATGTTGATTAATATTGGCCCTCCCATGATGAGAGGGTTGTTGGTGATGACGATGGCTTTGATTTCCCCCTCCCGGAGGAAAGTATCCCCGGCGGAATCGCTCCGCTGGAGAGCAAAAGTGCTCCTGCCCAAGTTCTGCCTCAAGACGGCGGCGCTCCATCCCGAAAGTCCTCCCCTTATTTATTTTCTAGGGCAAATAGGCTTATATACCAGAAGATGGGCACCGGAGGCTGGTCAGGGGCCCCACTACCCACTAGGGCGCGCCAGGGGGATAGGCGTGCCCTGGTGCCTAGTGGGCACCTGGGTGGCCCCCTCTGGTTTTTGTTTTCTCCAATAATTTTTATATATTCCAAAATAAATCTTCGTAAAATTTCAGCTCATTTTGAAATGTGCAGAATAGGTATCTCTGACATAGCTTTTTCAGGTCCAGAATTCCAGCTGCCGGAAATCTCCCTCTTTGTGTAAGCCTTGCATATTATGAGAGTAACGACATTAGAATTACTCCACAAAGTGTTATATTGATTAAAAACACTATAAATAACAGTAGGAAAACATGATGCAAAATGGACGTATCAACTCCCCCAAGCTTAGACCTCGCTTGCCCTCAAGTGAAAGCCGATATCAATAATCATGCCCACATGTTTAGAGAGAGAGGTGTCGATAAAAACAAAATATAGACATAGTAGCATCATGATCATTATTATAGAAGCAATATTTATTATCATATAACTTCTCATGAGCAAGTAATAATTCATCACAACATTGAAGTATAAGGCATAAACTTTCTTGAAAACTAACAAACTATGTTCTCAGTCAACAATACAATTGCAATTCATCGTGTTTTCAGGAAGGGTCTCATGTCGGAGCTTTTAGCAAGTCCACAAACTCAACCATCATTTAGTCTTCTATGATTGCTAACACTCACACCATACATATGGAGCAAAAAGTTTCAGCCAGACACATAGAAAGATAGGGGCTTATAATTTGGCCTCCCAACTTATTCACCTCTGGGGTGATGTCAACAATAATAACTCATGATCACTCATATCCAACTAGATATATGTGCCTAGATCTTTCCCCACCAGATGATGCTTGGAAAAAAGAAAAATAAAAAGGAATAGAGGAGAACACTATTGGCTCTTGCATAAAAAGTAAATACATAAAAGTAAAAGATAGGCCCTTCGCAGAGGGAAGCAGAGGTTGTCATGTGTTTTTTGTATTTGGATGCAAAAGCTCTTAGTGCAAAGGAACGTCACATTACATTGCCCCTTATGATAGCAACCTTTATTATACAATCCGTCACTTTTATTTCTTTGCCATCATAGGTTCGTACAACACTTATTTTCCCTTACACTAAAAGATCATTCATATTTAGAAGCAATTTTTATTGCCTTATGCACCGATGACAACTTACTTGAAGGATCTTATTCAATCCATAGGTAGGTATAGTGGACTCTCTGAAATTGGGTTTAAGGTTTTTGGATGCACACATAGTATCTCTATGTAGTGCGGATTTTTGGCTAGCAAAGATGTTGGGCAAGCACCACATGTTGGAGGATCTATGACAATATAACTTCTATGTCAATATGAACAAGCATAAATCATTATGTTTTCTTCCTTGTCCAATGTCAACAATTTGGTATAATATACTTAATGGGGGCTCACAATCATAAAAGATGTCCAAGATGGTATATTTGCATGTGAATCTTCTCTTCCCTTATTTTTTTTCATGAATTGCATCATTGACCAATGCTATATTTGTCAGCTTTCAATAAATTTTACTACTTATACTTTTCCTTATGTAATGTCATTACTTTCCATAATATTAGCATATGATCTTTTTCATTATTTTCTTTATTTTGATTGAAACATAAAAGTAAAGAAGCAAAAACTCAAACTAATCTTTATTATATAATCTCACTCAATTGCATAGATAGATAGATCACGAAACTAGCACTCAAAAATAAATTATACTAAACTTTTATTTAAATAAATCATGAAATAACTAAGGATCGAACTAAAATAGGTAAAGATAATAAAAGTGATGGCGATACGATACTGGGGCACCCCCCCCCAAGCTTGGAACAAGCTGACGGGAGTGCCCATACCCGTGTACTCAAGTTTTCCTCTTCGGTGATGGTGGTGGTGTAGTAGTGGGCTTGTCCTCCGGCTTCCATGGCATAGGTTCACCATCATAAAAGGATGCATGAGTCTCCGGGGTCCTGAAACTTGCAGCTAAACTCATACCTTTGAACCTTGCCTCCTACTCAAAATTTTGATTTTGAAGATCATAAATTTGGCCTTGGAGGTGGTCGATGCGTTCGTTGAAGTTGAAGACGATGTCCTTCATAGACTGGCCATCCACCTTGTGGTCACGGGTGAATTACGTGATCATGGAGTGGTTGGCACTAAGTCCACGTTCCACCATCCCTTGGCATTTGAAGATCTCCTGCTCCACCGCCTCGAGCCTGGCCTCCACGCTTCCCATCTTCTTGGGCCCTTGAACATCCCGGATGTGGAGCACCCCCTCACGCATCTCAATGGCTTAAGGGTGCTTCATCACCTCCGGTAGGTAGGGGTTGATGACCTTATCGTAGAACTTGTCCTTGGAGGAGCTTGATGGAGCCATGGCAATCTAGATCTGATAGAAAAATAGCACGAAACAAGAACAGAGGATATTTCTGTGGTGCGGTGGTCAAAACGACCGGGAGTATATATAAAGAACTTTTGTCTTGCAAAACACGTATACTGGAAGAAAACTGAGCCGGGAAGGCTCAGGAGGGGCCCACTACCCACCAGGGCGCGCCAGGAGAGGCAGGCGCGCTCTCGGGTGTTTCTTATTTTTGTAATTTTTATAATATTCCAAAACTGACAGAAAATATTTTTATGAAATTTTTGGAGTCGGTTTACTTACTGTATCACGTACCTCTTCCTTTTCAGGGTTCTGGACTATTCTGGAAGGTCACTTTTATGTATTCCTTTGGTGTCATAGTTTGAATAATATTAGTTTCAACGAATAGGCGTACCTGAGATATAATGCTTAATTCTTTGTCCATTGACCACCTTCGGATTAGTGCCTTCAGCATTATAGATCTTAATAGCTCCAGAGCAATAAACTTGTTCAATGATATATGGTCCTTCCCATTTAGAGAGAAAATTTCCTGCAAAAAATCAAAAACGAGAATTGTACAGTAGAACATATTCAGCCACTTTGAATTCCCGCTTTTGGTTCTTTTGTCATGCCATCTTTTAACCTTTTCTTTAAATAATTTGACATTTTTATAAGCTTGGGTTCTCCATTCATCTAATGAGCTAATATTAAGTAACCTATTTTCACCAGCAAGTTTGAAATCATAATTGAGTTCTTTAATTGCCCAATATGCTTTATGTTCTAACTCAAGAGGTAAATGACATGCTTTTCCATAAAGCATTTTATATGGAGACATACCCATGGGATTTTTATAAGCATTTCTGTAAGCCCATAATGCATCATCAATTTTTTTAGACCAATTCTTTCGAGATCTATTGACGGTCTTTTGCAAAATTAATTTTATTTTCCTATTGCTCAATTCAACTTGACCACTAGGTTGAGGGTGATAGGGGGATGCAATTCTATGGTTGACATCATATTTACCAAGCAATTTATGGAAAGCACCATGAATAAAGTGTGAACCACCATCAGTCATTAAATATCCAGGGACTCCAAACCGTGGGAAAATAACTTCTTTAAGCATTTTAATGGTGTTGTTATGATCATCACTACTAGTTGGAATAGCCTATACCCACTTAGTGACATAATCAACAACAACCAAAATATGTGTATACCCATTAGAGGAAGGAAAATGCCCCATATAATCAAATCCCCAAACATCAAATGGTTCAATAACAAGTGAATAATTCATAGGCATCCCACGACGTCTACAAATATTACCAATTCTTTGACATTCATCACAAGATAAGACAAACTTACGAGCATCCTTGAAAAGAGTAGGCCAGTAAAAACCAGATTGTAATACCTTGTGTGCAGTTCTGTCTCCCGCATGGTGTCCTCTGTAAGCCTCGGAGTGACACTTCCATAAGATTTGTTCCTATTCATGCTCAGATATACAACGTCTAATAATTCCATCTACTCCTTCTTTATAAAGGTGTTGGTCATCCCAAAAGTAATGTCTTAAATCAAAGAAGAATTTTTCTTTTGTTGGTATGTAAAACTAGGTGGTATAAATTTAGCACCAGTATAATTAGCATAGTCTACATACCAAGCAGTATTGTGAGAAGCATTTATAACAGCTAGTTGTTCATCAGGAAAACTATCATCAATAGGTAGTGGGTCATCAAGGATATTTTCTAACCTAGACAAGTTATCTGCTACGGGATTCTCAGCCCCCTTCCTATCAGTAATATGCAAGTCAAATTCTTGTAGCAGAAGAACCCACCTAATGAGTCTAGGTTTAGCATCTTTCTTTTCCATAAGGTATTTAATAGCAGCATGATCAGTGTGAATAATTACTTTAGAATCAACAATGTAAGATCTGAATTTATCACAAGCAAACACAATTGCTAAAAATTCTTTCTCAGTAGTAGCATAATTTCTTTGAGCACTGTCTAGAGTTTTGCTAGCATAGTGTATAACATTCAATTTCTTATCAACTCTTTGTCCTAGAACAGCACCAACAACACCATCACTAGCATCACACATAATTTCAAAGGGCAAGTTCCAATCAGGGGGTTGAACAATAGGTGAAGAAGTTAAGGCTTTCTTAAGTGTTTCAAAGGCTTCTACACAATCATCATCAAAAACAAATGGAACATCATTTTGCAAGAGATTAGTAAGAGTCCTAGAAATTTTAGAGAAGTCTTTAATAAACCTTCTATAGAAACCAGCATGACCAAGGAAACTTCTTATACCTTTGATATCTTTAGGACATGGCATTTTCTCAATTGCATCAACTTTAGCTTTGTCTACTTCAATACCTCATTCAGAAATCTTATGCCCCAAGACAATACCTTCATTTACCATAAAGTGATACTTCTCCCAATTCAAGACAAGGTTACTTTGCTCACATCTCTGCAAAAATCGATCAAGGTTGCTTAAGCAATCGTCAAAAGAATTTCGATAAACGGAAATATCATCCATGAAAACCTCAACAATCTTTTCACAAAAGTCAGAGAATATAGCAGTCATAAATCTTTGAAATGTAGCATGAGCATTGCATAAACCAAAAGTCATACATCTACAAGCATAAGTTCCAAAAGGACAAGTAAAAGTGGTTTTCTCTTGATCGGGTTGTGATACAGGTATTTGAGAGAAACCGGAATATCCATCAAGGAACCAAAAGTATGTATGCTTTGACAATCTTTCTAACATTTGATCAATAAAAGGTAAAGGGTAATGATATTTTCTAGTAGCTTTATTTAGTTTTCTAAAATCAATTACCGTCCTATAACCAGTTATGATTCTTTGTGGAATAAATTCATTTTTATCATTAGGAACAACTATAATGCCTCCTTTCTTAGGGAATCAATGAACAGGACTTACCCATCTACTATTAGCTATATGATAAATTATACATGCTTCCAGAAGTTTTTATATTTCAGTTCTTACCACTTCTTTCATCTTAGAATTTAATTGTCGTTGATGATCGACAACTGGTTTAGCATCAGGTTCCATATTAATCTTGTACTAACATAGAGTGGGACAAATGCCCTTAAGATCATCAAGAGTATATCCAATAGCAGCATGGTTCTTCCTCAGAGTTTTAAGTAATATCTTTTCTTCATGCTCTGAAAGGTTAGCACTAATAATAACAGGATATACCTTCTTTTCATCAAGATAAGCATATTTTAGTGTATCAGGTAATTGTTTTAATTCAAACACAGGATCACCTTTAGGTGGAGGTGGACCTCCAAGAGTTTCAATAGGCAAATTGTGTTTGAGGATAGGTGGTTGATCAAAGAACATCTTATCTATTTCATTTCTTTTATTCAAGTGCATATCATTTTCATGGTCTAGCAAATATTGTTCTAACGGATCAGTAGGAGGTACAGCAATAGAAGCAATGCCAATTATTTCGTCCTTACTAGGCAATTCTTTATCATAAGGTTGTTTATGAACCTTAGAGAAATTAAACTCATGAGACACATCACCAAAATTAACACTGACAGTTTCTTTAGTACAATCAATCTTAGCATTAGTAGTGTTCAAGAAAGGTCTACCAAATATTATGGGAAAAAAATCATCTTGTGGAGAACCAAGAACTAGAAAATTAGTAGGGTATTTTATTTTCCCACACAAGACTTCAACATCTCTAACAATCCCAAGCGGTGGAAAAGTATCTCTATTAGCAAGCTTAATAGTAACATCAATATCTTCTATTTCAGCAGGAGAAATATCATTCATAATTTCTTGATATAAGGTAAACGGGATAGCACTCACACTAGCACCAAAATCACATAAGCCATGATAACAATGATCTCCTATTTTAACAGAGACAACAGGCATGCCAACAACAGGCTTATTCTTATCTTTTTCATCGGGTTTAGCCATTCTAGTCGCTTCATCACAGTAATAAATAACATGCCCTTCAATATTATCGACCAAGAGATCTTTAACCATAGCAACATTAGGTTCAACTTTAATTTGTTCAGAGGGTCTAGGTGCTCTAATATTACTTTTGTTTACCACGGTTGAAACCTTAGCATGTTCCTTTATCATAACAGGGAAAGGTGGTTTTTCAATGTAAGTAGTAGGCACAACTGGGACAAGATTATAAATGATAGTTTCATCTTTAACTAAAACGGGCTCCTCAATCTCTTCTTTAATAGAGGGATGATATTTAAACCATTTCTCCTTAAAGAGATCAACATGAGTAGCAAATGATTCACAAAAAGAAGCTACTATTTCAGAGTCAAGTCCATATTTAGTGCTAAACTTGTGAAAAGCATTGGTATCCATAAAAGATTTAACACAATCGAACTTAAGTGTTATACCTGACTCATTACCTTTGTCAAGTTCCCAATCTTTAGAGTTGCATTCAATTATTTCCAGAAGGTTCCATCTGAATTCAGTAGTTTTCTTCATAAAAGAGCCAGTCGAAGAAGAATCGAGCATGGTTTGATCATCATGAGAAAGCCGAGCATAAAAATTATGTAAGATAATTTCTTTTGAGAGTTCATGATTGGGGCATGTATACATCATATACTTAAGCCTCCCCGAATCTTGAGCGATACTTTCTCCTTTATGAGGCCAAAAATTATATATATAATTCTGATCACGATGAACAAGATGCATAGGATAAAACTTTTGATGAAATTCCAATTTCAATCGATTCTGATCCCAAGCTCCAATATCATCACATAGCCTATACCATGTCAATGTATTTCCCCAAAGATAAAGGGAAGAACTTCTTCCTAACTTCATCTCCAGGTAAACATGCAAGGTTAAATAATCCACAAACTTCATCCACATAGATTAGGTGCATATCAGGATGTAGTGTTCCATCTCCTGCATAAGGATTAGCTAGCAGTTTCTCTATCATACCCGAAGGAATCTCATAATAAATATTTTCAGTAGGTACACTAGGTTGAGGAGCAACTCTTTGTGCTTCCGGTCAAGGTGAAGATACCCTGAACCAACCCCTCAAAGGATTGTTTTCCATAGTAACAAGTAACAGTAAATTCCAGCACGTAATATAAATTTTTCCTTACCAAATTCCACTTACCACAAGCGCTTCACTCCCCAGAAACGGTGCCAGAAAAGAGTCTTGATAACCACAAGTATAGGGGATCTATCATAGTCCTTTCAATAAATAAGAGTGTCGAACCCAACGAGGAGCAGAAGGAAATGACAAGCGGTTTTCAACAAGGTATTTTCTGCAGGCACTGAAATTGTCAGTAACAGATAGTTTGATAGCAAGGTAATTTGTAGCAAGCAAGTAATAGTAACGGTAGCAAAAGTACAGCAAGGTATCTGATAACCCACAAGTATAGGGGATCGCAACAGTTTTCGAGGGTAGAGTATTCAACCCAAATTTATTGATTCAACACAAGGGGAGCCAAAGAATATTTGTAAGTATTAGCAGTTGAGTTGTCAATTCAACCACACCTGGAGATTAAATACCTGCAGCAAAGTAATTAGTAGCATAGTAATATGATGATTTGATAGTAGTAGTAACGATAACAGTGGTAACGGTAACAATAGTAACTGTTTTGTAGCAGTTGGAACAGCAGCAATAGCAATAGTAACTTAGCAAGAACAATATGTGGAAAACTCGTAGGCATTGGATCGGTGAATTCGTTGGATGATATTCATCATATAACAGTCATAACCTAGGGCAACACATAACTAGCTCCAGTTCAAAAATATAATGTAGGCATGTATTCCATAAATAGTCATACGTGCTTATGGAAAAGAACTTGCCTGACATCTTTTGTCCTACCCTCCCGTGGCATCGGGGTCCATAAGGAATCTAAGGAATATTAAGGCCTCCTTTTAATAGAGAACCGGAACAAAGCATTAACACATAGTGAATACATGAACTCCTCAAACTACGGTCATCATCGGAAAGTATCGCAATTATTGTCACCCTGGGGTTTACGGATCATAACACGTAATAGGTGCATATGACTTGCAAGATCGAATCTAGAACATAGATATAATGGTGAAAACATAAATGGTTCAGATCTGAAATCATGGTGCTCGGGCCCTAATGACAAGCATTAAGCATAGCAAAGTCATAGCAACATCAATCTCAGAACATAGTGGATATTAGGGATCAGGCCCTAACTAAACTAACTCGATTACATGATGAATCTCATCCAACTCCTCACCAACCAGCGAGCCTACGAAGGAATTACTTACTCCCGGTGATGAACGAGGGTTGGTGATGACGAAGACCGAATATTTCCCTCTCCGGAGCCCCGAACGGGCTCCAGATCTGGCCTCTCGATGAAGAACTGGAGGTGGCGGCGGCTCCATATCATGAAACGCGATGAAACTTCCTCCCCTATTTTTTCTCCAAAAAGAATTTATAGAGTTGGAATTAGGGTCAACGGAGCCCCGAGGGCCCCACCACCCACCAGGGCGCACAAGAGGGGGGTGGCGCGCCATGGTGTCTTGTGGGCAGCTAGTGCCCCCCCCTCCAGTGGGTCTTGGTTCCAGTATTTTTTATTTATTCTGGAATAATTCTCCAAAAAGTTTTGTCAAATTCTGAGAACTTTTATTTCTGCACAAAAACAACACCATGGTAGTTGTCGGTTCTATATCCGGCATATCTCGTAGTAGGGGTCCTAAGCTAGGCGTCTTGGAGCGATGGTAACACAGACACAAGATTTTACCCAGGTTTGGGCTCTCTCGAAGAGATAATACCCTACGTCCTGCTTTTGATTACATTGATATGGGGTGTAGTACAGAGTACATGCATCTACCACGAGATTGTTCTAATGAATATCAGATCCCCAATTGACTAGCCTGACCTCGGTTTATTTAATGCACAAGAGGCTTAGGGTTTAGGAGAGTCCTTGTCTTGTGCGCCAAGTCTTATGGAGTCTCCCTTGTATGCGGCATGGGCGGCCCGAAGTGGCCCATGAGTGAATCGCCATGGGGGTCCTCGACCCGATCCACCTGGCCAGGAGACGACATGGTGAGTACCCCCTAGTCCAGGACACCATCAGTAGCCCCCTAAACTGGTCTTCAAGTTGGGGACGCTCCTTCGTTCTTCCGAATTGTTCTTCGTCTTTGGTCATCGGTCTTGAAAACTGGTTCAACAAATCTTCCCATCTTCGATCTTGAGGATCACCGAAGTGAATCCGAAGAGTTTACACGTCAATGCCTTGTTATTTTTTACACCACACGTCGGGTTTGAAGTGTTTCACGTGCAGTGGTATCCTCTTGCATCCGAGCTCCAACGCCGGACTGTATCCAAGCTCTAACATTGGATCGCATCTGAGGTGTCTTTTTGCAGCCGAGCTCCAACACCGGACTACATCCAAGCTCCAACGCTGGACTGCATCCAAGCTCCAACGCCAGACTGTATCCAAGCTCGAACACCGGATTGTATCCAAGCTCCAACACCGGACTGTATCCAAGCTCCAATGCCGGATTGCATCCAAAGAGGCATAGAGTACCTCGTCTTTGCAAAAGTTTGAAGGAATTCAGCCTAGATTAATTCGGAAATGCCCTCTAGGGAGCCAACCACTTGCATCCGAGCTTTATATCGGACTTCTTCCGAAGTGGTGCAATTTATTTTCTGCCGAGATATATAGCCAGTAGCCCTCAAGGTGTGTGTCGGCCTAAAATCCGAGATGCACCTGAAGAAAAACATGAAACCGCTAATCCAAGTAGTCCCTGAGACTCAGGTCGATTCACGAAATCCGCCTGAGGATCAACTCCTAGCTCAGCAGCATACGTAGGAATAGAAACGCATTGTAATATATTAGAGGAGATAGTGATCAGCGGACGGGCCCTTGAGAGAGGGTCTTGAGAAGTCGCCGTAATATATTAGCTTGATACCGGATAGGTCCCAAATGGTACTTATTGTCATCCGAAGACGCGTTTGCCCATAGTTCGGTCAAGCTGAACACTAGGCACTTTGAATTTTTTGCATTGAATAGGCAATGCAGTAGCCCCCGAGCCACTGGTCTGGTGGCAACACCAGATCAGGGGATCGATGTACCCCGTTAATGGATTTTAAGTGAGAAGCGCGAAGCCCAGTAGCCCCCGAGCCTTAATGTGGGCACGGGTGGCCGAATTAAGGATCAATATCCGGATTAAATTGACTTTAATCACAATTTATTTGTAATGATTCTATGTATCCAAGTACTCCACATCATTAATGCTCGGATCCGCATTGTACAAAACTATGTTGACCGACCATCGGCTTCAACCTCCTCGGCCAGTAGCCAGGGAGTGTTTGTCTTACTTTATAAAGCCTTTATGAGGGCAAAGATTTATGGCAAACAAGGCAATCTGGCCATATGGTTTTATAAACAAAGGTACATGGAGAGATATGTTATATTACTTTTTAATGTAAGAAACGTCTTCTGGGAAAAATAGTTCCTTTATGAGTTCCTTTTCCCAGGCTATCATGTTGACCATGATCGTCAAACCTCAACTCCGATCAAATGTGGGAGGAAAAAATTGAGGATTTAGTTCGGGGAAAGTTCCCGAACTCTATGGTCCAATGAACTGAAATTTTCACTTCTGACGTTGCCGACCAATTATATCCTTTAAGATGGCTAGCTTTTGGCTTCACCCAGTCTGAGATACTAACCCAAATGACCCGGTAGTAGCAATCACAGAGGTGCCCCCTTTACCGCCTAGCCGAACAATCGGGAACATAGGGGTAAGCACAGGAGCCAGGCAACCCAGCTTGGCCAAAATCTTAAGTCAAATTGATGCATATTTATGGCTTTATAACAATAATTACCGAAGGCAGCGCTCATATAGTGAATACAAACACTGATGATATATATTTTTATTTTAACTCTATTGTGACCGTTTATAATCTGAAAGTGGCCCATCGTCGGCTTCTACCCCTTTGTAGATGCTATGCACGGTGTTTCCGTACTAACAAGACAACCCTTAGCCGATGTCTCGAGGCCCGGAGGCGGTTGTGTTAGCGGAAACAAGGCAATCAGATATCTAGGCTTTATAACTTTCACTTAGTCATAGGAGCTTAAAGTTGGGAGTCCAGTTACTAGCCCCCGGTTAGTATTCGACACTGACCGAAGTCTAGGCATTAACACTTCGGCCAATGTTATGAAAGGCCCATCGTTTAACACGGGGTAATCGCTATCGATCTATAGTTTGACATCGTCATCGGATCGCTGACTAGTTTACGCCCATTGTGACAGTCAGTTTTTGGCTTTCTCCACTGAGGCGCTTAACCATTCGAGCTGGAAGCACAATCGCAGTGGTTCTCCCTTTGCACACCTAGCCGAACAAAGAGGAACGTAGGAGGCAAGCACAGGAGCCCGACAACCCAACTATTGACCGAAGACACAATTCGAAACTGATGCGTATAATGCAATATCCGAGAATGTTTTGCCGAGGAGTCCATGGAGTACCTTGGCTTTTGGTGGGTTCGGCTCTAGTCGTAATCTGCATTGATATTGCCGAAGCTTTAAAGGTGTTCGGCATCGTACTGTGAGACTTATGCTGGAAACACACAAATAGGTTAAAAGTGCCATAAGCTTGAAAAAACAAAGAACTTAAGTAAAAACTTTACGTCCGAACTAATACAAGTTTTTTGTGCCAATCCAAAATTGGTCTTAAAATTTTTTGTGCTTCTGTCGTGCTTTAACATGACACATCCGATCTCTAAACTTCAAGTAGGCCAGACTTTGGCTTCAACCTCCTTATCCCAAAGGCGGAGTGCTTCTTCGAGGCTAGTTTAGCGAACTAAACTCGAGCGGCTTTAGAGAGAAACTAGGCTATCCGGCTATTGACCATACACTCGAGTCGAAAAAGGAGTGGTAGAAAAAGACTTTGCAACGACTTAGAAGAAAACACTTAATATAAAACGACTCATATAAATTTTAAGAGCCCCTAGTTAACCTAGCACAAGAAGTGTTTTTAACAAACAATGTTTTTGACAATCTAAGTTTTTAACAAATAAGTTTTTTGTTTAACACAAATATAATGCTTGGTCAAACTGAACAGAAATTAAAAATTGAAAAGTTGAGCATGAAAGCGACTTAGCTGGTCAATGCGCTCGGTGTTGATGACGTGGTCTGAGCTTGCGGCGGGTCGAGGTCCTAGCCCCCAAGCCAGTCCCAAGGTGCCTGAGCAAAGAGCTCGGCTTGATGAAGTGACGACACAACACTGCCGATGCGGCAAGGCGAAGCCCCCGGTCCAATCCGAGGTGACGAAGTGTTGGGGAACGTAGCATGCAATTTCAAAAAAATTCCTACGCTCACGCAAGATCTATCTAGGAGATGCATAGCAACGAGAGGGGGAGAGTGTGTCTACGTACCCTCGTAGACCGAAAGCAGAAGCGTTTGACAACGCGGTTGATGTAGTCAAACTTCTTCTCATTTCGACCGTTCAAGCACCGAACGTACGGTACCTCCGAGTTCTGCACACGTTCAGCTCGATGACGTCCCTCGAACTCTTGATCCAGCAAGGTGTCGAGGAAGTAGATGAGTTCCGTTAGCATGACGGCGTGGTGACGGTGATGGTGAAGTGATCCGCGCAGGGCTTCGCCTAAGCACCATGAGAATATGACCGAGGGTGTAATCTGTGGAGGGGGGCGCCGCACACGGCTAACAGATGTTGTTGTTGTGTCTTCTAGGCGCCCCCTCCCCACATATATATAGGTGGGAGGGGAGGAGAGGCAGCCATGGGGCGCCCCAAGTAGGATCCAAATCCTACTTGGGGTTTCCCAAGTGGTGCGCCCCCCCTTCCTTATTTACCGGAGGGGGAAGGAAAGAGGAGGGAGGAGGGAAGGAAGGGGGAGAAAATAAATCTAGCATGCATAATACAATGAAAAAGTGTGGACACCGACAACTGGAATGAAATGTGTGAACATGAATATAATGTCGGTGGAAATACGTACTCCCCCAAGCTTAGGCTTTTGGCCTAGCTTGGTAATCACCACCCGTAGCCTAGATAATAGTCAGAGTGATAACTCACGGAGCAGGTGCAGGCAGAACAACATGCACAATGGGGTGTTTATTGAACATTAAATTGTAAGTATAGTCATTGAGTGTAGCTTTAATGAACTTATGGCGCTTCATTGCCTCAAAGTCTAAGTACTGAGTAGGTATAATGGGATCATTAGGCTGGGGTGATACACCCAGCTCCTTAGCTAAACGGGAGGCATAAATTCCCCCATAAAAGTGGCCACTATCAGTATTGCGTTGCAATCTCCGTGCGACGATTGCTCCAAGATTATAACATTTAATTCCTGTCAGAGCAGTGTGTAAGAGGCTCAGGTCAGGGGCACACAGTGTGCTGCTATCCTGTTTGCCCATGATGCATTTGCCATTAAAGAGTGCAAAGTAGTGAATTGATGGAAAATGTAAACTTTTTATTCTAGCCTGAGTCACCCCTCTATCTTCACCATAACAAAGACTAGTCAAAAACGACTCATACTCAGCTCTTGGCGGCTCATCCAGCGAACCCCAATATGGAATTTTACATGCAACACAGAATGCTTCTAGGGGCATGGTGAAAGCATTATTATAAAGGCTAAATGAAACTCTAGACTCACGAGGATGATATTTAAATTCCTTAGTGAAAGTCTCTGTGAGGTTGAGATGTTGGATGCACTTATCTTCGATGAAGGGAGCAAGCTCGGTGTTGTGAACATATTGCTCAAATTCTTCCTTGATACCTGCACCAACCATGAACTCACTACATGGCCATAGGCACGATTTAGTATCGGTGTCCCGCATAGAGCTTGCACTTGGTTCAACATAGGACTGTCGAATCGAGCTTCCGCTCGATGATGCCTAATACATCTCTGTCGTATCTATAATTTTTGATTGTTTCATGCCAATATTCTACAACTTTCATATAAGGGCAACTTTATATATATATTTTTGGGACTAACATATTGATTCAGTTCCCAGGTCTAGTTCCTGTTTGTTGCATGTTTTTTGTTTCGCAGTATACCCATAACAAACGAAGTCCAAACGCGATAAAAATTTACGGAGATTTATTTTGGAATATTTGTGATTTTTGGGAAAAAGAATCAACACGAGACGATGCCCGAGGGGCCCACAAGCCCTAGGGGCGCGCCCCCCTACCCAGGGCGCGGCCAGGAGGCTTGTGGGACCCCTGTAAGGTGGTTGGTGCCCTTCTTTCACCGCAAGAAATATAATATCTAGATAAAAATTGTGTTAAAATTTCAGCCCAATCGAAGTTAGGATCTCCGAGAATTTAAGAAACGGTGAAAGACCAGAATCTGGGAACGCAGCAAATGAAGGAAACAGAGAGAGAGATCCAATCTTGGAGGGGCTCCCACCCCTCCGCCGCCATGGAGGCCAAGGACCAGAGGGGAAACCCTCCTCCCATCTAGGGGGAGGCCAAGGAAGAAGAAGAAGGACGGGGCTCTCTCCCCCTCTCTCCCGATGGCGCCGGAACGCCGCCGAGGCAATCATCATGTGACGGCGATCTACTCCAACAAGTCTGTCATCTTCACCAACACCTCCATCACCTTCCCCCATCTATCTACAGCGGTCCACTCTCCCGCAACCCATTGTACCCTCTACTTGAACATGGTGCTTTATGCTTCATATTATTATCCAATGATGTGTTGCCATCCTATGATGTGTGAGTAGATTTTTGTTGTCCTATCAGGTAATTGGTGAATTGCTATGATTGGTTTAATTTGCTTGTGGTTATGTTGCTGTACTTTGGTGCCCATCATATGAGCGCGCGTGTGGATCACACCATAGTGTTAGTTGTATGTTGATAGGACTATGCATTGGAGGGCAAGGGTGACAGCAGCTTCAGCCTACCATAGAAATTGATTCATACGGGATTGAAGGGGGACCAATATATATTTTAATGCTATGGTTGGGTTTTACCTTAATGAACGTTAATAGTTGCGGATGCTTGCTAATAGTTCCAATCATAAGTGCATAGAATTCCAAGTAAGGGATGACATGCTTGTAGTGGCCTCTCTCACATAAAAACTTGCTATCGGCCTAGTAACATAGTCAATTGCTTAGGGACAATTTCGCAAATCCTTCCACCACTTTTCCACACTCGTTAAACTAACTTAATTGTTTCTTCATCTAAACAGCACCTAACTTTTATTTTCACGTTCTTTATTATCTTGCAAACCTATCCTATCTCACCTACAAAGTACTTCTAGTTTCATACTTGTTCTAGGTAAAGCGGACGTCAAGTGCGCGTAGAGTTGTATCGGTGGTCAATAGAACTTGAAGGGAATATAAATTCTACCTTTAGCTCCTCGTTGGGTTCAACACTCCTATTTATCGAGAAAGGCTACAACTAATCCCCTATACTTGTGGGTTATCACTTATCAAGACCTTTTTCTGGTGCTGTTGCTGGGGAGCAATAGCGTGGGGTAAATATTCTCGTGTGTGCTTGTTTGCTTTATCACTAAGTAGATTTTATTTGCTGTTCTTAGTTTTTTTATATCTTTAGTTATGGATATGGAACATGAAATACCAAAAAAATTAGGTGTACTTGCTACTCATGGAGACTGGGAACCTCCTAAAACCCTCGATGCTCGTTATGTGGAAAATATTAAACACTACTTTGATAATCCTGAGAAAACCCCATTCAACTTGATAATGGGAGACATATTGGATCAACGTGAATACTTTAGGGATTATTGCTTGACTCAAAAAGGGAAACACTTATGGGATCAAATTCATATGTTGCATTGGTATGCTTGGAATTTATGCTTGAGATATGATTATACTTGTTGCTCTAGGATGAAGGCTCCACACCTTCCCTTTTCATGTAAATTTAATGATAATGAAACCTTGGCTTCTTATGCTAATGGTATATATGATTACTATGATGTGGAACGAATAGAAGAATTCGTTGCTTTTAAGGGTGCTTATGAAATTGAATCTTCGTTTGAAAAGTGTGAAAATTATGATGATGCTGTTTACAGACCTAAAAATTATGCTATACTTAAATATTGCTATGATAATTATGAATATAATGCCGATATTAATGAGTTTATTGAGAAAGTCTCCGCTGTCCAAGAAGAGACTAATATTTTGCAGGAAACTATGGAAGAAGAAATTGATGAAACTGTGAGCTCATTAGATGAAAAAGATGATGAGGAGAGCCAAGAAGAAAAGGAGGAAGAGCGGATTAGCTACCCGTGCACACCTTCTTATGAGAGTAACACTTCAACTCATACATTGTTTAATTTCCCTTCGTGCTTACCGAAGGATGAATGCTATGATGATTGCTATGATCCTTTGGATTCGTTTGAAATATCCCTTTTTGATGAAATTGATGCTTGCTATACTTGTGGCCATGATGCCAATATGAATTATGCTTATGGAGATGAAATTGCAATAGTTCCTTATGTTAAGAATGAAATTGTTACTATTGCACCCACGCATGATAGTCCTATTATCTTTTCGAATTCTCCCAATTATACTATATTGGAGAAGTTTGCGCTTATTAAGGATTATATTGATGGGTTGCGTTTTACCATTACACATGATAATTTTGATGAGTATAATATGCATGTGCTTGCTCCTCCTACTTGCAATTATTATGAGATAGGAACTACATCTCCACCTCTCTATGTTTCCAATATGATAAAATTGCAAGAAACTGCTTATGCTATGTATTGGCCTTTACTTGATGTGCATGAATTGTTCTTTTATGACATGCCGATGCATAGGAAGAGAGTTAGACTTCGTTGTTGCGTGATATATGTTGCTTTGTCCTCACTACTAAAATACAAATCATTGTTAATTAAAATTGGCTTTGATATACCTTGGGATCCAGGTGGATCCATTACTTGAGCACTTTATGCCTAGCTTAATGGATTTAAAGAAAGCGCTACCAGGGAGACAACCCGGAAGTTTTAGAGAGTCATTTTATTCTTTTGTGTGCTTTTAAAAAAGTTTAAAAACAAAAAAATATTGTGGGGAACCTAAAACTTTTCAAAAAAGAAAAGTGAAAGTGAGAAAGACGAACGCCGTTGAAGTGGGGGACGTCCTTGAACTTTGTTCATGCCTAGGGAAACTTTGTGAATCTCGATTACATAAACTTTTCAAAAAAAAAATTTATCCCCTTGTACAAATCCATTGTATTATAAAAATAACGTGCCAAAATTTGCCTTTAGGATGATTAGATTGCTTGTTTGGTATGTGCAGTGCAAAAACAGAAACTTTGGATGTAGTGCGTGAATTTACATTTTTTATTGGAACGTAAAAATTTTATGAAAATTTTACACTGTACTTCCGTGCAAATTTTTTTCCTAATTTTTCAGAAATTTTAGAGTTACAGAAGTATGGTAAATGTTCAGATTGCTACAGACTATTCTGTTTTTGATAGGTTCTGTTTTTGATGCATTGTTTTGCTTGTTTTGATGGAACTGTGGATTGTATCAAGTGGTATAAGTCATGGAGAAGTTAGAATACAGTAGGGATAATGCAAAAATAAAATATGAATGGGTTTGCAATAGTACTTAAAGTGGTGATTTGCTTTATTATACTAACAGATCTCATGAGGGTTTTGTTAAGTTTTGTGTGATTGAGGTTTTAATGTTTTGGGTGAGATCACCATGGATGAAGGAATAAGGAGGGGCAAGAGCCTAATCTTGGGGATGCCCAAGGCACCCCAAGGTAATATTCAAGGACTCCCAAGCAACTAAGCTTGGGGATGCCCCGGAAGGCATCCCCTGTTTCTTCTAACGACCATCGGTAATTTTACTTGGAGCTATATTTTTATTGGTCACATGATATGCGTAAATCTTGGAGCGTCGTGTGCTTTTTATTTTACTTTTAATAATGCACCATGCTGGTATGAGATAGTCGTTGGTTGATTTATAGAATGCTCTTTGCACTTCACTTATATCTTTTGAGTATGGCTTTATAGAATGCTTCATGTGCTTCACTTATATCATTTGAAGTTTGGATTGCCTGTTTCTCTACACATAGAAAACCGCCATTTGTAGAATGCTCTTTTGCTTCACTTATATTTGTTAGAGCGTGGGCAAATCTTTTGTAGAAAGAATTAAACTCTCATGCTTCACTTATATCTATTTAGAGAGTCAACAGGAATTGGTCATTCACATGGTAAGTCATAAAATCCTACATAAAACTTGCAGATCACTGAATATGATATGTTTCATTCCTTGCAATAGTTTTGCGATATAGAGATGGTAATATGTGGGAGGTACTAGTGAATGATTGTGGTTTAGTAAGAATATTGGCGTTAAGGTTTGTGATTCCCGAAGCATGCATGTATGGTCTCCCGTTATGCGATGAAGTTAGAGCATGATCTATTTTTGATTGTCTTCCTTATGAGTGGTGATCGGGGATGAGCGATGGTCTTTTCCTACCAATCTATCCCCCTAGGAGCATGCGTATTAGTACTTTGCTTTGATGGCTAATAAAACTTTTGCAATAAGTATGTGAGTTCTTTATGACTAATGTTGAGTCCATGGATTATACGCACTCTCACCCTTCCATCATTGCTAGCCTCTTTGGTACCGTGCATTGCCCTTTCTCACCTCGAGAGTTGGTGCAAACTTAGTTGGTGCATCCAAACCCTGTGATATGATACGCTCTATCACACATAGGCCTCATTATACCTTCCGCAAAATAGCCACCATACTGATACGTCCATTTTGCATCATGTTTTCCTACTGTTAATTATGATGTTTTTATGCATAATAATGCTTTTTGGAGTAATTCTAATGCCTTTTCTCTCATAATATGCAAGGTACACAGAAAGAGGGAGAATTCCGGCAGCTGGAAATCTGGACCTGAAAAAGTTACGTCAGGTTACCTATTCTGCACAACTCCAAATGAGGTGAAACTTTACGGGGATTTTTTACCGAATAAATGAGAAATATTGGAGCCAATAAGTACCAGAGGGGGGCCCACCAGGTGGGCACATCCCACCTGGGCGCGCCAGGGAGCCCAGGCGCGCCCTGGTGGGTTGTGCTCCCCTCGGCCCACCTCCGGTGCCCATCTTCTGGTATATAAGTCATTTTGACCTAGAAAAAATAAGGAGAGGACTTTCGGGGCAGAGCGCCGCCGTCTCGAGGCGGAACTTGGGCAGGAGCACTTTTGCCCTCCGACAGAGCGATTCCGCCGGGGGAACTTCCCTCCCGGAGGGGGAAATCATCGTCATCATCATCACCAACAACTCTCCCATCTTGGGGAGGGCAATCTCCATCAACATCTTCAACAGCACCATCTCCTCTCAAACCCTAGTTCATCTCTTGTGTTCAATCTTTGTACCGGAACTATAGATTGGTACTTGTGGGTGACTAGTAGTGTTGATTACATCTTGTAATTGATTACTATATGGTTTATTTGGTGGAAGATTATATGTTCAGATCCAATATGTTATTTAATACCCCTCTGATCTTGAGCATGATTATCATTTGTGAGTAGTTACTTTTGTTCTTGAGGTCACGGGAGAAATCATGTTGCAAGTAATCATGTGGACTTGATATGTGTTCGATATTTTGAGAGTATGTGTGTTGTGATTCCCTTAGTGGTGTCATGTGAGCGTCGACTACATGACACTTCACCATATTTGGGCCTAAGGGAATGCATTGTGGAGTAGTTATTAGATGATGGGTTGCGAGAGTGACAGAAGCTTAAACCCTAGTTTATGCGCTATTGCGTAAGGGACCGATTTGATCCAAAGTTTAATGCTATGGTTAGAATTTATTCTTAATACTTTTCTCATAGTTGCGGATGCTTGCGAGGGGGTTAATCATAAGTAGGAGGTTTGTTCAAGTAAGAACAACACCTAAGCACTGGTCCACCCACATATCAAATTATCAAAGTAGCGAACACAAATCAAACCAACATGATGAAAGTGACTAGATGAAATTCCCATGTACCCTCAAGAACACTTTGGTTTTCATAAGAGACCATTTTGGCCTGTCCTTTGCCTCAAAAGGATTGGGATACCTTGCTGCACTTTTGTTACTATTATTGCTACTTGCTCGTTACAAATTACCCTGCTATCAAACAACTCAGTTACTTACAATTTCAGCACTTGCAGACATTACCTTGCTGAAAACCGCTTGTCATTTCCTTCTGCTCCTCGTTGGGTTTGACACTCTTACTTATTGAAAAGGCTACAATTGATCCCATATACTTGTGGGTCATCAAGACTATTTTCTGGCGTCATTGCCGGGGAGTGAAGCGCTTTTGGTAATTGGAAATTGGTAAGGAAAAATTATTACTACGTGCTGAAATTTATTGTCACTTGTTACTATGGAAAACAATCCTTTGAGGGGTTTGTTCGGGGTATCTTCACCTCGAACGGAACCACAATTGGTTACCCCTCAACCTACTACACCTACTGAAAATATTGAATATGAAATTCCTTCGGGTATGATAGAACAACTGCTAGCTAATCCTTATGCAGGAGATGGAACCGAACATCCTGATATGCACTTGATATATGTGGAAGAAATTTGTGGATTGTTTAAGCTTGCAGGTTTACCCAGGGATGAAGTTAAGAAGAAGGTTTTCCCTTTATCTTTAAAGGGAAAGGCATTGGCATGGTATAGGCTATGCGATGATATTGGATCTTGGAATTGGAATCGATTGAAATTGGAGTTTCACCAAAAAAATTATCCTATGCATCTAGTTCATCGTGACCGGAATTACATATATAATTTTTGGCCTCATGAAGGAGAAAGTATCGCTCTAGCTTGGGGGAGGCTTAAGTCAATGTTATATTCATGCCCCAATCATGATCTCTCAAGAGAAATTATTATTCAGAATTTTTATGCTCGGCTTTCTCGTGGTGATCAATCCATGCTTGATACTTCTTATACTGGTTCCTTTATGAAGAAGACCATTGAATTCCGGTGGGATCTTTTAGAAAGAATTAAACGCAACTCTGAAGATTGGGAACTCGACGAAGGTAAAGAGTTAGGTATTAAGCTTAAGTATGATTGTGTTAAATCTTTTATGAATACCGATGCTTTTCAAAAGTTTAGCACTAAATATGGACTTTACTCTAAGATAGTAGCCTCCTTTTGTGAATCATTTGCTACTCATGTTTATCTCCCCCAGGAGAAGTGGTTTAAATATCACCCACCTATTAAAAAGGAAATTAAAGAACCTGTACCACCTAAAGAGGAAACTATTATTTATAATGTTGATTTAGTTGTTCCTACTGCTTATATTGAGAAACCACCTTTCCCTGTTAGGATAAAGGAACATACTAAAGTTTCAACTGTGGTCAACAAAAGTTATATTAGAACACCTAAACCTGATGAACAAATCAAAGTAGAACCTAGTGTTGCTATGGTTAAGGATCTCCTGGAAGAAAATATAGATGGGCATGTTATTTACTACTGTAATAAAGCTACTAGAATTGTCAAACTTGATAAGTCAGATATTCGTAGACCCGTTGTTGGCATGCCCGTTGTCTCTATTAAAATAGGAGATCACTGCTATCATGGTTTATGCGACATAGGTGCTAGCGTGAGTGCTATTCCCTTTACCTTATATCAAGAAATTATGAATGACATAGCACCCGCTGAGATAGAAGACATAGATGTTACTATTAAACTTGCAAATAGAGACACCATATCACCAACTGGGATTGTTAGAGATGTTGAAGTCTTGTGTGGGAAAATAAAATATCCTACTGATTTTCTTGTTCTTGGTTCCCCACAAGATGATTTTTGTCCCATTATCTTTGGTAGACCTTTCTTGAACACCGTTAATGCTAAAATAGATTGTAAGAAACAAACTATCGGTGTCAGTTTTGGTGATGAGTCTCATGAGTTTAACTTTTCCAAGTTTAGTAGAAAACCTCATAAAAAAGAATTGCCTAGTAAGGATGAAATAATTGGTCTTGCTTCTATTGCTGTGCCTCCTACTGATCCTTTAGAACAATATCTACTAGACCATGAAAATGATTTACATATGCATGAAAGAAATGAAATAGATGAGATTTTCTTTGAACAACGTCCTCTGCTTAAACACAATTTGCCTATTGAAACTCTAGGAGGTCCTCCTCCACCTAAAGGTGATCCTGTGTTTGAATTAAAACAATTGCCAGACACTTTGAAATATGCTTATCTTGATGAGAAAAAGATATATCCTGTTATTATTAGTGCTAACCTTTCAGAACATGAAGAAGAAAGACTATTGAAAGTTCTAAGGAAGCACCGAGCTGCTATTGGATATACTCTTGATGATCTTAAGGGCATTAGTCCCACTCTATGTCAGCACAAAATTAATATGGAACCTGATGCTAAACCCGTTGTTGATCACCAACGTCGGCTAAATCCGAAGATGAAAGAAGTGGTAAGAACGGAAATATTAAAACTTCTGGAAGCAGGTATAATCTATCCTATAGCTGATAGTTGGTGGGTAAGTCCTGTTCATTGTGTCCCTAAGAAGGGAGGAATTACTGTTGTTCCTAATGATAAAAATGAAGTCATCCCACAAAGAATTGTTACAGGCTATAGAATGGTAATCGTTTTAGAAAATTAAACAAAGCAACTAGAAAATATCATTACCCTTTGCCTTTTAATGATCAAATGCTAGAAAGATTGTCAAAGCACACACATTTTTGTTACCTTGATGGATATTCTGGTTTTTCACAAATACCTGTTTCTCAACCTGATCAAGAAAAGACCACTTTCACTTGTCCCTTTGGAACTTATGCTTATAGACGTATGCCTTTTGGTTTATGCAATGCACCTGCTACCTTTCAAAGATGTATGACTGCTATATTCTCTGACTTTTGTGAAAAGATTGTTGAGGTTTTCATGGATGACTTTTCTGTTTATGGGAAGTCTTTTGATGATTGTTTAAGCAATCTTGATCAAGTTTTGCAGAGATGTGAGCAAATAAATCTTGTCTTGAATTGGCAGAAGTGCCACTTTATGGTTAATGAAGGTATTGTTTTGGGCCATAAAATTTCTGAAAGAGGTAATGAGGTGGACAAAGCTAAGGTTGATGCAATTGAGAAAATGCCATGTCCTAAAGATATCAAAGGTATTCGTAGTTTCCTTGGTCATGCTGGTTTCTATAGGAGATTTATCAAAGACTTTTCTAAAATTTCTAGGCCTCTTACAAATCTTTTGCAAAAGGATACTCCTTTTGTTTTTTATGATGATTGTTTAGAAGCCTTCGAAACACTCAAGAAAGCCTTAATTACTGCACCTATTATTCAACCACCTGATTGGAACTTGCCTTTTGAAATTATGTGCGATGCTAGTGATTATGCTGTTGGTGCTGTTCTAGGACAAAGAGTTGATAAGAAACTAAATGTTATCCATTATGCTAGTAAAACTCGAGACAGTGCCCAACGAAATTATGCTACTACTGAAAAAGAATTCTTAGCAGTTGTGTTTGCTTGTGATAAATTTAGATCCTACATTGTTGATTCTAAAGTGACTGTTCACACCGATCATGCTGCTATAAAATATCTTATGGAAAAGAAAGATGCTAAACCTAGACTCATTAGGTGGGTTCTCTTGCTACAAGAATTTGATTTGCATATTACTGATAGAAAAGGAGCAGAGAATCCCGTAGCTGATAACTTGTCTAGGCTTGAAAATGTCCTTGATGACCCACTACCTATTGATGATAGCTTTCCTGATGAGTAGTTAGCTGCAATAAATGTTTCTAATAACACTCCTTGGTATGCTGATTATGCTAATTACATTGTTGCTAAATATTTACCACCTAGCTTTACATACCAACAAAAGAAAAAAATCTTCTATGATTTAAGACATTACTTTTGGGATGACCCACATCTTTATAAAGAAGGAGTAGATGGTATTATTAGACGTTGTGTACCTGAGCATGAACAGGGACAAATCCTACGAAAATGTCACTCCGAAGCTTATGGAGGACATCATGCGGGAGACAGAACTTCTCATAAGGTATTGCAATCTGGTTTTT
Source organism: Thinopyrum elongatum (assembly GCA_011799875.1). Lineage (NCBI taxonomy): Eukaryota > Viridiplantae > Streptophyta > Magnoliopsida > Poales > Poaceae > Thinopyrum > Thinopyrum elongatum. The sequence goes on from CM022297.1 coordinate 125,073,413, forward strand.
ATTGGCCTACTCTCTTCAAGGATGCCCGTAAGTTCGTCTTATCTTGTGATGAATGTCAAAGAATAGGTAATATCGGTAAGCGTCAAGAAATGCCTATGAATTATTCTCTTGCTGTTGAACCATTTGATGTTTGGGGATTTGATTTCATGGGACCTTTTCCTTCCTCTAATGGGTATACTCATATTTTGGTTGCTGTTGATTATGCTACTAAGTGGGTAGAAGCTATTCCAACCAGTAGTGCTGATCACAACACCTCTATTAAAATGCTTAAGGAAGTTATTTTCCCAAGGTTTGGGGTCCCTAGATATTTAATGACTGATGGTGGTTCACACTTTATTCATGGTGCTTTCCGTAAACTGCTTGCCAAGTATGATGTTAACCATAGAATTGCATCACCCTATCATCCTCAGTCTAGTGGTCAAGTTGAACTTAGCAATAGAGAAATAAAATTAATCTTGCAAAAGACTGTCAATAGGTCTCGAAAGAATTGGTCTAAGAAATTAGATGATGCACTTTGGGCTTATAGAACAGCATATAAAAATCCTATGGGTATGTCTCCTTATAAAATGGTTTATGGAAAAGCTTGTCATTTGCCTCTTGAGTTAGAACATAAAGCATATTGGGCAATTAAAGAACTCAACTATGATTTCAAACTTGCCGGTGAAAAGAGGTTATTTGATATTAGCTCATTAGATGAATGGAGAACCCAAGCTTATGAAAATGCCAAGTTATTTAAAGAAAAAGTTAAAAGATGGCATGATAAAAGAATCCAAAAGCGTGAGTTCAAAGTTGGAGAATATGTTCTTTTGTACAACTCTCGTTTCAGATTCTTTGCAGGAAAACTCCTCTCCAAATGGAAAGGACCCTATGTTATCGAGGAGGTTTATCGGTCTGGAGCTATCAAAATAAAAAATGCCGAAGGTACTAACCCGAAGGTTGTTAATGGGCAACGAATAAAACATTATATCTCAGGTACGCCCATTAATGTTGAAAGTAATATTATCCAAACTATGACAACGGAAGAACACATAAAAGAGTCATTCCGGAACACTCCAGAATCATGAAAAAGAGGAGGTACGTGATACGGTAAGTAAACGGACTCTGAAAAATCCACAAAAATATTTTTTGTCAGTTTTGGAATATTTAGAAAATTAGGAAAATAAGAAACTATCGGGAAGGTCACCCTGGTGGGCACAAGACACCAGGGCGCGCCTGGCTTGCCAGGCGTGCCCAGGTGGGTTGTGCCCACCTCGGGTACCTTCCGGACTCCGTTTTTCTTCCGTTTGCTTGTTTCCCAAGATAAACAAAAATCTTTATATACCCCTCGAACCTATTGACCTTCGTATCACGGAGAAATCTCTTGTTTTCTTTTCCTTGCTGTTTTCTGATAGATCTAATCCACCATGGCCGCTTCAAGCTCCTCCAAGGACAAGTTCTTCGAGAACGTCATCAACCCATATCTGCGGGAGGTGATGCAGCACCCTCAAGCTATCCAGATGCGTGAGGCAGTGCTCCACATCCATGATGTGCAAGGCCCCATGGGGACTGGATCCATGGAGGCTAGGCTTGAAGCTGTGGAGCAGGACGTTTTCCGGTGCAAGGGGATGGTGGAACGTGGACTCAATGCCAATCACCTCATGATTGCGGACTACACCTGTGATCTCAAGGTGGAGGACAAGTCCATGAATGACATCGTCTTCTCCTTCAACGAGCAAATCAACTTCCTCCAGAGCCAGATCTACGACCTCCAAAACCAAGTCTTTGAATATGAGGCAAGGTTTTAAGGTATGAGTTTGGCTGCTAGTTGCAGGACCCGTGAGACTCACTCCTCCTCTTATAATGGTGAGCCCCTACCATGGAAACCCGAGGACAAGATAGCTTCTACTTCATCATCACCACCACCTCCTTCTTCATCACCAAAACAAAATTGAGTATCGGGTATGGGCACTCCCCTTGGCTTCCGCCAAGCTTGGGGGAGGTGCCCCGGTATCGTATCACCCCCACTATCTTTTGCCTTTACTTTTCTTAGTTCGATCCATGGTTATCTTTTGCTTTAGATGAATAAAAGTTTAGTTCGATCCTTTCTTTTTGAGAGCTTGCTTAGTAATCCATCCTTGTAATCATGTGCGAGATATATAATAAAGTTTAGTTTGAGTTTTTGCTTTCTTTACTTTCATGTTTCAATAAAGAGAAAGGAAATAAATGAAAAAATCATATGCTGATCCTATGGTAGGTGATAACACCACATAAGGAAAAGTATAAGTAGAAAATTTTATTAGAGATTGACAAACATAGCATTAGTCAATGATGCAACTCATGAAAGAATTAATAAGGGAAGAGAAGATTCACATATAAATACACTATCATGGAAATCTTTTGTGATTGTGAGCCCCCATCAAAATATTATATGCCAAAATTGTGGACGTTGGACAAGGAAGACAACTTAATGATTTATGTTTGTTCATATTCACATAGAAGTTATATTGTCATAGATCCTTCAACATGTGGTGCTTGCCCCCCATCTTTGCTAGCCAAAAATTCCACACTAAGTAGAGATACTAATTGTGCATCCAAAAAACCCTTAAACCCAAATCTTATTTTCGAGAGTCCACCATATCTACCTATGGATTGAGTAAGATCCTTCAAGTAAGTTGTCATCGGTGCAATAAGGCAATAAAAATTGCTTCTAAAAGTGTGAGATCATTTAGTGTAAGAGAAAATTGAGCGTTGTACGAACTTGTGATGGTGAAGAATAAAAGCGACAGACTACATAATAAAGGTTGCCATCACAAGGGGCAATATAACGTGACGTTCTTTTGCATTAAGGGGTTGAGCATACAAACAAATAAGCGCATGGCAACCTCTGCTTCCCTCGGCGAAGGGCCTATCTTTTACTTTTATGTATTTACTTTTATGCAAGAGTCAAAGTTCTTCTCTCTTTTCCTTTTATTTTTCTCCTTTGGCAAGCATCATGTGGTGAGGAAAGATCTAGGCACATATGTCCAGTTGAATATGGGCAGCATGAGTTATTATTGTTGACATCACCCTTGAGGTGAATACATTGGGAGGCGAAACTATAAGCCCCTATCTTTCTATGTGTCCGGTTGAAACGTTTTGCTCATGTGTATGCGGTGAGTGTTAGCAATCATAGAAGACTATATGATGGTTGAGTATGTGGACTTGCCTAAAGGCTCTGATACATGACCCTTCCTAAAAAGATGATGAATTGTAGTTGAAAAGTTGACTGAGAACGTAGTTTGTTGGTTTCTAATAGAGTTTATGCTTTATACTTCGATTGTGTGATGAATTGTTACTTATTCATGAGAAGTCTATGATAAAAGTTTTATGTTAAAGTTTGTTGCTGTTATAATAAAATTACATGATGCTTCTATGTCCGTATTTTGTTTTTATCGACACCTCTCTCTCTAAGCATGTGGACATGTTTTTCGATTTCGGTTTTCGCTTGAGGACAAGCGAGGTCTAAGCTTGGGGGAGTTGATACGTCCATTTTGCATCATGTTTTCCTACTGGTATTTATGATGTTTTTATGCATAATAATGCTTTTTGGAGTAATTCTAATGCCTTTTCTCTCATAATATGCAAGGTACACACAAAGAGGGAGAATTCCGGCAACTGGAAATCTAGACCTGAAAAAGCTACGTCAGGCTACCTATTCTGCACAACTCCAAATGAGCTAAAACTTTACGGGGATTTTTTATCGAATAAATGAGAAATATTGGAGCCAATAAGTACCAGAGGGGGCCCACCAGGTGGGCACAACCCACCTGGGCGCGCCAGGGAGCCCAGGCACGCCCTAGTGGGTTGTGCTCCCCTCGGCCCACCTCCGGTGCCCATCTTCTGGTATATAAGTCATTTTGACCTAGAAAAAATAAGGAGAGGACTTTCGGGATGGAGCGCCACCGTATCAAGGCGGAACTTGGGCAGAAGCACTTTTGCCCTCCGGCGGAGCGATTCCGTCGGGGGAACTTCCCTCCCGGAGGGGGAAATCATCGTCATCATCATCACCAACAACTCTCCCATCTTGCGGAGGGCAATCTCCATCAACATCTTCAACAGCACCATCTCCTCTCAAACCCTAGTTCTTCTCTTGTGTTCAATCTTTGTACCGGAACTATAGATTGGTGCTTGTGGGTGACTAGTAGTGTTGATTACATCTTGTAGTTGATTACTATATGGTTTATTTGGTGGAAGATTATATGTTCAGATCCAATATGCTATTTAATACCCCTCTGATCTTGAGCATGATTATCATTTGTGAGTAGTTACTTTTGTTCTTGAGGTCACGGGAGAAATCATGTTGCAAGTAATCATGTGAACTTGATATGTGTTCGATATTTTGATAGTATGTGTGTTGTGATTCCCTTAGTGGTGTCATGTGAACGTCAACTACATGACACTTCACCATATTTGGGCCTAAGGGAATGCATTGTGGAGTAGTTATTAGATGATGGGTTGCGAGAGTGACAGAAGCTTAAACCCTAGTTTATGCGCTATTCCATAAGGGACCGATTGGATCCAAAAGTTTAATGCTATGGTTAGAATTTATTCTCAATACTTTTCTCGTAGTTGCGGATGCTTGCGAGGGGGTTAATCATAAGTAGGAGGTTTGTTCAAGTAAGAACAGCACCTAAGCACCGGTCCACCCACATATCAAATTATCAAAGTAGCGAACACGAATCAAACCAACATGATGAAAGTGACTAGATGAAATTCCCGTGTACCCTCAAGAACACTTTGCTTATCATAAGAGACCATTTTGGCTTGTACTTTGCCTCAAAAGGATTGGGCTACCTTGCTGCACTTTTGTTACTACTATTGCTACTTTCTCGTTACAAATTACCCTGCTATCAAACAACTCAGTTACTTACAATTTCAGCACTTGCAGACATTACCTTGCTGAAAACCGCTTGTCATTTCCTTCTGCTCCTCATTGGGTTCGACACTCTTACTTACCGAAAAGGCTACAATTGATCCCATATACTTGTGGGTCATCACATACCTACCTATTATGGCATTTCCATAGCCATTATGAGATATATTGCCATGCAACTTCCATCATCATCATATACATGACTTGAGCGTTCATTGTCATATTGCTTTGCATGATCGTAAGATAGCTAGCATGATATTTTCATGGTTGTCCGTTTTTTTATATCTTTGCTATGCTAGATCATTGCACATCCTGGTACACCGCCAGAGCCATTCATATAGAGTCATATTTTGTTCTAGTATCGAGTTGTAATATCGAGTTGTAAGTAAATTGATACGTCTCCAACGTATCTATAATTTTTTATTGTTCCATGCTATTATATTATCCATCTTGGATGTTTTATATGCATTTATATGCTATTTTATATTATTTTTGGGACTAACCTATTAACCTAGAGCCCAGTGCCAGTTTCTGTTTTTTCCTTGTTTTTGAGTTTTGCAGAAAAGGAATATCAAACGTAGTCCAAACGAGCTGAAATTTTATGGTGATTTTTCATGGACCAGAAGAAGCCGCCAAAGCACAAGAGTTGGGCAAGAAGAGTCCCGAGTCAACTACAAGGGTGGAGGGTGCGCCCCCCTGCCTTGTCGCTGACTCGTGGACCCCCCTGACGTGAAACCAACGCCAAAAATTCCTATAAATCCAGAAACCCCCAGAAAGAAACCTAGATCGGGAGTTCTGCCGCCGCAAGCCTCTGTAGCCACCAAAAACCAATCGGGAGCCCGTTCCGGCACCCTGCCGGAGGGGGAAATCATCACCGGTGGCCATCTTCATCATCCCGGCGGTCTCCATGACGAGGAGGGAGTAGTTCACCCTCGGGGCTGAGGGTATGTACCAGTAGCTATGTGTTTGATCTCTCTCTCTCTCGTGTTCTTGATATGGCACGATCTTGATGTACCGCGAGCTTTGTTATTATAGTTGGATCATATGGTGTTTTTTCCCTCTACCTTTTGTGATGAATTGAGTTTTACCTTTGAGGTCTCACTATTATCGGATTGAATACTATTATGGATTTGAGAACACTTGATGTATGTCTTGCGTGGGATACCCGTGGTGACAATGGGGTATGCCATTGATTCACTTGATGTATGTTTTGCCACTCAACTCGCGGATGCCCGAGGTGACATTGGGGTAATCTATGCATAGGGGTTGATGCACGTTTTCTTCCTTGTTTCTCCGGTAGAAATCTTGGGGCACTCTTTGAGGTTCTTTATGTTGGATTGAATATTATGAATCTGAAGTTGTTTGATGCATATCATATAATTGACCCACGGTTACTTGTGGTGACATTGGAGTATCTAGGTGACATTAGGGTTGATTGATGTGTGTCATATGGTGTTATTTTACTATGAACTCTAGGGCTGTTTGTGACACTTATAGTAATAGCTCAATGGATTGATCGGAAAGAATAACTTTGAGGTGGTTTCGTACCCTACAAGCAATTTCATCTTATGTTCTCCGCGATAAGAACTTTGGAGTGACTTTTGTCGCATGTTGAGGGATTGCCATATGATCTAATTATGTTATCATTGTTGAGAGAACTTGCACTAGTGAAAGTATGAACCCTAGGCCTTGTTTCTAAGCATTGCAATACCGTTTTTGCTCACTTTTGTTACTAGTTACCTTGCTGTTTTTATATTTTCAGATTACAAAAACCTATATCTATTATCCATACTGCACTTGTATCACCATCTCTTCGCCGAACTAGTGCACCTATACAATTTACCATTGTATTGGGTGTGTTGGGGACACAAGAGACTCTTTGTTATTTGGTTGCAGGGTTGTTTGAGAGAGACCATCTTCATCCTACGCCTCCCACGGATTGATAAACCTTAGGTCATCCACTTGAGGGAAATTTGCTACTGTCCTACAAAACTCTGCGATTGGAGGCCCAACACGAGTCTACAAGAAGAAGGTTGCGTAGTAGACATCAAGCTCTTTTCTGGCGCCGTTGCCGGGGAGGCTAGGTAAGCGGCACTCACATCCCGTCAACGAAGCTCTTTTCTGGCGCCGTTGCCGGGGAGGTGAATGCTTGAAGGTATATCTTTAGATCTTGCAATTGAATCTTTTAGTTTCTTGTTTTATCACTAGTTTAGTCTATAAAAGAATACCACAAAAAAATGGAATTGAGGTTGCCTCATATGATTCATCTTTATCATGTCTTTCTTGAAAATGATGGATCGGAAAATTGTGCCAAAGTGTTAGAAGAAGAATGCAATAAAATGTTTGGCATAAAATCTTTGAATGATGAGCAAGATTGCAATGTTTTTAGTATGAATTCTCTGAATATCCATGATGCTAATGATATGCAAAGCCATAAGCTTTGGGATGCTATGTCTGATGAAGATGATATTTTTAGTCCCCCAAGCTTTTATGAGAATATTTATTATGATGATAGCATGCCTCCTATTTATGATGATTATATTGATGAAAGTGGGTTTGTAAGAGTGTCAACTCTAGGTAGTATTGATCCCACTATTTTGGAGGGTGTTGAATCTTTTCGCAATATTGATAGAAGTGGATTTGGAGAGGTCATGACTTTATTTAGTGATGAATCCACTATTTTGGAAGAGGTTTCAATTGATTATGAGAACAAAGTTGCTATCTATGATGATTATTGTGATGACATGTATGCTAAAAAGAATAATGATAACCATGAAACTTGTCATCATGATTTTAATTTTCAATTGGATTATGCCTCACATGATAGTTATTTTGGTGAGTTTGCTCCCACTACTATTCATGAGAATAAATTTGCTTATGTGGAGAGTAACAAATTTTCTATGCTTGTGGATCATGAAAAGAATGCTTTATGTGATAGTTATATTGTTGAATTCATTCATGATGCTACTGAAAATTATTATGAGAGAGGAACACATGCTTTTACATATTTCAATAATATCAAGTTTCCACTCTATGTGTTGAAAGTTTTGAAGTTGTGCTTGTTTTGCCTTCCTATGCTAGTTGATTCTTGTTCCCATAATTTGTTTTATCAAAAAATCCCTATGCATAGGAAGTGGTTAGACTTAAATGTGTTAGTCATATGCTTCATGATGCTCCCATTATGTTTGAATTCTTATCCTTTATGTGAGCATCATTGAAATCATCATGCCTAGCTAGAAAGGCATTAAAGAAAAGCGCTTGTTGGGAGACAACCCAATATTTACCCCTACCATTTTTGTGTGTTCACATGATTAAGCTACTGTAGTAATCATGTTTTATAGCTTTTGTTTGAATAAAGTGCCAAGTAAAGCCTTTGGGATAGTGTGGTTGATAGTTGACTTGATTCTGTGCAAAAACAGAAACTTTTGCGTCCAGTACAGAAATTCTTATATTTTACTGGAACGTGGAAAACTTCTGAAATTTTTACAGTTTATTTCTATACAAATTTTCTACGTTTTCCTAATTTTTCAGAATTTTTGGACTAACATAAGTATGAGATTAATTCAGATCTTGACAGACTGTTATGTTTTTGACAGATTCTGTTTTCGATGCATAGTTTGCTTGTTTTCTAGTTTCTATGGCTTATATTTCTCAATATAAATTGTATAAATGATAGGTTACAGTAGGTATCATGTGATAAAAATTTTGAATCTTGTCTTGACAGTACCAAAGTGAATGATTTGTTTTATCATACTAACCCATCTCACGAAGTTCCGTTAAGTTTTGTGTGATTGAAGTTTTCAAGTTTTGGGTGAGATATCGATATGAGGAGAATAAGGAGTGACAAGATAATCTTGGGGATGCCCAAGGCACCCCAAGGTAATATTCAAGGAATATCCAAGCAACTAAGCTTGGGGATGCCCCGGAAGGCATCCCCTCATTCCTCTCCAACATTATCGGTAACCTTACTTGGAGCTATATTTTATTCGTCACATGATATGAGTTTTGCTTAGAGCATCATTTTATTTTATTAGGACTTTCTTGATGTTATTTAGAATAATGTTTTGTATATTTTAGTTCAATAAAAAGGTCAAGTATAGCCTTTACCATGCTTATTTTGCATGTCTATATGTTGATGTTTTGAAAACAGAAAGTTTTCTATCATTGTCTGAATTCTTATGGAAAGTAAGAACGTGGTAAAATCTTGAAATTTTTACAAAATGAGTAAAAATAAATTTTATATACTGTTCTAATTTTCCAGAATTTTTGGAGTTAGGTAAGTATGAGTACAATTGCACTCTTTAAAGACTGTCCTGTTTTGACAGATTGCTGTTATTTTTGTATTGTTTGCATATGTTTGCTTGTTTAATGATTCTATTGGAGGATAGGAGTATTAAATATGCAGAGGCATTTAGTATGTAATGTTAAATAATAATTTTAGTGATTTGCTACAGTAGAGAATGATAAGGTTTTGCATTTGATTTATACTAACTCATCTCACGAGTTCTTGTTGTGTTTTGTGTGGATGAAGTTTTTAAGATTTAGGGAAACCGTGATACAAAAGGAATTAAGGAGACACAAAAGCTCAAACTTGGGGATGCCCAAGGCATCCCTAGTTTATATTTCAAGAAGTCTCAAGCATCTAAACTTGGGGATGCCCCGGTTGGCATCCCACCTTTCTTCATCAAGAATTATCGGTTAGTATCGGTTGAGCCTAAGTTTTTTACTTCTTCACATGATGTGTGCTATTCTTAGAATGTCATTTTATTTTGTTTTGCTTGCTGTTTGAATAAAATACTTAAGATCTGAAATTCTTAGATGAGAGGGTCTTCACACAGCTACATAATTATTTGACTACTCATTGATCTTCACTTATATCTTTTTGGAGTAGTTCGTCAGTTGCTCTAGTGCTTCACTTATATCTTTTTAGAGCACGACGGTGGTTTTATTTTGAAGAAATTGATGAACTCTCATGCTTCACTTATATCATTTTGAGAGTCTTAAACAGCATGGTAATTTTCTTAGGTTGTGAATTTAGTCCTAATATGATGGGCATCCAAGAGGGATATAATAAAAACTTTCATATAAAGTGCATTGAATACTATGAGAAGTTTGATTCCTTATGATTGTTTTGAGATATGAGGATGGTGATATTAGAGTCATGCTAGTGAGTAATTGTGGATTGTAGAAATACTTGTGTTGAGGTTTTTGATTCCCGTAGCATGCATGTATGGTGAACCGTTATGTAACGAAGTTGGAGCATGATTTATTTATTGATTGTCTTCCTTATGAGTGGCGGTCGGGGACGAGCGATGGTCTTTTCCTACCAATCTATCCCCCTAGGAGCATGCGCGTAGTACTTTGTTTCGATAGCTAATAGACTTTTTCAATAAGTATGTGAGTTCTTTATGACTAATGTTGAGTCCATGGATTATACGCACTCTCACCCTTCCACCATTGCTAGCCTCTCTAGTACCGCGCAACTTTCGCCCGTACCATACACCCACCGTATACCTTCCTCAAAACAGCCACCATACCTACCTATTATGGCATTTCCATAGCCATTCCGAGATATATTGCCATGCAATTGTAACACCCCTGTGTAATAAGCACTGTGACCTTGTGTTAATCATGCCAAGTCATCATCATTTGCATTGCATGATCACAGTGGTTAAACAACTCATATCAAATTCTGTCATTGGATTCAAATTCATATTTCAGTGGAATTTGAAGTTGCTCAACACCTGCTGGAAAAATGTTCACCATCTGACACAAATTCCATAACATTTATTTGTTAAGGAAAACAACTTCACTCCTTTGCAAATATGGGCAGTAGCATTTAAAACAATGCTATTCCAGTAATTTTTATTGCCAAATTCATTTATGAAAAATACAAATGAATTCTTCTGGTCTCCAAAATATTTGTGGCACTGTCTTTAATCACCAGGGATTTAATGGGACACCTCCCAAATTTTTCCTAAGTGAAATGGTTGCCCAAATAATTCCCTTTCTCTCTCTGTTAATAAATAAAAGCTAAAACAGAAAATAGCAAAAGGGAAAAGGCCTACCTGGGCTTACCTGCAGCCGGCCCAGCCCACTCCCTCACCTACTTCTCCTCCGTGTCGTCGTCTCCGCGCCGACCGCAGCGCGACACCGCGATGCTACAGCGACCGCTGAGATGATAAGGGCGACGCCCTCGGCCTCCCCTCCATCCTCATCCACTTCTTCCCCCTCTCCCTCGCTCTCTCTCGCACACGCGCTCGCGCTCACTCCCCTCTCTCTGACCCGAGCGCGCCCATCACCGTCCTCCGTCATCACCGCGGCCACCGGCGGCCTCGTGCCCGTTGACCCTGTCTGCGAGCTTCGCCGGGGTCGACTCCTTCTCCTGGTGGCCCTAGCTGGAGCCGGAGAGCCCTGCAACGCCGTTCCCCCTTCGTCTGCATCTCCGGCCACCGCGACGCCATCGCCGCGATTCCCCACCGATCTGCAGCTACTAACCTGTTGCCGGCCTTTCTTGAGCCTCCCGGTGAGCTCCTGCACCTCTCCCTTCCCCGCTTGGGCTCGCTCTCGAGCTGCAGCTGTTGCCGCCATTTTTGCTGTAGCTTGCCGCCGCCGAGCACCTCGCCGCCGCAGTCACGACGAGCAAAGCTCGTGTTCGAGCACTCCAACGTGCTCCTGGTGCGCCCAGGAAGCCGTAGAGCCCCTCAGTGCCGCTAGCCGTGCACCCTAGCCCCGGCTCCGTCCTTGCCCGATTCCGGCCGTCCGCTGCGATCGTTGCCGCCGTCGTTTCCAGCCACCTCCGGCCCGGAGACCGCCACCGTTGGATGCGTGCTGCAACACCCGTTCGAACGTAAGAAAGAGGACACGAAATGATGCACTGTAGTGCAATTCCGACCCTCGCCGTAGTTCGCCGCCGCGTCTGGAGCCCGCCGGAGCAGCTCCGGCGCCGGCGCTGACCTCGCAGGCCGTGGGGCCCGCCCAAAGAGGCTGCCAGTGGGCCCCAACGCCTCTATTGACCACATTGACCACGATCAATGTGGTTACTGTACCCCCTGTAGCTGACATGTGGACCCCCTTTGTTAATTAGACTAATTAGGCTTTTAAATTAATAAGTTAATTAACCAGACACTGACATGTGGGGCCCAGCGCTTTTCAACCCGAAAGGCATTCGTATAAAACAATACGTACCACATGTGGTGATAAACGCGGTTTTCTCTTCATCTTCCTTCGTCATGAAGATTTGATGGTATCCTGAGTAGGCGTCAAGGAACTACAACAAGTCGCACCAGGCAGTGGAGTCCACGATCTGGTCGATGCATGGCAAGGGGAAAGGATCCTTTGGACAGGCTTTATTGATGTCTGTATAATCAATGCACAGCCTCCATTTCCCGTTTGCCTTGCGCACCACCACCGGATTAGCCAACCATGTTGGGTGGAGCACTCCTTTGACCAAGCCTGCTGCTTCTAACTTCCTAATTTCTTCAATGATGAACTCTTGCCGCTCCAAATCTTGCTTCCTGACCTTCTACTTGACGGGCCGCGCATGAGGACAGACAGCAAGATGGTGCTCAATCACCTCCCTGGGAACGCCGGGGATGTCAGATGCTTGCCATGCAAACACATCGACATTCGCCCGCAGGAAGGCGATGAGCGCGCCTTCCTATTTGCTGTCGAGGGTGGAGCTTATAGTAAAAGCCCCGCCCGTGTCGTCCTCCTTGACGGGCACCTTCTTAGTTTCTGGTGGTGCTGCCTTTGATTTCTTGCTCTTGCCGGTGGAGCTCTCTGGCACGTCCTCAACGGGAGCGCAGCACTCTGAAGAGGCGCGCTTGCCGAAGTGGGTGCATGAGGTCTTGCCGGAAGAGGTCTTGTCGGGAGAGGTCTTGCCGGTCTTCTTCCCTCCCGGAGCTTCAGCGGCAGGAGCAAGTGCCTTGGCGGCAGTTGCTGCAACTGCCTCTCGGTAGAGTTGGTCAGCGCAGATGAGCGTGTCTTTCTTGTCGGAGTGGATGGTGATGATGCTCATTGGTTCGGGCATCTTCAACGTATTGTAAGCGTAATGTGATGCCGCCATGAACTTGGCCAGCGTTGGGCGGCTGAGGATCCCATTATAGGGCAAGGGGATCTTGGCAACATAAAAAACGATCTTCTCCGTCCTATAGTTCAGCTCGCCACCAAATGTAACTGGTAGCGTAATCTTGACCTTTGGCTGACTCCTTCCTGGGTTGACCCCTTGAAATTTGCCTGTCTCTTCGAGATCTCCATCAGGAATTTGCAGCCTCTTGATCACAGTGGGCGAGATCAAGTTCAAACCGGCCCCACCATCAACTAACACTTTTGTCACCTTGAGGTTGCGTATCGTTGGTGAAACCAACAATGGCAAACACCCGACCGTCGTTGTGCGATCAGGGTGATCCTCAGCGTCAAAAATGATAGGCGTATTGGACCATTTCAGCGGCTTCTGGGCATCGAACGATGGCTCTGCCGCATTGATCTCTCGCGCCCACTATTTCAGTTGGCGGTGAGAGGCGTGCAATGAGGCGCCACCGTCAACGCACATGGCCTCTGTAGCTTTCCGGAACACGTGCTCGCTGGACTCGTCATCCTCATCATGATCATCATCTCCCTCTTTCTTGTCGCGGCCCCGAGCGGGCCTCTCTGGTTGCTTATCCTTGCCGCGGCGACCCCCTCGGCCGCCACTCTTCTTGCTGGACCCCTCAGCACCGTCCTAGCTTTTCTCCTTGTCTCGCCTTTCATACTCAGCTTTCTGCTTCTCTACAAGCTGCTCAACTTGCCGGCAGTTCTGGAGGTCATGGCCCTTGGTGCGATGGATCTTGCAATACTGCTTGTCGGAGCCCTCTGGCTTGTCGGCAGCCGCCAAGGCCTGCCAGGTGGCGCACCCGGCAACCTCCTTGCCGGGGTCGTCAACCTTGGCCTTCTTGGCGGTGCCGGGGTTACCGGATTCCTCGACGGCAAGCACGGTTTTACCCTTGCGCTTCCTGTTGCGCCGTCGGCCCTTCTTTGCCGGGGCGGCGACGTCTTCATCTGCGGAGTCACTTTCTGCGCCGGCATCTTCGCCGGGATACTTCCGTCCTTCTTCAGCCCGAGCACATCTATCAGCCAAAACATAAAGCTCGGCAACATCTCTAACCTTGTTCATTGCCAGCTCTTCACGCATCTTGCGGTTCCGCACATTTTGATGAAATGCGCTGATAATGGCGGCAGGATGAACATCCGGGATGTTGTACTGCACACGGCTGAACCTCTGTATGTATTTGCGCAAGCATTTGCCATCTTTATGGGGGATGATATGCAAATCACTTGCCTGGCCAGGAGCTTGGTGGCCTCCAGTAAAGGCGCCAACAAACTCGTGACCCAGATCCGACCAAGAAGAGATGGAATCCTCTGGCAGGTGCATCAACCACGACCTGACATTGGGCTTGAGTACCAACGGGAAGTAGTTGGCGAGTACCTTGTCGTCTCGAGCCCCGACAGCTTGCATTGCAATGGTATAGATGCTCAGGAACTCCGACGGGTGAGTCTTGCCATCGTATTTCTCTCCGACCTTAGGCTTGAACGTGCGGTGAGTGGGCCACTAGAATCACCGCAGCCCACGGGTAAAAGCTGGACAACCCACCTCGTAAGGTAAGTTACCAGAATCCCCCGATGTAGGCCGATCTACAGTGGGGCCTGCGCGCCTATCAGACTGATGGCGCGCTTCTCGTCGCCGCTCGATAGTGGTTCGAGCGTCTTCCTTGACTCGCTCTCGAAGAACTTGACGTTGATTGCGGCGGGCTCGTGGGTCAGACGACGCTGTGGAACCGTTGTCACAGGCCTCGACCTGACAAGCCAGCGGCTGCTGTTACTGCCGTGGAGGAGGGGAGTGCACCGTGGTCACAGCACCTCCGACCCTTCCGCCATCGGCATGCGCCGGCTCGACAGAGCGCCGGCACGAGGGCCCTGCCTGCTACGGTCCATCTCTATTGGCGAAGCCGACAAGGCTCCGAATGGTAGCTCTCCACTCGTCGAGCTTCTCCGCAGCAGGAGGGAAATCTAGAAGCAACTGTACGCGCGCAAACGCTTCTGTTGGCGTGGGCGGCGGTGATAGCTGCGTGGATCGTGAAGCGCTCTGACTTCTAACCACGTTAGAAGGAGCTCTATCATGGTCCCGCGGCCGTGCGCCATTTCAACCAGCGTCTTGGCGTGCATGCTGGCCCGGCACATCTCGAGAATGATGCAAAGGGGTCCTTCCATGGGAACGCTCATGATCACCCACGCCGCGGAGCTGCTCATCGCGCACGACCTGGGAAGGCCACGGCGCATGCGCCGGCGGGGGCGTCTTGGAGGTCGTCCTTCCGCCCCTGGGGTTCGCCGCGCCACCCATAGACAGCACGGCTCCTTCCTTGGACCTGGCGACGTGCGGGTCATCGCCGCTCGCGTGGCTCTGATCACCGGAGCGTCGTGGAAGCCCGTGGCCTTCACCCACGTCCATCCCGTCGTCCGTCCTCGCTGGTGCGGGCAGATCGACCGGAGATGAACCAATCACCACGATGCTCTTTATCTTTGGAGACATGACGATGAAGATGTTGAAGAAGTCGACGTGCTGACGCCTAGATCAGGTTCATACAACCTCTCTCCCCCTACCTGGCGCGCCAAAGATGTCGGGGAAACGATACCTATGGGATCGAGTGGATCCCTTCTACGGTTTGGCAGGGAGGAGGGGCGCACAAAGAGCAGATCTAACGATCAACACGATGAATTTTTACCCAGGTTCGGGCCGCTGAGAGGCGTAAAACCCTAGTCCTGCTTTGAGTGTATATTGAGTGTTCTTGAGCTTCGGCTAGCTGCTACGCATGCAAACTGGGCCGGAAAGTCCAAAAGTCCCTCCCTGTATCACCTTGGGCCTCCTTTTATACCAAGGGGCTACTACAGTGGCGTACAGGCATACAGGAGGTGTAAAGTGCTACAGTGCATGTGCTTATCTCTGCCGTCTTAGGACAAGTGCATTAAATGCGCTGCTTACGTGCCCTATAACTTTATCGGGGACGGAAATAGAGCTCGTCCCATCCATCACCGCCTCACCCTGTCTTGACATGCACCCAAGATGACGAGGCATGCAAATGCCAAGCTGACTGGCTAGCCGCTGCGCTGGAGCGGTGGCAGGATCATCACAAAGATCTGCATGCCACCACGCAGGTGCTTGCCTGGTTGGCTCGCTAATTGCCGTGCCGGGACGGTGGCAGGGCGGCGGAGCCTTGTCGTGCGTGAGCCTTGCCGTGGCCTCGCAATCGCCCCCGGCAAGAGTCTTGCCGGGGCCTCGCAGTCGTCCCCGGCAAGAACCTTGCTGGGAACTTCACCTTCTGGTCTTCATGAAGATCTGCATGCCACCAGTCTTCACAAAGGTCTGCATGCTACTACGCATGTGCCCCTGAGTCTTGGTCTTGACGTTGTCGATGTGTCAGAGCTCTCAACCTCAAGGGTGGTGGTCTTGCTGAGGCTTCGCAAACCATCCCGGCAAGGGGCTTGCCGGGGCTCGCAAATCACCCCGGCAAGAATCTTTGCCGGGGGCTCTCTGATTACTGGCTCGGATGCCGCCTTGGTCGTCTTGTATTTTGCCTCCAACTGCCCCCGCTAAGCCTCGCCGCAGGTGCGGCTGCAACTGCCCATGCACAAGTAAGGGGTACCAAAGGGCCCAAACTTTAGTACACCGACACTAGAGGCCATATCAAGCATTCAAACTACTTGGAACTCAAAGAATTCAACATGCAAGCGCATTAACAACAGCACCAAGAGTAGCTAATTATTCAAAATATAAACCACAAAAACAAAAACTAATTGGAGCAATGGAGGAGTCATATACCAAGTAGCAACCCCCCAAAATAGTTTCTGAAACGGAGCTCCGAGCAAAGAGATCAAAATCCACGGGTTTGAGAGCAAGAACACGAGAGAGAAAGCAATGGTGATTTTTTTCTGGAGGTAGGAGATGACATGGGCTAAAGGGATAAGTGAGAGGGGCCATGTGGGGCCCACCACCCACCAGGGCGCGCCTGGGGTGGCTGGCGCGCCCTAGTCTCTTGTGGGCACCAGGGGCACCCCCCCTCTGATGTTATTTGTACCAGAAATTCAGAAATATTCAGAAAAAATCATGTTTAAATTTTAGGACATTCTGAGCACATTTATTTTTGGGCACCTTTTTATTGCACGAAAAAAACAGAAAACAAGATAAACATGGCATTTTATTTTATTTAACTAAGAAAAACAAAAAACAAAAGGTAAAGACAGAAGGTTGTGCCTACTAAATTCAACAACTTCACACCTCTAAAAAATGATCCATTAATAAGGTTGATCAAGTCTTATTAACAACCACTTTCGATTAACATGAACCCGAAGAACTTTCGTAAAACACTAAGTTACCTCAACGGGGATATGCATATCGCCAACAATAAGTATTTCATATTTCTTTTTGGCAGTAGGTAGAGGAAGTTGAAAACTTCCAATACTAAGTGTCGGAGACTTTTCAATAACATTAATACCATTGAATTGGAATTGTTTCTTCGGAAAATGCACCGTATGCTCATTACCATTGATATGAAAAGTGACTTTGCTTTTATTGCAATCTATAGCAGCCCCTGCAGTATTCAGAAAGGGTCTACCATGGATAATCGACATGTTGTCATCCTTGGGCATCTCAAGTATAACAAAGTCTGTTAAGATAGTAACATTTGCAACAACAACGGGCACATCCTCACAAATACCGATTGGTATTGCAGTTGATTTGTCAGCCATTTGCAAAGATATTTCAGTAGGTGTGAGTTTATTCAAATCAAGTCTTTTATATAAAGAGAAAGTCATAACACTAACACCAGCTACTAGATCACACAAAGCAATTTTGACATAATTTCTTTTGATGGAGCAAGGTATAGTTGGTATTCCCAGATCTCCAAGTTTTTTAGGTACTCCATCCTTAAAAAGAATAATTAGCAAAAATAGTGGAGATTTTAGCTTCATGTATTTTTCTTTTATTAGTGATAATGTCTTTCATGTATTTTGCATAAGGGGCCATCTTTAAAATATCAGTCAAGCGAGTACGCAAAAAGACTGGCCTAAGCATTTCAGCAAAGCGTTCAAATTCTTCATCATCCTTCTTCTTAGAAGGTTTAGGTGGAAATGGCATGGGTTTCTGAACCCAAGGCTCTCTTTCTTTACCATGTTTTCTAGCCACAGTCTCGTTTATCATAACGTTTATTTTTGGGTTGTGGGTTATCAAGATCAACATCAGGTTCTATTTCAACATCATTTTTGGTTCTTTTTCATTTTCTGGTTGAGCATCTTTATGAACATCATCATTATCATTTTCATTATCATTAGGTGACTGTTCATTACCAGATTGAGTTTCAGCATCAGAAACAGAAACATCATTGTTATCTTCAGAAGGTTTTTCTATCTCAGGTTCACTAGAGGTATGCAAAGTCCTATCATTTTTCTTTTTCTTTTTCTTTTTAAAAGGACTAGGTGCATCAGTATTAACTCTTTGAGAGTCTTGTGGAATTCTTTTAGGGTGTCCCTCTGGATAAAGTGGTTCCCGAGTCATTTTGCCTCCTCTAGCTGCTACTCTAACAACATAATCATTGATATTATTATTCATTTCATTTAGCAATTTACTTTGAGATTTAGCAACTTGTTCTAACTGGGTTTGAACCATAGAGGCATGTTTTCCTAAACTTCTAACATCATTAGAATTCTAAACAACAAGTCAGTCAAGCGAGCAATCATATCAGAACTTTGTTTCAATTGTTTCATAACATTTGCGTTGAAGTGATCTTGTTTCCTAATGTAGTTGTCAAATTCATATAAGCATTGACTAGGATGTTTATTTAAGGGATGTCACCTTCATCAAACTTTAATAAAGAATTTACCTCTACCACCTGCGGTGGTGGTGTGTCAAGACCATGTATTTCTTCAATAGGTGGTAAATTCTTAACATCCTCAGCTTTAATACCTTTCTCTTTCATACATTTCTTTGCCTCTTGCATATCTTCAGGACTGAGAAATAAGATACCCCTCTTCTTCGGAGTGGGTTTAGGTGGTGGTTCAGGAAGTGTCCAATCATCATAATTTTTTAATATATTATTCAATAATTCTTCAGCTTGTTCAACAGTTTGTTCCCTGAAAACACAACCAGCACAACCATCTAGGAAGTCCCTAGAAGCATCGGTTAGTCCATTATAGAAGATATCAAGTATTTCATTTTTATTAAGAGGATGATCAGGCAAAGCATTAAGTAATTGGAGAAGACTCCCCCAAGCTTGTGGGAGACTCTCTTCTTCAATTTGCACAAAGTTAAATATTTCCTGTAAGGCAGCTTGTTTCTTATGAGCAGGAAAGTATTTTTCAGAGAAGTACTAAATCATATCCTCGGAACTACGAACACAACCAGGAGAAAGAGTATTTTACCATATCTTAGCATCACCCTTTAATGAGAATGGAAATAATTTGAGAATATAGTAGTAACGAATTTTCTCATCATGAGCAAAAAGGGTGGCTATATCATTTAATTTAGTAAGATGTGCCACTACAGTTTTCAGTTTCATAGCCATGGAAAGGGTCAGATTCAACCAGAGTAATTAACTCTGGACGACATAGAATCCATAATCCTTATCAATAATAAATATAGGTGAGGTAGCAAACTTAGGATCACATTTCATTCTAGCATCCAATGATTTTTCTTTCAACTTGCATAATAATTTCTTAAGATCATCTCTATCTTTGCAAGCAAGAAAGTTTCTAGCTACCTCTTCATCCATAACATACACTTCAGGTATCTTAGGCATTTCAGTTCTAGGAGTGCTAGGTCTAATAGGTGTTTCATAATTTTCAGTTTCAAAGACTTCATCAGTTTCAGTAATTTCATCAGCTTCAGCATGCTCAATATCTTTAGCTCTAGCAATTTGTTCATCAAGAAATTCACCTAGTGGCACATTATGATCAAGCAAGGTACTAGCATCATCATAAATATCATTCATAGTAGAAGTAGCATCATCAATAACTTGCGACATATCAGGATTAACAGCATGTGGCGATGTTGCAAGTCTATTCAAAACAGAAGGTGAATCAAGTGCAGAGCTAGATGGCAGTTCCTTACCTCCCCTCGTCTTAGAGGGAACGATCTTGGTTCTTGGATCTTTCATATTCTTCATAGTGATAAATAGATATATATCCCAAGTGACTCAACAAATATAGCTATGCTCCCCGGCAACGGTGTCAGAAAAAGGTCTTGATAACCCACAAGTATAGGGGGTCGCAACAGTTTTCGAGGGTAGAGTATTCAACACAAATTTATTGATTCGACAAAAGGGGAGCCAAAGAATATTTGTAAGTATTAGCAGTTGAGTTGTCAATTCAACCACACCTGGATATTAAATATCTGCAGCAAAGTAATTAGTAGCATAGTAATATGATGATTTGATAGTTGTAGTAACGATAGCAGTGGTAACGGTAACAACAGTAACAGTTTTGTAGCAGCTGGAACAGTAGCAATAGCAATAGTAATTTAGCAAGACCAATATGTGGAAAACAAGTAGGCATTGGATCGGTGAATTCTTTGGATGATATTCATCATATAACAGTCATAACCTAGGGCAACACAGAACTAGCTCCAGTTCATATATTAATGTAGGCATGTATTCCATAAATAGTCATACGTGCTTACGGAAAAGAACTTGCATGACATCTTTTGTCCTACCCTCCCGTGGCAGCGGGGTCCATAAGGAAACTAAGGGATATTAAGGTCTCCTTTTAATAGAGAACCGGGACAAAGCATTAACACATAGTGAATACATGAACTCCTCAAACTATGGTCATCACCGGAAAGTATCCCAATTACTGTCACCCTGGGGTTTACGGATCATAACACGTAATAGGTGCATATGACTTGCAAGATCGAATCTAGAACATAGATATAATGGTGAAAACATAAACGGTTCAGATCTGAAATCATGGCACTCGGGCCCTAGTGACAAGCATTAAGCATAGCAAAGTCATAGCAACATCAATCTCAGAACATAGTGGATACTAGGGATCAAGCCCTTACAAAACTAACTCGATTACATAATGAATCTCATCCAACTCCTCACTGACCAGCGAGCCTACGAAGGAATTACTCACTCCCGGTGGGGAGCATCATGGAATTGGTGATGAAGGAGGGCTGGTGATGATGAAGACCGAAGATTCCCCTCTCCGGAGCCCCGAATGGGCTCCAGATCTAGCCTCCCGATGAAGAACAGGAGGTGGCGGCGGCACTGTATCGTGAAACATGATGAAACTTCCTCCCCTATTTCCTCCAAAAATAGGAATTTATAGAGTTGAAATTAGGGTCAGTGGAGCCCCGAGGGCCCCACCACCCACCAGGGGGCGCTAGAGGGGGTGGCGCGCCCTGGTGTCTTGTGGGAAGCCAGGGCCCCCCCTCCAGTGGGTCTTAGTTCCAGTATTTTTTATTTATTCTAAAATAATTCTCCAAAAAGTTTCGTCCAATTCTGAGAACTTCTATTTTTGCACAAAAACAACACCATGGTAGTTCTGCTGAAAACAACGTCAGTCCGGGTTAGTTTCATCCAAATCATGCAAATTAGAGTCCAAAACAAGAGCAAAAGCGTTAGGAAAAGTAGATACGATGAAGACGTATCAGTATCCCAATCCTTTTTGTACCAAAGGACAGGCCGGAATAGTGACTTATAATAAGCAAAGCGTTCTTGAGGACACACGGGAATTTCGTCTTGTCACTTTCATCATGTTTGTTCACTTCGCGTTCGCTACTTTGATAATTTGATATGTGGGTGGACCGGTGCTTGGGTGCTGTTCTTACTTGAACAATCCTTCCACTTATGATTAACCCCTCTGGCAAGCATCCGCAACTATGAAACAGGAATTAAGATAAAATCTAAGCATAGCATTAAACATATGGATCCAAATCAGCCCCTTACGGAATAGCGTATAAACTAGGGTTTAAGCTTCTGTCACTCTAGCAACCCATCATCTAAAAACTACCCCATGATACGTCTCCGTCGTATCTACTTTTCCTAACGCTTTTACTCTTGTTTTGGACTCTAATTTGCATGATTTGAATGAAACTAACCCGGACTAACGCTGTTTTCAGCAGAACTACCATGGTGTTGTTTTTGTGCAGAAATAAAAGTTCTCGGAATGGAACGAAACTTTTTGGAGAATTTTTATACAATAAAAGAAAAATACTGGAGCCAAGAACCACCGGAGGGGGGTCCCTGGGGGAGCACAACCCACCAGGGCGCCTCCCCTCCTGGCGCGCCCAGGTGGGTTGTGCCCACCTGGTGGTCCCGCTGACCCTATCTCCGACGCTATAAAATCCTATTTTCGGATAAAAAATCAGGGAGAAAGAATTATCGCGTTTCACAAGACGGAGTCGCCGCCACCTCCTGTTCTTCATCGGGAGGCCAGATCTGGAGTCCGTTTGGGGCTCCGAAGAGGGGGATCTTCGATCTGTGTCATCACCATCCCTTCTCCATCGCCAATTCCAAGATGCTCCCCACCGGGAGTGAGTAATTCCTTCATAGGCTCGCTGGCCGGTGAGGGAGTTGGATGAGATTCATCATGTAATCGAGTTAGTTTTGTTAGGGCTTGATCCCTAGTATCCATTATGTTCTGAGATTGATGTTGCTATGACTTTGCCATGCTAAATGCTTGTCACTTTGGGCCCGGGTGCCATGATTTCAGATCTGAACCGTTTATGTTATCACCATTATATCTATGTTCTAAATCCGATCTTGCAAGTTATAGTCACCTATTACGTGTTATGATCCGTAAACCCCGGAGTGACAGTATTCGGGATACTTTCTGGTGATGACCGTAGTTTGAGGAGTTCATGTATTCACTATGTGCTAATGCTTTGTTCTGGTTCTCTATTAAAAGGAGGCCTTAATATCCCTTAGTTTCCTTATGGACCCCGCTGGCACGGGAGGGTAGGACAAAAGATGTCATGCAAGTTCTTTCCTTAAGCGCGTATGACTATTTACGGAATACATGTCTACATTATATTTATGAACTAGAGCTAGTGCCGTATCGCCCTAGGTTATGACTATTATATGATGAATATCATCCGACGAATTCACTGATCCAATGCCTATGAAGTTTCCATATATTGTTTCTGCTAAGTTACTATTGCTATTGCTGCTATCACAACTGCTACAAAATCATTATTATCATTGTTACCGTTACCGCTACTGTTACTACTGCTATTAAAACTATCATACTACTGTGATGCTAATCATATTGCTGCAGATAATTAATCTCCAAGTGTGGTTGAATTGACAAGTCAGCTGCTAATACTTGTAAATATTCTTTGGGTCCCCTTGTGTCGAATCTATAAATTTGGGTTGAATACTCTACCCTCGAAAACTGTTGCGATCCCCTATACTTGTGGGTTATCAAGACCTTTTTCTGGCGCCGTTGCCGGGGAGCATAGCTATATTTGTTGAGTCACTTGGGATTATTAACAATCTATCATTATAAAGAATCTGAAGGATACTAAGACTAAGATTTTTCCCTCTAAGACGAGGGGAAGTAAGGAACTGCCATCTAGCTCTGCACTTGATTCACCTTCTATTTGAGTCGACTTGCAACACCACCACATGCTATTAATCTTGATAAGTCACAAGTTATTGATGAAGCTACTTCTATGAATGATACTCATGATGATGCTAGAACCTTGCTTGATAATAATGTGCCACTAGGTGAATTCCTTGATGAACAAATTGCTAGAGCTAAAGATATTGAGAATGCTGAAATTAATGAAATCTTTGAAACTGATGAAGTACTTGAAACTGAAAATCTTGAAACACCTATTAGACCTAGCTCTCCTAGATATGAATTGCCTAAGATACCTGAAGGTTATGTTATGGATGAGGAGACAGCTAGAGATTTTTTTTCTTGCAATGATAGAGATGATCTTAAGAAATTATTATGCAAACTGAAAGGGAAATCTTTGAATGCTAGAATGAAGTGTGATCCTAAGTTTGCTACTTCACCTATCTTTGTTGATGATAAGGATTATGAATTCTCTGTCGACCCAAACTTAATTACTTTGGTTGAATCTGATCCTTTCCATGGCTATGAAACTGAAACTGTTGTGGCACACCTTACTAAGTTAAATGATATAGCCACCCTATTTGCTCATGATGAGAAGATTCGCTATTATTATATTCTCAGATTATTTCCGTTCTCATTAAAGGGTGATGCTAAGATATAGTACAATACTCTTGCTCCGGGTTGTGTGCGTAGTCCCCAGGATATGATTTATTACTTCTCTGAAAAATATTTTTTGCTCATAAGAAACAAGCTGCCTTACAGGAAATATTTAACTTTGTGCAAATTGAAGAAGAGAGTATCCCACAAGCTTGGGGGAGGCTTCACCAATTGCTTAATGCTTTGCCTGATCATCCTCTTAAGAAAAATGAAACACTTGATATCTTCTATAATGGACTAACCGATGCTTCTAGGGACTTCCTAGATAGTTGTGCTGGTTGTGTTTTTAGGGAACGAACTATTGAACAAGTTGAGAATTTATTGAATAATATATTGAAGAATTATGATGATTGGACTCTTCCTGAATCACCACCTAAACCCACTCCAAAGAAGAGGGGTATCTTATATCTCAGTCCGAAAGATATGCAAGAGGCAAAGAAAAGCATGAAGGAAAAAGGTATTAAAGCAGAGGATGTTAAAATTTTACCTCCGATTGAAGAGATACATGGACGTGACACACCACCACCCAAGGTGGTAGAGGTAAATTCTTTAATGAATTTTGATCAGAGTGACATCCCTTACAATAAACATCCTAGTCAATGCCTTTATGAGTTTGACAATTACATTAGAAAACAAGATCACTTCAATGCCAATGTTATGAAACAATTGAAATATAATTCTGATATGATTGCTCGCTTGAGTGACTTGTTATTTAGAATCTCCAATGATGTTAGAGGTGTAGGAAAACATGCCTCTATGTTCAAACTCAACTAGAACAAGTTGTTATATCTCAAAGAGAATTGATTGATGAAATGAATAATAATATAAATGACTTTGCTGTTAGAGTAGCAACTAGAGGAGGTAAAATGACTCAAGAACCACTTTATCCTGAGGGACACCCTAAAAGAATTAAACAAGACTCTCAAAGAATGAACACTAATGCACCTAGTCCTTCTAAAAAGAAAAGGAAGAAGAAAAATGATAGGACTTTGCATGCCTCTAGTGAACCTGGGAAAGAAAAACCTCCTGAAGATAATAATGATGTTTCTATTTCTGATACTGAAACCCAATCTGGTAATGAACATTCACCTAGTGATAATGAAAAAGGTAATGATGAGGTTCATGACGTCACTCAACCAGGCAATGATAAACAACCAGATAATGATGTTGAAATAGAACCAGCTATTGATCTTGATAACCCACAATCTAAAAATAAAATATATGATAAAAGAGAATTTGTTGCTGGAAAACAAGGTAGAGAAAGAGAACCATGGGTTCAAAATCCCATGCCCTTCCCACCTAAAAAAACTAAGAAAAAGGATGATGAAGAATTTGAACGCTTTGCTGAAATGCTTAGGCCAGTCTTTTTGCGCACTCGCTTGACTGATATTTTGAAGATGGCTCCTTATGCAAAATATATGAAAGACATCATCACTAATAAAAGAAAGATACCCGAAGCTGAAATCTCCACCATGCTTGCTAATTATTCTTTTAAGGATGGAGTACCTAGAAAACTTGGAGATCCGGGAATACCAACTATACCTTGCTCCATCAAAAGAAATTATGTCAAAACTGCTTTGTGTGATTTAGGAGCCGGTGTTAGTGTTATGCCTTTCTCCTTATAAAAAAGACTTGATTTGAATAAACTCACACCTACTGAAATATCTTTGCAAATGGCTGACAAATCAACTGCCATACCTATCGGTATTTGTGAGGATGTGCCCGTTGTTGTTGCAAATGTTACTTTATTAACTGACTTTGTTATACTTGAGATGCCCGAGGACGACAACATGTCGATTATCCTTGGTAGACCCTTCTTGAATACTGCAGGAGCTCTTATTGATTGCAATAAAAGCACTGTCACTTTTCATATCAATGGTAATGAGCATATGATGCACTTTCCGAAGAAACAATTCCAAGTGAATGGTATTAATGTTATTGAAAAATCTCTGACACTCACTATTGGAAGTTTTCAACTACCTCTACCTACTGCCAAAAAGAAATATGAAATGCTTATTGTTGGGGACATGCATATCCCCATTGAGGTAACTTAGTGTTTTACGAAAGTTCTTCGGTTTCATGCTAATCGAAAGTGGTTGTTAATAAGACCTGATCAACCTTATTAATAGATTATTAATGCCATGTTTTGTCTGTTTTCTGAATTTCCCGTGCAATAAAAAATGACCCAAAATAAAATTTCTCATAATGCTCTGAAAATTTAATACGTTTTTTTCTGAATATTTAAAAAAAATTATGCAAATAACATCAGAGGGGGGTGCACCAGGTGGGCACAACCCACCTGGGTGCGCCAGCAGCCCCAGGCGCACCCTGGTGGGTTGTGGTCCCCACGTGGGCCCCTCACTTATCTCTTTAGCCCATGTCATCATCTACCTCCAGAAAAAATCACCATTTCTCTCTCTCTCTCTCTCGTGTTCTTGCTCTCGAACCCGTGGATTTCGATCTCTTTGCTCGAAGCTCTGTTTCCAAAACTGTTTTGGGGGATTGTTATTTGGTATGTGACTCCTCCATTGGTCCAATTAGTTTTTGCTTTAGTGGATTATATTTTGAATAATTAGCTACTCTTGGTGCTGCTGTAGATGAGCTTGCATGTTGAATTCTTAGAGTCCTAAGTAGTTTGAATGCTCAATGTGGCCTCTATACATCTCTATGAGTAGTTGTTATCGATCTTGCAAAGTTTTGTTGACCAAAAATTTTGTGGACTAAAAATTTCAGAATTTTATTTATAGGAATAAGATGAGTTTCTTTAGGAAGTTTGCTTCCCAGAAGGGTTCTATGGGAGTCATTGGGGAGTAATCGGACAACGATCTCCACACTCGGAGAATGGCAGAGGTGCGGCCGTGCGAATGGCCACATAACCCCTTCATGGATGGAGCAGGGATCCGTCAAGAGTTCGCACAATTTGCTGCTAATGCTGGTCTTACCGATTTCATCACAACTGAGTGTGAACAATATCATCTCCTTACAAATTCCTTTGTGCAAAGTTTTCATTTTCTGAGTAGGAATAACCCTCCTGAGGTGCAATTTAATTTATATGCTGAAACCCGTCAGATACCACTTACTGAATTTTGTGACATTTGCTTGATCTCTTCTGACGAGGAAATAAGAGAGCCTAGGCCTGCAGAGTTTGAGGATTTTTATCGTACGTTGCCAGTGGGAGATAAGAGAGGGGTATCGAGTGTCACAGTCACTAGCTTGCATTTTCCTTCTATGCACTATTTTGTTCTATTTATCGCGAAGTGTTTACTTGCTAGAGAGAAGGTTGGTGCACTTAGTGCCCCCGATTTCACTGTCTTACGCCGCGCACTATACGGCTATAACACCTTTAGCCTAGGGGCTATTGTTGCACGTCGTTTGCACCTTAACAGGACTAAGGGCAAAATTTATGGCGGTATTTATGCCACTCGTTTAGCGAGTCACTTTAACATTCAGATTCGCCAGCATGATTATCGTTTGCCCAAGGTTTACTTAGATCGTCAGGCTATGGCAGATCATCAATTTATTGATGGCGAGAACACTACTATTGATATTCCTTACAACCTGGTTTTCAGTGTTGTTACCTGTGATATTATTCCGTTGCCTGCACCTGCTTTGTTTGATTCTATTGCCAGGGGCGGATACAGGATCATGCCAGATGACATCATTGCCAACCGGAACGCCCAGGCAGCGGCTGAGGAGGAGCCTCAGAAGTGGGACGCTCAGGTGCCCGCTCCACAGCACTTCGAGATGGGACCAGATGGCTACTACGAGTGGTGATTACCAAACTAGGCCTAAAGCCTACGCTTGGGGGAGTACATATTTCCACCGACATTATATTCATGTTCACCCATTTCATTCCAGTTGTCGGTGTTCACACTTTTCATTGTGTTATCCATGCTAGATTTATTATCTCGCTTGATTCTTGTGTGTTTGAAAAACTTTGAGAAAATCACAAAAAAATGTTGCATGCTTCTTTTCGGTTTTTCTTTCTAGTTTAGTTAGTTGTAGGATTTAAAAGAAAACCCAAAAGGATTTCCTTGTTCTTCTTTTGCTTGTTGGGAGCTCTACCGTGTAAATAGTTTTTCTCATTTTTGTTTGTCTCTTCAATTTGCTTTCTTCAAGAAAAACTAAAAACTTCAAAAATATTTCAGTGTGTTTCTCTGAAATTCTTTTCCTTTTATTGAGTCATACCGAGGAGAAGACCACGATGAAAATGTTGAGTGGCTCTCATATGCATTATTGTTGATCTAACAAAGAGCTCAAATTGCCTTGTCTTCTCCTTTCAAATAAAATGGTTGCAGATCCCAGCTTAGTCCACATCACTCTTGCAATATTATTATTTTCATATCGTTCGGTTGTGCAAGTGAAAGGCAATAATGATGATATTAGATGAACTGGTTGTGGCAGAGAGAAACGAGTATGAACTCAATTTGTTCTATTTTTGTAAATATGTTTAACCTAGTATCCATGATTCAGCCTATTATGATCAAACATGTTTGCAATGACAATTAGAGATTATAGTTTCTCATGCCATGCTTAAGTAGCTAGGAGTGGATAATGATTTATCTTGGATGGCAACATTGTGTTAAAATGATTGTGATGTAGTATGATGATATGATATCCTCCTCTGAATGTTCGAGTGGCTTAACTTGGCACATGTTCATGCATGTTGTTGAATCAAAACCAACATAGCCTCTATGATATTTATCTTCATGGTGCTCATATCCTACTCATGCTAGTATCCAATGTTACTTATGCATAATGCATGTTCATGACCGTTTTTGCTCTCTAGCTGGCCGCTTCTCAACCTATTTGCTAGCCTTCGCCTGTACTAAGCGGAAATACTACTTGTGCATCAAAATCCTAAAACCCAAGTTATTCCAGATGAGTCCACCATACCTACCTATATGCGGTATTACCCTGCCGTTCTAAGTAAATTCGCATGTGCCACCTCTAAAAAAAACTTCAAATAAACATTCATTTTTGTGTGCCTAGATTGTTCATAGAGTGACAGAAGGTAGTCGGTATCTTCCATGCTAAGCAGGTTATTCTCATGATAAGTGTTTATTCACTTGTCCTTGCACGAGAGGGGCGGTAATAGCGATTCCCAGTCCCGAATTCACATTGCAAATAATTAGACAAAACTCTCCTAGGAATGATGTTGGTATGGACGGTACCCGTGAATTTGGCTAGCCGTGGAGTGTGTTTGTTGGGGGAGGGGGGTAAACCTTTACTTTTATCACTTGGGAACCGCCACTAATGTGCTTAGCATGGAAGATATTGATAACTAATGGTCGCGAAGTAAACAGGAAGGGTGCATTTCTCAAAATTTTCATTTTTATCTCTGTTTTAAAAATTTGAGCTCTGGCACTGCTACAAATCACTGCTTCCCTCTACGAAGGGACTATCTATTTACGTTTATGTTGATTCATCACCTTCTCAAATAAGCGCCAGATCTGAGACCACTATTGTCATCCTCATGCATTGTGTGTAGCTAATGTTGGATGCATCATGACTGGATCTTTTCTACCATGAATTACAATGATTAGTCACTGCTTGAACTTTGGAGGTGCTCTGCATTTATGTTTTACGGTCTCAGAAAGGACTAGCGAGATACCACTGTTGTCATATTACATCATGATTGTTTTGACAAAGTGTTGTCATTTGAGATGCTTTATTATTGCTCGCTAGTTGCCTATGTCATTGATATGAGTTAATATAATTTTTAAGAGTTATTGTTTACATGGTTAGCTATAATCTTTGCTGAAAACCTGGGTGCTACTTAAACTTATTTATGTAAACAAGAGCAAAAGAGTTCATAAAAGTTTTTCTTTCTCACTTTCAATTTATCAACTGAATTGCTTGAGGACAAGCAAAGGTTTAAGCTTGGGGGAGTTGATACGTCTCTGTTGTATCTACTTTTCCTAACACTTTTACTCTTGTTTTGGACTCTAATTTGCATGATTTGAATGAAACTAACCCGGACTGACGCTGTTTTCAGCAGAACTACCATGGTGTTGTTTTTGCGCAGAAATAAAAGTTCTCGGAATGGAACGAAACTTTTTGGAGAATTTTTATACAATAAAAGAAAAATACTGGAGCCAAGAACCACCGGAGGGGGGGTCCCTGGGGGAGCACAACCCACCAGGGCGCGCCCCCCTCCTAGCGCCCACGTGTGTTGTGCCCACCTGGTAGCCCCGCTGACCCTATCTCCGATGCTATAAAATCCTATTTTCGGAGAGAGAAATCAGGGAGAAAGAATTATCGTGTTTCACGAGATGGAGCTGCCGCCACCTCCTGTTCTTCATCAGGAGGCCAGATCTGGAGTCCGTTTGGGGCTCCGAAGAGGGGGATCTTCGAACTTCGTCATCACCAACCCTTCTCCATCGCCAATTCCATGATGCTCCCCACCGGGAGTGAGTAATTCCTTCGTAGGCTCACTGGATGGTGAGGGAGTTGGATGAGATTCATCATGTAATCGAGTTAGTTTTGTTAGGGCTTGATCCCTAGTATCCATTATGTTCTCAGATTGATGTTGCTATGACTTTGCCATGCTTAATGCTTGTCACTTTGGGCCCGGATGCCATGATTTCAGATCTGAATCGTTTATGTTATCAGCATTATATCTATGTTCTAGATCCAATCTTGCAAGTTATAGTCACCTATTACGTGTTATGATCCGTAAACCCCGGAGTGACAGTATTCGGGATACTTTTCGGTGATGACCGTAGTTTGAGGAGTTCATGTATTCACTATGTGCTAATGCTTTGTTCTGGTTCTCTATTAAAAGGAGGCCTTAATATCCCTTAGTTTCCTTATGGACCCCACTGCCACGGGAGGGTAGGACAAAAGATGTCATGCAAGTTCTTTCCATAAGCACGTATGACTATTTATGGAATACATGCCTACATTATATTTATGAACTGGAGCTAGTGCCGTATCGCCCTAGGTTATGACTGTTATATGATGAATATCATCCAACGAATTCACCGACCCAATGCCTACGAAGTTTCCATATATTGTTTCTGCTAAGTTACTATTGCTATTGCTGCTGTCACAACTGCTACAAAATCATTATTATCATTGTTACCATTACCGCTACTGTTACTACTGCTACCAAAACTATCATACTACTGTGCTACTGATCATATTGCTCCAGATAATTAATCTCCAGGTGTGGTTGAATTGACAACTCAGCTCCTAATACTTGCAAATATTCTTTGGCTCCCGTTGTGTCGAATCTATAAATTTGGGTTGAATACTTTACCCTCAAAAACTTTTGCGATCCCCTATACTTGTGGGTTATCACTCCACAATGCATTCCCTTAGGCCCAAAGATGATGAAGTGTCATGTAGTTGACGTTCATGTAACACCACTAAGGGAATCACAACATACATATCATCAAAATATCGAACGAATACCAAATTCACATGATTACTTATGTCAAGACTTCTCCCATGTCCTCAAGAACATAAGTAACTACTCACAAAACATATTCATGCTCATGATCAGAGGGGTATTGAAAAGCATAATAGATCTGAACATATGATCTTCCAGCAAATAGACCAACTAGCATCAACTACAAGATGTAATCAACACTACTAGCAACCCACAGGTACCAATCTGAGGTTTTGATACAAAGATTGAATACAAGAGATGAACTAGGGTTTGAGATGAGATGGTGTTGTTGAAGATGTTCATGAAGATTGTCCCTCCCACTATGAGAGGGTTGTTGGTGATGACGATAGCTTCGATTTCCCCCTCCCGGAGGGAAGTATCCCCGGCGGAATCACTCCGCCAGAGAGCAAAAGTGCTCCTGCCCAAGTTCCGCCTTGAGACGGTGGTGCTCCGTCCCGAAAGTCCTCCCCTTATTTTTTATAGGGCAAATAGGCTTATATATATATCAGAAGATGGGCACCGGAGGCTGGCCAGGGGCCCCACTACCACGAGGGCACGCCAGGGGGTAGGCACGCCCTGGTGCCTAGTGGGCACCTGGGTGGCACCCTCTGGCATTTGGTTTCTCCAATAATTTTTATATATTCCAAAATAAATCTCTGTGAAATTTCAGCTCATTTGGAGATGTGCAGAATAGGTATCTCTGACATAGATTTTTCAGGTCCAGAATTCCAGCTGCCGGCAATCTCCCTCATTGTGTAAACCCTCCATATTATGAGAGAAAAGGCATTAGAATTACTCCACAAATTGTTGTATTGATTAAAAACACTATAAATAACAGTAGGAAAACATGATGCAAAATGGACGTATCACTTAGCGTCCTTCTTTGCAAGAAGGTAACATAAGGCACGATGAACCGTATGAACTATTACTTTTGAATTAATAATGTAAGGATGGAATTTATCAGAGGCAAAGACAATAGCAAGCAATTCTTTTTCAGTAGTAGCTAGATGTATTTGCCACTCATCCAAACTCCGGCTAGCATAAAACACAACATTGTACTTTTTATCATTTCACCGGCCTAGGACGGCTCCTACAACGTAATTGCTAGCGTCACACATAATCTCAAAGGGTTCATCCCATTTAGGAGGTTGGATGATAGGAGCGGTGATTAAAGCTTCCTTCAATTTTTCCTATGCCTGCATGCAAATCTCATCAAAAGAATATGGCACATCTTTGTGCAAGAGGTCAGTTAAAGGTTTTGATATCTTAGAGAAATCTTTGATAAACCTTCTATAGAAACTAGCATGTCCCATAAAAGTTTGCATACCTTTTATGTAGCGAGGGTAAGTTAAATTTTCTATCACCTCAATTCTTTCTTGATCTATCTTGATGCTTTTTCCTAAGATTCGGTGTTCCAACACTACCCCTTCTGTGACCATGAAGTGACTCTTCTCCCAATTTAGCAAAAAAACATGTTTCTTCACACCTCTGCAAAACTTCTGTAAGATTATAGAGACAATTGTCAAAGGATGTACCATGGACAGAAAAATTGTCCATGAACACCTCAACAATTTTTTCAATAAAATCTGGGAAAATTTTAGAAATGCATTTCTGAAATGAAGGTGGTCCATTACATATACCAAATGGCATCATGTGATACGCGTAAGTACTGTATGGGCAGGTGAAGGTAGTTTTTTCTTGGTCTTCAGGTCGGATAGGTATTTGTGAAAACCCTAAGTATCCATCAAGATAGCAAAAATAAGAGTTATTGGCCAACCTTTCCAATATTTCATTTATGAATGGTAGCGGGTAGTGATCCTTCTTAGTCCACTTGTTTAGTTTCTGGATATCAACGCACATTCCATATCCAATAACAACCCTAGTGGGGACTAGATCATTATTATCATTAGTCACTAAAGATACTCCTTTCTTAGGAATGCAATGGACCGGGCTTACCCACTTACTGTCTGATATTGTGTAAAATACCCCTGTGTCGAGGAGACGTATTACCTCTCTTCTTACCATGTTTTTGGAGGTCGGGTGAAGTCTCCGCTGGCTTTCAATTACAAGTTTATCTCCTTCTTCAATAGGGATAGCATGAGAATAAATGGAGGGGTGTATCCCTTTCACATCGTTCATCAAGTAGCCTAAGAACTTATGATGCTGGCTTAGCACCATTAGCAATTTATCTTTTGCTTTTCCTGAAAGGTCAACATTAATGATAACAGGGAATCTTTCTGTATTATCCATAAATTCATACCTCAGCCCTTTGGGTAAGGGTTTTAAAGTAGGAGGGGGTAGTTCCTCATATCCTTTCCTTTCAAGTACCTCATAGACTTTATTAAGATGTGGGCTAACCATTGGAGTAGCATCCATTATCATTTCATTTTCTTCTTTATCCTCATCCTCAAATAAGGATTCAGGCCTTGCTACTTGTGAGCTACATTGGGATTTTCTCGAAGAGGAGAGGATGATGCAGTACAATAGAGATATGTATTTCCCTTAGTTAAGAACCAAGGTTATCAATCCAGTATGAGAACCACGCAACACCTCATTAGCAGCACCTGCACACAAAATAACAAATACTTGCACCCAACGCGAACAAGGGGTTGTCAATCCGTCAGCGGTTAATTGCAAGGATCAAATCTCGTAGTAATATGTAGATAAATAAAACACAAAATAAAATAAAGTAAAGAAAATTTGCAGCAAGGTATTTTTGGATTTTAATATATGATAAACGTAGACCCGGGGCCATAGTTTTCACTAGAGGCTTCTCTCTTGAAAATAGCATACGGTGGGTAAAAAAATTACTGTTGGGAATTGATAGAAAAGCAAATAATCATGACGATATCCAAGGCAATGATCATGTATATAGGCATCACGTTCGAGACAAGTAGACCGACTCCTGCCTGCATCTACTACTATTACTCCACACATCGACCGCTATACAGCATGCATCTAGAGTATTAAGTTCATAAAGAATGGAGTAACGCCTTAAGCAAGATGACATGATCTAGACAAAGTAAACTCATGCATGAATAAACCCCATTTTTTATCCTTAATGGCAATGATACAAATACGTGTCATGTCCCTTTCTGTCACTGGGATTGAGCACCACAAGATCGAACCCATCACAAAGCACCTCTCCCATTGCAAGAAATATCAATCTAGTTGGCCAAACCAAATCAATAGATCGGAGAGAAATACAAAGCTATAATAATCATGCATAACAGAGTTCAGAGAAAAATCAAAAAATATTCATTGATAATCTGATCATAAACTCACAATTCATCAAATCCCAACAAACACACCGCAAAAAGTGATTACAGTGAATAGAACTCCAAGAACATCAAGGATAACATTTTATTGTAGATCAAGGAGAGAGAAGAAGTCATCTAGCTACTAACTCTGGACCCGTAGGTCTGTGGTAAACTACTAACACATCATCGAAAGGGTAACAAGGTTGATGTAGAGCCCCTCCATGGTCAATTCCCCCTCCGGGAGAGTACCGAAAAAGGCCTCCAGATGGGATCTCTCGAGAACAGAAGCTTGCGGCGGCGGAAAAAGTATTTCGTGTGGCTCTCTGTTGTTTTCCTGATTTTAGAGAATTTATAGAGGCAGAATTAGGTCAAACGGAGCAAAGGTGGGCCCATGAGGCACCAGCACGCGCATACCCCCTGGGCGCGCCCTGGTGGCTCGGGGCCACCTCCTTCATCTTCTGACTTCCTCCCGAAGCTTCTAGAATCTCTTTTGTCCAGAAAAAAATCTCCAAAAAGTTTCGTGGCATTCGGACTTTGTTTTGTATTGATATTCTGGAAAACCAAAAACAGGCAAAAAAAACAGCAACTGGCACTGGGCACTAAGTTAATAGGTTAGTCCCAAAAAATGATATATAATGGCGTAATAATTCATATAAAACATCCAAGATTGATACTATAATAGCATGGAACAATAAAAAATTGTAGATACATTGGAGATGTATCAAGCATCCGCAAGCATAACTCCTGCTCATCCTCGAATAGGTAAATGATCAAAACAGAATTTTTGATGTGGAATGCTACCTAACATGTTCATCATGTAATCTCTCTTTTGTGGCATGAATATCAAGATCCGAATGATTCAAAGCAATAGTCTATAGTTTGACATAAAAACAATAATAATAAGGCATACTAACAAACAATCATGTGTTTCAAAATATCAAGGCTAAAGAAAGTTATCCCTACAAAATCATATAGCCTTGTCATGCTCCATCTTCTTAACACAAAGTATTAATCATGCACAAGCACAACCTCGATGACAAGCTGAGCAATTGGTTCATACTTTTTAACGCTCAGCTTTTTCAACTCTCACGCAATATATGAGCGCAAGCCATGGATATAGCACTATGGGTGGAATAGAGTATTGTGATGGAGATAATATGGATAAGACAAAAAAGGAGAAAGTGTCACATCAATGAGGCTAATCAACAGGCTATGGAGATGCCCATCAATTGATGTCAATGCAAGGAGTAGGGATTGCCATGCAACAGATGCACTGAGAGCTATAATTGTATGAAAGCTCAAAAATAAAACTAAGTGGGTGTGCATCCAAGTTGCTTGCAAATGAAGATCTAGGTCATTTGAGGAAGCCCATTGTTGGAATATACAAGCTAAGTTCTATAATGAAAACTTCCCACTAGTTATATGCAAATGAAAGCATATGAGACTCTCTATATGAAAAAACATGGTGCTACTTTGAAGCACAGGTGTGGAAAGGATAGTAACATTGCCCCTTCTCTCTTTTCCTCTCATTTTTTTGTTGGGATCTTTTTGGCCTCTTTTTTATGGTCTCTTTTTGGCCTCTCTTTTTTCCTCACTTGGGACAATGCTCTAATAATGAATATGATGATCATCACACTTCTATTTACTTACAACTCGAAAGAAAATTACAACTCGACACAAGAACAAAATATGACTCTATATGAATTCCTCCGGCGGTGTACCGGGATGTGCAATGATCTAGCGTAACATGTATAAACAATATGAATGGTGGCTGAGCCACAAATACTACGTTAGCTATATGATCATGCAAAGCAATATTACAATGATGATGTGTGTCATAATAAAATGGACGATGGAAGTTGCATGGCAATATATCTCGGAATGGTTATGGAAATGCCATAATAGGTAGGTATCACTACAAAAAAAAGACACATCCGTGACATTTTGGCCTGAACGAAATTTTTTCTGTCATCTTATGACACTTCTATGGCGATAATTGTGACAAAAGCACGTATCATCATAGATGTGGTGGGCTCCTACTTCTATGACAAAAAATCATGACAAAAACAGGGCTTTTCATCATGGGCGGGCCAGGGAAGCACCTGCATGACATTCTTTGGGCCATCCATGACAAAAAAAATCATGGTAGAAGCGAGAGCGAGGAAAATTTTGGGGAGTTCCCAGTTACGGTGGGTGGTCGGGGCCGAGCGATGCACGAAGGTTTGTGCGTTTCTCTCGTACACGTATGCGCGTGGGTGCAAGGCGTTGGGTTCTAACTGAACCCGAGCGAGGCATTCGCTTACTGAACCCGAGCGATTGCACTAGCTACATGCGTTACTGAACCCGAGCGATCGATCCCTTGGCTGATAACTGAACCCGATCGAGCGATTCCTTCGCTACTGCTGCTAACTGAAGCCGATCGAACCTGCTGCCTCTTGATGAACAGTGATCGTTGTTGGAGGTTGGATGAACAGTTCCCGGTGGGGGTTGGATGAACAGGACCCCGTGGTAGTAGAGGTCGTTGCCGTTGGATGAACAGGAGGTGGGGTGGATGAACAGTAGCCGATGGAGGGACCCCGTGGAGGGCTGGTTGAACAGGACCCCATGGAGGGCTGGTTGAAGAGGACCTCGTGGAGGGCTGGTTGAACAGTAGCCGGTGGAGGCTGGATGAACAGGACCCCGTGGAGGGCTGGTTGAACAGTAGCCGGTGGAGGCTGGATGAACAGGACCCCGTCGATGAACAGTAGCTGGTGGAGACAGGAGAAAGTCGACGGTGGATGAACAGTAGCAGGTGGAGGCTGGAGGAAGTCGACGGTGGATAAACAGTAGCCCATGGAGTCCTGTTTTGCGGTATGCCACACCCCTCCCGATGAACAGGTCCCCGTTTCGACCGTAGGCACTCCAACACAAGTCTGTTTCCTCCGTTTTGCGGTACGCCACACCCCTCCCGATCAACAGCACTCCGTTTCGACCGTAGGAGCTCGAACACAAGTCTGTTTCCTCCGTTTTGCGGTACATCAGACCCCATTTCGACCGTAGGATCTCGAACACAAGTCCGTTTCGTCCGTTTTGAGATACGCTAGACCCCGCTTCGGCTGTTCCGTCCAAGCTGGTTGGCTCCCGATGAACACGACGCATTCCGTTGCCTCCCGATGAACACGACGCAGTTTCTTCATTCTGACCCAGCCGGTTGGCTTCTGATGAACAGGACACCGTTGCTGCCATCCGTAGCCTCTCCATGTACACGAGCCCTGGCCGTATGTATGCGTGAGTAGGCGTTCGAGACCCCGCCCGTATGTACGTACGTGGCCATATTTTTGGGCATGTGGTTGTACATACGTGTGTTGACACATGAACACATCACCGTGTACCTCCAACGCCGAGGGTGATGCACTGCAGCTCACGTCGAAGGAGACCCGTCCGGAAGCGCGGTACGCAAGCAATCCGACGGGTGCTTTTCAGGACCCGAAACCCCACACGCCCGGGAGGGACCCCGTCAGGGCGCGCGGCGGCTATGGGCTGCCCTAGGTCGACCTGATCGCCCCTAGGGCCTTGTGGATCGCTGCCCTGCAACTAGAAGAACGAACGAAGAACGAGGAAGAAGAAGAACAAGGGAGAGAGATAAAGGTAAAGGTAAAAGGTGATATATTGATAGATCGATTGTGTGTTGTTTCAATCGGTCGTCACCCCTAACATATATAAGAGGCGGCTGGACTTCCTTTACAAGTAAAGGATTCATCTAGGCTTTCCTTACAAGAAAATTACATCAATTCACGTCCTACAGTTCTAGTTTCAGTCCAACTCGGATTCAGTCCGAATCTGTCCCATACTTTTGTCCTGTTTCTTGCGCGGGCCGTAGAAATCACATACTAACTCGGATGGAGTCGAGTTCAACATCAAACTTGTCCGCCTCGATGATCTGCATAATACGTCGCGTGTCACTTCTCCTTTTAAGACCGTCTTTATGACTTTTAGGGCCCATCTTTAACTGTGGGTCGGATTCAATTATGCAGTTTTCTGAACTGTCCGAGTCTTGTAACAACTTTGCAGGCCGTATACTATCTCCGGCAATGATGACTCCAAAAGCAAAGTTGGCCGTTTCGACGATACGCACAACTTCCGTGTATAACACTTTTCTATCCGAGGTCATCTAAATAACCTTTCGAGCCCATCTCCAACTTTTGGTCGGATTGACTTTGACAGCTTCCACTTTTCTGGCAAGCTTTTTTCCGGCAAGCTATCTGTCAGGGATATACCCCGCGGTATGACCCGGCCGGAGTCATAACCCGGTTGGGACTTGGTAAACCGGTGGATGGTAAACCGGCAGACAGTTAAGACAGATGTTAAGTCTGATGATAACCCGGCAGGTGTTAAGTCAGATGATAACCCGGCAGACAATCATAAACCGGCAGACCATCATAAACCGGCACCAGTCATAACCCGGCAGACAGTGATAACTCGGTTGCCAGGAGTTATGAAGCCCGAGACGTTATGAAGCCCAAGACGTTAAGAAGCCCATGAAGAGAAGTCAGAATAGTTTAAGTCTTAATCCAAGTTGGACTCTACATGTAACCCGCCCCTTCAACATATATAAGGAGGGGCAGGGCACCACAAAGGGGGAGAAAAAAGAATCTTAGGGCTAGACATAACTGGGAGAGCCGGTTTACGGCGACTCCCTCGTGATGATAATGAGACCTAGCCACAAACAACATATAGGGTTGTTACCGGATGATGTTTCCCGGGGCCCGAAGCTGTCTAAATCCATGTCTTGTGTTGCGTCTCTCGATTCTGCTCAACCCCTCTCAAGCTACCACATAGATGCGTTGGCCTCATGACTAAGTCCTCACACTAGGACATCTGCCGTGACAAACCCACGACAGTTGGCACCCACCATGGGGTCTGCGCACGGTGGTGTTGAGTTCTTGAAGGGATCTTCTTCAGGGCATCAAGAGGCTCACGATATGTTAAATGAAAAAGCGCTAGCACGGAAAGCGTGCAGGGTAATCCGGCGCGTGACAACCTCGGTTTGTAGTTTTTCTGCCGCCCGTCGTCCTACGATCCGCCGAGACCGACATGAACTAGGTGAGGACATCGCGTGGGGAGTCGTCGCAGAAATTGTCCCACATGGAGTATTCAAGACAGAGATCAAGGAATTATTTAAGGGAGGAATCCAGTGCTAAAGCGTCCAAATCAGTTTTTTTTTTTTTACTCTTTTTCTTCGATGGACATGACCACCGACGGCAGCTACTAATACATGAAGCACCGTAGTGCTACTACATGACCAGCACGGAGATCAAGAATTGATTGCTACTCCATATGATATCCAGACTTTTTTTTTTTGGAATAACTTGAATGGGGACGTACGGTGGGTAAACGACACGAGGAGGACTCGATCGACCTCATCATTGCCGCCTGCAACTTGGACTCGGACAGGTGCAGTGCGTTGAAAAAAAAAACAGCACACGACCCGGAATCAGATCTGACACGAGCTCGGTTTCCACGATCGAGCCGCCCTTGCGGTTTGTTCCGGCCGCCGCCGTCGCGCGGCCTGCCTCACCTGCGACCTCCGCCGCCGTCGTGGCTGACACGCCGAGCCGCTTCCACCTCAGCTGTTCTGCCGAGCGGCAAGCCGCAGCCGCTGCTGTCCGAGCCGGTTTGCCGCTCCACTCTCAAGTCACCGCCTCGGCCATGGCCAGTACGCCACCGCCTTGAGCCGGTGTCGTCCAGCCGCTTCAACCGCCGTCCGAGCCGCTTTCCGCCTCAACTCTGCGGCCACGACGTACTTGCCTCAAGCGGCCTGCCGTCCTCAACTCTGCTCCTGCGGCGTGGCCGCCTTGAGCCGCCACTCCGCTCGGACTCGTCTCCGCCGTCGCCACTACTAGCGTACCTGGAGTCGGCCCGCGACCCTGCCGCGGCCCGCTTTACCTCGCGCTGCGTCGAACCGGCCTCGCCACCTCCGTCTCCAACCGGGCCGCGCCTCCGCTTCGTCAGACCCGCCACGGCCCTACGCCGCCTCAAGTTGCCGCGGCGGTTCACTTTCGTCTACAAGCCGGTTGCTCGCCTCCCCCTCGCATGGCCGGTGTAACCGCGGCCTCGTGTTAAGCCGCCCGCCTCCAACTCTGCCGCTGTGGCCCCGGATTCACCTCGAGCTGCCGAGCCACTTTTGCCGCGCACGAGCCTGTCACGATCACCTTTACCGCCGCGGCCGAGTCGCCTCGCTGTCTGCAAATACGCTTCCACGGTTGGCCTTGAGCATGTCATTCACCAATGGGCTGTCCAGTGGATTAACACAACTGATCGCTCGAAAGAAGACTCGTTCTGCTACTGTGATGAATCTTGAAGTGGAGCTTTTCTTGCTGGGTCTCCGATTTGATACTGCCCATTGAAACAGCTGAGGCAATCACCTCTGTGTGCAAGGAGCTTCACAGGACAGCCAGAGAGCCCT
This sequence comes from Thinopyrum elongatum, assembly GCA_011799875.1. Taxonomy (NCBI): domain Eukaryota; kingdom Viridiplantae; phylum Streptophyta; class Magnoliopsida; order Poales; family Poaceae; genus Thinopyrum; species Thinopyrum elongatum. Next base: position 125,114,671 of record CM022297.1, read on the forward strand.
GGGACTGCTGAGCCACAAACTGATACTGACGGAGATTCTGAAGGATCAAACACCACTGCTAAGATAAGATGATCATGATCCGCCACCGCTGCCAGTCCATAAAAAAAAAGAGCAGTCAAAGAGTCCGGCGGTACAACTTTGGCGCTGGAAAAGACATCAAGTACAAATACGTGGGGATCTACAGAAAAGGAAATGTGTATGAGCCACGGGTGCATTAGTAGTGCACAACTACTACTAGTACAAAGAATACACGCATCACATCTCTCGAGGCTACCACTGCGTTCGTTGACAAAGGAAATACTACGGCGAATCTTGACATCCGGCGGACGTGACACATGGATCATCCGTCGTCTACGATAAATCAGGTGCTATTTGTCCAGTCTATTTTTTAGTACATATTAAATTCTTTCGAGAACTACTCTACTCTACATATTTTCTGTACGCAGGGATGATTCATTATAAAAGTTGTGTCATGTTGTGCCTATGAAATATGCGTTAGCATCATCATGCGCCGGCGTCCGCGCCTGTTTGCTGTTGAACGGGTGTGCGCAAGCTGCCGTCCGTGCAGCTTGATCTACATCAACTCGCCGGGACCGCGCCTGCAATTGACTCGCTCGTCCGCACCGGCTTGCAACGCCGCGGCCGACTCGGCCGTGATTAATTTCAGTGTCACCATGGTGATCATCAACTCCGCGACAGATAATTTGCGGCCTAATATATCAGGTGAAATCCATCCAGTATATTTTTACATTACATATTATTCTGGCTTGCAAAATTCTTTAAATGCAGGACAAATTGTCTACTGCAAAGGTGACCGTCATGTCACGGAGTTTGTTGAATGACTCATACCAGGAGTATACAAAGTATTGCGAGGATCATCAACTCGCTTCAAACTTCTGGTTTACATAAGTTTCAGCATTCCGCTGTTCAACTATATGCCGGTTTATATCACGGCCAAGTATGAAGAATCTCAAGCCAACTCATCGAGTCATCTTGAGACTCAGGGGCTACAATGACATGACTCGGCAGAATTGGCCGGTTTTAGTGAATTCAAGAACTCCGGGTCATTGGAGGGAAAAATAACCCGGCCCCGGAGGCTACTGCCTTATTGGCGAAAATTAAAAGGCCGTCAGAAAATTTCCGGCTTAAAAAGAAGGATTCCGGTTCAAAATCCGGCTCAAGGGAAATCTGTCTCCCGCAAAGCGCTGAAGCTCTCAATATCCGGTTCAAAATCCCGGTTCAAGAAGAATTTATCTCTTGCAAAAAGTTAAAGGTTGCCGAAGAGGACCTGTTGCCATGATGCGCGGTTCAAGCATGGGTATCCTGCCTTATTGGCTTATCATTTTATTGATCACATGGGGGCTTTCCTGCTCATTGAAGCGAAGCTATGATTACCCTTTAAACCGGCTTATATGCCACTCCTACAAAATCACTTGGGGGCTTGGTCGTATTCGAGCCATAGCTACACCTCTTGATCGGCGTAAGGCCACCAGAAAAATCACTTGGGAACTTGGTCATATTCGAACCATAGCTACACCTCTTGATTGACTCAGAGCCAAAAAGAAAAATTACTTGGGGGCCAAAGAGAGTGTTCCAAAAAAGAACAGCTCAAACATAGGCACCCACTGAGCACAGCTCAAAATATTGCTTGGGGATTCTTTGCTATCGCAATGAACAAAGAATCTACACTTGTAATAGGCTATCAAGCCACGGCTTGGAAGCCTGGTGTATACACCTAAAACCCCGGGTTAGCCTGCCTTTTTTAAGTAAGTCACTCCGTCCAGGTAAACCTGGTATGACCCGTCAAACTTCGACAAGTCAATCTCATAAGACCCTGAACTTGTCAAAGTTAAAACGACGATTGGTTAAAGATTGAGGTCCATCTTAAAAGGCTTTGTAAAATGGTTTAACTCAGCGGCCTGGCAGCCCATGAAAAGCCTCGAATTTGGGGCCAGGCAGCCCGTGAAAAGCCTCGACTACAAGTTTTCATATGCTTTTATTTGCCAAGTTTTTTCTCCTTTGATGAGATTTATGATGATTTTGGTAAACCGGCGTTAATCAACCCAGCTCGGTTTTCAACTACAAATTGTCAGTACATAATTAGTCATAATCCGGTGCTTATTAACCCGGTCTGGTTCTGACTATAAGTCGCCAGTATGAGATAAAGTAATTATCCGGTGTTTATTAACCCGGCCTGGCTTTGGACATTAAGCCGCCAGTATATATTGGGATTGCGCCATTGGAATCATGCGCTTATAAATCATTGGATTATATTATTCAAATCTTTAATAGCCAATATGGCTGGATTTTTATTATGGTTATCAATAACCAATATTATGATTGAGGTTTTCAAAGTCACTTTAAGCGCAATGGCTATTATTTTATCAATGGATATGATTTATTTTACAATGGAAGGAATAGTCCCGAGTCGCTGCAGGATTACGACCCGACACTTGGGGGCTACATTATTCAAGTTGAGAATTACATCAAATATGCAAGTCCCATGTCACTGCCAGCATGTACCATGGTACTTGGGGGCTAATGCAAAGTCATTTTTGCTCACCTCATCGAAGACCCGACTCATCACATCATAATGAGCCGGCCCTTGGGGGCTACCAATTGCTCCTGTCAAAATTCAAGGTTCAAGCCCCATGATGGGGGTTACATCATATAATGTTATTCTCAATGAAGTATATATAAAGTCCCAGCTCAATATTATCTTACTGAGCCGGCCCTTGGGGACTACACATTGCTGTTCAAAGTCTACATGATTACATTTACAAAGTCCCTGCTCATTATTGCATAATGACCCGGCCCTTGGGGGCTACACTGGTTGAAGTTTTTATGTGGAATACTCAGTTTATGACTAATGACGGAGATGAACAAATCGGTTTTCTTCAAGACGGTGACATTTATATTGAAGCAAGTCTTAAGCTGTTGCTACGCTACCTTCTTAAGACTTGGGGGCTACAAGTGATAGGCATATAAGAGGTATATTTTTAAGCTTGATGTTAACTACAATTATAACCCGGTGCCATCAATATTTATAAACCGGCAATTTTGGCAATGATAAACCGGCGAGTTCTATATCCTTAAACCGGTTGAAGATCAGATGAGTATTTCAAGGACCAATATTTTTGTTAAGCATTGGGAGCTGAGTCAAAGGAGTTATTCTTCACAATATTTCTCTGTGACAAACCAATGTCAGCAAATTGATTATGAAGCTGGCCTATTGACCCGGATTTTCTAGAAGAAGGAAATGACAAGGACTTAAGGATGATCAGGATCAGTTTAACATGGATAAATCCAAATTAAACTAGGGGCTAATGTCAGGGATATACCCCGCGGTATGACCCGGCCGGAGTCATAACCCGGCTGGGACTTGGTAAACCGGCGGATGGTAAACCGGCAGATAGTTAAGACAGATGTTAAGTCAGATGATAACCCGGCAGGTGTTAAGTCAGATGATAACCCGGCAGACAATCATAAATCGACAGACCATCATAAATCGGCACCAGTCATAAACCGACACCAGTCATAACCCGACAGACAGTGATAACTTGGTTGCCAGGAGTTATGAAGCCCGAGACGTTATGAAGCCCAAGACGTTAAGAAGCCCATGAAGAGAAGTCAGAATAGTTTAAGTCTTAATCCAAGTTGGACTCTACATGTAACCCGCCCCTTCAACATATATAAGGAGGGGCAGGGCACCCCAAAGGGGGAGAAAAAAGAATCTTAGGGCTAGACATAACTGAGAGAGCCGGTTTACGGCGACTCCCTCGTGATGATAATGAGACCTAGCCACAAACAGCATGTAGGGTTGTTACCGGATGATGTTTCCCAGGGCCCGAAGCTGTCTAAATCCTTGTCTTGTGTTGCGTCTCTCGATTCTGCTAAACCCCTCTCAAGCTACCACATAGATGCGTTGGCCTCATGACTAAGTCCTCACACTAGGACATCTGCCATGACAAACCCACGACACTATCCACGCCGGCATGGTTTTCACCCTGGCAAGCTCTCCACACCGGCAAGATTTCCACCCCGGCAAGCTTTCACACCGGCAAGGTTTCCACCCCGGCAAGCTTTCACACCGGCAAAGTTTCCACCCGGCAAGCTTTCACACCGGCAATCTTCCACGCCGGCAAGGTTTTCACCCGGCAAGCTTTCCACGCCAGCAAGATTTTCACCCCGGCAAGCTCTTCACCCCGGCAAGCTTTTCGCGCCGGCAAGCTTTTCATTTTGCCGACAAGCTTTTTACTCGGCCGGCAAGCTTCATTCAGCCATCAAAGGCCGAATAACTCACGCGATCCATCAGACACCACCTAGGTGGGTGTCTGGTCCCTCGCGTCATTTTTTCACTTAGGACCGGTCCGCAAAGTGTTGCCTCTAACCTTTTCATACGAACTCGGATTGGGATGATTTTTATATCAAAATCGACCGTTTCGATGAGACGAAGACAACTTGTGTAGAAAGTTTTTCCATTTGATGTCGTCTTGGGGGCTTAATCAGCCAAACTGTACTCTGAATATAAGATCTTAGTACTTTGAGCATAGTTTCGGCCTTCGAGATGAAATCGGACAGCGATGGCCCAAACTTCAAAGATGTTTATATCAACAATACGAAACTCTTTCATGTAGATCACTTCTCCATTTGAGGCCATCTTAAATAAGTTCTTGACCGTGCCAAAATCTGGTGTCAACAACGTGTACATGGTTTAGAAGGGACTGCCTGAACTGCTACGTCGGGTGCTCTAGTACTACACGTGCCGCTGCTTGCTCGGCCATGATTCATCATTGCAGAGAGACCGATCGACCAGTATGTACGTACATGTTCGCGACAACGCTACGTACACTTCGACCGGGTGGGTCCCAGCTGTCAGGGAGGATAAGGACGCACTTCCTTGCGTGTGAAGATATAGCTGGTGGGTCCCAGCTGTCATGGGGAAGAATCATTTTTTTGCCCGTAATATGGACGCACTTCCTTGCATGTGAAGATGTAGCTGGTGTGGGTCCATCTGTCAGCCTCACCGCGTAGAGTCCTCTTCCGATGGCTGTCGTTCGTTGACCACGTTGACCACGCCGCGCAGACAGCACCCAGGCGGTGGACAACGGTGAGGCCTAGGAAGGGAACGACGCGGAGCCAGGGAAGACGAGGCAGGTGGATGCCCACGCGGAGGGGAGTATGAGGGTTCACTGGTTCGGCTGTGGTGTGAGGCTGCCGTCGCCGGAGAATAACAGGAGGTGTTGGTGAGTAGAGGAATGGCCTGGACGGCGATGGGAGTAGGGTGGGCCGGTGAGTCCTGCGTGGCAGCACAGCCGGCCACGGGAGGCGGTAGCAGGCGGTACCGCCGGTGGTGATTTGGGTGGCTGAATCAAGAATATCCGAGATTGAAGAAGCACGACATCCATTGGATGGACATCCAACGGCCACTGCTACTAGAATCGTGTGATGACTATAAGTTGACAAAGCCTTGCGTACGCTTCAACTTACTAGGCCCACAAGTGTGTGGCAGAGAACATATAGCCCATTTGTGATTTGTAATAATGTACAACCCATTTTTGAATTCTAATGGAATTTACTACAGCCCATTTACCGTTTGTTAAAATTACAGCCCATTTTCTAGCCAAGACAACGATTAATAATTTTAACCAACCACTCAAAACAGAATTCAATCAAATTTCCCACATTTTGATGGGATCCGAAATATTTTTATCACAAAATTTCGAGTCAAATTAAATATAAATTTGTATTAAAATTTTCAAAATCCAAAAATAATATTATTTTTTAAATTATTACGTGTTTGGTGCATTTTTTATAGTTACAGCCCAGTTTTTATAGTTGCATCGCATTTATTATTTCTTAAAGCCCATTTTCTTGTTAAGCCTAATGCATCCCTCCTAGGAAAGATTTGCAGCCCAGCGGGGCGGAGAATAACAAGTTGACCTGGGCTGGGAATTCCTCAAAAAAAAGTATAACTGGGCTAGCCATTTTCACCTTAAAAAAATAATTTTTGGGCTGGATATTTGGTCGACATAAAATAATAGCCTGGACTAGACGGGCCACAGCCCGCCTAGTTGATACCCTACTCCTCTGAACAACAACAAAAACATCGCTAAAAAAAAACTCTGCTCACACCGCAAAAACACAAATACTGCTCGAGCTGCTGGGTCCCAGCTGTCGGCCGCTCCTTGTGTAATTCTCTCGTTTATTGACTATATAGGTTGACAATGGTGTGGGACCGTGATGTCAGGAAACCAAGAGGAAGCAAAAAAATATAGTTGTATATAATAAGGAGGCAATTGTGTACGTGCGGCTATGGCCCTGGTGGGTCCCCACTGTCATCCTCTCCAATTAAAGTCATCTCCTGATTCCTCATGTTCCTTGACCATGTTAACAACGCGAGACGGCGGCACCACAGCGAGCGCAACAACTCGAAGGACGATGGAGAGGGCCTCGCGGGCCCTACGGATGGTCTGATACAGCGTCCGCTGCTCATTCAGGAAGCCAGGATCATAGGGCCACATATCCGCGATGGCATTGTCGTTCGCTTGTTCGCCGGCGATTCGTCCTTCCGTGAGCCAGTGCTCGTTGAGGAGACAGAGGTTGCAGCACAGGTCCTCCTACGCTCGTAGCTCTTCCGCCATTAGGGCGTCGAAGTGCGGCCGCACCTGCTCTATGGTGAACACGGCATGAACCGGCTTGGGCGGTGGCACCGGCTCCTGGTCGGCCCATCGTATGATTGTTGTCGCTGAGCTCGGCGAGCTCGCTGGCGAGCCAGCATGTCCGGCTGCTGGACAGGACCGCTGCCAAGCACGAGTCTGACCGCCCTGGACCACCCAGACGCCCTCCCTCGCCCGCGCGCGCTTTCCACCCGAGACGGTCAGCGCCGCCTGCGCCGCTTCTCGGTGCAGGCGATTGCTCCACATTCAAACGACACAGGTGCTGTCCATCCGTCCGTGTGCCGCCCACATTAATGATACACGGTTGCCGAGGCAGCTACTCCGGCGCCACCCGTCCATCCCTCTGCCGCCCACCATTGCTATATAAACTGCTGCGCCGGCCATAGCCACAGTCATCCGCCTCCGTTCCCTTTCTCCTGTCCACACCACTCCCACCATGGCTTCCTCGCACTCCAACGCTCTTTGGTACAGGCGAACGACGGACCAGAAGGAGATGGCAGCCATTGCTGCCGACTGGCTGGCCGGCAGGCAGCCAGAGGATGACGACGTCCCAATGGAGAACATGGTAGTCGACGATCCGGCGCCAACCCCCACCTCCGCGCCATCCTCACCGGTGCATTACACCATGATCATCGGCGAGGCCCGTGCCCAATACATGGACATGGTGAGGCAGAAGCATGAGGAGCAGTTCCGGGAGGCGCAGGCCGACGCCGCCTACAACCACCATATCCTCCAGGAGCACCTATAGGCGGAGGAGCAGATCGCCGTGGAGCAGGAGGCGCTGCTCGAGTCGTACCGCTCCGCCCGCGAGAGCCGCCTCGCGCGCTGGCGGTACCACATGTGGGTGGCGGATGTTGCGGCCGCCTACAAAGAGGGCGATGAAGCGGGTGAGGCACTATTTGGCGAGACCGATGACAAGGCAGAGGACAATGCCAGCTCCGTCGAGGCCCCGCCCCGCCGGCACCGAGGCGGAGGACTTCACCGGCTTCGGTGAGGCCCCGCCCCGCCAACAACGAGGCAGAGGACATCGTCGGCTCCGTCGAGGCCCCGCCCTGCCGGCAATGAGGGGGAGAATTTCCCCCGCTCCGCCGAGGCACCGCCCCGCCGACAACGAGACAGAGGACATCGCCTGCTCCGTTGAGGCCCCGCCCCGCTACCAATGAGGCCGCGCCACACAGAAAACGAGGAAGAGTAGAACACAGTAGGTCGCCGCCGCTCGGGTCCAAGTAAGGCCACTGCTGCTACCCTCCAGTTGAAGCCAAGCTTGGAGGGTTAAACATTGACGGCCGATTAGCTTCTTGGCGGTGGCGTGGAGTCGGAGAGCAGAGCTAGAGAAGAAGCTTCTGTTCGGCTCAGCCGGACACAGGAAATGGGCGCCGGAGATCATATATTAGGTTAATTAATTATACCTCCAGCGCACCCCTTTTTAGTTGAAGAATGTATGAAATGTAATGAAATCTGGCCGTGTATGAACGAATTTAGTTCGATTAGTTCGAATTCTTGTATCACTGGCATTGGATGAACATGCAAAACAATACGTACTAGCATTATTCTCAGGACGCACGGTGATCACCTCATTTGCAGCAGTTTCACATGTACAAAAAGTTTGAGCAGCTTTTTAGCGTGCCTATACATTGCAATCAAACTCACAGGCCTGGCAATTCATAGAAAACATTCAAAATAATCAATGATTATGCATCTCAATGATTCACACGCCAGAGCCAATATTTACTTCACAAATAAAGAATAAAGAAAAATCGATCAATGCTGCTGACGGCAAAGGGCGTCCCATTCCAAAATATCAAACGCATGTCTTCTTGCTAACATCAATGAGCAAAATTTGAGAAGGTTGTCCATTCCAAAATATCAAATGCGTGTCTTTTTGCGTACATCAATGAGCAAACTTTGACAAGGTTTTCCCATTCCAAAATATCAAATGCTTTTTGCGTACATCAATGAACAAACTTTAACAAGGTTTTCCCATTCCAAAATATCAAATGCATACAATTGTGGAATGGGCCAGGTTTGCCATCAGTTCGGACATTGACATGTCACCTCGTGCTAAATAAACCAGCTGTTCTTTTTGTGCAGTTCCACTAAAATCAACCAACTTCGCGCGTAGCTTGTATGATTTCGCCTTTATATGTTGCAAGGCCTTGAACATATCGGCACCTCCTTTCTTGTAGCTAATTTTGTGGCTGGAGGTGGAAATGAATGATTCGAGAACATTCCATGTATTGTGCATGATGTAGTATAATGGAGGGCACGAACCATCAGAACATTTTGTGCAGTTCCCATTGAAATCAAGCTGAGCATCCCTGTTTGCATAAATACAAAAAAGTGATTAGTACAAAGCAAACTGTATTATGAATTTACAGTTTAAACAGGCAACCTACATGATCCATGCAGAGCACACATTTAAAAAAATAGATCTCACCAGAAAGAATCCTAAAACAACATTGTATTGGCCATCACAACAACAAAGATGAAGATCTGTGAGTCCTTCTGAGCTGAAGTTAGTTTGTTCTTGTGGGCAGTAATGTAACCATCCTTCAACTGCTCCTTCTGATAAGAAGAGAAGGGCTTGGCTTCTTCATCCTGGCATAATCGGAACTAGGCACTTCACGTACTCCATATTCTTCTTCAGAGGAGGATGATCCTGTTGTGCAAAGACAAGAGAACAACTAAATGCTAGCATCCCTGTTTGCTCGAAAAGAAGGAAAGGAAATATTTAAAACAGCCATTACATTAAGAATGGGAGTAACTGATGAAATGTATAGTCACAAAGAGATGCATCCTCATTATCCTCATAGGAAATGATATGATACCAAACACAGCAGCTCAACTTGAACTGTATTATTACCTAATTTTATCAGTGGCTATAATGGTGGCAAACCGGTGCCTCAATTTATTAGCAGCCTTAGATTAACATGCGAAACAATACCACTTTCTCATGACAGTAGCTAAACAGTAGCACAACACCAATAGAGATGACAAAGCTTGATCATATGGATGAAATCCGTGGGCCGGTACCAACCTTTGTCAGGAGGCTTATTGTGTAAAGCATGCAGATGAAGCACTTCTCCGGAACCATCCGTTATTATCTACTGTGGTTGCCATGCTTACTATAAACTCCTCGATTAGTTTAATGTTTCCAACATCTTCTTGTGCAGTTCCACTAAAATATATGTTATCTTCAAACAAGATCCCTGTTTGCACAAGTAGAGATAATTACATATTACATTAAGAGTGGCATCAAATCACAGTGGCAAAACAATTGCTCGTTCTAGCCATAGCAACAAATTAAGATGCAAAACTATATCATTACTTGTGTCATCACAGTTCCAGTGCTTCATTAAAGCACCAGGAGTTGATTTTTGTTCTTCTTCCACTTGTTCTTCCCCTTCATCACTTGGTTCAATAACAGACAAGCTTCGCCTTCAATGTAAGATTTGGCATGTCAATTAGGGAGCTCAAGTATAGCACTAAACAAAAACATTACTTTTCTGATGACAGTAGCAATATAAAGGCCAACAGTTGCGAAATATCATTATCTTACCTCAATGAGATATTACGGTGCACATACAGATTGGAAGTCTGGTCTCCTTTTGTGCAGTTCACTAAAATCAAGCAGCATTACCATATAAGTAGTCAAACATATGAAAGCACACTGCACAATCATGTGGAAGAAGGCCAGTACTGACCTCTCATGATGCAGAATTCAAACAACTCACAAGAAGAAGATCTGAAAGAAATTTGCCAACATGGATAGGAAGTCAGATCTCCTCTTGTGCAGTTCCACTAAGATCAAGCAATCAAGCAACGTTATCGGTGTGACATTTTGGTTGAACTGCACAAAACACTCTTAAAAAAAGTGTTTTGTGCAGTGCAACAAAAGGTCGCAATAGCAACGAGGTGAAGTAGATAACCCTGTTTACACAGATGTGCAAAGGAAACAATTACTGGTTAATAACGGTGGATGACACAGAAGCCCACAAAAAGAAGCATCTAACTTATCTAAATGGGAAAGAAAGCAAGACAGTAGCATTTCTCAAACAGTGGCATTGATTCATATTAACAGAGAGATTATATTAACAATAAAATTCGTTAAACATGTAATTTTCTTTTAACTGTGGCATTGCATCAATTTTCCAACGGCATTATTAGATTAACAACAGCTAAAGAATTGTACGGGACAGTGGACGCACCAGCGCCATGTGCATCTACCGATGTATAAAGGGGTGATGCACAGTTTGTTGCAACAAAGAACAAACAACCAAGGAGCATATTTGTGTTGGTCCTAGTTTTGTTATCTTTAGACACCTTTCCCTATGTGAGGGCAGCAAATCTAGTCCTGCACAAACTCTACAGCCTTGTCCCCCACCCACAGAAAGATCAGTTTGTTACAGATGTGTGTACTGCGTTAGTCATTGTTTTCCCTTTTCGAGCAACGTAGGTGTTGGATAGCCAGTTTGTACTACTTTCCCCCTTCCTTTCCTATTTGAACCACGTCCTAGATTCATGCTATACAAATTTCCCCACTACTTTCCTATTTGATCAAACACCTAGATTCGAGTGCAGAAACGAAAAAAATCCACATGCAGCTAGAGCCATGCATATGGATTAAGTAAATTATACCTTAAGGTTCTTGGTGTGTGGCTCAGTGGGTGGCCGGAGGCCGATCTGCCCACACTATGTACGGCAGCGAGGATGAAGGGGTCGGAGGCCCTCCCGCGCTGCCGCTGGGTGAAAGAGAACAGCGGCGCCGGTAGTGGATTCCCTCCCTCGCCGATGGTGACAGCGTTAAGCCCCCTTCCCTTCCCCGGCGAACGGGATGCTGCCAGCTCTTTGACCAGCAGTGAGGGGAGAGAGGCCAACGCAGTCTTGTTTAGATCTGGAGAGGGTGAGAGTGTGAAGAGAGCAACTACAAGAGCTGAGGCTCCAACGTGTATCTCTACTCTCTACTCTTATAAAAGACCGAGTTGGTGATGATGGTGTGCCTGGCATCGTGTAATATAGACCGGCCAATCTATACCTAACGGATAGAAAGCAAACTATGGCAATTTTGCAAAAAGATACCCGCACCTCTCTCCACACTTGCAGATAAGGACTTCCCTCGTTCATCCTTTTCTCTCACAAGGTAAACTACTCATACAAATGCATATTGATGTTCCGTGCAACACACGGGCATCTTGCTAGTATATATATAGTGGAGAGAGTGTGAAGAGAGAAAACCCTAGAAAACAAGCGCTGAGGCTACAGTGTATGTCTACTCTCTATATTTATTATCTCTACTCTTATAAAAAACAGAGTTGGTGTTGATGGTGTGCCTGCCATCCTGCAATATAGGCCGTCCGATTATATCTGACGGATAGGAAGGAAACTATGGCAATTTTGCAAAAGGATACCCACACCCCTCTCCACATTTGCAAATAAGGCCTTCCCTCGTTCATCCTTTTCTCCCACAAGATAAACTACTCATACAAATGCATCTTGATGTTCCGTGCAACGCACGGGCATCTTGCTAGTATATACTCCTATATAGTTGGAGTGGTTATCTTTTTCTCTCCATAAAAATCGGTTTAAATTGTGCATGAAACAGAACTCTTTATTTAATGTCTCCCTCCGTCACATTTTACAGGGCACGCATCAACAATCTCTCGGACCAAGGTGATTAGCGATTGGACTGAAAAATAGCATCGGGAGTTATACCATGGTGCCCAATTACTGGAGAAATTAATGCGTACACACATGCATGGAGTGCTTTCAGTCCACGTACACACATGCATGCATTTATTCCACCCCGCGTACACACCTGCATGGAGAGAAAATTTTGGGCTTGGTTGTGGTTACGATGCCCTAATTAATTGGGCATTAAACCAAACACGCCTAAAATCCCTCCGGTGGTGGAAATGCATGAGAATTGAAGTGCTCCCTGTAAACTGTGATGGAGGGAAATGCTAATACACGAAGAAAATTTAACGCTCGAAGGAGTCAATTCGCAATTAACGCTCCACGCCTCCCGATCGCACTTACTATCGTTCACGTGTGGTACACAACCCTCCGAAGTGAACAACAACTAAAACTGCATGCCACATGGAGGCATTGCCATTGTTGTGCGACCCGGTACCTGGACAATCCATGGCAAGGCGCAGTCGCAGGCGGCCGGAATGCTCCAAATCCGGCAGCCGCGTGCGTCAAATCCCGCGGCTGCAGATATAGCGGTTGACCGCCGACGCATGAACCTGTGTGTGCATGTGTGTGTTTATTTTTAACAGCGTGTGTGTGTTAGAGAGAGCGACACATCGACCTACAGAGAGATTGTGTGTAGTACTAGTACGATTTAGCCATGAGAGTCGATGCATCCTCATCATTTCCGGGCGTCCGGTCGGGACAGCAGCCATGCCCGCTCCTGACCACCCTGGCCCACCCAAACTCCCTCCATCGGCCGCGTGTGCTTCCCACCCAAAACGGTCAGTGCCGCTCCAGAGAATCGGTGCCGCATTCATGCCCGTGCAGAGTGGACGCGACCTCTCACTGGCGCCTGCGTTGAAGGTAGAAGCGGATTCAATGAAGAGTGATGGTTGCTTCGTCCGTCCAACTTACTGCCGGTTCTATGTGATTTGACAGCTCATTGGTCATTATTACCGAGGTGGTACGACCGTGCTGAGTATCAGTTGCACTGTACACTTTACTTTGGTGCATGACACGTGCACCGGATGTTGGATGTCCCATGTTTCGGCGAAAGGAGGTAGAGCGTCTCCACTCTTTACAATTTTCTCCACTCTTGCAGCGGAGGAGTGCGAAAGCAATGAAAACACGGCAGCTCAGTGATTACATGGCCCACCTCACACTATCACCATATTTTCTGGACACCGTGTGACACCTAACTCTTTAGTAGTACATAGTACGTACTGTAATTTCTCAGCGAGATAAATTTGTACAATGCTATGAAGCTTCCAGCTTCTGTTTCATGTATCTTGCGTCCAAGGTTGCCCCGTTGCAACATTCCATCAAATACAAAGGAACATGCATGCTATTACATCTCAATGATTCATAGATCATAGCCAATATGTACTCCCTCCGTTCCAAAATAAGTGTCTCAACTTTATGCCAACTTTAGTACAAAGTCGTACTACTAAAGTTGACACTTATTTTGGAACAGAGACAGCTAAAGAAAAAAATGATCCATGCAGTCCCTAGGCCTTGAACCCTAAACCCTAACCGGGCTTTAATTTGCTGGCGACGTTGAACCTTCCGAAGAAATGAAGTTTGCAACCCTTTGACCATCGGATCATTTTGTGCAGTTTCACTAAAATCGAGCTGAGCATCCCTGTGGCAAAGAAATTGAAGAAGCGTGATTAGAATATGACTAGTGGGACTAGTTGATGAGACATAAACTCATCACAAATACAGTAGAAGCCAGTAGAGGTATATGCGGGGCAAAGAAGTAGAGAAATATCCACATGGAGCGATGTGGGCAGCTGGGGCAGTGGTGCAAGCCGGCTGTAAAGGAAGTTGTACCTAAGGGATGTCGGGATGTAGCTAGCTTAGAGAAGGGCGGTGGGAGGCGGCAACTGCCCACGTCGCGGCAGTGAGCACTGAGCAAGGGACGAAGGCAACCGCACCGGCTTTTTGAGAGAGAACGGTGGGGACCCCTAATCGGGATGCGCCGACAGTGGGTTTTCACCGTCGGCGACGGCGACCGCATCTACACAAAGCATCCACCCCTTCCCCCGGCGGACGTGAGATGTGGCCACAGTCGTTTTGTGCGAGAGAGTGTGAAGAGAGCAACCCCAGCAAGCAACCGTGTAGGCTCCTGGCTATGTATATAGTGGAGCGGTTTCTTTTTCTCGCCATATGAACCTATTTATATTGCGTATGTTCATGCGTGGTTCCCGACCCTCCATTAAGTGAGTAACTACTACTAGACGCGTCAAATTATCACGTGGGCTACATCATCATACAGAAATGAGCTCCACCGTGTCACGTGTGTGGTTGGGGAAGACGCAAAGAGTGCTACTAGTACTACGTGCGTGGGTGCGTGCACCTCTTCTCTTCGAGCATGGTTATTAAAAGTATAGCGCACTACTCTACCACACGGTTATTATATGGGCAAAGAGTATAGGCAGTAATAATGACTAATAAGCCATCAAATCACGAGGCCCACCTTTCTCTATGTTTGACCGAGGAAGCAGCCATCATTTCACTCCTCGTTGAATATCCATCCACTGCTACCTCCGCAAATAAATAAAAATCAGCTGCTACGTCCACAGCATGGTTAATAATATAGCCATGTCAATCACGACGTAGAAATATCATTCACTGATACAATAGGGCTGGCTCTAAGGCTGGTGATTTTTTTTACTTTGTCTCTTTCTCTTTTTGTCTCATTTACTCATTTTACATAGGAGCACGTGTAGAGGATGGCCATTCTTTTCGATGGGACTTCTTCATGGGGTTTAAGACTAAGCAGCTCCGAATTATTCCCGCTGCCCACCACTCTGAATCGTGCCATCTATGATAGTACTCCCATTGCAACAATGAGGTCCACTAGGTCTAGCACGTCCTGTAAGAAGAGACTGTCACGCAAAACATACATTCTTGTTGCCTTCTTCCTCATACAGTACGTACTACTACTAGTACTACTACTGCTCGTTCTCCTATAAACCTTGCGCTTGGCATCTAAAAAATATTAACCTTGCGCCTAGCTCTTCGCCTCTTCGGGAAGTTGAGCAATGATGGTACTACAGTATATGGTTCTGGCTATCTGAGACCGAATGAATTGCTGCACGTCCACCACGTGGGCGAGGGTCAAGGGACGAGGGGCAAGGGAGAGTGCATACTACTACGTCCATTTCAATATGGACTACATACGGAGCAAAATGAGTTAATCTACACTCTAAAATACGTCTCTATACATCAGTGTTTGGAGTATGTACTAGTAGTTCATATCAAAATCTGCTAAAAGACATACTCCCTCTGTCCCATAATATAAGAGTGTTTTTGACACTACAATAGTGTCAAAAACGCTTTTATATTATGAGACATAGGGAGTATATTTCAAACAATATGATAATCTCTCTAACCAAGGTAGGGACGAGGAGTATATACGTCTAACGGAGGGAGTAGTAAAATTTTCTCCTCGTCCTGCGAGCCACCGCGCGCGTGGGCGAGGGAGCGGGCGTAGGCGTAGTAAGCAAGCTTCTCCTCATCCTGCGACTCTGCGAGCCACCGCGCCCGTGGACGGGGGAGAGGGCGTACTAAGCAAGCTTCTTCTCGTTTTGCGAGTTGAATGGGACACATCAAAAGTAATACAGAGCATCTCCAGTGTATAGAGCCTTGCCTCTAAGGTAGGCCCCACATGCTTTGCCTCTTTTTTTAAATAACGTGTCAAGTCGCAATTTGCTTGTTCACCCGTGGTACACGATCTTCCATCAAGTGGACAACCAGTACCCGTGTCAAATTACCACATGGGCTGCCTTTTCGTACAGAAATGAGCTCCACCATGTACCCGCGCGGGTGTGGTTGGGAAAGAGACAGGAGTACGTGCACCGTGCATGCACCTCTTATCTTCGTGCATGTCCCCCACGTACGTGGGGGTGTGTGAGAGAGATACAAACCTAGAATGGCGTGTGCGTTCGTGAGTGTTTTTTGTTATGGGGGGGGGTGATTTCATGAATGTATTTGTGGGAATATGTGTCGATGATATCTCAAACAAAATTTTGACACATGCAATGTGTGTGAAAGGGGCGATCCATGAGAAGAGAGGGAGGGGTCATAGATATCGATAGAGTCGAAGAGAGGATCAAGTGTGTGGGTGCGAGATCGATGAAGAAAGCCATCGAAATTGTGTGTGTGCTCGTCAAAGATATAGGGCGACTGACCTACCAGAATGTCAGAGGGCAGAGGGCAAGTTTGTGTGTGGCAGGGTGACATGACTAGAGCGCTCGATGTATCGGTGTGTGTGGGGGACGGGGGGGAGGCAAAGACCTAACTAGAGAGGTAGATCGACTTGTATATGTGTTGAGAAGGAGAGACCTAGCTATGTCTTGAGGGAGATCGGTCGACATCCATACATAAGTGAAGGACGGGAAATAGGTTGGGACAGAGAGAGAGAGGTATAGTGCCGGAGGGGTGGTGGAGTTGCTTCTCGGAGATGGTGGGAGAGGCCTACTAGACAAAGTGAGGGTACAACTGCAATATCAAGAAGACTGGGGATGTGTTTCTGTGTGTGCGTGTGCATGATAGATGTGTCGGGAGGCATGCATGGATGATGAAGGGGGACCATGTGTTTGGTAAGCAGACCTAACTAGATCGGTAGATCAATTGTTTTGTGTCGGAGGAAGGGAGAGACATAACTAATGAGGTAGATCGATCGGCGCGTGGGGAAAATGAGTTATAAACGACCTAGCTAGCTATATGTTTAGTGGGAGATCGGTCGGTGTACATCCATTTGTTAGAGGCAAATAAGGCCCAGAGAGACAGATAGAGAGAGAGAGAGATGGAGCTAAGGTGGTGCGAGAGGCCTACTAGCTAGATAGGGGGAGGAGTGTGCGATTGTGAGATCGATGAAAAGAGGGGCAAGAGTTTACACGTGTGTGGGACCGTATGAGAGACACGAGGCATAGACAGACAAAGGAGGAGATGGAAAGTGTGTGTGTATGTGGTAGCCAGATATCGCTGGAGAGGTTTATCAATCGGTGTGTGTCGGAAAGAAGGAGTTGTGGAGACCGTGGGAGAACGACCTAAAGAAAAAAATGAATGTGCGCGATGGATAGAATGCTGAGGGAGGGGGGTGAGGAGGGCGTGTGCATGCACGAGAGAAAGTTAGTGCTAGCTACAAAGGTTAGAGGATTGTGTGTGTGTAAGAGACTAACAAAGATCATAATTCGATATGAAAGTGGATTCATATATTTGAATAAGAGATCATAGTGTTATAAACCTATGCATGCATGAATATAGCGGTGATATGCGTGGTGTGGTTTTGGACATGCTATACTATAATGTGATAATGCGTGGCGTTTGCAACTCATATCTAAATACCGAACAATCTAAACCATACTATATATCGAACAATCTCACATTTTATTTGAATTTGTGATAATGTGTGGCGTTTGCAGCTCACAACTAAATATCAAACAATCTAAACCATACTATATATCGAACAATCTCACATTTTATTTGAATTTGTGATAATTTGTGACGTTTGCAACTCACAGCTAAATACTTGTAGGCGTAGGGGGCGGGGCACCATACATTATGTGATAAACACATTATACATATGAGACATGGTTTAGATTATGAAGATCTAGCTAGAGTTTGAAATATACTGTGATTTGAAATCAACATAAAGTGGATTCAAAAAATCAAGTTCGAGTTAATATAGTACACATAGTTCATGTCTAACTCGACAGTAATCATGTGGTGTGCTGTGAAGATAATATACAAATGATGGTTTAACTTGGCAATAATGATGATTGTAGATCTTATTAAAATAGAGAAACGAATTCAAATGGTTTAAGTTGACAACAATCATGATTGTAGATCTTATTCAAATAGAGAAACGAATTCAAATTTAGTTCATATTGAAGCGATAGTATATACGTTTGGAATGCACTAAACTGTTCATTTGAGTAGCAGGTTGCATGCATTATATACGTAGAGAAATATTTTAATTGAACATAACATGGATTCAAAGTTCTGAATCGCATTTGTAGTGCGAATTGATTTGGTACAGTACACGGGACTAGACTCTCTTGTGTGGTGCGAATTGATTTCTTTTTGGTTTTTTCGTCGAGGGAAGTGCGAATTGATTTGATATAGTATACACGTTAGGCTTGTCCAGAAATTTCAACCTGCGCCTTGTTATCCCGAAATTTTAAGATATCTCTTTGTCTCATTATGCTCCTAAAATTCCCTCCATCTCAACCCGTGCCTTGCTATCCCAAAATTACAACGCCCGCGAAAACTCCAACCTCCTGTGAAATCCTGATACGCGAAATTCCCGTGATACCCCTGAATCGAAAGAACCACCTAGTTCAAATCGGTGGGGCTACTTTCGTAACTTACCCCACATTTCGGACAAGCGCGTCCCTAAGCCATGGTTCCCCCTCACATCCCCTCCGCCCCCGATTCATACACCAAGGCCACGAAAACCCGTGAAGCCCCACACCGCCACCCAACCGGAGCCTCTTCCCCGACGACATCATCCACCGCAACAGCTCAACGTCCCTCATCCACCGCATCGGATGAGGATCCGTCATCGATCTCGCCGTCCCGCCGATTCAGCCACCCCGTTCTCCACCTCCAAGGAGCTGCCCCGACGTTCGCCTCGTCTATCGCGCCACCTACATTCCCACAGCGCCATCTTCACCTGCACCACCGGAAAAACAGCACCATCACCGATTCCCGGGATGAAGTTGAGGCCTAATCGGCGCCACCAAAGAGGTTCTATAGTAATCGCTGCATTTTCTTCTTGATTCGATCTCACGGTGCTGCCGGCGCTCTGTCCGGAGCCGCCATGGCGCGGCTCCATCTACGGCGGCGTCGCCGGCCACTTCCTCCACGGCTTCGATCCCTCGGCAGCGACGTCCACATCAGTAGGAGCTGCTACTGCTCCGGCTCTCGCTGGCCGTGCTACTGCTGCTGCTTCGGCCCTCGCTCATGCTGATGCTCTGCTCTTGCTCTCAGTCCCCTGCCTCGTCTGCTCTTGCTCTCAGTCCCCTGCCTCGTCTGCTCTTGCTCTAGCTCCCACTGCTACTCTTGCTCTTGCTCTTGCTTGCGCTGCTGCTCTACTCTTGCTCGCGCTGCTGCTGCAGGAGCAGCAGCTCCGGCTCTCGCTCGAGTCCCTGCTGCTGCTACTCAAGATGCTGCTACACGACCGGCTGCCCCGGCTCTCGCACGCGCTGCTGCTCCGGGCGCTGCTGTTGCAGGACTAGCTGCCCCAGCTGCTCTCTGGTAGTACGTTCCCTACTGGAGCGTCTACCGATTTAGATCACTTCTCCTCTGCCACTAGTGCTCGAGTGGCCAAAACTATTAGTGCACTGCTTTTCTGCTACTAGTGCATTCAGTTTCGACAGCAAAATTCAGTTTCGACAGTTAAGTTCAGAGATGAGCGCTTGATGTATTTTACATCTATCACTTTTTGGTGATGTATTTTATTTACATCATCTATTACAGATGCTATTAGAATACCACTTCAGGTTAACGTTGTCTCTCTTGTCCTGCTTCAGCCTCGCCATCGTACACCTCACCAGAGCTGCTCCAACGACGAAACCCTACATCACAGCAGAGCAGTACCCTTGACTCCACCTCCAGACGCCTAAGATCTTCTCCTCCTCCGACAGCCACATCAGGCCCAGCATCCTCAGCTACCAACCCAATGATGCTGGGATCGACATGGCTTCGCCATAGAGGTTGTACACTTGTTGCATTGTTTTTTTACTTTACAGGTTACATATATTGTCCACTGAGCACGCGTAGTAATGAGGAATACGATTAGTTTCTCCTATATAACAAGCAGTGAGTACTAGGCAAGTTAGCTATCCGTGATGGACTCTCTCGAAAGCCATCATTATTTAATTCTGCGCGTTGGAGCTGTCCATGTGTAGATGGGCCTGGGAGTTGAGCTAGTAGGGCAGTGGCCTGGGTCCAAAGTATTATTTGTTCCTTTAGTGTCTCTTTCAAAGAAAAACCGTAGCAATTTTAATATCCACTTGGCCCTCCTTTTTAAATTCTTATTCATGAAGAACAAGACTAAGTGATAGTAGCATAATAGCATTATAACTGTACAATTTCTTGTGGTTTGACTTAATTTGACCATGCTTCTTTGCATTCCTGTGAACCAAACACCCAGATTGACAGAAATCCTGTATTTGCAAATGCTCTTTTTTGCACGTGCATTCCTATCCTATTCCTGTGTATTTCCTATCCCTGCGTTGTTAGAATCCTCCAATTCAAACGAGCCCTTACAGAATTACTTCTGTTACAGATAGGTGTCGAAGAAAACCTTGTGTGGTTTGTTCCGCGACTGCCGCGCCGTCGTCCACCCCAGCTCAGCTGCTCCAACGATGGAAGGGTCCAGCATAGCAGGGATCCGTCCTCCAGACTGTCTTTCGCCGCCTCAGATCTTCTTCCATGCCGCCGGCAGCCACCACAACTGCATTACCATCATCAACTGAGCAGATGACCTTGACGACTACACGGGTCCGCAAGAGAGGTCGCACGCTTTTGTGTCTTCTTACGTTATGCATCGCTTAATATTACCTGCTACCTTATCGTCCTCTTCACCTGTTAGACTCCGAGTCATCTCCAAACTAATGCTCAAACTTAAGTTTTTAAATGGTTGTGGGGTACATATTGGTGCAGCAACGAATATTATCTGTTTACTACCTGGTTAATCTCGGGTGTCTACTATGAGTTTCATGTTGGGTGGGAAACAAACAGTAATGGAGCCATTATCTGTATTTTTTAATGGCAGCTATTATCTGCCTGCTATCACTGGTTTTGGGTCTATCCACAGGTTGCTACCATCACTCTAGATTTCTGCATGCACTCCTTACATAATCTCACTATGTTTTATTCCTATGCATGTCAGTTATTGTACACAATGGTACTGAACATGTAGAGCAAAAGAGACGAGCCTTGCATGGCAATAAAATTTCATGCAGACGTTGCTCCATGGTGGGCGCAAAGGCAACCCCCCTCCCCCCATTCCAGATTGTAATCAAGAGGAAGATAACTGTTCAGAGGGGGATTCAGAGGGAGCAGGCCACTCCTATTTACGCCCTGAGGTCTTTGCTCTAACTTGCCATGCTGATGTTGGTCATATCATGCATATGGCGCCTTGCATTGCTTACTTTATACATTAAAAATGTCATATGCTTAGTTTAGACATGCTTTGTGTGAATGCCATCTGTTTACTTTCTATATCATATATGTGAATTATGCAATACCATCTTGTTTAGCCCGGCATCATATATGTGAATTTGGCAATGCCATCCTGCTTAGCCAGTCATATTATATGTGAATTATATCATGCCATCCTTTTTTTATTACGTAGTACATTTGTTAACAATGTAAGTACATTCAACTACTCTTCCTGTGCATCAGCCATTTGACACGGTGATGGAAAAATCTGGAGTGAAAACAAGGTCTTCAGAGCAGACAATGCTATCTCACGAAGCGCATATCTTGCTGGTTACGGATAGCTCCTCGGAGGAGGATTAAGAGACAGATGACCAGTCCTATTTCCCCCGAGGTGTATGCTCTTAACTTGGCATGGTTATCTTGCTCATATCGTGCATATGGTATCTTGCCTTGCTATGTCATTTGCTTAGTTTAGACATACTTTGTGTGAATGCCACCTGTTTAGTGTCTAATTACCATATATATGTGAATTATGCAATGCTATCTTGTTGCAAGACATTATATATGTGAATTATGCAATGCTATCTTGTTGCAAGGCAGTATGTATATGAATTATGCAATGCCATGCTGTTTAGCCAAGCATCATATATGTGAATTATATCATGCCATCCTTTTTTTGTATCACGTATTCCATTTGTCGGCAATGTTCTTATATTCAACTACTCTTCCTATGCATCAACCATTTGAGTTGGTGATGGAAAAATCTGGAGTGAAAACAAGGTCTTCAAAGCAGACAATGCTACCTGTTGAAGCAGATATCTTGCGGCTTACAGATAGCTCCTCAGAGGAAGATTCAGAGACAGATGACCGGTCCTATTTTCCCCCTGAGGTGTATGCTCAAACTTGGCAGGGTTATATTACTCATATCATGCGTATGTTGTCTTGCATTGCTTAGTTTTTACATCATATACAAAATATTGAATGCCATCTGCTTAGTTTAGACATCATATATGCGATTGCCATCTGCTTACTTGCTTAGTACATAAATCATATACAGTATTTGAATTATATCATGCCGTCATGTTTACATAGACAGCATGTATCTGAATTATGCCATGCCATCCCATTTAATAAAGACATCATATTAGTTATATCATCTCATCTTGTTTACATAGTCATCATATTTTGAATATTGCCATTCTATCCGTGAATTATATCATGCCATCTGGTTTCCATAGATGGCATGTATGTGAATTATAGCATGCCAACCACTTTAATAGACACATCATATAGTTATATCATGTCATCCTATTTACATTGTCATCATATTTTGAAATATGTCATTCTATCCTGTTTAGTTAGCCATCATATATGTGAAATTGTGTCATGCTATCCTGTTTAGTTAGCCATCATATATTTGAAATTGTGTCATGCTATGATGTTTGATTAGACAACATAAATGTGAATTATTTCATGCCCTTTTTATTCCCCACTATCCATTGCACCTGTCTATCATACAATGTCTGTACATTCAATTACTTTTCTTGTTTATCAGCCATTTGAATTGGAGGGGGTGATGGCAGTATCTAAGGGAGTAAAAACATGGTCTTCAGAAAAGATAGTGCTACCCTTCGATGCAGATAGAACTATGGTTGTACTTGCCCAAGAACCAGCCCCACCACACATAACCCAGACTCTTGCAGATTGTACCCCTACCCAGTTCGACAGACAACCAGCTACACCTCTTCTAACCCCAACCCCAGCAGATAGTAACCCAGTTCCAGTTGACACAGCACCGTCTCCACCACAGAGCACCCAAACACGAGCAGTTAGTAAGGCAACTGCAGTGCCCAAAGCACGAGAACCACCACTCCGAACCCCAACTCAACGCTTAAAGCAGAAGAAGCATTGTTCTCAGGTCAGGTTTCGTAGCTATGGTTCATACTCCTTTGCTCTTGCATCACTTTATTTACTTATACCAACTAATTTCAAATTTTAAGGATGCAATTGAAACTCCAATGGCGCAACAGGTATGTTTTAAACCTATTTCTTTAACTGGTTTGCTGTTGTAACTTGCTCTATGTTGATTTCAGTTTCAATGAATAAACAGTTATGTTCTCATGTCATGCTGTGTGGTTTCCCACACTTATATTTTGTCTATGCTGCTTTGTCTTAAACAGATATGATTTGAACTATCTCTATCTTGATTTGACAACATACACTAGAATGGTATAGACCATACAGTGACCATAGTACATAGATATATGTTTGTTTCATGTTGTTATCCTATCCACCTTACTGCTGAACTGGTTTACCAAAACGAGTTTCATATACAACATGGTAAACCTGTGATGTGCCTGCTTGTTTCTCTTTTAGAATGTGGACAAAATATTGGAGAAGAGTACCCCGTTATGCAGTGGTAAAGGAAGTAATGTAGATAATGTTCAAGATAGTGAGACATCCCTGTTGGTCTCCAAGAAAGCTGATAAAAACTATCTTGAAGACAGTGAGACAACCCCAAAGTCCTGTCTTGATGTAGTGTTCGAGTTACTGGCCACTACTGCTGGCACACGCTCTTCGAACTCTCTGCCTGAATCAGTTCGGCTTCTTGAGTCTCAACTTCAAGTTGAAAGACATCGATCAGATGTGCTGCAAGAGGAAGCCGAAGGACTGAGGAAGTCCCTGCAGAATTCAGATGCATACTTTCTGGTGCAACAGCAAGCGCTGGAGGATTTAAGCGCCAAACAAGAGAAAGTTAATAAGCTTGCTAAGCATGTTGCCAGCAGGTTGGGTACCCAGGATATTGTTTATTGAGCTCTTCTGAAGTGGTTTCGATTATGAACTTGTTTTGCTGCGGCATTTATTTGCACTGGTCGCCAACTTTGACAACCAGTCTATGTGATATGCTGCTTTGTTCCCTATATTTGCACTGGTGGCGAACTTTGATGCCCAGTGGATGTAATATGTGTAATAGCCGTAATAGCCTAGCGTTAGTTGCTTGCTTATTTATTTCCTTATTGTCTTGTTTAGTTGTTTGCTTGTAGTCACTGCAGTTCTTTTTCCGTGTTTTTCTAGTGGCCACAATAACCTATTTTTTATAACTAGGCCACAATAACCATGGGCAACATACGGACCGTTGTAACCATGGTCCTGCTACCTGCTGTAGTGACCATGGGCCTCCTACGGGCCGTAGAATCCATGGGCCTTCGACGGGTCGTATAATCAATGGGCCTTCTACGGGTTGCATGATCGATTGGCCAAACATGGGTCGTACTATAACGATCCGCAAAATGGGCCGTAAACGGGCTAGAGTGGAAATCATGTGTTTATGGCCCGGCCATAACGGGTCGTTAATCGGCCGAAATGTATAACGGGCTTAATTCTATCGACAGGTATCACGAGTCGTTAATGGGCCATATTTGATGACACTATGGAAATAGCCCAACGGGTTAACGGGCCATAAACGGGCCGACTGTAACCACGGGCTGAATTTGGCCCACAAGCGGAATAGGCCAGTAACGGACCGTAAGTAACCGAATGCCGGAAATGAGCCCAAGAATAAATGGGCCCTTAGAAGGCCGCAAGGTAACACGGGCTGGAAACGGTCCAACAGAATAATGGGCCGTTAATGGGTGTAAAGCGATACACTATTCATTATAGGCCAGTTTCACCACGGCCTTTAATGGGCCCAGAGTTACGAAGGGCCTCGTGTGGGCCGAAAGACATCACGGGCCATACATGGGCCAGAAGTTACAATAGGCTAGAATCATATTGGACGTCCCAGATGACGCTACTGGGCACAATTCGGATAGGCCATAACGGGTCGTGAGTTAGCGGGCCGTAAATGGGCTATATTCGAACAGGTTGTTAACAGGCTTTCCGTGGGCCAGTCCGCTGCCTTTTGATCAAGTCAAACGGGCCGCCCTTTTCACCTGAATGGGCCTTTGTTGGGCCGAGCCACGTGTCGACTTATCACAGGCGCGTCCCGTCCATTGGCTGGATGACATCTGTCCCAAGGCTGAGCTGACACGTGGATCCTCCGGCGAATCAGAATTTTACACGTGGAAAATCCCCATTGGTCAGGGCTGTTAATGGGTTATCGGATCCAAACTAGAACCCGATAGCTTAACGGCGACCCATTACGTGGATGCCACATGTCGGCCACCCTTGACGAAAACACTTCCATGACGCGCCATTTATCGTCATGGAAGTGGACACTTCTGTGATGATAATTTTGGTATTGTCATGGAACACTTCTATGGCAGCACAGGTATGACTATCTTGATTCTGTCATAAAATCATCATGAATGTACATGCATGACAGAAAACGCGACCTACTGTGACAAACACGTATCATCACGGAAGTGTATTTTTTGTAGTGTATGGTGGCTGTATTGAGGAAGATATAAGGAGGCTTATGTGTGATAGAGCATATCATATCACAGGGTTTGAATGCACCGGCAAAGTTTTCACCACATCTCAAGGTGAGAAAGGGCAATGCACGGTACCGAAGAGGCTAGCAAATTCTTGAAAGGTGAGAGTGCGTATAATCCATGGACTCACATTAGTCATAAACAACTCACATACTTATTGCAAAAGTTTATTAGCCATCGAACCAAAGTACTACTATACATGTCCCTAGGGGGATAGATTGGTAGGAAATGACCATCGCTCGTCCCCGACCGCCACTCATAAGGAAGACAATCAATAATAAATCATGCTCCAACTTCTTAGCATGCTCCATCTTCTTAGCATAGCGGGAAACTATACGTGCATGCTTCGGGAATCACAAACCTTGACATCAACATTCTTACTAAACCACAATTATTTACTAGCACAACCCACATATTACCACCTTTATATCGCAATACTATTGCAAGGAATCAAACTTATCATATTCAGTGATCTACATGGAAGTTTTATTATATCCCTCTTGAATATCTATCATATTAGGACCAAATTCATAACTTGTACTAATTGCCATTACTATTATCAACTCTCAAAAAGATATAAGTGAAGCATGAGAGTGCAACTATTTCTTTAAAATATGACCACCGTCGTGCTCTAAAAGATATAAGTGAAGCACTAGAGCAACTGCCTAGCTCAAAAGATATAAGTGAAGCACATAGAGTATTCCAACAAATCACGAATAATGTGTGTCCCTCTCAAAAAGGTGTGTACAGCAAAGATGATTGTGAAAAACTAAAAGGCAAACAAATCAAAGGCTCATATAATACACGATGCTCCAAGCAAAACTCATATCATGTGATGAATAAAAATATAGCTCCAAGTAAAATTACCGATGGTCGGTAGAAGAAAGAGGGGATGCCTTCCGGGGCATCCCCAAGCTTAGTTGTTTGGGAGTCCTTTTGAATATTACCTTTGGGTGCCTCGGGCATCCCCAAGCTTAGGATCTTGCCACTCCTTATTCCTTCATCCATCGTGATCTCACCCAAAACTTGAAAACTTCAGCACACAAAATTCAACAAAAACCTTCGTGAGATCTATTAGTATAACAAAGCAAATCACCACTTTAGGTACTATTGTAAACCCATTCATATTTTATTATTGCATTATACCTACTGTATTCTAAATTTTCCATGGCTTATACCCCCCGTCCCCCGATACAATCCATAGTTTCATCAAAACAAGTAAACAATGCAACGAAAATAGAATCTGTCAAAAATAGAACAGTCTGTAGTAATTCAAATATTGACCATACTTCTGTAACTCCAAAAATTCTAAAAAAAATCGAAAGAGTGGACAATTTCGATATCAATCATGTGTAAGAAAAAATCAGAATTTTTCCTGGTTCCATAAAATATTGATAATTCTGCTACTGGACGCAAAGTTTTCTGCTTTCTCACAGAATCAAATCAACTATCATCCAAATCATCCCAAAGGCTCTACTTGGCACAAACACTAATTAAAACACAAAAACACAACCATAACAGTAGCATATTTGTGTGCATACAAAAAAAGAAAAAGATAACTATTGGGTTGTCTCCCAACAAGCTCTTTCTTTATAGCCATTAAGATAGGCTTGAGATTTTATTGATGCTCACATGAAAGATAGTAATTGAAACACGAAGAGAGCATCATGTAGCATATGACAAACACATTTAAGTCTAACATACTTTCCTATACATAGGTATTTTGTAAGCAAACAAATTATTGAGACAAAAAACTCTAACATATGCATGGAAGAAGAAATAAACAATAGCAATCTCAACATGAAGAGAGGTAATTTAGTAACATAAAGATTTCTATAACCATATTTTCCTCTTTCATAATAATTAGATGTAGGATCGTAATAAAATTCAACAATATAGCTATCATATAAAATTTTCTCTTCATGATCCACATGCATAAAAGTTTTCTAATCTTCCAAGATAGTGGGATTAACACCAACTAATGTCACGACCTCTCCAAACCCACTTTTATAAAAAAAAACAAGATTTATAATTCTCCAAAGTAGTGGGATCATTATTACCTAAAGTTGACGCTCTTCCAAATCCACTTTCAATAATATTGCACACATTATTATCAATAACATATTCATCATGAGGCTTAAATAAATTTTCAAGATCATAAGAAGCATTATCACCCCAATCATGATCATTACAATGAGTAGTGGACATAACAAAATCATCATCCCCAACCTTGGGGTTTTGCATATCATTAACACAATTGAAATTAATAGAATTTATAATAACATCATTGCAATCATGCTTTCATTCAAGGAGCTATCGTGAATCACTTTATAAATTTCTTCTTCTAACGCTTCATCACAATTTTCAGTCACGATCTTCAAGCAAAACTTCATAGAGACAATCTAGTGCATTCAACTCACTAGCAATTGGTTCAACATAATTGGATCTTTTGAAGAGATTAGCAAGTGAATGAGGATCCATATGTCTTTAATTTCCTAGTTCTTTTTTCTGGTTTTTGGTGTGTTGACATGAAGGCAAAAAGCAAGTAAACAAGCAAAAAGGCAAACAAAAAATATTTTTGTATTTTTGTGAAAACGTTTTAGAAGTGGGGGAGATGAAAATGAGAGGCAAATGGCAAATAATGTAAATGCAAGGAGATGAAAGTTTATGCGTAGGTACTTGATAGATGTTGATGATGTTTCCCCGGCAATGGTGCCAGAAATTCTTCCAGATACTTGTGAGTTGCATTGGGATTTCCTCCAAGAGAAGAGGATGATGCAGTACAGTAGAGATAAGTATTTTCCTCAGTTAAGAACCAAGGTTATCAATCCAGTAGGACATCCGAGATGAATGGCTCGCCCACCAGCTCGGACAGGATATGCCGAGGACCATGGCGGCCCTCACCTCACTTATGACCCGCTTTTGCGCAGGAGAGGACAGTTGGCTGGCCCGCAGTACTCACAATGGCGAGGCTGGCACCACGGAATCTCGTGACACTAATGGCAAGCCCAGGCGCAACAAAAACAAGTGCATGCATAAAAATGGCGGGAGCGACACTGAGGACACCGCTGTAAATGCAAGGTTCAATAGACCTAGATCTGGGCAGAAAAAGAAGTCCTTTAAAGGAAACAGAGATGGCCCAGCCAGCTAGACAAGATCCTTGATAGGCCGTGCCAAATTCACAGTACCTCGGACAAACCAGCGAACCATACCAACCAAAACTGCTGGGTTTTCAAGCAGGCCGGCAAAATGGCGACGGAGGGCAATAGTAAAGCCCATCCTCGCAGCGAAGACGAGGATGAACCTCAGTGGCCCAATAATGGAGGCCAGAAAAAGTTTCCTCATGAGGTGAAGGACGTAAACATGATCTATGCCACACACATCCCCAAGAAGGAGAGGAAACGAGCATTTCAGGACATTTATGCATTGGAGCTCATCGCCCCGAAGTTCAATCCGTGGCCGACTTACCTGGTCACATTCGATAAGCATCATCATTCGACCAGCATCAGGCATGGCGCATCCGCTGCTCTAGTCTTGGATCCGATCGTTGATGGATTCCATCTGACGCGCGTCCTTATGGACGAAGGCAGCAGCCTCAACTTAATTTATTCGGATACAATCAGGAAGATGGGCATCGACCCATCTCAGATCAAGCCCAGCACCACCACCTTTAAAGGTGTCATACCAGGTGTCGAAGCTCACTGCACGGAAACAGTGAAACTGGAGGTAGTCTTTGGGTCACCCGAGAACTTCAGAAGCAAGGAATTAATCTTTGACATCTTCCCCTTTCGTAGCGAATACCACGCGCTTCTAGGGCGCACCACATTTGCTCGCTTCAACGCAGTCCCGCATTATGCATACTTAAAGCTAAAAATGTCGAGACCAAATGGTGTTATTACAATCAATGGCAACACCAAATGCTCTCTCCGAATAGAGAAGCAGACCGTGGCTTTCGCAGCCGAGGTACAGGCATCCGAGGAGGCAGCTCGTGCAAGTAAGCACACCCAGCTCATCAAAGCGTACGCGGGCCGCACAAGCCGACCTCGATCAGGCATTCCCCCACCCCAAATAGGGGTACGGGCTCCTCATGCGCCTCCCCTGGAAGGGGCACTACGTCCTCAGGGTGCATAACTTTGCACTAAAAATTCCCTGGACAGCCGAGGAGCCAAGACAAGGAAAAGTCATGGTTGGCTCGACTGATCAGCGACACACTTAGGACTTGCATACTGGTAGGGTTCTGTAAAAGACTCAGCCAAGAGTGGCATATCCATATGGCTTGAACCACCCAAACGGCAGTTGCACACCTCTTTAAAGGACCCAACCAACGAAAGCATAAAGCGAGTGAACGGCCGAGGTTGTAGACATCCCATATCAACTTCACTATCAACAAAGACGAGCTGGTCAATAGCATGGAGACGTACACATGCAGCAAGAAGCGGCTCGGGCTAATAAACCCGACAAGTCTGCCTTGTTTTATTTTACAACTTCTTTTTCCTTCTTTTTGCATTTTATCTTTTACAAAGTTCCTTTTGTCAAAGCTCGGCATACACGGCTTGACCATATGAAATAAAGAAATTGCACCCCTTAAGGTTCTTCAGCATTTCCTTATAGCAACTGTCTTCGAGCCAAAAGAATACTTTTATGATACAATTGTTGTTCACAAAGGGCTTCGCTTTTAATCTCACGCCCCAAAATACAAGTCCGAAGTATCTATTCAGCGTCTCGGATGTTGTGTTATATGCACCAGTTTCGAACCTAGATTTTGATCAATAGTTGGGTTGCCCAGCTCCTGTGCTTACCCCTTATGTTTTCGATCAATTCAGCTAAGGGTGTTGTAACACCCCCGGTGATTAGCAACAGTAATCACTTTTGATAATGACAAGTCGGCAAGGTTAACAGTGTCAAATCATCATTAGCATCATATTGCATTTCAACTCCTAACTCAAATTCAAAATTTAAATGAAAGTGGAAAATAAAAGTTGTTCAACACAGAAACTAAAATGTTCAATAAATAGTAGATAAATCTGAGGCTATGTTAAAATTGTAAACAACATTGTTGGAATTTGATAAATGACTTGAACAACCTCAAACAGTGGCTGAGAGCATTAAATAATAACCTTTTTATTAATACAAAATAAATATGAAATGATATTTACCCCAAACTAGTTTTTGGTGCTAGGTTACAGTGCACTGTGATTTATGGACCAGGTCACATATTTTACAAAATTCATTTGGGTGCCAAACTATTTACATAACATGAAAATATGAGAAAAAGAAATAAAATAAATGAAAGAAAAACTAAAACAAACAAAAAAATAAAAATCGTAATCCCCCCCACGGGCAGTCGGCCCAGTGGCCTCTACAGCAGGGCAGCCTACTTGCCCAGCGGCCAGCCCCCTCGCTCCCTTATCCCCCACCCTGGTCAACCCTAGACCGAACCCCCCCCCCCACTCGCTTGCCTCTCCCTCTCCTCCCCTCACCTCTTGATCCCATCTGGATCGGGGAGGGGGAGTCGATCCCCGTCCCCCTCGCCCGAGGCCACCACGCCGCATCGCCGCGACGCCACCGCCCGTCCCCGACTCCTCCCCAACCCCGACGTCGCCGACGCCATCGACGCACGCCGCTACACCTCGCCGCCTCGTCGCGCAGACCCCGACTCCTCCACAAGCCCGCTGCCATTCCCCTACGGCCCCGCCGTGAGCACCTCCCTCTCTCTTCCCGTCAGCGTCGCCGCAGCCCCCTGTTGCACCCGCGCCCCTGCCCACCGCTCGTCGCTGCACCTGCTGCTGCAGCTGCGTCCCACCGCGCCCCGCCGCACCTCTCCCCTCCCGCTCTCTGCTGCGAGCTGCAGCTGTTGCTGCTGTGCCCTGCCACAGCCCTACCTGCTCCGACCGGCCACAGGCCTCCGCAGCTCCACGCCGGTGCGCCGCCCGCGCCGTGTTCGCGGCCACCACGGCCCCGGCCGCGCCCGCTCGACCGCGCACGCGCCCGCGCATCGCGACCCCTCCCCGCGCCCGCGTCGCCTGACCCGCGTCGCCACGCCCGCGGCCACCTCCGGCGCTCCGGCGCCCGCCCTGCTCATCCCCTTTTGCCCCGCCGTGGCCTCGCCGCTGCCACGCCGGTGCCGCGCCGGCGTTTCCCCCTCGCCGTGGCCCCTACTGGCCGCGTCCAGTTCGGGCGCCCGCACCCGCACGCCCCGGCGCCCGTTAACGCGCGCCCGCTGCCTGATTGGCCCCCTGGGGCCAATGACAGGGGGCCCCCACCCCATGGAACTTAAAAAAAATGAAAATTAATTAATTAATTAAATTAAGTAAATTAATTAACCTAATTAATTGTAATTAATAAACCTAATCATTTAGTTAGACTAATTAAAACCTGATTAGTTGGTCTTAGTCTATGACATGCGGGACCCACCGTTAGTTTGACCCAGTCAACACCTCTGTTGACCGCTGACGTCACACTGACAACATGCTGATGTCATCGCAGCACTGTTTCGGATAATGTTGATTTAAATAATTAAATAAATTCCAGAAATTAATAAAAACTTTAGAAAATCATATTAAATAAACCGTAACTCCGATGAAAATACTTTATACATGAAACTTGCTCAGAATTTCGATACGAACCCGGATACGCCCTCCGTATTCCCGTCAGACGCCCGCAGCTATAAGAACATTGAACTTTTAGACCGGTTTCAGTAAATGAATAGTGCCCAACTTTAATTAAATAAATCTGAATAAATTCCTAAATTAACTAAATCATTTAGTTAGGCATTAGAACACCCCGGCACTGCATGTTGTCATGTCATACTTTGTGTAGCATTATTTGCTTTGTATTTACTGTTTCTTCCCCCTCTTTCTCTCTGGTAGACTCCGAGACTGCCGGCGACCCCCAGTACGACTACAGCGTTGACGACCCGTCCTTCTCTGCCGAGCTTCCAGGCAAGCCCCCCCCTTGATCAACCCGATATCGCCTATTCCTTCTCTCTACTGCTTGCATTAGAGTAGTGTAGCATGCTACTGCTTTCTGTTAAACCTATTCTGCTGCATAGCCTGTCTTTGCTACTACTGTTGATACCTTACCTGCAATCCTAAAATGCTTAGTATAGGTTGCTAGAATTACATCAGTGGCCCTACACTCTTGTCCGTCTGCCATGCTATACTACTGGGCCGTGATCACTTCGGGAGGTGATCACGGGTACATATACTATATACTATTACATACTTATGTTACTGTTCGGAGATGGGGGCTGAAGGGGCAGGTGGTTCCATCCAGGCAGAGGTGGGCCTAGGTTCCCGACGGCCCCCGAGTGTTACTTTGTGGCGGAGCGACAGGGCAGGTTGTGACCACCTAGGAGACTGGTGGGCCTGGCCCTGGTCGGCGTCCGCGGTTACTTCAAAATAACACGCTTAACGAGATTGGGTATTGATCTGAGTCTGGCTACGAGCATATACGCACTAACCACCACGCGGGAACAGTTATGGGTACTCGACGTCGTGGTATCAGCAGAAGCCTCCTAGACGTCAGCGACTGAGCGGCGCGCGCCGGGTTGGACCGCGTAACGCAACTTCCTTTGTAATGGAGGTTGCTAGGTCTGCTCTCCGGCCGCCCACGCAACGTGCAGGTGTGCAATGGGCGATGGGCCCAGACCCCTGCGCGCATAGGATTTAGACCGGCGTGCTGACCTCTCTGTTAGGCCTAGGTAGGGCTGCGACGTGTTGATCTTCCGAGGCCGGGTATGACCCAGGAAAGTGTGCCCGGCCAGAGGGATCGAGCGTGTTGGGTAATGTGGTGCACCCCTGCAGGGAAGTTTATCTATTCGAATAGCCGTGTCCCTCGGTAAAAGGACGACCCGGAGTTGTACCTCAACCTTATGACAACTAGAACCGGATACTTAATAAAACACACCCTTTCAAGTGCCAGATACAACCCGGTGATCGCTCTCTCACAGGGCGATGAGGAGAGGATCGTCGGGTAGGATTATGCTATGCGATGCTACTTGGTGAACTTACCATCTACTCTCTTCTACATGCTGCAAGATGGAGGCTGCCAGAAGCGTAGTCTTCGACAGGATTAGATATCCCCCCTCTTATTCTGGCTTTCTGCAGTTCAGTCCACTGATATGGCCCTTTACACATATACCCATGCATATGTAGTGTAGCTCCTTGCTTGCGAGTACTTTGGATGAGTACTCACGGTTGCTTTGCTTCCCCCTTTTCCCCCTTTCTTTTCTTTCTGGTTGTCACAACCAGATGCTGGAGTTCAGGAGCCAGACGCCACCATCGACGACGACCCCTGCTACTCTGGAGGTGCCTACTACTACGTGCAGGCTGTCGACGACGACCAGGAGTAGTTTAGGAGGATCCCAGGCAGGAGGCCTGCGCCTCTTCGATCTGTATCCCAGTTTGTGCTAGCCATCTTATGGCAACTTGTTTAACTTATGTATGTACTCAGATATTGTTGCTTCCGCTGACTCGTCTATGATCGAGCACTTGTATTCGAGCCCTCGAGGCCCCTGGCTTGTATTATGATGCTTGTATGACTTATTTTACTTTTAGAGTTGTGTTGTGATATCTTCCCGTGAGTCCCTGATCTTAATCGTACATGTTTGCGTGTATGATTAGTGTACGATTGAATCGGGGGCATCACAAGTTGGTATCAGAGCCGACTGCCTGTAGGAACCCCCCTTCCACACTCCTTGGCCGAAGTTGAGTCTAGACAAAGAAAACAGTTTTACTAACATGGCTGTGTGTCTTACGGGCCCACGTCGCCATTGGGTGGTATTAGGATCTTTTATTCCTCGACCTATACTCTGGGATTCTGATCTCTCTTCTATTCGGGTTAAATGATTTTACTAATTATAACTCTAGGTTCTCGATACCACTTCCTGCCGGAGAGCCCCTTATTACAGATGATCGCCTGCTTCACCAGTAGGTTCCGAAGATGCTATTCAATGATTTCCCGAGACACCTATGTCCACCGCCTTTGCAAATTCCCTACCGCTGTTATATACTTATGGATAGCTACATACACTTGCCATTCATGCATTCAGTCCCGTTGATCTTGTTATTACAAGATGCCCCGAACTGCTCTTTATTGTTCCGATAATCCTTTGAGCTTACTGCCTTGCAGACCTTGCCTCATGAATACCCCCTACGGATAATTCCTCGCGCTTACGAGTATCCGTTCTTCCCCCTTTGTTCATATGACTCACAAGATACATTGAAATACTATTCGATCTTTCGAAAATCC
Organism: Thinopyrum elongatum; assembly: GCA_011799875.1. NCBI lineage: Eukaryota > Viridiplantae > Streptophyta > Magnoliopsida > Poales > Poaceae > Thinopyrum > Thinopyrum elongatum. Next base: position 125,149,907 of record CM022297.1, read on the forward strand.
TTAGCAGCTAATTGCTCTGCAAATACTTGTCTGCTTGCATTATGGATGCTTTCCATATGACTGACAATATTCATTAGTACCCTTTGACACCGTCATTTTGATCTTATTGATTCAACATAAGTGTGAATGCACGCATTCATTAGTTGATCCTTTTAAAATTATCATTCTGGCTCAGACGTCATTCTGAACATGAGCTGGTTCTCGACCAATCTAATTGCCGTCGATCTTACCCTTAGGTCTATTCAAGTTACCCATCCTTGATCAGAGCGTCTGCTTCCGACCCTTCGTATTGGAACTCATATTTCCTTTGTTATCTAAGCATCAAATTATTCAGATGTCCTATAATCCGATGCCTTTGCGTTCTTTCTTCATCTGGTTGTGTGCCGATGCTCACATCAGCTCCGCTATGGACATCCGATCCTTCGTCGGATTATTTATCGACAGTGTCCTTCATATTTAACTGCCTTGTGAATTCTTCCATGATACATAATGCATTTGGTAAATTGTATCCTCTGCGTTCCCAACCATACTCTGCTTTCGAGCTTGTATAATTTACTCCTGAAGCGTTATATGTTCCTAAGATGCCCTATGGGATGAACATATACCTTCCCTAAACCGTGTGAACCCGAAAGTTTACACAAGACATTCTCTTTCGGTGTTTTACCAGATACTTTTCAATTCTACAACTTCTTCGAAGACGAGAAGCGAATGAAATGTTATGCATTGAAGAAGTGGGAGTCGACCCCGAACCTTTGTGTTCTTGCCCATGGACTCGATGTGGAGCTTATCATGAAAGCTTCTTGCAAGAATATTTAATCATTTGAATAATTCTTTCGGTGTCATTGAATTGGATCCCTTGCAGTTATGGTCCCGACCATACTAACCTTATTCATTATTTCTGAAAGGAAACCATTCCCGTGCCTCGTCTATTTTTGACAAGATTAAAGTATCCGCTATCGCAAGTCAACGACCCAATTCAACTTCTATCATGTTCTACCTTCGAGTATTACCCCCTTGAATCCCGATGATATCATGGGACTGCAATACTTCTTATGAGTCTTCGTCAAGTATTCCTTCTCACTGATTCAGTATTCCACGGGTTTTTGGGTTGTTTGTCAACTGAGAACATCGATAAGTGAATCGAATCCACCCTGTGATCCAATACTCCTAGTAATGTACTGCTGGGAAATTTAACTTTCAACTCATGTCATTCTTAGCCTAATCGGCTACTTCGTTATCTTAACTATGCTACCTAGTACTGCTTCTCGGAGCACAATTTCGACGATGAGTTAAACTTACGTCGATCTTCATCGTCATATCATCTCGCCTTGAACAGCAAGCTTGATTTCGAGTTTGTGTCATACCTTTGGTTCCAATAACCTTTCGCTTCATCATTCCTTTGACTTGATGTCATCGTCGACCGATTACATCTTCATGAAATCTCTCGACAAATGTGTCGTGATCATCGTCAACATTCTGAGCTATTCCAGGATATCAATTGAGTTCATGATGAGAAATACCATCCTTGCCCTCGATGATTTGTGTTATCATCGACCACTTTATTGACTTCCCTCCAACACAGAACTTGTTCTTGTTTTGTGTTGTACCTTGAATTCCTTGACATCCAGCTTAAGCTATATTCTACCTTGAAGTATTACTGTCCTCTATGCCGAGTATGTTGTGAGGATTGCTTCACCTCTTTGAAAATTCTTGGCATAGTGATACTTCTCACCGTCACCATTCTTTCTTGGTCCCCGTGTTGATTCTAACCGGGATACCATCTAACAAGCGGTGCTGCTTGGATTCTGTACTTCTGGCAACCCTATTGCTTTGAATGTTAACGATCGACAGTTCGTTCTTAGACTGTTGATTATTGAATCGTCACTCTAATATTGATCTTGCTGCCCAAGGTCGTATTTCGGTCACACCTTTCAACTAATGATTAATGGTGTATGTTTTCCTCGGGCATACAACATTATATCATTTGAATTGTCATATGTCATCTCCTTGTTCACATAATTGTGGAGATCCATCTTGTGGAATTCTCGATGAATTGTCGCTGAGTCCATCAGCCACCTCCTCATCCTCTCCTTGGTTTAATGATGAACTATTGCTTCGGGAACCCGCTCCTATAGTTCATTTCCCGAGAATCTTACAATGTCATCTCGACAATTTGTGTTGCACCTTTTCTTCCCGGGCATCCTGATTCTGAGGTATCCTGACACCAAGCAGAACTGGATCTCGGTCAGATATGATGGTTGGAACATAATTCCCGGAGTTATAATATTGGTCCTTTGATGACCCGGTTAGGTGATGTCATGCCTAGCACACCTGGCTGGAGGACTTATTAATATAGTTTCTTTCTTTTGCAAGAATAGCCATTCTTCCAGGAGGAAATTGTAAGACTTATTCTTGAGTTGTTCTTGATGGATCCCTTGTGTATACAAAGCCTGACCTTTATCTGATAACCCTGTCGATGCTATCTCGAAGCATAACTATGGTACTCCGTACATCCTTAAGAACATTTGTGGCCCAATGCTAAATGTTTCTTGAACAGTTACCCAAACACCGTTGTATGGGTGCATATCATGATTCTTCTTACTCCTATTAACTAAATGGCCATGCCTTTGATCTCCGACACGTATATCATGCCCCGCTTAACCTTGGGAAGGATATACTCCTATTTACTTGTGTTTAAACACATTTTCCTTTCCATTGTTTTGTTTAATCTGATAAACATATTTTCCTTTCCATTGTTTTGTTTAACCTTTCTTGTGATCTATATGATCTAAGCAGTAATATTTTCCTGCTTATGCAAACACCTCGGTGTACAACTCTGCCAGTAAGACCCTGTTCCTATTGTTGATGACATTTCGGTAGCCACCGATGGACAAGAACTTTGCCTATTGGTCCGCCTCGTTCAACGAGCAGGAAAATGGTTCTCTTCGTCCCTCGCCCTTGGTACCAACATTGTTACCGACATAACTGACAGGTTATTCTCTAACATGCCTTGCTATCATGATTATGTAACATGATAGCGCCCTTCCTACTTTTAACCCACATGGTGGGCCCATAATCCACAGTTCCACAGGATCGAAACCTGACTCTCCTCTACACCCCCTGTTCCCAAGGTTGTTCCTCGCGCGTGGCATCGTATGTAATTCACGAGCCACCTTCCGTGAGATCACCAATTCTGGTATTAAACACAATACTTATTCCCGTTGCTCTGAACCCCAGACATCGAACGATTGTCTATCCGCTTGAAACTTCATGTGGTACCTTCTTACTTGGCTCTCAATGTGTTTTGTTTGTTCAACTCGAGAGATACTCATGTGTTCAATCCTGGGTTAACCCCAGATGGTTTTCCCTTAAACCATTCTATCATTGTAGAGCAGCCCCTCACCTATTCGTAAGTACGACGGAATTTCCGAAGAAAAGATGCCGACTTCCTCATGATGAACTGAAGCAGAGAAATGAAGACATCAACGTAATGGGTCGACCTCTTCGAGAAGAGTACCCAGGACCGAGAAGATCCGTTAGAGTTTCGTAACCATGACTCCCCCCATCCCCCTACTCCCCTGCTTAAATTCTCGGGACAAGAATTCTTGATAGATGAGGAGAATTGTAACACCCTCGGTGATTAGCAACAGTAATCACTTTTGATAATGACAAGTCAGCAAGGTTAATAGTGTCAAATCATCATTAGCATCATATTGCATTTCAACTCCTAACTCAAATTCAAAATTTAAATGAAAGTGGAAAATAAAAGTTGTTCAACACAGAAACTAAAATGTTCAATAAATAGTAGATAAATCTGAGGCTATGTTAAAATTGTAAACACAACTTGTGATGCCCCCGATTCAATCGTACACTAATCATACACGCAAACGTGTACGATCAAGATCAGGGACTCACGAGAAGATATCACAACAAAACTCTAAAAGTAAAATAAGTCATACAAGCATCATAATACAAGCCAGGGGCCTCGAGGGCTCGAATACAAGTGCTCGATCATAGATGAGTCAGCGGAAGCAACAATATCTGAGTACAGACATAAGTTAAACAAGTTGCCATAAGATGGCTAGCACAAACTGGGATACAGATCGAAGAGGCACAGGCCTCCTGCCTGGGATCCTCCTAAACTACTCCTGGTCGTCGTCGACGGCCTGCACGTAGTAGTAGGCACCTCCAGAGTAGCAGGGGTCGTCGTCGACGGTGGCGTCTGGCTCCTGAACTCCAGCATCTGGTTGTGACAACCAGAAAGAAAAGAAAGGGGGAAAAGGGGGAAGCAAAGCAACCGTGAGTACTCATCCAAAGTACTCGCAAGCAAGGAGCTACACTACATATGCATGGGTATATGTGTAAAGGGCCATATCAGTGGACTGAACTGCAGAAAGCTAGAATAAGAGGGGGGATATCTAATCCTGTCGAAGACTACGCTTCTGGCAGCCTCCATCTTGCAGCATGTAGAAGAGAGTAGATGGTAAGTTCACCAAGTAGCATCGCATAGCATAATCCTACCCGACGATCCTCTCCTCGTCGCCCTGTGAGAGAGCGATCACCGGGTTGTATCTGGCACTTGAAAGGGTGTGGTTTATTAAGTATCCGGTTCTAGTTGTCATAAGGTCGAGGTACAACTCCGGGTCGTCCTTTTACCGAGGGACACGGCTATTCGAATAGATAAACTTCCCTGCAGGGGTGCACCACATTACCCAACACGCTCGATCCCTCTGGCCGGGCACACTTTCCTGGGTCATACCCGGCCTCGGAAGATCAACATGTCGCAGCCCTACCTAGGCCTAACAGAGAGGTCAGCACGCCGGTCTAAATCCTATGCGCGCAGGGGTCTGGGCCCATCGCCCATTGCACACCTGCACGTTGCGTGGGCGGCCGGAGAGCAGACCTAGAAACCTCCATTACAAAGGAAGTTGTGTTACGCGGTCCAACCCGGCGCGCGCCGCTCAGTCGCTGACGTCTAGGAGGCTTCTTTTGATACCACGACGTCGAGTACCCATAACTGTTCCCGCGTGGTGGTTAGTGCGTATAGGCTCGTAGCCAGACTCAGATCAAATACCCAATCTCGTTAAGCGTGTTATTTTGAAGTAACCGCGGACGGACAAGAGTGTAGGGCCACTGATGTAATTCTAGCAACCTATACTAAGCATTTTAGGATTGCAGGTAAGGTATCAACAGTAGTAGCAAAGACAGGCTATGCAGTAGAATAGGTTTAACCGAAAGCAATAACATGCTACACTACTCTAATGCAAGCAGTAGAGAGAAGGAATAGGCGATATCGGGTTGATCAAGGGGGGGGGGCTTGCCTGGAAGCTCGGCAGAGAAGGACGGGTCGTTAACGCTGTAGTTGTACTGGGGGTCGCCGGCAGTCTCGGAGTCTACCAGAGAGAAAGAGGGGGAAGAAATAGTAAATACAAAGCAAACAATGCTACACAAAGTATGACATGACAACATGCAGTGCCGGGGTGTTCTAATGCCTAACTAAATGATTTAGTTAATTTAGGAATTTATTCTGATTTATTTAATTAAAGTTGGGCACTATTCATTTACTAAAACCGGTCTAAAAGTTCAATGTTCTTATAGCTGCGGGTGTCTGACGGGAATACGGAGGGCGTATCCGGGTTCGTATCGGAATTCTGAGCAAGTTTCATGTATAAAGTACTTTCATCAGAGTTACGGTTTATTTAATATGATTTTCTAAAGTTTTTATTAATTTTTGGAATTTATTTAATTATTTAAATCAACATTATCTGAAACAGTGCTGCGATGACATCAGCATGTTGTCAGCGTGACGTCAGCGGTCAACAGAGGTGTTGACTGGGTCAAACTGACGGTGGGTCCCGCATGTCATAGACTAAGACCAACTAATCAGGTTTTAATTAGTCTAACTAAATGATTAGGTTTATTAATTACAATTAATTAGGTTAATTAATTTACTTAATTTAATTAATTAATTAGTTTTCATTTATTTATTTTATTTTATTTTAAGTTCCATGGGGTGGGGGCCCCCTGTCATTGGCCCCAGGGGGCCAATCGGGCAGCGGGCGCGCGTTAACGGGCGCCGGGGCGTGCGGGTGCGGGCGCCCGAACTGGACGCGGCCAGTAGGGGCCACGGCGAGGGGGAAATGCCGGCGCGCCACCGGCGTGGCAGCGGCGAGGCCACGGCGGGGCAAAAGGGGATGAGCAGGGCGGGCGCCGGAGCGCCGGAGGTGGCCGCGGGCGTGGCGACGCGGGTCCGGTGACGCGGGCGCGGGGAGGGGTCGCGATGCGCGGGCGCGTGCGCGGTCGGGGCCGTGGTGGCCGCGAACACGGCGCGGGCGGCGCGCCAGCGTGGAGCTGCGGAGGCCTGCGGCCGGTCGGAGCAGGTGGGGCTGTGGCAGGGCACAGCAGCAACAGCTGCAGCTCGCAGCAGAGAGCGGGAGGGGAGAGGTGCGGCGGGGCGCGGTGGGACGCAGCTGCAACAGCAGGTGCAGCGACGAGCGGCGGGCAGGGGCGTGGGTGCAGCAGGGGGCTGCGGCAACGGTGACGGGAAGAGAGAGGGAGGTGCTCACGGTGGGGCCGTAGGGGAATGGCAGCGGGCTTGGGGAGGAGTCGGGGTCGGCGCGATGAGGCGGCGATGATGGGGATCGTAGCAGAAATTTAAAAAATTTCTACGCATCACCAAGATCAATCTATGGAGTCATCTAGCAACGAGAGAGAGAGGAGTGCATCTACATACCCTTGTAGATCGCGAGCGGAAGCGTTCAAGAGAACGGGGTTGATGGAGTCGTACTCATCGTGATCCAAATCACCGATGATCCTAGCGCCGAACGGACGGCACCTCCGCGTTCAACACACGTACGGAGCGGAGACGTCTCCTCCTTCTTGATCCAGCAAGGGGGGAGGAGAAGTTGATGGAGATCCAGCAGCACGACGGCGTGGTGGTGGAAGCAGCGGGATTCCAGCAGGGCTTCGCCAAGCGCTACTGGAGGAGGAAGAGGTGTCACGGGAGGGAGAGGGAGGCGCCAGGGCTTGGGGTGCGGCTGCCCTCCCTCCCCTCCACTATATATAGGGGCTAGGGGGGGCGCATGCCCCCTTGGAGATCCCATCTAGAGGGGGGGCGGCGGCCCCCGGGGCGGCGGCCCCTCGGGGGGCAACGGTCCCCTTAGGGTTTCCATCCAGGGGGGCGCATGCCCCCTCGGGGGGCAACGGCCCCCTAGGGTTTCCAACTAGGGGGCGCATGCCCCCTCGGGGGTGCAACGGCCCCCTAGGGTTTCCAACCCTAGGCGCCTTGGGCCCTTGGGTGGGGTGCACCAGCCCACCAGGGGCTGGTTCCCACGCCACTTCAGCCCATGGGGCCCTCCGGGATAGGTGGCCCTCCCCGGTGGACCCCCGGGACCCTTCCGGTGGTCCCGGTACAATACCGGTGACCCCCGAAACTCTCCCGGTGGTCGTAACTGGACTTCCTATATATATATTTTTTCCTTCGGACCATTCCGGAACTCCTCGTGACGTCCGGGATCTCATCCGGGACTCCGAACAATTTTCGGTTAACCGCATACTAATATCCCATAACAACTCTAGCGTCACTGAACCTTAAGTGTGTAGACCCTACCGGTTCGGGAACCATGCAGACATGACTGAGACATCTCTCCGGCCAATAACCAACAGCGGGATCTGGATACCCATGTTGGCTCCTACATGTTCCACGATGATCTCATCGGATGAACCACGATGTCGAGGATTCAATCAATCCCGTACGCAATTCCCTTTGTCCATCGGTATGTTACTTGCCCGAGATTCAATCGTCGGTATCCTTATAGTTCAATCTCGTTACCGGCAAGTCTCTTTACTCGTTCCGTAACGCATGATCCCGTGGCTAACTCCTTAGTCACATTGAGCTCATTACGATGATGCATTACCGAGTGGGCCCAGAGATACCTCTCCGTCATACGGAGTGACAAATCCCAGTCTCGATTCGTGCCAACCCAACAGACACTTTCGGAGATACCTGTAGTGCACCTTTATAGTCACCCAGTTACGTTGTGACGTTTGATACACCCAAAGCATTCCTACGGTATCCGGGAGTTGCACAATCTCATGGTCAAAGGAAATGATACTTGACATTAGAAAGCTCTAGCGAACGAACTATACGATCTTGTGCTATGCTTAGGATTGGGTCTTGTCCATCACATCATTCTCCTAATGATGTGATCCCGTTATCAACAACATCTAATGTCCATGGTCAGGAAACCATAACCATCTATTGATCAACGAGCTAGTCAACTAGAGGCTCACTAGGGACATGTTGTGGTCTATGTATTCACACATGTATTACGATTTCCGGATAACACATATATAGCATGAACAATAGACAATTATCATGAACAAGGAAATATAATAATAACCATTTTATTATTGCCTCTAGGGCATATTTCCAACAGTCTCCCACTTGCACTAGAGTCAATAATCTAGTTACATTGTGATGAATCGAACACCCATAGAGTTCTGGTGTTGATCATGTTTTGCTCGTGGAAGAGGTTTAGTCAACGGATCTGCGACATTCAGATCCGTATGCACTTTACAAATATCTATGTCTCCATCTTGAACATGTTCACGAATGGAGTTGAAGCGACGCTTGATATGCCTGGTCTTCTTGTGAAACCTGGGCTCCTTGGCAAGGGCAATAGCTCCAGTGTTGTCCCAGAAGAGAGTCATTGGGCCCGACGCATTGGGAATAACTCCTAAGTCGGTGATGAACTCCTTCATCCAGACTGCTTCCTGTGCTGCCTCCGAGGCTGCCATGTACTCCGCTTCACATGTAGATCCCGCCACGACGCTTTGCTTGCAACTGCACCAGCTGACTGCCCCACCATTCAAAATATACACGTATCCGGTTTGTGACTTGGAGTCATCCAGATCTGTGTCGAAGCTAGCATCGACGTAACCCTTTACGACGAGCTCTTTGTCACCTCCATAAACGAGAAACATATCCTTAGTCCTTTTCAGGTACTTCAGGATGTTCTTGACCGCTGTCCAGTGTTCCATGCCGGGATTACTTTGGTACCTTCCCACCAAACTTACGGCAAGGTTTACATCAGGTCTGGTACACAGCATGGCATACATAATAGACCCTATGGCCGAGGCATAGGGGATGACACTCATCTTTTCTCTATCTTCTGCCGTGGTCGGGCATTGAGCCATGCTCAATCTCACACCTTGTAATACAGGCAAGAACCCCTTCTTGGACTGATCCATATTGAACTTCTTCAATATCTTGTCAAGGTATGTGCTTTGTGAAAGACCAATGAGGCATCTCGATCTATCTCTATAGATCTTGATGCCTAATATGTAAGCAGCTTCTCCAAGGTCCTTCATTGAAAAACACTTATTCAAGTAGGCATTTATGCTTTCCAAGAGTTCTATATCATTTCCCATCAATAGTATGTCATCCACATATAATATGAGAAATGCTACAGAGCTCCCACTCACTTTCTTGTAAACACAGGCTTCTCCATAAGTCTGCGTAAACCCAAACGCTTTGATCATCTCATCAAAGCGAATATTCCAACTCCGAGATGCTTGCACCAGCCCATAGATTGAGCGTTGGAGCTTGCATACCTTGTCAGCATTCTTAGGATCGACAAAACCTTCTGGCTGCATCATATACAATTCTTCCTTAAGGAAACCATTAAGGAATGCCGTTTTGACGTCCATTTGCCATATCTCATAATCATAGAATGCGGCAATTGCTAACATGATTCGGACGGACTTCAGCTTCGCTACGGGTGAGAAAGTCTCATCGTAGTCAACCCCTTGAACTTGTCGATAACCCTTAGCGACAAGCCGAGCCTTATAGATGGTCACATTACCATCCGCGTCTGTCTTCTTCTTAAAGATCCATTTATTTTCTATGGCTCGCCGATCATCGGGCAAGTCAGTCAAAGTCCATACTTCGTTTTCATACATGGATCCTATCTCGGATTTCATGGCTTCAAGCCATTTGTCGGAATCCGGGCCCGCCATCGCCTCTTCATAGTTCGAAGGTTCACCATTGTCTAACAACATGATTTCCAGGACAGGGTTACCGTACCACTCTGGTGCGGAACGTGTCCTTGTGGACCTACGAAGTTCAGTAGTAACTTTATCCGAAGTTCCTTGATCATCATCATTAACTTCCTCTCTAGTTGGTGCAGGCACCACAGAAACATTTTCTTGAGCTGCGCTACTCTCCGGTTCAAGAGGCAATACTTCATCAAGTTCTACTTTCCTCCCACTTACTTCTTTCGAGAGAAACTCTTTCTCTAGAAAGGATCCATTCTTGGCAACAAAGATCTTGCCTTCGGATCTGAGGTAGAAGGTATACCCAATAGTTTCAATAGGGTATCCTATGAAGACGCATTTTTCCGATTTGGGTTCGAGCTTTTCAGGTTGAAGTTTCTTGACATAAGCATCGCATCCCCAAACTTTCAGAAACGACAACTTAGGTTTCTTCCCAAACCACAATTCATACGGTGTCGTCTCAACGGATTTCGACGGTGCCCTATTTAAAGTGAATGCGGCAGTCTCTAAAGCGTAACCCCAAAATGATAGTGGTAGATCGGTAAGAGACATCATAGATCGCACCATATCCAATAGAGTGCGATTACGACGTTCGGACACACCATTTCGCTGAGGTGTTCCAGGCGGCGTGAGTTGTGAAACAATTCCACATTTCCTTAAGTGCGTGCCAAACTCGTGACTCAAATATTCTCCTCCACGATCTGATCGTAATAACTTTATTTTCCTGTCACGTTGATTCTCTACCTCACTCTGAAATTCCTTGAACTTTTCAAAGGTCTCAGACTTGTGTTTCATTAAGTAGACATACCCATATCTACTTAAGTCATCAGTGAGGGTGAGAACATAACGATAGCCACCGCGAGCCTCAACACTCATTGGACCGCATACATCAGTATGTATTATTTCCAACAAGTTGGTTGCTCGCTCCATTGTTCCGGAGAATGGAGTCTTGGTCATTTTGCCCATAAGGCATGGTTCGCACGTGTCAAATGATTCATAATCAAGAGACTCCAAAAGTCCATCTACATGGAGTTTCTTCATGCGTTTGACACCAATGTGACCAAGGCGGCAGTGCCACAAGTATGTGGGACTATCATTATCAACCTTACATTTCTTGGCATTCACACTATGAATATGTGTGACATCACGTTCGAGATTCAATAAAAATAAACCATTGACCAGAGGGGCATGACCATAAAACATATCTCTCATATAAATAGAACAACCATTATTCTCGGATTTAAATGAGTAGCCATCTCCCATCAAACGAGATCCTGATACAATGTTCATGCTCAAAGCTGGTACTAAATAACAATTATTGAGGTTTAAAACTAATCCCGTAGGTAAATGTAGAGGTAGCGTGCCGACGGCGATCACATCGACCTTGGAACCATTCCCGACGCGCATCGTCACCTCGTCCTTTGCCAGTCTCCGCTTATTCCGTAGCTCCTGTTTTGAGTTACAAATATGAGCAACCGCACCGGTATCAAATACCCAGGAGCTACTACGAGCGCTGGTTAGGTACACATCAATAACATGTATATCACATATACCTTTGGTATTGCCGGCCTTCTTATCCGCTAAGTACTTGGGGCAGTTCCGCTTCCAGTGACCGTTTCCCTTGCAATAAAAGCACTCAGTCTCAGGCTTGGGTCCATGCTTTGGCTTCTTCCCGGCAACTGGCTTACCGGGCGCGGCAACTCCCTTGCCATCCTTCTTGAAGTTCTTCTTACCCTTGCCTTTCTTGAACTTAGTGGTTTTATTCACCATCAACACTTGATGTTCCTTTTTGATCTCCACCTCCGCCGATTTCAGCATTGAATATACCTCAGGAATGGTCTTTTCCATCCCCTGCATATTGAAGTTCATCACAAAGCTCTTGTAGCTAGGTGGGAGCGACTGAAGGATTCTGTCAACGACCGCATCATCCGGGAGATTAACTCCCAGCTGAGGTAAGCGGTTGTGCAACCCAGACATTTTGAGTATGTGCTCGCTAACAGAACTATTCTCCTCCATCTTACAACTGTAGAACTTGTCGGAGACTTCATATCTCTCGACCCGGGCATGAGCTTGGAAAACCATTTTCAGCTCTTGGAACATCTCATATGCTCCGTGCTGCTCAAAACGCTTTTGGAGCCCCGGTTCTAAGCTGTAAAGCATGCCGCACTGAACCAGGGAGTAATCATCACTATGCGACTGCCAGGCGTTCATAACGTCTTGAGTTGCTGGGAAAATAGGTGCATCACCTAGCGGTGCTTCAAGGACATATGCTTTCTTGGCAGCTATGAGGATAATCCTCAGGTTACGGACCCAGTCCGTGTAGTTGCTGCCATCGTCTTTCAGCTTGGTTTTCTCTAGGAACGCGTTGAAGTTGAGGGCAACATTAGCGTGGGCCATTTGATCTACAAGACATATTGCAAAGTTTTAGATTATGTTCATGATAATTAAGTTCATCTAATCAAATTATTTAATGAACTCCCACTCAGATAGACATCCCTCTAGTCATCTAAGTGATACATGATCCGAGTCAACTAGGCCATGTCCGATCATCACGTGAGACGGACTAGTCATCATCGGTGAACATCTGCATGTTGATCGTATCTTCCATACGACTCATGTTTGACCTTTCGGTCTTCCGTGTTCCGAGGCCATGTCTGTACATGCTTGGCTCGTCAAGTCAACCTAAGTGTATTGCGTGTGTAAATCTGGCTTACACCCATTGTATTCGAACGTTAGAATCTATCACACCCGATCATCACGTGGTGCTTCGAAACAACGAACCTCCGCAACGGTGCACAGTTAGGGGGAACACTTTCTTGAAATTATTGCGAGGGATCATCTTATTTAAGCTACCGTCGTTCTAAGCAAATAAGATGTAAAACATGATAAACATCACATGCAATCAAATAGTGACATGATATGGCCAATATCATTTTGCTCCTTTTGGTCTCCATCTTCGGGGCGCCATGATCATCACCGTCACCGGCATGACACCATGATCTCCATCATCATGATCTCCATCATCGTGTCTTCTTGAAGTTGTCTCGCCAACTATTACTTCTACTACTATGGCTAACGGTTAGCAATAAAGTAAAGTAATTACATGGCGTTTTCATTGACACGCAGGTCGTACAATAAATTAAGACAACTCCTATGGCTCCTGCCGGTTGTCATACTCATCGACATGCAAGTCGTGATTCCTATTACAAGAACATGATCAATCTCATACATCACATATATCATTCATCACATCCTTTTGGCCATATCACATCACACGGCATATGCTGCAAGAACAAGTTAGACGTCCTCTAATTGTTGTTGCAAGTTTTTTTACGTGGCTGCTATAGGTTTCTAGCAAGAACGTTTCTTACCTACGCCAAAACCACAACGTGATATGCCAATTTCTATTTACCCTTCATAAGGACCCTTTTCATCGAATCCAATCCGACTAAAGTGGGAGAGACAGACACCCGCTAGCCACGTTATGCAACTAGTGCATGTCAGTCGGTGGAACCTGTCTCACGTAAGCGTACGTGTAAGGTCGGTCCGGGCCGCTTCATCCCACGATACCGCCGAATCAAAGATAAGACTAGTAACGGCAAGTAAATTGACAAAATCGACGCCCACAACAACTTGTGTTCTACTCGTGCATAGAAACTACGCATAGACCTAGCTCATGATGCCACTGATGGGGATCGTAGCAGAAATTTAAAAAATTTCTACGCATCACCAAGATCAATCTAAGGAGTCATCTAGCAACGAGAGAGAGAGGAGTGCATCTACATACCCTTGTAGATCGCGAGCGGAAGCGTTCAAGAGAACGGGGTTGATGGAGTCGTACTCGTCGTGATCCAAATCACCGATGATCCTAGCGCCGAACGGACGGCACCTCCGCGTTCAACACACGTACGGAGCGAAGACGTCTCCTCCTTCTTGATCCAGCAAGGGGGGAGGAGAAGTTGATGGAGATCCAGCAGCACGACGGCGTGGTGGTGGAAGCAGCGGGATTCCAGCAGGGCTTCGCCAAGCGCTACTGGAGGAGGAAGAGGTGTCACGGGAGGGAGAGGGAGGCGCCAGGGCTTGGGGTGCGGCTGCCCTCCCTCCCCTCCACTATATATAGGGGCTAGGGGGGGGGGCGCATGCCCCCTTGAAGATCCCATCTAGAGGGGGGGTGGCGGCCCCCGGGGCGGCGGCCCCTCGGGGGGCAACGGTCCCCTTAGGGTTTCCATCCAGGGGGGCGCATGCCCCCTCGGGGGGCAACGCCCCCCTAGGGTTTCCAACCCTAGGCCCCTTGGGCCCTTGAGTGGGGTGCACCAGCCCACCAGGGGCTGGTTCCCACTCCACTTCAGCCCATGGGGCCCTCCGGGATAGGTGGCCCCACCCGGTGGACCCCCGGGACCCTTCCGGTGGTCCCGGTACAATACCGGTGACCCCCGAAACTCTCCCGGTGGTCGTAACTGGACTTCCTATATATATATCTTTTCCTTCGGACCATTCCGGAACTCCTCGTGACGTCCGGGATCTCATCCTGGACTCCGAACAATTTTCGGTTAACCGCATACTAATATCCCATAACAACTCTAGCGTCACTGAACCTTAAGTGTGTAGACCCTACGGGTTCGGGAACCATGCAGACATGACCGAGACATCTCTCCGGCCAATAACCAACAGCGGGATCTGGATACCCATGTTGGCTCCTACATGTTCCACGATGATCTCATCGGATGAACCACGATGTCGAGGATTCAATCAATCCCGTACGCAATTCCCTTTGTCCATCGGTATGTTACTTGCCCGAGATTCGATCGTCGGTATCCTTATACCTTGTTCAATCTCATTACCGGCAAGTCTCTTTACTCATTCCGTAACGCATGATCCCGTGGCTAACTCCTTAGTCACATTGAGCTCATTACGATGATGCATTACCGAGTGGGCCCAGAGATACCTCTCCGTCATACGGAGTGACAAATCCCAGTCTCGATTCGTGCCAACCCAACAGACACTTTCGGAGATACCTGTAGTGCACCTTTATAGTCACCCAGTTACGTTGTGACGTTTGATACACCCAAAGCATTCCTACGGTATCCGGGAGTTGCACAATCTCATGGTCTAAGGAAATGATACTTGACATTAGAAAGCTCTAGCGAACGAACTATACGATCTTGTGCTATGCTTAGGATTGGGTCTTGTCCATCACATCATTCTCCTAATGATGTGATCCCGTTATCAATGACATCTAATGTCCATGGTCAGGAAACCATAACCATCTATTGATCAACGAGCTAGTCAACTAGAGGCTCACTAGGGACATGTTGTGGTCTATGTATTCACACATGTATTACGATTTCCGGATAACACAATTATAGCATGAATAATAGACAATTATCATGAACAAGGAAATATAATAATAACTATTTTATTATTGCCTCTAGGGCATATTTCCAACAGGCGAGGTGTAGCGGCGTGCGTCGACGGCGTCGGCGACGTCGCGGTTGGGGAGGAGTCGGGGACGGGCGGTGGCGTCGCGGCGATGCGGCGGCGATGCGACGCGGTGGCCTCGGGCGAGGGCGACGGGGATCGACTCCCCCTCCCCGATCCAGATGGGATCGAGAGGTGAGGGGAGGAAAGGGAGAGGCAAGCGAGTGGGGGGGGGGGGGGTTTGGTCTAGGGTTGACCAGGGTGGGGGGATAAGGGAGCGAGGGTGGCCGGCTGGGCCAAGTAGGCCGGCCTGCTGCAGAGGCCAGCTGGGCCGACTGGCCCAGTGGGGGGGTTCCTGTTTTTATTTTTTTGTTTGTTTTAGTTTTTCTTTCATTTATTTTATTTCTTTTTCTCACATTTTCCTGTTATGTAAATAGTTTGGCACCCAAATGAATTTTGTAAAATATGTGACCTGGTCCATAAATCACAGTGCACTGTAACCTAGCACCAAAAACTAGTTTGGGGTAAATATCATTTCATATTTATTTTGTATTAATAAAAAGGTTATTATTTAATGCTCTCAGCCACTTTTGAGGTTGTTCAAGTCATTTATCAAATTCCAACAATGTTGTTTACAATTTTAACATAGCCTCAGATTTATCTACTATTTATTGAACATTTTAGTTTCTGTGTTGAACAACTTTTATTTTCCACTTTCATTTAAATTTTGAATTTGAGTTAGGAGTTGAAATGCAATATGATGCTAATGATGATTTGACACTGTTAACCTTGCTGACTTGTCATTATCAAAAGTGATTACTGTTGCTAATCACCGGGGGTGTTACAGGTGTAAAGGGAGAACCACTGTGATTGCGCTGCCAATTCAAATGGCAAAGCGCCTTAGTGGAGAAAGCAGATAACTGACTGTCTGGGTAAGCATAAACTGGTCGGCCATCCGAGGACAGTGTTGATACGTCTCCAACGTATCTATAATTTTTTATTGTTCCATGTTGTTATATTATCATTCTTGGATGTTTTACAATCATTTTATAGTAACTTTATATCATTTTTTGGGACTAACCTATTGACATAGTGCCTAGTGCCAGTTGCTGTGTTTTGCTTGTTTTTTTACTTCGCAGAATATTAGTACCAAATGGAGTCCAAATGCCGCGAAACTTTTTGGAGAATTTTTATGGACCAGAAGACACAACTTGGGCTAAATAAGTACCAGAGGGGAGCCCCGAGGGGGGCACAACCCACCAGGGCGCGCCTGGGGGCCCAGGCGCGCCTAGATGGGTTGTGCCCACCTCGGTGGCCTCCTGCACCGCCTCTTCACCCTATAAATACCCCAATAGTCCAGAAACCCTAGGGGAATCGATGAAAAACAATTCCAGCCGCCGCAAGTTCCAGAACCACGAGATCCAATCTAGACACCATCACGAAGGGGTTCATCATCCTCATTGGTGCCTCTCCGATGATGCGTGAATAGTTCATCATAGACCTACGGGTCCGTAGGCAGTAGCTAGATGGCTTCTTCTCTCTTTTTGATTCTCAATACAATGGTCTCTTGGAGATCTATTTGATGTAACTCTTTTTGCGGTGTGTTTGTTGGGATCCGATGAACTTTGAGTTTATGATCAGATCTATATCCATGAATATTATTTGAGTTTCCTTTGATCTCTTATATGAATGATTACTTACAGCCTCGTATTTCTTCTTCGAATCTTTGGTTTAGTTAGGCCAACTAGATCGATTTTTTCTTGCCATGGGAAGAGGTGCTTTGTGATGGGTTCGATCGTGCGGTGTTCTTTCCCAGTGACAGAAGGGGCAGCAAGACACGCATGTATCATTGCTATAAGGATAACAAGATGGGGGCTATTCCTCCATGAATAGATCACGTCTAATCCCTAAGGAGTACCCTCTTGAATGAATGTGGGACAAATATTTGAAAGCCATGTCATCGTTCTTATTGCATTACTCCGTTTCTCCATGAACTTAATACACTATATGCATGCTGGATAGCGGTCGATGTGTGGAGTAATAGTAGTAGATGCAGGCAGGAGTCGGTCTACTAATCTTGGACGTGATGCCTATATAATGATCATTGCCTTGGATATCGTCATAATTATTCGATCTTCTATCAATTGCCCAACACTAATTTGTTTACCCATTGTATGCTATTTTCTCGAGAGAAGCCACTAGTGAAATCTACGGCCCCCGGGTCTATTCTTTATCATATTTGCTTTGAGATCTATTTTTATTTGCTTTTGTTTTCAGATCTATTATTTCAAAAACCCAAAAATACCTTGCTGCACTTTTTTGCTAATTATTTTATTTCATGTTTTATTGAGATCTATTTATCCAATCTACACAAAATTTATCCCGTCAACTTTACAATTTCTAGCGCCGTTACCCGTAGAGGGATTGACAACCCCTCATAAGCGTCGGGTTGCAATTATTTGTTCTTTGTGTGCAGGTACCGTTTACATAGTATTGCTTGGTTCTCCTACTGGATTGATACCTTGGTTTCATAACTGAGGGAAATTCCTACCGTAGTTGTACTGCATCATCCCTTCCTCTTTGGGGAAATACTGACGTAGTTCAAGCGACATCAAAAGGAATTTCTGGCACCGTTACCGGGGAGACATCATCAACATCTATCAGGTTCCTAATCATAAATCTCATCTCCTTGAAATTTACATTATTTGCCATTTGCCTCTCGTTTTTATCTCCCCCACTTCACAAAAATATTTGCCTTTTTATTTGCCTTCTTTTCGTTTGCCTTTTTGTCCGTTTGCTATCTTTGCTTGTGTGCCATTTGTCTTCTATTTTCTTGCATCTTTGCTTGCTAAAAATC
Organism: Thinopyrum elongatum; assembly: GCA_011799875.1. Lineage (NCBI taxonomy): Eukaryota > Viridiplantae > Streptophyta > Magnoliopsida > Poales > Poaceae > Thinopyrum > Thinopyrum elongatum. Next base: position 125,168,238 of record CM022297.1, read on the forward strand.
TATTGATATGGATCCTCATCCACTTGCTAATCTTTTCAAAAGATCCAATTATGATGACCCAATTGCTAGTGAGTTGAGTGCACTAGATTATCTTTATGAAGTTTTTCTTGAAATTCATGAATCCGAAGATTGTGATGAAGTGTTGGAAGAAGAAATTGATAAAGTGATTCATGATATCTCCTTCAATGAAAAGCATGATTGCAATGATATTATTATAAACTCTATTAATGTCAATTGTGTTAATGATATGCAAAACCCCAAGCTTGGGGATGATGATTTTGTTATGTCTACTATTTATTGCAATGATCACGATTGGGGTGATAATGTTTCCTATGATCTTGAAAATTTATTTAAGCCTCATGATGAATATGTTTGCAATAATATTGAAAGTGGGTTTGGAGAGGTCAAAACTTTAACTAGTGATGTGCCCACTCTTTTGGATTACAAAGACTTTAATTATGATAGTTGCTCTTTGATTGAATGTATTTCTTTGTTGTAATACATGATAAATTCACCTCATGCCTATGAACAAAATAAAGCTTTTACTAAACATATCGTAGATGCCATGATGAAAGCTTTAGAAGAAAAATTGGAGTTAGCAGATTCAATTCCTAGAAAATTACATGATGAACGGAAACCTACCATTAAAGTCATGATTAAAAATTATGAGTGTTTTGCTTTATGTGATTTGGGTGCTAGTGTTTCCACAATTCCGGAATCTTTATGTGATGTGCTTGGTCTTACCGATATTGAAGAGTGTTCTTTAAATTTGCACTTGGCGGATTCTACTATTAAAAAGCCTTTGGGAAGAATTAATGATGTTCTTATTCTTGCAAATAGGAATTATGTGCCCATAGATTTTATTGTTCTTGATATTGATTGAAATCCGTCTTGTCCAATTATACTTGGTAGACCGTTTTTACGCACTATAGGTGCCGTGATTGATATGAAAGAAGGCAATATTAAATTTCAATTTCCACTAAGAAATGGTATGGAACACTTCCCTAGAACAAGAATTAGGCCACCATATGAATCAATGATGAGGGCAACCTATGGATCAAAAACTAAAGATGACAATACTTGAATCTATGTATTATGCCTAGCTAGGGGCATAAAACGATAGCGCTTGTTGGGAGGCAACCCAATGAATAAAATTTATTTTTGCCTTTTTCTTTATGTTCTTGAGTGTTTGAACAATTATGTTACTGTTATGATTGTGTTTTTATGTTTTAATTGGTTTTTGTGCCAAGTAAAGCCTTTGGGATCGCGTTGGCAGATAGTTGATTTGATCTTGTTGGAAAACAGAAACTTTTGCATCCAGTAACAGAATTTTGAAAATTATAGAAGCGACAAAAAACTCTGAGTTTTTTACACAATATTGATATACAAATTTCCTACGTTGTCCTAATTTTTTAGAATTTTTGGAGTTACAGAAGTATAAGATCATTTCACATCTTTACAGACTGTTTTGTTTTTGACAGATTCTGTTTTCGTTGCGTTGTGTGCTTATTTTGATAAATCTATGGATTGTATCGGGGGTATAAGCCATGGTAAAGTTAGAATACAGTAGGTATAATGCAATAATAAAATATGAATGGGTTTGCAGTAGTACTTAAAGTGAAGATTGGTTTTCTTATACTAACGGATCTCACGAAGGTTTTGTTAAGTTTTGTGTGATTGAAGTTTTCAAGTTTTGGGTGAGATCACGATGGATGAAGGAATAAGGAGTAAGAAGAGCCTAAGCTTGGGGATGCCCCATGGCACCCCAAGATAATATTCAAGGAGAAACAAGCAACTAAGCTTGGGGATGCCCCGAGTGGCATCCCCTCTTTCTTCTAACAACCATCGGTATTTTACTTGGAGCTATATTTTTATTCGTCACATATCATGAGTTTTGCTTGGAGCGTCTTGTATTATATGAGTCTTTGATTGTTTTGCTTTTTAGTTTGTCACAAGTATCCTTGCTGGACACACCTATTTGAGAGAGCCAAAATTATGCTATGATTTGTTAGAATTGCTCTTTATGCTTCACTTAAATTTTTTGAGCTATGGAATTGTTCTAGTGCTTCACTTATATCTTTTTGAGCACGGTGTGCTTTGTTATTTTTGAAGAAATGCTCTCATGCTTCACTTAGATTTATTTGAGAGTTATTAATTTTAAATAAATTCTCTCATGCTTCACTTACATTATTTTGAGAGATGAAAATCTTTATGCTCATGTTCTTCACTTAAATTTATTTGAGCTTGTCAAAAGCAATGGCAATATATGAAACTAGTCACAAAGTGATAGATATTCAAGAGGGATATAATAAAAACTTTCATGAAGATCATTGGACAAAATAAACTTGATTCCTTGTAATAGTTTTGAGACATGATGATAGTGATATGTGAGTCATGTTGGTGAGTAATTATGCTTTAGTAAGAATATTGGTGTTAAGGTTTCTGATTCCCTATGCAAGCACGAAAGTCAATAGTTATGCAATGAAATTACATCCTAGTTGTGGGGCATTATTCGGTGTTACTTATGTTTAATGCTCGCTTATGTGATTTTTTGTTTCTTGGTTGGTTGCTTCTCAATCTTTTTGCTAGCCTCCACTTGTACTAAGTAGAAATACTACTTGTGCATCCAAACTCTTTAAACCCAGTTTTGCCACATGAGTCTGCCATACCGACCTATATGCGGTATTCCCGTGCCGTTCTAAGCAAATTTGTATGTGCCATCTCTAATTTTCAAAATGAATTTTCTTTTTGTGTGCCCGTACCGCTCATGAAGCGGCAGGGGGTGGCCAATATTTTCCATGCTAGATGTGTTATTCTCAAGATGAGTGTTTATTCACTTGTCATTGCATGAGAGTACGGCGGTAATAGGGATGCCCAGTCTTGAAATGAAAAAGAAATTTAATTTATGTTGTCAAATAATAAATTCCTTGGAAAGTGTTGGTATGGAAGGCACCCGTGGATACGGCTAGCCATGGATTGTGAAAGAATGGTGGAAAAAGGAATAAACTTTATTTTTTATTTGGGAACCGCCTATGATATATCTAGCATGGAAAGTGTTGGGAATTACTCGGTTGTTTTCATTGACGGGAAAAGTATACCTCTAAAAAAAATTCTCTCAATTTAAGCTTTGAGCTCTGGCACCTCTACAAATCCCTACTTCCCTCTCCGAAGGGCCTATCTTTTTACTTTATGCAATTTTTATTTTTATTTGAGTCTCCACCTTCTCTATAAAGCACCAACTAAGGGGCACTATGATCGTACTTGAGCATTGGATGTCGCTAATATGTGAGTGTGTTTCATGAATGGATCAATGATTGAGCATGATGGGCTAGGGATAACTTTCTTTAGTGTTGATATTTTGAAAGACATGGTTGCTTGTTGATATGCTTGAGTATTTAAATCTTCATGTCAAAACTAGCTATTGCTTTGAACCATATAAAAGTCCAAATGTCCATGCTACAAAAGAAAAGAATATGTGATGAACATGTTAGGCAGCATTCCACATCAAAAATTGTGTTTTTATCATTTACCTACTCGAGGACGAGCAGGAATTAAGATTGGGGATGCTGATACGTCTCCAATGTATCTATAATCTTTTATTATTCCATGCTGTTATATTATAATTCTTGGATGTTTTACAATCATTTTATAGCAACTTTATATCATTTTTTGGGACTAACCTATTGACATAGTGCCCAGTGCCAGTTGCTGTTTTTTTACTTCGCAGAATATAAGTACCAAACGGAGTCCAAACGCGACGAAACTTTTTGGAGAATTTTTATGTACCAGAAGACACAACTTGGGCCAAAGAAGTACCAGAGGGGAGCCCCGAGGGGGGCACAACCTCGGTGGCCTCCCGCACCGCCTCTTCACCCTATAAATACCCCAATATTCTAGAAACCCTAGGGGAGTCGATGAAAAACAATTCCAGCCACCGCAAGTTCCAGAACCACGAGATCCAATCTAGACACCATCACGGAGGGGTTCGTCATCCTCATTGGTGCCTCTCCGATGATGCGTGAGTAGTTCATCATAGACCTACGGGTCCGTAGGCAGTAGCTAGATGGCTTATTCTCTCTTTTTGATTCTCAATACAGTGGTCTCTTGGAGATCTATTTGATGTAACACTTTTTGCGGTGTGTTTGTTGGGATCCGACGAACTTTGAGTTTATGATCAAATTTATATCCATGAACATTATTTGAGTTTTCTTTGATCTCTTATATGCATGATTACTTATAGCCTCGTATTTCTTCTTCGAATCTTTGGTTTAGTTAGGCCAACTAGATCGATGTTTTCTTGCCATGGGAAGGGGTGCTTTGTGATGGGTTCGATCGTGCGGTGTTCTTTCCCAGTGACATAAGAGGCTGCAAGACTCGCTTGTATCGTTGCTATTAAGGATAACAAGATGGGGGCTATTCCTACATGAATAGATCTTGTCTACATCATGTCATTGTTCTTATTGCATTACTCCGTTTCTCCATGAACTTAATACACTACATGCATGTTGGATAGTGGTCGATGTGTGGAGTAATAGTAGTAGATGCAAGCAGAAGTCGGTCTACTAATCTTGGACGTGATGCCTATATAATGATCATTGCCTTGGATATCGTCATAATTATTCGATCTTCTATCAATTGTCCAACAGTAATTTGTTTACCCACAGTATGCTATTTTCTCGAGGGAAGCCACTAGTGAAATCTACGGCCCCCGGGTCTATTCTTTATCATATTTGCTTTGAGATCTATTTTTATTTGCTTTTTTTTAGATCTATTATTTCAAAAACCCAAAAATACCTTGCTACACTTTTTTGCTATTTATTTTATTCCGCGTTTTATCGGGATCTATTTATCCAATCTACACAAATTTTATCCTGTCAACTTGACAATTTCTGGTGCCGTTACCCGTAGAGGGATTGACAACCCCTCATAAGCGTCGGGTTGCAAGTATTTGTTCTTTGTGTGCAGGTACCGCTTACATAGTGTTGCTTGGTTCTCCTACTGGATTGATACCTTGGTTTCATAACTGAGGGAAATACCTACCGTAGCTGTACTGCATCTGAAAGTGCAACTAATCCCCGTGTGGTTTTGGTAATTCATAACAACATATAGCTCATTGAACTAATATCCATTCAAGTTGAATATTTCAGAAAGTTCAATGATTGGCATGGCATGGACTAGAGATGTGGACCTCTCAAAATGCTAAGGACAAAGATTGGCAAAAGCTCAAGACTCTTCATTTCTATTTTAGTGATCCAAGATCACATTGAGTCCATAGGAAAGCCAATACTATTAAAAGGGGATGAGGTGTTGCTTAATGGTCTACTTGCTCAAAGTGCTTAGTGATATTGCTCAAAAACCCTTATCCACTTTCTCATTTCCACATATATCCAAAACTCCAAGTCAAACTCAGCCCCACCGAAATGACCTATCCGGCGCCACCGAGTTCAGTTGTCATAGCCACTACCAGAAACCCTAGACAATTCGGTCACACCGATACGGATCTCGGTCTCACCGAGATGGCCCTGCAAACTCTCTGTTACCTATTGTAATTATTTCGGTCTCACCGAAATGTGCAATCGGTCCTGCCGAGTTTGCTTGACCAACTCTTTGTTTGCTCTTTGCTGAAATCAGTCTCACCGAGTTCAAGCAATCGGTCTCACTGAGATGAGGTTTTGCCCTAGCCCTAGCACATCGGTCCCACCGAGTTGTTCCAGTCGGTCCCACCGAGATTCCTAACGTTCACATTTTGAACTGAATCGGTCTCACCGAGTTCTTCTATTCAGTCTGACCGAGTTGGGTCAAATGTGTGTAACGGTTGGATTTTGTGTGGAGGCTATATATACCCCTCCACCCCCTTCTCCATTTGTGAGAGAGCCATCAGAACGTGCCTACACTTCCACTACTCATTTTCTGAGAGAGAACCACCTACTCATGTGTTGAGACCAAGACATTCCAATCCAACCACAAGAATCTTGATCTCTAGCCTTCCCCAAGTTGCTTTTCACTCAAATCATCTTTCCACCATAGCCAAATCTGTGAGAGAGAGTTGAGTGTTGGGGAGACTATCATTTGAAGCACAAGAGCAAGGAGTTCATCATCAATACACCATCTATTACCTTTTGGAGAGTGGTGTCTCCTAGATTGGTTAGGTGTCGCTTGGGAGCCTCCGACAAGATTGTGGAGTTGAACCAAGAAGTTTGTAAGGGCAAGGAATTGCCTACTTCGTGAAGATCTACCCTAGTGAGGCAAGTCCTTCGTGGGCGATGGCCATGGTGGGATAGACAAGGTTGCTTCTTCGTGGACCCTTCATGGCTGGAGCCCTCCGTGGACTCGTGCAATCGTTACCCTTCGTGGGTTGAAGTCTCCATCAACGTGGACGTACGATAGCACCACCTATCGGAACCACGCCAAAAATCTCCGTGTCTACATTGTGTTTGCCTTCTCCAAACCCTTCCCTTTACCTTCCTATGCAATGTTTTACTTTCCGCTACTACACTCTTAGAATTGCATGTGTAGGTTGATTGCTTGACTTGTAGTAGTTGCTAAAATCTGCCAACACTTAAAATTGGGAAAAGGTTATATTTTTATTTTGTCAAGTAGTCTAATCACCCCCCTCTAGACCTACTTTCGATCCTACAAGTGGTATCAGAGCTTTGGTCTCCATTTGCCTTGATTTCCATAGCATTGGTGATCATAGCCTTGATTTCACAACCTAGGAGAGTATGGCATCTAGCGAGGGAAATTACCACCGTAGAGGTCCCTACTTTGATGGTACTAATTTTGCTAGTTGGAAGCATACGATGAAAATGCATATTCTTGGTCATAACCCCGCCGTTTGGGCTATTCTGCGTATTGGCTTGCAAGGTGAATACCTCGAGGATGGAAGAGAACCGCATTGTGAAGCATCCGCGGCAGAATTGAAGATGTTGCAATACAATGCTTAAGCTTGTGATATTCTCTTCAACGGATTGTGCCCCAAAGAATTCAACAAAATCAGCCGTATTGAGAATGCAAAGGAAATTTGGGATACTTTGGTTGATATGCACGAAGGTACCGAGTCCATCAAGGAATCCAAATTGGATGTGCTTCAAAGTCAACTTGACAAGTTCAAACTGAAGGATGGTGAAGGAGTCGTTGAGATGTACTCTAGGCTCGCTCTCATCACAAATGAGATTGCCGGCTTAGCAAGCGAAGAGATGACCGACAAATTCATCATCAAGAAGGTCCTAAGAGCCTTGGATGGAAAATATGATACCGTGTGCACCTTGATCCAAATGATGCCCAACTACAAAGATCTCAAGCCAACGGAAGTCATTGGTAGAATTGTTGCTCATGAGATGTCACTCAAGGATAAGGAAGAGCTCCACAACAAGTCAAGTGGTGCTTACAAAGCTTCATGTGATGCTCCTACAACATCAAGTGAGAAACAAGTCTTCAATGAAGAATTGAGCTTAATGGTGAAGAACTTCAACAAATTCTACAAGAATAGAAGCAAAGAGAGAAGTTCCAAGTCATGGTCCTACAATGACAAAAGATCTTCTAGTCATGATCGCAATTGCTACAATTGTGGAAGACCCGGACACTACTCCAATGGGTGTATGGCTCCCTACAAGAAAAGAGAAGATTCACCTAAAAGGAGAAGTAAAAGAGATGAATCACCACCGAGAGAGAGAAGGAGTAGAGATGATCGTTATGAACGAAGACCCTCTCGTAGAAGCAAGGATTCGGAAAGGAAGGACAAGTCATCAAAGAGCTACACAAGACGAAGACATCAAGCTCACGTTGGTGAATGGGTATCCAGTTTCGACTCCGACAACTACTCCGAGAGAAGTTATCACTCCGACTCCGACTCAAGATGAAGGTGTTGCCGGTCTTGCACTTGTGTCATCCAACTCCTACGACATATTTGACTCACCAAATGAAGGAATTGGAAGATGCTTCATGGCTAAAGGCCCTAAGGTATCACACCCTGAGTATGTTAATTTCAATAGTGATGAAGATGATTTGCTAGGTGATGATGACTTACTTGTTGACAACACTAGTGATGAAAACTATGATGAAATTGCTATTAATCATGCTAATCAAGATGAAACGAATGACAATGATAAGAAGGAGATTGAGCGTCTAACTAAAGAACTAAACACTCTTAAGTTAGCTCATGAAACAACTCTAGAGGATCATAGAGAGCTCCTAAGAACTCATGAGAAGCTACGCTTCGAGAAGCTAAATTTAGAGCAAGAGCATGGGTTCCTAAAAGCTATCAATGATGATCTTCTAAAGAAGAGTTCTTCTTACATTGCCAAGCGTTTACTCTTGTCTACTTATATGCCACAAGTAAAATCTAGCAACAAGAGCAAGAAAAATTCTTCTTCTAGTAGTAACAATAATCATGTCAAATCCAATAGTGTTGCTTCTAGTAGTTCTCTTGATTCCACTAATGATTCTCTTAGCCAAGTTACACTTGAGCAAGAAAATAGCTTATTGAAGGGAATTATACAGAAAGGTGTTTACAAGAGCCTTGCCAGAAGTAAGCAATTTGAGGAAATTGTACGCAAGCAAGGAAGGCACCAGAAGAATCAAGGTGTTGGTTTTGAACGAAAGTTCAATGCCAATGGAGTTGAGTGGGAAGAAGATTAATACCCCAAGATGAAGTTTGTTCCTCAACAAGAGAAGTATGACCCCACTTCTTTCAAGAGAACACAAGCTCAAGATGATCTTCCACCACAAGACCACAAGCTAAAAGGCAAGGACAAGCTTCAAGAGGAGATTGATTCATTTGAAGAAGCTCCTAAGGCCTTGGTCAAGTGGGTTCCCAAGACTACATCAAGTTCTACTTCATCAAGTACGACTACAACTCCAAGGATTCACATCAAGTTGATGTGGATCCTGAAGAAGAAGAACTAGAGAGTTATTGAGGGTGACTCCGCCAACATACTTCACTCGCATTCATTTTGGCAAGGACAAGTGCAATCAACTTCCATATCTTGCACTAGTTCAAGGAGTCACAAACCCTCTTGTTGGTAAGACAAGGGACAAGGTAACCTAATGCTTTCATGGACATCATCATATGTGTGTTTCACTCTATGTCTATAGATATCCTTGTGTGTTCCTTGTGGGACTAACCCATGTAGGTATTGAAAGTGCAACTCACTCAAATGGATTGCTCCAAATGATCTACATCAACATTGAGCATCCACATCTTCAACACCTACATGAAGTCATCATCGACAAAACCCAAGGTTAGTTCATCCCTCTAAGGGGGGATATCACATCTAGGGGGAGCTTTACTCTAAGAATTGAGCTAAAGCAACTCTAATGGAGTGAACACAACAATGCTTTATGTAAAAGTGGTAAACCCACTTGTGCTTAAATGATGAGTATGACCTATGATCAAATGTTCTCATTTGACTCCTAAGTCAATATACTCATATATAGATGACCTAGTCATTGCCAATTGCTTGATAGATGCTAGAGTGTTTGTGCATGCTTTGCCACATGTTTTATTTGCCATCTTGTTGTGTGAGCATGTTGGTTGCAAAATTTTCTCCATTTGAGGAAATCCATTTGTTGCTTTGATTGTTTGGTTTTTCTTTTTGCCAAATGGATGGACAAGAATGCCTAAGTACTCCCTCTAGCTATCTATGCATTTTCTCGTCTCAAACTCTATTCATGCTACATCACAAAGTTTGAACAAGTCGAATTCGGACCCTCCGTGTGAGGAGCACTCAGAGCCACCGATCCGTCAAGGGCTTAACTTCCAAAACCTCTTAATGCCTTTCGGTCAGACCAACTCACTCCTACTCGGTCTCACCGAATTCATTAAGTTGATCTAGGTTTTCAATAACCGATTAGAACCATTCGGTCACACCGAGTTGCAGCAACTGCTAGCAGTTTTGCATCTCGGTGCCACCGAGTCGTTCCACTCGGTCGAACCGACAGCGTCTGGGTATATATACCGCGGGTTGAAATTTTGGAAACTCCTTCAAACCACTCGATCGCGCCTCCCAGCACTGCCACCCCCTTGGTCTCCGGATAATCACCATCATCGCCAGTGACCCCCTGCCACTGGTCTCCGCCACCGTCAACGGAATCCTCACCGCCGTTGCCGCCGTAAAAAGTCCATCGCCAAGTTAGGGTACGGATTTGACCATTTGTGCTTTCCTTAACTCCGATTCTTGCACAAAGTATAATGCCTATGTTCTTTCCAAGTATGAGATTGATCTATCCACCAAAAGAATTCCTTAGAATAGATTTGATGCAAAAACTTAGGGTTAGGTTTCTGCCGAACTCATCTCGGACCGACCGATCTGAGGAATAGGGCCGTATTTTGTTTTTATCGACACCTCTCTCTCTAAGCATGTGGACATGTTTTTCAATTTCGGTTTTCGCTTGAGGAGAAGCGAGGTCTAAGCTTCGCGGAGTTGATACCTCCATTTTGCATCATGTTTTCTTACTGTTATGTATGATGTTTTTATGCATAATAATGCTTTTTGGAGTAATTCTAATGCCTTTTCTCTCATAATTTGCAAGGTACACACAAAGAGGGAGAATTCTGGCAGCTGGAAATATGGACCTGAAAAGGCTACGTCAGGCTACCTATCCTGCACAACTCCAAATGAGCTGAAACTTCATGGAGATTTTTTATGGAATATTTGAGGAATATTGGAGCAAATAAGTACCAGAGGGGGCCCACCAGGTGGGCACAACCCACCTGGGTGCGCCAGGGAGCCTAGGCGCGCCCTGGTGGGTTGTGCTCACCCAGGCCCACCTCCGGTGCCCATCTTCTGGTATATAAGTCATTTGACCTAGAAAAAATAAAGAGAGGACTTTCGGGACGGAGCGCCGCCGTCTCGAGGCGGAACTTGGGCAGGAGCACTTTTGCCCTCCGGCGGAGCGATTCCGCCGGGGGAACTTCTCTCCTGGAGGGGGAAATCATCGTCATCATCATCACCAACAACTCTCCCATCTTGGGGAGGGCAATCTCCATCAACATCTTCAACAGCACCATCTCATCTCAAACCCTAGTTCATCTATTGTGTTCAATCTTGTTACCGGAACTATAGATTGGTGCTTGTGGGTGACTAGTAGTGTTGATTACATCTTGTAGTTGATTACTATATGGTTTATTTGGTGGAAGATTATATGTTCAGATCCAATATGCTATTTAATACCCCTCTGATCTTGAGCATGATTATCATTTGTGAGTAGTTACTTTTGGTCTTAAGGTCACGGGAGAAATCATGTTGCAAGTAATCATGTGAACTTGATATGTGTTCAATATTTTGATAGTATGTATGTTGTGATTCCCTTAGTGGTGTCATGTGAACGTCGACTACATGACACTTCACCATATTTGGGCCTAAGGGAATGCATTGTGGAGTAGTAAGTAGATGATGGGTTGCGAGAGTGACAGAAGCTTAAACCCCAGTTTATGCGCTATTCCGTGAGCGACCGATTGGATACAAAAGTTTAATGCTATGGTTAGAATATATTCTTAATACTTTTCTCGTAGTTGCGAATGCTTGCGAGAGGGCTAATCATAAGTAGGAGGCTTGTTCAAGTAAGAACAGCACCTAAGCACCAGTCCACCCACATATCAAATTATCAAAGTAGCGAACACAAATCGAATCAACATGGTGAAAGTGACTAGATGAAATTCCCGTGTACCCTCAAGAACGCTTTGCTTATTATAAGAGACCGTTTTGGCCTGTCCTTTGCCTCAAAAGGATTGGGCTACCTTGCTGCACTTTTGTTACTACTATCGTTACTTGCTCGTTACAAATTATCTTGCTATCAAACTACTCTGTTACTTACAATTTCAGCACTTGCAGACATTACCCTGCTGAAAACCACTTGTCATTTCCTTCTGCTCCTCGTTGGGTTTGACACTCTTACTTATCGAAAAGAGCTACAATTGATCCCCTATACTTGTGGGTCATCAATTAGTAGACCGACTCCTGCCTGCATCTACTACTATTACTCCACACATCAACCGCTATCCATCATGCATCTAGTGTATTAAGTTCATGGAGAAACGGAGTAATGCAATAAGAATGATGACATGATGTAGACAAGATCTATTTGTGTAGAAATAGACCCCATCGTTTTATCCTTAGTAGCAATGATACATACGTGTCGGTTCCCCTTCTGTCACTGGGATCAAGCACCGTAAGATCGAACCCACTACAAAGCACCTCTTCCCATTGCAAGATAAATAGATCAAGTTGGCCAAACAAAACCCAAATATCGGAGAAGAAATATGAGGCTATAAGCAATCATGCATATAAGAGATCAAAGAAGACTCAAATAACTTTCATGGATAAAAAGATAGATCTGATCATAAACTCAAAGTTCATCGGATCCCAACAAACACACCACAAAAGGAGTTACATCATATGGATCTCCAAGAGACCATTGTATTAAAGATCAAGAGAAAGAGAGGAAGCCATCTAGCTACTAACTACGGACCCGTAGGTCTACAAAGAACTACTCACGCATCATCGGAGAGGCACCAATGGAAGTGGTGAACCCCTCCATGATGGTGTCTAGATTGGATCTGGTGGTTCTGGACTCTGCGGCGGCTGGAATTGATTTTCGTCGACTCCCCTAGGGTTTCTGGAATATTGGGGTATTTATAGAGCAAAGAGGTAGTTCGGGGGGCACCCGAGGTGGGCACAACCCACCAGGGCGCGCCTGGGTGGGTTGTGCTCCCCTCGGAGCACCCCCCCCCCCCAGGCGCTTCTCCGGCCCACTGGATGTCTTCTGGTCCAAAAAAATCCACAAAAAGTTTCGTTGCATTTGGACTCCGTTTGGTATTGATTTCCTGCGATGTAAAAAAACATGCAAAAAACAGCAAATGGCACTTGGCACTATGTCAATAGGTTAGTACCAAAAAATGATATAAAATGATTGTAAAACATCCAAGAATGATAATATAACAGCATGGAACAATCAAAAATTATAGATACGTTGGAGACGTATCAGCATCCCCAAGCTTAATTCCTGCCCGTCCTTGAGTAGGTAAATGATAAAAACAGAATTTTTGATGTGGAATGCTGCCTAACATGTCATCTCATATTATTTCCTTTATAGCATGGACATTTGGACTTTTATATGATTCAAAGCAATAGTCTAGTTTTGACATGATGACTTAAATACTCAAGCATATCAACAAGCAACTATGTCTTTCAAAATATCAACGCTAAAATAAGTTATCCCTAGCCCATCATGCTCAACCATTAATCCATTCATGAAACACACTCGCATATTAACTACACCCAATGCTCAAGTACGATCATAGTGCCTCCTAGTTGGTGCTTTATAAGAGAAGATGGAGACTCAAATTAAAAATAAAAATTGCATAAAGTAAAGAAAGGCCCTTCGCAGAGGGAAGTAGGGATTTGTAGTGGTGCCAGAGCTCAAAGCGAAAAACTTAGAGATAAAAACATTTTGGGAGGTGTGCTTTTCCCACCAACGAAAATGACTTAGAGTTCCCAAGACTTTCCATGCTAGATATATTATAGGCGGTTCATGTGGCAAAAGAATACCGCATATAGGTAGATATAGTGGACTCATGTGGCAAAACTAGTTTAAAGGGTTTTGGATGCACAAGTAGTGATCATACTTAGTGCAAAATGAAGGCTAGCAAAAGATTGAGAAGCGACCAACCAAAAAATGAATAATCTCATAAGCGAGCATTAAGCATAATTAACACCGAATAATGCACCACAAGTAGGATATAATTTCATTGCATGACTATTGACTTTCGTGCTTGCATAGGGAATCACAAACCTTAACACCAATATTCTTACTAAAGCACAATTACTCATCAACATAACTCACATATCACATCATCATATCTCAAAACTATTACAAGGAATCAAGTTTATTTTGTCCAATGATCTTCATGAAAGTTTTTATTATATCCTTCTTGGATATCTATCACTTTGGAACTAATTTTCATGTGTTGCTTTTGATAAGCTCAAACAAATATAAGTGAAGATCATGAGCATAATACTTCTTTCTCTCAAATTAATTTAAGTGAAGCAAGAGAGAATTTCTTAAAAAATTTACTAACTCCCAAATAAATCTAAGTGAAGCATGAGAGCATTTCTTCAAAAATACTAAAGCACGCCGTGCTCAAAAAGATATAAGTGAAGCACTAGAGCAAATTCATAGCTCATAAAAAATTAAGTGAAGCATAGAGAGCAATTCTAATAAGTCATGGCATAATTTTGGCTCTCTCAAATAGGTGTGTCCAGCAAGGATTCATAACTTAGAACACAAAGCAAAACAAGCAAAGACTCATATCATACAAGATGCTCCAAGCAAAATTCATAGTATGTGACGAATAAAAATATAACTTCGAGTAAAATACCGATGGTCGTTAGAAGAAAGAGGGGATGCCACTCGGGGCATCCCCAAGCTTAGTTGCTTGCTTCTCTTTGGATAATAGGTTGGGATGCCATGGGCATCCCCAAGCTTAGGCTCTTCTTACTCCTTATTCCTTCATCCATCGTAAGATAACCCAAAACTTGAAAACTTCAATCACACAAAACTCAACAAAACCTTCGTGAGATCCGTTAGTATAAGAAAGCAAATCACTACTATAAGTACTGTAGCAAACCAATTCATATTTTATTTTTGAATTATATCTACTGTATTCCAACTTTTATATGGCAAAAACCCCATCAAAGAAAACCATAGAATCATCAAAACAAGCACACAACGCAAAGAAAACAGAATCTGTCAAAAACAGAACAGTCTGTAGCAATCTGGATATTTCGAATACTTCTGAAACTCCAAAAATTCTGAAAAATAAGGACAACAGAGGGAATTTGTATATCAATCTTGTGTAAAAAATTCAGAAATTTTTGTCTCATCTGTGAATTTTCAAAAAAAATTACTGGACACAAAAGTTTCTGTTTTCCTACAAGATCAAATCAACTATCACCCAACATAATCCTAAAGGCTTTACTTGGCACAAACACTAATTAAAACACAAAAAACACAATTATAACAGTAGCATAATTGTGCAAACACTCAAGAACAGAAAGCAAAAAGCAAAAATAAATTTTATTCATTGGGTTGCCTCCCAACAAGCGCTATTGTTTCACGCCCCTAGCTAGGCATAAAGCAAGGATCTAAGTTTTGTCATCTTTGTTTCGAGATCCATAAGATGCCCTCATGATTGATTCATATGGAGGCCTAATTATTGTTCTAGGGAAGTGTTCCATACCCTTCCTTAGTGGAAATTGAAATTTAATATTGCCTTCTTTCATATCAATCATGGCACCAATAGTGCGTAAAAACGGTCTACCAAGAATAATTGGACAAGACGGATTACAATCAATATCAAGAACAATAAAATCTATGGGTACATAATTCCTATTTGCAAGAATAAGAACATCATTAATCCTTCCCATAGGCTTTTTAATAGTAGAATCCGCCAAGTGCAAATTTAAAGAGCATTCTTCAATATCGGTAAGACCAAGCACATCACATAAAGATTTCGGAATTGTAGAAACACTAGCACCCAAGTCACATAAAGCAAAACACTCATAATTTTTAATCTTGACTTTGATAGTAGGTTCCCACTCACCATGTAATTTTCTAGGAATTGAAACTTCTAATTCCAACTTTTCTTCCAAAGCTTTCATTGTAGCATCAACAATATGTTTAGTAAAAGCTTTATTTTGTTCATAAGCATGAGGTGAATTTATCATGGATTGCAACAAAGAAATACAATCAATCAAAGAGCAGCTATCATAATTAAAGTCTTTGTAATCCAAAATAGCGGGCACATCACTAGTTAAAGTCTTGACCTCTTCAAACCCACTTTTATCAAATTTTTCCACAAGATTTTCACCCTCCAAATTATCGGGACGCCTTCTAACTAAAGTTGACTCTTCTCCAGTCCCTTTTTCATCAATCTTAATTTTACTAAACAAGGAATCAATAGAAGAAACACCAATCATTTTAAGATCTTCATCACTTTTATGAAAGCAATCACTATAAAACGCCTTTTTTCTAAAAATTCTCTTCTAGCTCTAAGCATAGCGGTTCTTTTCTTATTTTCATCCATAGAAACATAAAGAGCTTTAATTGATTCCTCAACTTTAGGCACAAAAAATTTCATCTTGAGATTTTCCACATCATGAGAAATTCTATCAACAGTTCTAGACAAATCATCAATCTTATTCAACTTTTCTTCCATCGAAGCATTGAAAACTTTTTGAGTATTGATAAATTGTTTAATATTATTCTCAAGATCAGAGGTGTTCCTATTATTATTATAAGAAGGATTACCATAGGAATTACCATAATTATTAGAGGAATTACTAGGAAAAGGCCTAGGATTAAAATTACCTCTATAAGCATTGTTATTGAAATTGTTTCGCGAGATAAAATTCACATCTACGGCATCACTATTTTGCTCAATCAAAGTAGACAAAGGCACATCATTAAAATCAATAGGAGCACTTTTACTAGCAACCAATTTCATAAGAGCATCAACTTTTTCACTCAAAGAAGAAATTTCTTCAACCGAATTAACTTTTTTACTAGTAGGAGCTCTTTCGGTATGCCATTGTGAATAATTTGCCATGATATTATCAAGCAATTTGGTGGCTTCACCCAAAGTAATTTCCATAAAAGTACCACCCGCGGCGGAATCTAAAAGATTACGAGAAACAAAATTCAACCCCGCATAAAAAATTTGTATGATCATCCAAAGATTTAACCCATGAGTTGGGCAATTCCTTAGCATCATTTTCATCCTTTCACAAGATTGTGCAACATGCTCATGTTCAAGTTGCTTGAAATTCATGATCTGGGTTCTAAGGGAAATAATTTTTGCGGGCGGAAAATACTTAGTGATAAAAGCATCTTTGCACTTATTCCAAGAATCGATACTATTACGAGGCAAAGAAGAAAACTAAATTTTTGCATGATCTCGCAAAGAAAATGGAAATAATTTCAACTTCACAACATCATTGTCCACATCTCTTTTCTTTTGCATATAGCATAATTCCATGAATGTGTTAAGATGGGATGCGGCATCCTCATTAGGAGTACCGGAAAATTGATCTTTCATAACAAGATTCAGCAAAGCAGTATTAATATCACAAGTCTCCGCACTAGTGGCGGGAGGAGCAATCGGAGTGCTAAGAAAATCATTGTTGTTGGTATTTGAGAAATCACACAACTTGGTGTTCTCTTGACTCATTGTGACTACGCAACAAGATTGCACTCAAAAACAGATCCGATAAGAAAACGGCGAACGAAAAAGAGGGCGAATAAAACGACAAATTTTTGTGAAGTGGGGGAGAGGAAAATGAGAGGTAAATGGCAAATAATGTAAATTGCGAGGAGATGAGATTTGTGATTAGGAAACTGGTTGATGTTGATGATCCTCCCCGGCAACGGCGCCAGAAATTCCTTTTGATGCGACTTGAAGCTACGTCGGTATTTCCCCAAAGAGGAAGGGATGATGCAGCACAGCGGCAGTAGGTATTTTCCTCAGTGATGAAACCAAGGTTATCGAACCAGTAGGAGAACCAAGCAACACTACGTAAACAGCACCTGCACACAAATAATATATACTCGCAACCCGACGTGTAAAAGGGGTTGTCAATCCCTTTCGGGCAACGGCGCCAAAAATTGGCAAACGGACATGAGAGAGTAGTAAATATTGATAGATCGAACGCCAAATAAAATAAAGTGCAGCAAGGTATTTTTGTATTTTTGGTTTAATAGATCTGAAAATAAAAGCAAAGGAAAATAGATCGCAAAGGCAAATATATTAAAGAAGAGACCCGGGGGCCGTAGGTTTCACTAGTGGCTTCTCTCGAGAAAAATAGCAAACGGTGGGTGAACAAATTACAGTTGGGCAATTGATAAAACTTCAAATAATCATGACGATATCCAGGAAATGATCATTATATAGGCATCATGTCCAAGATTAGTAGACCGACTCCTGCCTGCATCTACTACTATTACTCCACACATCGACCGCTATCCAGCATGCATCTAGTGTATTAAGTTCATGGAGAAATGGAGTAATGCAATAAGAATGATGACATGATGTAGACAAGATCTATTTGTGTAGAAATAGACCCCATCGTTTTATCCTTAGTAGCAACGATACATACGTGTCGGTTCCCCTTCTGTCACTGGGATCAAGCACCGTAAGATCGAACCCACTACAAAGCACCTCTTCCCATTGCAAGATAAATAGATCAAGTTGGCCAAACAAAACCCAAATATCAGAGAAGAAATACGAGGCTATAAGCAATCATGCATATAAGAGATCAAAGAAGACTCAAATAACTTTCATGGATAAAAAGATAGATCTGATCATAAACTCAAAGTTCATCATATCCCAACAAACACACCGCAAAAAGAGTTACATCATATGGATCTCCAAGAGACCATTGTATATTGAAGATCAAGAGAAAGAGAGGAAGCCATCTAGCTACTAACTACGGACCCGTAGGTCTACAAAGAACTACTCACGCATCATCGGAGAGGCACCAATGGAAGTGGTGAACCCCTCCATGATGGTGTCTAGATTGGATCTGGTGGTTCTGGACTCTGCGGCGGCTGGAATTGATTTTCGTCGACTCCCCTAGGGTTTCTGGAATATTGGGGTATTTATAGAGTAAAGAGGCGGTTCGGGGGGCACCCGAGGTGGGCACAACCCACCAGGGCGCGCCTGGGCCTCCAGGCGCGCCCTGGTGGGTTGTGCTCCCCTCGGAGCACCCCCCCAGGCGCTTCTCCGGCCCACTGGATGTCTTCTGGTCCAAAAAAAATCCACAAAAAGTTTCGCTGCGTTTGGCCTCCGTTTGGTTTTGATTTCTTGCGATGTAAAAAAAACATGCAAAAAACAACAACTGGCACTTGGCACTATGTCAATAGGTTAGTACCAAAAAATGATATAAAATGACTATAAAATGATTGTAAAACATCCAAGAATGATAATATAACAGCATGGAACAATCAAAAATTATAGATACGTTGGAGACGTATCAGGGAGTAAAATGCCGGGGCTACAGAAAATTTGGATCAAGGGCAAGCAGATATTTTTGAGATTGCGAGGGATGCAGAGGCGGGAGTAACATGCCGGGGCTACTGAAAATTTGAATCAAGGGCGAGCAGATATTTTTTGGATTGCGAGGGATGCAGAGGCGGGAGTAAAATGTTGGGGCTACTGAAAATTTGAATCAAGGGATTGAAGCAGAGCGGGAGTAACAGACATCACACACGGTCCACACATACTAATTGTGTGCTATCAAACATAAAAACCTTCCAGGCGGTAGATATTTTCGAGAGTGCAAGGTAGTAGATATTTTCAAGAGCGGGAGGCAAGCCTCGTGAAGCCCAATCTACTGTGCTGATGTGAGTGACAGGGGCACGGGCGTGGCACATGGGTAGTCTGAGCGAACCATGTCTGTTGCGTCTCCAATAGCAGACAGTTGCTGCATCCAACTCGTCTGCTGTTTATAAATTTGGCAAAAATAATAACACAGGAAAGGGTCAGAACACGAACACACTTGCATGTGGACCAAAAATTTGTATGAAAAGGGTGGTTTGATGTTCAAATACCCAATGCACAACTTTGATGTGGCACCTATCGCACAAAGCTCACAGTATTGCTAGTCAGCCACCCCCTACGAACCCCACTTCGTGTCGGCGGTAAGGGAATCCTAGCTACGAACGCATGCCCCCAAATAGCTAGGTCTGAAATCTCACCCTACCGTAACACAAAACCTATAGGAGTCCATCATGGTTAAACTTCCCCTTTCGCTTCCGGACAAAGGTGGACCGTGTGCCGTCCCACAAATGTGTGCTTGTGGCGCGAGATGGGTGAGCCCACATATGAACCACCTACGGGTGGCCCTACTATATGTATGAAAAGGGTGTGGTGTGATATTTAACTACATTCACAACTTTGATGTGGCACATGTGCCTCGCAAATTAACCGGATGTCCTCGACCCCACGGAGGTTGCAGGTAGTGCAAAGTAGCCCCCTCCCCCCCCCCCCCAACACACACACACGTCGGGGGGAAGGGCAGCTCACCAAGATGTATTGTAACATGGGCCAACCAGAATCCAACTTGGTCGTATACCTCTCTCGCTCGTTGTTGGTCAAAGTGATGGATGTCCACATGGCCCCGCAAAATGGGCTAGCTTTTGTCACTGATAACCTCGCGAGGGAGTGCCTGAAGACAAAATCCACTCTGTGCATGTGGCCCAAACATATGTATATGGAAGTGGCGTGTGGTGTTTGAATACCCAATGCGCAAATTTGATGTGGCACCATGCTTTGGAACCGTAAAATCCGCACAGTGAGCGAGGGTTCACGACACATAACATGCACTCAAACTTAATTAATTAGGCCTGGAATGATCGACCTACTATATGGTATCACGAACCAAAGAAGAAGAATCCACCCTGGTAACCTTTCTCGTTGTCGGTCGAAATGATGGACGTCCACGCGGGCCCACGAATATATATAGGCTTGCTGCCGATAACCAAGCGAGTGAGAGTGTCCAAAGACAACCATTGCATGCATGTGTCCCAAACATATTTATGGAGGTGCATGATGCATGGATATGTGTTGAATACATAATGCACAACATTGATGTGGTGCATGTGTTGAAAATCGCACAGGTCCCCACACAGAGCAAGAGGTTCATGACGTGTCGTGTGCTCGCCCCCCCCCCCCCCCCCACTTCGATCCAGCGGGATGGATTCATGTGTACACATGCGCTATTAATTATGACCTATCCCCTGAGACAAACAAAAAATTAATCCCCTCCTAAGTCAAATTAATTAACCCTCTCTCACTGTTGGTGAAAGTGATGGACCAAGCAGGCCCAAAGATGGAAGCATCGCCAATAACCGCGTGAGTGAGTGCGAGAGGACAACTACCATCGCTTGCATGTGTGCCAAACATATATATGGAGAGGTGTGTGGTTGTGATGTTTTGAATACCTAATGCACAACTTTGATGTGGCATCTCGGCCTCAAAATCCGTAAAGTCCCCGCACGGAGTGAGGTTCATGACACCTAGTATATGCTGGACCCATCCCCCCTTCGACACGTACTATATATATATACTCCTACCGTAACATAGCCCTAAAAGAATTAATCCTCCTTGTTTGTCAAACTATACCTCTCTCTCATTGGGTCAAAGTGATGGACGACGACCTCACGGGCCCACAAGAGCGAAGTGTATGTCGCACGCGAGTGAGCATCCTATATAGGACAACCACCGTCTGCATGTGGCCCAAGGAGGTGTTTGTGTGATGTTTGAATACGCAATGCACAACTTTGATGTGGCACCTATATATTCCTCGGAAACCGAAAAGTCCCCACAGAGAGCGAGGTTCATGATGCGTGGTATGTGCTACCCCCCCCCCCCCCCCCCATTCGATGTGTCGTATATATATACTCCTACTGTAGCACAAACCAAAAAGAATCATTCCTTGATGGTCAAATTAACCTCTCTCTCGTTGGGTCAAAGTGATGGAGGACAACCTCACGGGCCCACAGATGGAAGCGCTGCACGCGAGTGAGTTCCTATAGGGCAACCACCGCCTGCATGGTATTGCGTGATGTTTGAATACCAATGCACAACTTTGATGTGGCACCTGCCTCGGGACCGTAAAGTCCCCACATGGAACAGGGTTATGACGCATATATAGTATACATGTTGCCTCCTCTTTGACATGTACTACATACTCCTACCGTGCATATACGTAACACAAACTAAAAAAGAACCATCCTTGTTGGTCAAATTAACCTCTCTCTCGCTGTAGGTTCAACTGATCGACGATGACCTCGCGGGCCCACAGAGAGAGTCGCGCGCGAGTGAGTGTCATAGGACAACCACCGTGTGCATGTGCCCAAAAGAGGTGTGTTGTGTGATGTTTGAATACCCAATGCACAACTTTGATGTGGCACATGCTTCACAAACCGAAAACACACTACACGAAGGTTTACAACGCGTAGCCCCTCACTTCGAGCCGGTGGGAGGGAATCATGCGTACACACGTGCCCGAACTTTGATATGGAATCTCACCATGATCCACACCGTAACACACATGCCAACATGAATCCACCTTTAATTTGGTCAAATGCTTCTCGTTGTCGGTGGAAACTAAAAACCTTTGTGGGCTAACAAATGGGCACGTCGCTGATAACCGCACGAGGGAGTGTCCGAGAGGACCACCAATTAATGCATGAATGTGGCCCGAACATGTATGTATGAAAGGGTTGTGTAATGTTTTAAATAACCAATTCACGACTTTGATGTGGCATATATGACTCACAAAATGATCAATCCCACACGGAGGCTAACGACTCGTAGTGTACTTCAGGACAACCCCCCCCCCCCCCACACACACACACACATCCCGCACCACCACCGCCACTCTGAGGCATGTCAAACCTTTTCTGTAGTGAACCTGCATGTGACCAAAGGAGTGTCGTGTTAAAACTTAAAAAAACAGAGATTTCGATCGTTTTTATACATTGATTGATTTCCTAGGGCTTTAATGTGCAAAAATCAAATTTGAGCTACATGTGCACCAAAATGGATTGCAAAATCATATGTGTGTCCCTGGGTGCATGTTTCCCCATGCAAGAGATTTCAAAACATTGAGAATATTGATTTTTCAAATTCAGTTAATCCAAAACTTAGTTGAAATTCATGAAACTTATCATGGTGTCATATGGACACCTGTAGACTGTGATATTGTATTCTTTTCATCAAATTTGAGACAAGTTTTGATATAATCTTCTTACAAACGGGAGATTGTTAATAATTGGCAACCAATATCACATACGGATTATTTATTCAGACCATGTGTGTTAGACCAACAATGTATATGTGCCATGCTTCAGTTAAGATAAAGCGGAAGAATAAATAATCAAAAAAGAAAAACAATATACGTGCCGCCATGTGCCCCGTGTGTCGTGCGAGCAAGCGTGAGCTGACAGGACGCATGCGAGCAGTCCGCCGCGCAGGCAGACTGGCAGGTGTGTGTGCAGGTGTGTGAATTGATGGGAGGCATTTTCACTGTGCAGTGTCACCAGGAGGCGTGCGAGTAGTTGTGTTAAATGATGGCAGGTATGCCAGAAGTCCGCCGCGCAGGCTCACCGGGAGCCGAGGCAGCCTTTGACCGCCGCCCGCCTCGCTCCCACTGCTCCATATTAATGGCGCGTCTGAGCCGCTGGCCATAATAGGTGGCCGCACCCCCAGTCCACAGTGGTCACCGCTGTCTGGAGTGTATGAAGATGCCACCAAAGTGCACCATCGGAGGGAGTGGCGACGCCAGGGCTAGTTAAGCACCCGCGCAACGCGTGAAGCTGGGCACAGAGGTTGCCGTCGCCGTCGACGAGGTCTCACGCGGACAGCAGCACGACCTTGACTTCGTCGGCGCCGTCGTGCCCCCCCCCCCCAACCAGAGCTGGAGGTCCACAACAACTCCGGCAATGACTGCGACTTTGTAGGAAAACCGGTTAGTCATCTATACCCATTTGTGCGGCAAACATATCATGTGTTTTCTCTGGTTACTCCCTCCCCCTCTAATTTTTTTGGAATACAAATCCTATGGTTATGTTCTCTCAGTCCATGAAATCAGAGTAATCAAGATTCATTAGATGTACGTAGTGTATTGATTGTTTGAATGGTATCCGTATAGGGTTAGTGATTAATTGTTTGTTCTATACAAATGATTTTTGCTAATAATCCAACTAGGGTTAGCGTGCGTGCTAATAATTCATGGCCAGATCTTGAGAATTGATTTTGAATGTCCTACATATATATTTGCGCCTTTTTTTTCTTCCAGATCTTGAGAATTGATTTTGAATGTCCTACATGTATGTTTCTGCCATTTTTTCAGATTGGTATGTACATAGATGAGGCTCTGGCCAGATCTTGCACCCGGCAGCACGGCCAGAAGCAGCCACGCCCCCCCCCACCCCCTAGATGTGAGCAACCCATAGAATCTCCGGCGGACCACATCAGCAATCTCCCAGACGCCATCCTTGGGGAGATCATCTCCCTTCTTCCCACCAAGGATGGCTGCCGCACACAAGTCCTCGCATCTTGGTGGTGCACTCAGTGGCGTGTCGCGCCTCTTAATCTCAACTGTCGTCAGCTATCTGTCAGTAATGATTCTGAACTCCCCGGAGCCATCATCTCTTCCCACCAGTGCTCCGTTCAACGCATTCGCATCCCGGCATGCTACTTGCTGGACATACCCCGCATGGTGGGCGCCTAGCTGACATCCCGTCAATTCAAAAACCTCGAGCAGCTTGAGTTCTTTTTCTTTTTTAACACAGTACAGACACAAGCGCTCATATACACGCGCATACACTCACCCCTATGAACACACACACGCACACCCTACCCCTATGAGCACCTCCGAGAGACTGAGCCGGCATATCATCTTGAAATTTATGAAGTCACCGTAGGCACCTCGTCATCGACGGGAACGTCTCCTCCCACTGAATGCGCATCGCCGGAAATCCTAAAATAAATCCAGGAATAAATGCGAGCACCAGGACTTGAACCCTGGTGTGCTGGGGATACCACAGTCCCTCTAACCATCCAACCACAGGTTGGTTTGCGAGCAGCTTGAGTTCTACCATGACTATGTATGTAACATACCACGAACCGATGTATCTGTGCCCTCACCACCGATGTCCATCTCATGTTTTTCCTCCTCTCTCCACACCGCCACCTTCTCCCGGTGCCATCTAGCAGACAATCTGGTACAAATGCTTTGACTCCCACTGCTAAAAAAACTTGCACTTGTGGTGGTTGATCTGTCGGAGGCAGCACTGCACAGCATCATCCACTCCAGCTGCCCTGCCCTGGAGCGCTTGCTGCTTGTTTTTGGAATAGAAATTCGTATCCGTTGTCTCAAAATAAAGTCGCCTCACCTTGTATGCATAGGAATTTATTTTTTTGGACATGATCTCATCATAAAAGATGCCCCTTCACTTCAAAGGTTGCTCCTTGGTTCTACTATAGTACCTTCACAAATAACTGTGGTCTTTGTGCCTAAACTGGAGACCTTGGGTGCAATTCGTGATCCTTTAGATAGTTCAAGATGGTGTTTGGCTCCACACCTACTGAGGAACTGTATATTTGATACGTCTCCATCGTATCTATAATTTTTGATTGTTTCATGCCAATATTATACAACTTTCACATATTTTTGGCAACATTTTATATGATTTTTTGGACTAACATACTGATCCAGTGCCCGGTGCCAGTTCCTGTTTGTTGCATGTTTTTTGTTTCGCATAATATCCATATCAAATGAAGTCCAAATGCAGCCAAAATTTACGGAGAATTATTTTGGTATATATGTAATTTTTGGGTGGTGGAATCAACGCAAAAGGAGGCCCACGGCCCCCACAGTACACTAGGGCTCCCCCCAAGGCCCAGGCACGTGGTGGTGGGTTGTGGTCACCTCGTAAGGGAGTTGCTACTCTACTTCGGGCTCAAGGAAGCTTATATCCGGAAATAAATTGTGTTAAAATCTTAGTGCAATCGGAGTTACGGATCTTCGAATATTTAAGAAACGGTTTTCGGCCAGACCTGGGGGAACGTGAAACAGAAGATAACACAGAGAGAGATCCAATCTCGGAGGGGCTCTCGCCCCTCTGCCGCCATGGAGGCCATGGTCCAGAGGGGGAACTCTCCTCTCATCTAGGGGGGAGGCCAAGGAAGAAAAATAAGGAGGGGGCTCTATCCCCCTCTCTCCCGGTGGCGCCGGAGCGCCGCCGGGGCAATCATCATGACGGTGATCTACACCAACAACTTCTCCACCGTTAATACCAACTCTCTCCCCCTCTATGCAGCGGTGTAACACCTCTTCTCCCCGCTGTAATATCTACTTAAACATGGTGCTCAATGCCAAGCTAGTCAGAGTCGGGATTCAGAGTTGGGTCGATTTTCCTTAGGCAGAATCGAGTCGTAGTATCAAGTCGTGGAATCGAGATTCTACTAGATTTACTCAAATAAGATATTTTGTATCCACGCCAGAAATTTATATGGGTTCTATAGAGGTTAACACTAAATACAGAGCAAACAATGTACAGATCAATGCTAGCTTGCATGCCTGTGGAACATATATGGGAGGGAAATATATATATAACATTTAAATCTTCACTATCCAAAATTTACATAGGAGGATTTTTTAGAGTATGTGAATAGCCTATCACTTGTATAGCTAACCTGCAGTGCTAAACCTTGAAGGGTCTTGATCTCCTTCTCTGATCAATCTTGATGCATCCTCCTTCTCACGCCAATTCCATCCATCGACAAGCCTGATCCTCAGTTTGATCTAGGGTTTCTCATAGCTAGATCAAATGTGTCAGCGGCTAAGAGTTTGGGCTTGGAAGGGGAATAAAGGGCCATGAGGCATGTCAAAAATAGTTTTTATGATGGCATACTATTCTGCTACAACTACACAAATGGCTTAGATAAATTAGTAGAATCGGACATACTCCATAGCATAGTCGGGATTCCACAGTTTTGTAACGGATTCTATGATTTGGATCGCAACTCAACATGGATTCTACTTGATCCGGATTCATAGTCGGACTTGGATCGACATGCTTCCGTAGGATCGTGAAGTCGTAGGATTCTAGGAGTCGAGTCGGGATTCTGACTACCTTGCTCAATGCTATATATTATTATCCAATGATATGTGGTTATCCTATGATGTTTGAGTAGATCCGTTTTGTCCTATGGGTTGATAGATGATCATGATTGGTTTGAGTTGTATATTTTATTTTGGTGTTGTCCTACGGTGCCCTTCGTGTCGCGCAAATGTGAGGGATCCCCGTTGTAGGGTGTTGCAAAACGTTCATGATTCGCTTATGGTGGGTGGTGTGAGTGACAGAAGCATAGACCCAAGTAGGTGGGTTGTTGCGTATGGGATAAAGAGGACTTGATACTTAATGTTATGGTTGGGTTTTACCTTAATGATCTTTAGTAGTTGCGGATGCTTGCTAGAGTTCCAATCATAAGTGCATATGATCCAAGTAGAGAAAGTACGTTAGCTCATGCCTCTCCCTCATATAAAATTGCAACAATGATCACCAGTTTAGTTATCGATCACCTAGGGACAAATAACCTTCTTGTGTGACAAAACCTTTTTACTAAACAACTAATTTTGATTATCTTGCAAATTATTCATAGTTTTATTCTCGCAATGTACTTCTAGTTTTATTCTTGCAAACTTATCCTATCACCTACAAAATAGTTTCATACTTGTTCTAGGTAAAGCAAACATTAAAGTGTGCGTATAGTTGTATCGGCGGTCGATAGAACTTGAGAAAATATTTGTTCTACCTTTAGCTCCTCATTGGGTTCGACACTCTTATTTATCAAAAAATATCTAAAAATGATCCCTTATACTTTTGGGTTATCAAGTCCTTTTTCTGGCGCCGTTGTCGGGGAGCAATAGCGTGGGGTGAATATTCTCGTGTGTGCTTGTTTGCTTTATCACTAAGTAGTTTTTATTTTGTGCTCTTGTTTTCTATATTTAGTTACGGGTAGGAAACATAAAATACCAAAAAAAATAGTTGCACCTACTAAACCAATGGTTGAAGAACCACCCAAAATCTATCATACTGTTAAAGCTTTCTACTTGGATCATCTTCGATCCCTATGTGCTCGTGCTGAAAATCCAACTAGCTTAGTTGAGGGAAAATCATTAAATGAGCATGCTTATTTTGTGCGACACCGCTTATCTCAAAAAGGGAAACTTTTATTGAATCAAATTAATACTATGAAATGCTATGCTTGGAATTTATGTGAATTATATGATTTTACTTGTTGTTCTGAAGACCCTAAGAAACACCTTCCCTACCAATGTGAGTTTAGTGATAATGGAATCTTATCTTCTTATGCCAAGGGTGTTTATAATTATTATGATGTTGGACAAATTGAAGAATTTGTTGCTTTTAAGGGTGCTTATGAAATGGCTTCTTTGAATGAAAAGTATGATGCTACTCATTACAAATCTAAAAAAATTGCCAAACTTAAATATTGCTACCAAAACTATGCTTATAATGCTTACGTTAAAGAATATATTGAGGAATCCTCCATTGTCCAAGAAGAGACTAATATTTTGCAGGAGTCTATGGAAGAAGAAATTGATGAAATTGTGAGCTCATTGGATGAAAAAGATGATGAGGTGAGCGAAGAACAAAAGGAGGAAGGGTGGATTAACTACCCGTGCCCACCTTCTAATGAGAGTAACTATTCAACTCATACATTGTTTAATTTCCCTCAGTGCTTACCGAAGGATGAATGCTATGATAATTGCTATGATCCCGTTGATTCTTTTGAAATATCCCTTTTTGATGAAATTGATGCTTGCTATGCTTGTGGCCATGATGCCAATTTGAATTATGCTTATGGAGATGAACTTGCTATAGTCCCTTATGTTAAGAATGAAATTGTTGCTATTGCACCCACACATGAAAGTCCTATTATCTTTTTGAATTCTCCCAACTACACTATATCGGAGAAGTTTGCTCTTATTAAGGATTATATTGATGGGTTGCCTTTTACCTTTGCACATGATGATTTTGATGAATATAATATGCATGTACTTGCTGCTCCTACTTGCAATTATTATGAGATAGGAACTACATCTCCACCTCTCTATGTTTCCAACACGATAAAATTGCAAGAAACTACTTATGCTATGTATTGGCCTTTACTTGATGCGCATGAATTATTCTTTTATGACATGACGATGCATAGGAAGAGAGTTAGACTTCGTTGTTGCATGTTATATGTTGCTTTGTGCTCACTACTAAACTATAAATCATTGCTAATTAAAATTGGCTTTGATATACCATGGGATCCGGGTGGATCGATTACTTGGGCACTTTATGCCTAGCTTAATGGCTTTAAAGAAAGCGCTGCCAGGGAGACAACCCGGAAGTTTTAGAGAGTTATTTTATTCTGTTGTGTGCTTTTATAAAGTTTAAAAAAATAGAGGGGAACCTAAAACTTTTTCAAAAGGAAAAGTGAAAGTGAGAGAGATGAGCATTGTTAAAGTGGGGGAGCTCCTTGAACTTTGTTCATGCCCATCGAAACTTTGTGAACCTTAATTACAGAAACTTTTCAACATAAATAATTATCCCCTTGTACAAATTCATTGTATTATAAAAATAATGTGCCAAGATTTGCCTTTAGGATGATAAGATTGCTTGTTGGTATGTGCGGTGCAAAAACAGAAACTTTGGCTGTAGTACGTGATTTTACATTTTTTTACTGGAATGTCAAAAGTTTCTGAAATTTTTAAACAGTACTTCTATGAAAATTTTCCATTTTGTCCTAATTTTTCAGAATTTTTAGAGTTACATAAGTATTGTGAATGTTCAGATTACTACAGACTGTCCTGTTTTTGACAGATTCTGTTTTTGATGCATTGTTTTGCTCGTTTTGATGAAACTATCGATTGTATCGGTAGTATAAGCCATATAGAAGTTATAATAAAGTAGCTATAATGCAAAAAAAATTAATGGGTTTGCAACAGTACTTAAAGTAGTAATTTGCATTATTATACTAACGGGTCTCACCAGTTTTCTGTTAAGTTTTGTGTGGATGAAGTGATCAAAGATTGAGGAGGTCTTGATATGAGGAAAAGGAGGAGAGGCAAGAGTTCAAGCTTGGGGATGCCAAGGCACCCCAAGTAAATATTCAAGGATACTCAAGCGTCTAAGCTTGGGGATGCCCCGGAAGGCATCCCATCTTTCTTTAACAAGTATCGGTATGTTTCCGTCTTCATTTCGTTCACGCGATATGCGTAAATCTTGGAACGTCGTGTGCCTTTTATTTTTCTTTTAGTAATGCACCATGCTGGTATGAGATAGTCCATGGTTGATTTATAGAATGCTCATTGCACTTCACTTATATCATTTGAAGTTTGGATGGCCTGTTTCTCTTCACATGGAAAATCGTTATTTGTAGAATGCTTTTTTGCTTCACTTATATTTATTAGAGCATGGTCTTTTATAGAAAGAATTAAACTCTCTTGCTTCACTTATATCTATTTAGAGAGTCAACGGGAATTGGTCATTTGCATGGTTAGTCATGAAATCCTACATAAAACTTGTGGATCGCTGAATATGATATGTTTGATTCCTTGCAATAGTTTTGTGATATAGAGATGATAATATGTGGGAGGTACTAGTAAACGGTTGTGGTTAGTAAGAATATTGGTGTTAAGGTTTGTGATTCCCGAAGCATGCACGTATAGTCTCTCGTTATGCTATGAAGTTGGAGCATGATTTATTATTGATTGTCTTACTTATGAGTGGCGGTCGGGGACGAGTGATGGTCTTTTCCTACCAATATATCCCCCTAGGGGAATGCGTAGTAGTACTTTACTTTGAGGGCTAATAAACTTTTGCAATAAGTATATGAGTTCTTTATGACTAATGTGAGTCCATGGATTATACGCACTCTCACCTTTCCGCAATTTGCTAGCCTCTACAGTACCGTGCATTGCCCTTTCTCACCTCGAGATGTGGTGCAAACTTCGCAGGTGCATCCAAACCCCATGATATGATACGCTCTATCACACATAAGCCTTATTATATCTTCCTCAAAACAACCACCATACCTACCTATTATGGCATTTCCATAGCCATTCCGAGATATATTGTCATGCAACTTCCACCGCTTCCGTTTTGATGACTTGAGCATTCATTGTCATATTGCTTTGCAAGATCGTAAGATAGCTAGCATAGTATTTCCATGGCTTGTCCGTTTTTTATGTCCTTGCTACGCTAGATCATTGCACGTCCTAGTACACTGCCAGAGGCATTCATATAGAGTCATACTTTGTTCTAGGTATCGAGTTGTAAGTAAATAGAAGTGTGATGATCATCATTATTCATTATTAGAGCATGTCCCAGTGAGGAAAGGATGATGGAAACTAGGATTCCCCCACAAGTCAGGACGAGGCTTCGGACAAATATAAAAAAAGAAAAGAAAAAAGGAAAAACTGAGGCCAAAAAGAGCCCAAGAAAAAAGAAAAAAAAATGAGAGAAAAGAGAGAAGGGGCATGCTAAATCCACACTTGTGCTTCAAAGTAGCACTATGTTTTTCATATAGAGAGTCTCCTATGTTGTCACTTTCATATACTAGTGGGAATTTTTCATTATAGAGTTAGACGCACACCCACTTAGTTTTAGTTTGAGCTTTCATACAATTATAGCTCTTAGTGCATCTGTTGCATGACAATCCCTACTCCTCGCATTGATGTCAATTGATGGGCATCTCCATAGCCCTTTGATTAGCCGCGTCGATGTGAGACTTTCTTACCTTTTTGTCTTCTCTATGTTTATTCCTATCATCATACTCTATTCCACCCATAGTGCTATATCCATGGCTTGCACTCATGTATTGCGTGGGAGTTGAAAAAGCTGAAGAGCGTTGAAAAGTATGAACCAATTGCTCGGCTTGTCATCGGGATTGTGCATGATAAATACTTTGTGTTAAGAGGACGGAGCATGACAAGACTATATGATTTTGTAGGGATAGCGTTCTTTAGCAATGATATTTTGAAAGACATGATTGTTTGTTGGGATGCCTGAGTATTGATGTCTTTATGTCAAATTATAGACTATTGCTTTGAATCACTCGTGTCTTAATATTCATGCCATGATTAGACATATGATCAAGATTCTGCTAGGTAGCATTCCACATCAAAAATTATCTTTTTTTTATCATTTACCTACTCGAGGATGAGCAGGAATTAAGCTTGGGGATGCTGATACGTTTCCGTTGTATCTATAATTTTTTATTGTTTCATGCCAATATTATACAACTTTCACATATTTTTGGCAACATTTTATATGATTTATTGGACTAACATACTGATCCAGTGCCCAGTGCCAGTTCTTGTTTGTTGCATGTTTTTGGTTTCATAGAATATCCATATCAAACGAAGTCCAAATGCAATAAAAATTTATGAAGAATTATTTTGGAATATATGTGATTTTTGGGAGGTGGAATCAACGCAAAAGGAGGCGCACGGCCCCCACAGTACACCAGGGTGCGCCCCAGGGCCCAGGCGCGTGGTGGTGGGTTGTGGTCACCTCGTAAGGCGGTCGCTACTCTACTTCAGGAGCAAGGAAGCTTATATCCAGAAAAAAATCATGTTAAAATCTCAGCGCAATCGGAGTTACGGATCTCCGGATATTTAAGAAACGGTTTTCGACCAGATCTGGGGGAACACGAAACAGAATATAACAGAGAGAGATCCAATCTCGGAGGGGCTCTCACCCCTAAGCCGCCATGGAGGCCATGGACCAGAGGGGGAACTCTCCTCTCATCTAGGGGGAAGGCCAAGGAAGAAGAAGAAGGAGGGGGCTCTCTCCCCCTCTCTCCCGGTGGCGCCGGAGCGCCGCCGGGGCAATCATCATGACGGCGATCTACACCAACAACTTCGCCGCCATCAACACCAACTCTCTCCCCCTCTATGCAGTGGTGTAACACCTCTTCTCCCCGCTGTAATTTCTACTTAAACATGGTGCTCAATGCTATATATTATTATCCAATGATATGTGGTTAACCTATGATGTTTGAGTAGATCTGTTTTGTCCTATGGGTTGACAGATGATCATGATTGGTTTGATTATTTTATTTTGGTGCTGTCCTACGGTGCCCTCCATGTCGTGCAAACGTGAGGGATCCCCGCTGTAGGGTGTTGCAAAACTTTCAAGATTCGATTATGGTGGGTGGCCTGAGTGACAGAAGCACAGACCCAAGTAGGTGGGTTGTTGCGTATGGGATAAAGAGGACTTGATACTTAATGCTATGGTTGGGTTTTACCTTAATGATCTTTAGTAGTTGTGGATGCTTGCTAGAGTTCCAATCATAAGTGCATATGATCCAAGTAGAGAAAGTATGTTAGCTCATGCCTCTCCCTCATATAAAATTGCAACAATGATCATCGATTTAGTTATCGATCACCTAGGGACAAATAACCTTCTTGTGTGACAAAACCTTTTTACTAAACAACTAACTTTTATTATCTTGCAAATTATTCATAGTTTTATTCTCGCAAAGTACTTCTAGTTTTATTCTTGCAAACTTATCCTATCACCTACAAAATAGTTTCATACTTGTTCTAGGTAAAGCAAACGTTAAAGTGTGCGTATAGTTGTATCAGTGGTCGATAGAACTTGAGGGAATATTTGTTCTGCCTTTAGCTCCTCGTTGGGTTTGGACTCTTATTTATCTAAAAAGGCTACAAATGATCCCCTATACTTGTGGGTTATCAATATTATTCATGTACACTTTTGTAATCTGCATTTTTCATTTGTGCCCATAAGTTAAGTATCATCTTGGAGTACACTTTTGGTACTAATATTATGTTCTATGCTCAATGAAGAGCTTGTCCATCCTATCAGTGGTGGTGGATTCTGTCAAGACCTTATATATCAGTATGTGGTGTTTTGATCTGAACACGATTATTGGCTTGCTGCAATGCTTTCCATGTTTGGAGAATTTGTATATAAAGGTGATGATTTCACGCACATTGAAAGCCCATATATGATGTACTATAATTAATTGTTCAGCTATCGCTCTTTCAACATACTCTTTTGTAGACATTAACTATTTTCAATCTTCATCTCTATTTAGGCACTAACACAAGGAGGAAAAGGTATAACCAATCGATGGTTCAAGAAGCACCGGGATTTTCTCAGATCTCATGACACTCGTGTGACGACAGTAACGCTGGAAGGATATACATCCAACCCTTCAAACACTAGCTTTGTCACATTCTTCATGTTGAATGCGAGGGCACTATTGTCCGTGAGGATTAAGTTTTGTAACGAAAAATTTCTCACGGCTGCAAGTGTTGAACAACATAAAAAGAAGTTTTAGGTGGACAAAAGGGCTTCTGAACGTGCTTGGCTTCTATGTACAACAACTTGTCCTCATGTACCACTAGAATTTTTGGCCCGGGATCTTGATTTTATGGATCAGACCGACCCATTTGGTTGTGGCTGCCCAAAACTTTGGTATAGTTACATGTTATTGCCCTGTTTAATCTGGGTTTTGTCTAAACCTGATGAACAATTAATCCTCGTGATTTTGGACCATTTGTAATCTAGAGTTAGATATTGCTGCCCTTTTCAACTCGGCTTTGACCCATATTTTCTTTCATACTGGGCCAATGGCTTGCCATTTGTTTAATTAAGACATAAATATTATAAGCAATCACAACATAGGGAAAGAACATCATTGTTGCGGGATCCTTGAGATCATTGCTCATTACAGAACCCGCAAGTTCTTAGCGCCCGCCAGCACCCACAAACTTATTTTTAGCTAGCACACCAAATGGGCTAAAATTCTTAATAAGAAAAGTTGCATGGTACTGACAGATTTGGATTCTGACATTTGGGACCCACGAGGAGAAAGCCTATCCAAGGCGGTGTCGACTCGACAGTAAATATTGAGAAACCTGGTTTTAAAATTACTGTAAATCCAAAACTCGCCTGAAAATCATGAAACTTGGCATGGTATTATGACATGGCACCAACATGTTGTGGTAAAAAAATAGTCCAATTTGGGACAAGTTTTGGTATAAACTTCTTACAAACTAGAGCTTCTCTCAAAAAGCCTCATGGTTCCGAGAGGGAACTTGTCACCTATGTGTGCGAAACGACATACGCTGTCTCTTCCCGCCTTGATTTATTTTACAGAGGCAACATGCAACTATAGGAGCATCATCCTAAAAATATGAAATTATTCAGGGTTTGTTTTGCCTTTTTATAGATTATTTGAGTTTTCTAGGCATTTTGGAACATACTTTGGTGTGTGCAAAGGTCATGTGTGTACTAGCCACCTATGTAATTGGATGTTCAATTTGTTTATGGAATCAAGTCCTTATAAGTTATAAGTACATATGTTGTTATTCTGTATGCAATGACATCGCACACGGACCATACTAGGGAACCCGTCGGTGATGATTTCATCAATCGCTGACAATTGTATACCAGCAAGCGTTTGCCCACAACACACACGGCTTATTAGCAGCAATCGGTTGTGTTATTATCGGTCTTCGCACACATTTCTGATTAAGGACCTGTTTGCCGCGTATCACACACATCTTGTTAAGTTGAACCATTTCTGTTCTCTTGGCTCAACGCAAACAGTTCATCGGAATGAAATGTATGCCCTCTATCGCACACACCTTGATCTGGCTGATCGTTTCTGTTGTGTTGCCTAATCGAAAACAGTTCATCCGAGTGAACTGTATGCCGTATATCGCACACACCTTGATCTGGCTAACCGTTTCTATTGTCTTGGCTCATCACAAACAATCCATCAGGGTGAACTGTATGCCGTATATCGCACACACCTTCATCTTGCTGCCCGTTTATGTTGTTAAGCTCATGGCAAACAGTTCATTCGAGTGAACTATATGCCACGCATCGCACACACAACTATAATCTGAAATGTGTTTGTTGGCTATGCCATCGCAAATGTTTTGTATCTTTTTTGACGGTTTTATTACATCACCGTTTGCAATTAATGCATCACACACAGTTTCGTCGAAGGGTCTCTGATTGTAGTGTCGCGTTAGCAGCATCCTGCAGTAGTGCAAGGAACTCCTGCAAATAAATGAGGTGCTGGATTGAATCCAAAACCTGGCAATCTCATCTGCCATTTATGATCAGATCGGATGTAAGGCCGATGACCGTGAAATTTTCATCCCACCCACCACCCACCTAGTCACCACGGTCGAAGACCTGACCGATACGCTTGACTATAGCTCAGACAAAGCCACTGACATGGATGAGGATGTCGATGGCGACACCAGAACAAACCCGTCCAGAGTCATATCTCGCATGGGGAATTGAGCCACAACATCCACCTATGATGTCTACATGGTCGATACTCCCAAGGATAATTCAAGGAGAAGCCGAAGGAAAACCCTAAATGTCATCGCCCTAAGAGGCGAACGAAGGGCCACAACGGAAGCAGAAGTCCCACCAACACCATGGGCACCGCCAATGAAGGTGTGGCTCCCTACGCCGCCGATCTGAAGACAGTGTCAAACTAGAAGTCGTTAGGGGTTACGCCGTGTTAAACGAAGAGTTATTGTTATAAGAACCGAGGTGTTAAGTCAGGTGCACCTCGGCTAGTCCGATCACCGATACACCGGGGGCTAGATCAACTACCCCACAATTTAAAACACCTATGACTAAGTGAAAGTTATAAATCTGCAATAGTCTGATTGCCCTATTCCTCTGATTACGCAACCGCCTACGGGCACCGAGACGTCAGCTAAGGGTTCACGCGTTCTTAGGAACATCCTATGTAGTATCTACGCGGGGGCGGAAGCCGATGAAGGGGCACTTTCATAATTTAACACGGTCGCACAGGAGTCAAGATAAAACACATCGAATGCATAAAAACGATGGATAGCAAAATTAATTTGTCTTATACAAATTCCTCCTTGGCATACCAATGGACTTTTAGAATCGCAGCTCGAACTTCCCGCATTGCGCCTCGGTTACCCGAGCACCTTCATGGACCTCGGCGAGAAACTGTTCTGGCGTCTGGTTCTTCCCTCCTGAAGGGCCAGACGCAATGTCCAGCGGCTTGATCTTCGGATAATGCGCCATCACTGACGCATACGCCCGCTCAGCACCCTCCAAGCAGGTTGGCCGCTTCTATTTCTCCACCTGGGGGTTGGCATCTCACAGCCTTTGCACCAAGCCGAAGAAGCTGGCCGGCATCGGCATGGCCGGCCAGAGGTTAACGCAGAGGTCTTCCATCACCGGTCGTGCCGCACAGAACAGCTCCGCTAACTGCTTCATCTGATTGTTCAGAAGCGGTGGGTGCTCGGGTGCCTGGAATTGGGCCTAGAACACCTTCTCCATGGAATCGTCGGGATGGGCGGCATAGTAGGAGCCGGCATTCGAAGCACTCCACGGCAGGTCCCTAAAGGCCTCTCAAGAACGCCAGATTTGCGTAAGATGGGCAAACCTGCGATCACCAAAAACACAGCGAAGCAGGTATGGCTTACCAGCGGCGATCTACTTCACTTGTTGAAGCACTTCGCGATCCACCCGTGCCTGGGTCATGGCCTCCTTACAGGCTGAGCTCGTTGTCGCAAGCTCGGAGGCTAGTTTGTTCTTTTCCTCCTGAAGGGTGTCACGCTTAGCGTAGAGCCCCTTCAGGTATTCTTCGACCTCCATGACCCGGTCCGCATTCTTCTTGCCGACCTCTTCCTCCTTGGCCAGCTCTTCGCTGGCCTACTTTGCCGCAGCCCTCTGCTGCTCGGTTTCCTACCGAACTTTTTGCAGCTTGGATCGAAGCCTTTCGAGCTCCACGGAGGAAGCTGCAGATACATTCACATATGATTTAGAGCTCAAAGCAGCCACGTCACAATTCAAGTACACTTTTTTTAATGTTAAAGCTTTTTTGGTATTTACCTTGAGCTTCCTCCATCTGCTTCTTGAGCAGATCCTCATCCTTCTCGGACTGATCCAGCTTATGGTTCAGTTCTTCTAGCTCTTTCGCGTTGGATACTGAAACCGAGGCCGAAACCTGAAAAGGACACTGTTAGCTTCCTCAGACTGATATCGCCTCCCCCAGGCCGTCATGGGCAGGAGGGGAGGGATGACGCTCCTCCGAGGCGCTGGGTGGAGGGAGCCCACTCGACGACTTCTTGTCGTTGATGTGGGAGAGCTGGGCTGCGAAAGACAAATAATCAATTAGATTTGTGAAAAGAAGGAACTAGCGCACATATAACGCGAGCGAAAATAAGGTGTACCTCCTCGGCGGTGGTATCGGCCTGCGCGGCTCGGTAAGGTCATCCTCTGATTCGGAGGAGCTGACCATGGCTGCGGCAGGGGCCTTGTGGGGCATGGCATCGATGGCCTTCACAAGGCACCTTTGGGTTCGGGGGCGTTGGCCCCCACGGCGTCTTGAGATGCCGCCCTCTTTCTCTTCGGGGAAGAAGAGCCTTCCTCCCCTTCCTCTCCTTCTCTCTCTCTTTCCTCCTCGTATGAGGAAAGAGTTTGGATGTTCTCGGACTTAGCGCCCGAGGCGTCTCGGATCCGAAGACCCCCTCTCTTCTTCTCCGGCTCCTTAGCCTTGCCCGGAGCCTTTGGGGGCACCACGGCCAAAAGGGCTTTTTGCTCAGGGGTCCAATTGTCTTCGGGCAGCGGCGCTGCACACTTGATGAGTGCCGCTTTGGACGCCCACTTCTGCAAACAGAGGGGGAAGACTTAGACAAATGCAAAATGCGGAATTATTGCTAAACATACGAGATGATGGTTACCTCGGATGGGCCGCGTGCGGCGCTGTAGCCATTGTCTGTCCTGTCTTCGAGGAAATTGCTCTGGGATGGCCTGAAGAGAGCCGTCCACATCCCATCTATGTTGGTGCGGAAGAAGTTCCGCAGTGTTGGTGTGTCCTCAGGCTTATAAAGCCACATGGGGCTAGCCTGAAGCTGGAGTAGGAGGATATACCGATGCAGCATCACATCCACCACATCCACCAGCTTGAATTTCTTCTTGAGGGCTAGGATCCTCTCCTGGAGAGCGACAACCTCATCCAGATTGCCCCATTCAAGTCCTTGTTTTTGCCAGGACATCAGCTTCCTCGGCGGTGTACCCGTGAAGGCGGGGCCGCGACCTGGCCGGGACGAGCGGTTCTATGATGTAGAACCACTCGCACTGCCAGATCTTCACGGTCTCGATGAAGGTGCCCTCCAGCCAGTTCGTCTTTTGGAGCTTGCTGATCATAGTGCCCCCGCACTCGGTGAACTCCGTGCCGCTGCTCTTCAGCTTGACGCAGAAGGTCTTCAGCCACAGACCGAAGTGCGGCTCCACGTGGAGGAACGCCTCACAAATAATGATGAAGGTGGTGAGGTGCATGATGGAGTTCGGGGCTAGATTGTGGAAATCTAGCCCATAGAAGAAAAGGATCCCCCGCACAAAAGGGTGCAAGGGAACCCCAGACCTCCGGTGAGGTGGGGGATGAAGATGACCTGCTCCCTAGGGTTGGGAGTGGGGACATGTTGGCTGGGGTCTGGGGCCGTGCAGGCGGCATCGACAGAGATGTATCGCATCATTCGAAGCTCGTCGATGGTGGCGTCGGTGACCTTGGAGGCCACCCACCTCCCCTTCGGATCTGCATCGACCATTGGCACGAGACGCGGAAGCTTGGGGAAAGCTTTAGGCTTGAGAATGGGATTGGGGGTGTGAAAGCTTGGGAGGCTTGAGCGCTGGAGCAGAAGGAGAGCATGGAGAAAATATTCTACACCCCCTGCTCTTTATAAGTCAGTAAAAAGACGAAACGTCCCCTCCATTGCGCCGTAAAAATCGCCACGTTTCGACTGGCCATGCCGTTATGGCCGCGTTGGGTGAAACAATTGATTGATGATATCCCCTAAAACGCGGGGCACGATCTCTGTTTAGATATGGCGTGCCAATGAGAGGGTTACCTCGAACCGCATTTCGAATAAGCAATAACTGATGCATATGATGTCATGGGTGGTGACGCTTCATAAGAAGTTGTCAATAATTGACTGCCGAACACACCTACGCTTCTAGTCTTTGAGACTAAGTAAGCCATGCACTTCGGGTAAGTGAAGATGTGTTTTGGTAGCGCATGGTTGGTTGGCTTTATCCCTTGTCAGAGGGGTGGTATGAGCCGATTGGGGATCTACAAGCTTGGTGCGGATGCTTGGCCTTGGGCGTTGAACTTGCCTGCTAAGCCGAAGACTATCCGGCTGACGACATTATCCGAAGAAGGTTATCATCCTCGGCTTCGAAGAGAAGTTCAGGGGCTACTAATGGTGTCCTAGACTAGGGGGTCCCGGCCTATCCGGTCTACTCCGTGGGCCGGACTGCCTGCCCATAGAGGAGGAGAGACTTCGGAGGCCTCTAGTGTGCTTCAACTGAAGACTTGGCGTGTAGTTCAAGTATATTTGTTAGATTCGGCATGTAATCCCTAGATGGTAACCTACCATGTGTAACCCTAGATACCCCTGATGCCTATATAAACCAGAGGGTTTAGTCCGTAGAGGGGGATACATTCATTCATTCATCATCATCACCATTACCCCTAGGGTTTAGATCAAAACTTACGATCTCGAGGTAGATCAACTATGTACTTTGATACACCCATAATATAAGTAGGAGCAGGACGTAGGGTTTTACCTCCTTAAAGAGGGCCCATACCTGGGTAATAGCATTGTGTCCCTTGTCTCTTGTTACCCATCGATCAGATCTCACAGCTCGGGCCCTCCTACCCGAGGTCTGCCGGTTCTGACACCGACACATCCCACCACTAGAGAGTTACACCACAACATAATATCAAAATATTAAACTAGATTCAACTTCACAAGATGACTAGCAATAAGGTTTATCCCATGTCCTCAAGAACGTAACAGAGTACTCACGCCAAAGAAAGACATGCACTGGTACGCGTCGGTGCTATACAAACGGTTTTTAACCCCTTTCTGCAACGGCATTTTGAACCATCGCCAAGTGAGTGTGGGCGATAGGGGGGTCCTTCCCACACAACCCAGAAACCGTCGGGGATAGGGAGCCAAGATGCATATACAGTACTCCTACTCGTTTGTGCTCGCATTTCCATTGCAGTCGGTATTCTGTGGTGCTACGTTTACGATGCGCGGCCCATCACAAACGGTTCACTATTATAGAACGTGTATGATAAGCATACAATCACACACATTCGCTTTTCCCAAACCGTATGCGATAACTAATTAAGAAGATTAGCTAATCATCATACGAGTGTCGGACAGGATTACGAAATGCCAGACCGTCGTAACATCGTCGTACACGACAACTATTGCACACGCTATTCTGTGGTGCAATGTTTATGATGCATACTTCATCAGAAACAGTTCATGGTTGTGAATCGTGTACGATAAGGCAACTATCACAAACGTTTAGTTTGCCCGCACCGTTTGTGATATTGTCTAACATCGCACACGCTTTGCAAACGGCAACTGTGTGCATGCTTGCACATGTTTCCTCTCTGTGAACCGTGTCGGATTATGGTGTATATCGCAAACGTTTGTGTTTTACCAACCATGTGTGCCGTAACTACCTGGAGAGCGTAATTTCACCGTAATTTAATTGCTGCTATTTCAAATTGTACCGGATTTGAATTTGAATTTGAATGTATGCTATAGCTTTATTCATATCCATCAGGTTCAAAACAACCAATGCATTATTCGATTCATAGGTACATATGTTCAAGAATTACATAAGAACCAAATAAAGAATGATGAACCACAGTTGTATACTTGTACTATTAAAGACGGTAAAGAAAGAGGCGAAATACATTCTGGTTGCTGAACAAGGTGAAGCGGAATGCCCATATTGTGCCCTCCTCCATGCAGAAGGCACGCACGACTCTAGTCCAACCCCTTGTGATGGCC
The DNA here is from genome assembly GCA_011799875.1 of Thinopyrum elongatum. Lineage (NCBI taxonomy): Eukaryota > Viridiplantae > Streptophyta > Magnoliopsida > Poales > Poaceae > Thinopyrum > Thinopyrum elongatum. The sequence goes on from CM022297.1 coordinate 125,209,736, forward strand.
GACCGCCCATCCTTCACGGTCTTCATGAAAACATCTAGATAATCATCGTGTTCTGGTAGAAATACTTTAACCTTTGCATGCCCACCAATCATGTAGTTTGAGAAGTAATCTTGAGTAAACTGCTTTGGCAACCACTGCAAAGGAAAAAGATTCAGACATTGTCATCTAACACAACTCATTATGGGCAGTAAAAAGAAGGCTGCAGAGTTCTTACTTACCATCCTGCAGTTCGTTGTTGTCTTGGATAAAGTGTAAACAAATATTTTAATTGCCATCTTTTGACCCATTTTACAAACAATCTTTATCAGCTTCCTCACTTGATGCTGGTTCATCGATATCTCATTGCCCCATACGCAGAAAGGGTCGAAGCGCGGATCTTTACCAATGACATATGTACCTAAAAGCACCAAGTTAATATTAGAAGCTAAACAGCAATTGCACAATGATGTAGTACAACACTCTTTTATAATATCTTATAACATCCAATATACTCACATATTAGATGAATTAACATCTTATATTATGGGTCGGAAGGAGTTTATTGCATTATTACAAATTATCGGCTGATTAACTGCTGCTGTATCCACGGGTTAGAGTTAGTTTGAGCTAGTTCGGGATCAAATAGCCCTAAAGCATATCCAAACATGAGGGCTAGTTTGAGCTAGTTGCATCTAACCCACCCAAAAAAACTATCCAACCCAAGAGGTGCTAATTGGAGCTAGTTCTCCTAGTGCATTTATTGTCAATCTAACCCTATCATCCAAACACCTCTTTGGATGGAGTTAGTTCAGGCCTTCAGGGTTAGTCATGAGCTAGAAACTAACTCTAACCTCTAGCTAAGTTGAGTATCCAAACAGGGCTGTGTTGTTGTTGTTGCTACTGCTGCTCTTCTACATATATCTAGACATCATCAGAACATTAAGGTAACACTCTTCCTTGTTGCTATGTAGCCTAGGATTGCATATTTAGACATTAAGTACAGTGCATGTTGCTATGTAGCCTCAGATATATTACATATGGCCCTAGTTAACCTAACGATAAATGGGTTACAGCTATATTCAGTTAAAAGTCTGATTCACCGATTAGTCCCTTATCAGCCCCCGGCCTACATGGTACCAGCTACCGATATCCTGAACAGTGAGTATATATAAGCCATGGGATGAAACTAACCTCGATGGAAAACAGCAGTCGTTCCCAAAATTGTCCTGTGTAGGTACATCAAGAGGCATGTTAAGCACAACAGGCTAAACATCAACCAAAATTATCCATGGCAGACAAAATAATCTCCAAAAGATAGCTTCAGTGTGCAGGTTTAAGCACGCTAGTAAAGCAAAACAAGTGGAAAAGTGAGTTAACTGCAACAGGCCTAACATTTAACAACAAGCAAACATAGTCATTCAAATTGGTATTGTGCCGGTCTAAGTACACTAGTTATTGTTAAATAAAAATGAAAAGGCGTGTTAACTACAAGATGCAGCAACCAAATGTAGTCATTCATAGTGGTATTGTTGAAACTGGTACTGATGAAATTGAACTGCACAGTTCATACTTGCACATATAGAACATCACGTTGTGAATAACTGGAATAAACAAGGCATACTACGAACAACTAAAGATAGCATTTGAAACTGGACATATGCTAACTACAAACAACTGAACAATCAAAAAACTTTAAAAGAGGCATATGCTAGCTATAACAGGCTTAACAGCAAGCAAATATATGCATTCCTATCGGTATGTTTAAAACTGGATTGATGAAATGTACTGCACAGTAAATAATTGCACATATAGAGCATCACATTGTGAACAACTGAAATAAATAAGGCATACTGCAAACAACCAAATATAGCAATTAAAACTGGACATATTCTCACTACACTACAAAAGGGACTCGATGGGTTTCCTCACTTGTCATAGATGGGCTCGTTCCCATGGGAAGAGCACGGACCCTGGATGCGCTCCATGTTGTCGCAGATGGGATCCTTCCCCTTGGAAGAGCACAGCTATAGGGTGCCCTCCCTGATGTCGCAGACTGGCTCTTTCCCCTTGGAAGAGCCGGAGAGGGTGCCCTCCTCGTGGTTGCCGTCGATGAGGTCTGACTTGGAAGCTGTGGATCCCAAGCCAGCGTCGCAGAATGTGTCCTTTAGAAATGACAAAAGGGGCTCGATGGCGATGTAGGATGGCAAATTCTTGACAGCGAGCCAGAGGAGATCAGCGGCGGGGCCATGGATGAGATCGACGGTGGTTGAACCCGAGGGTTGGGGGTGGGCCACTTAACCTATGACATAGCCCGCCGCAGACCGTCGCTGTCGATGACCTCGATGTCGTAGCCGGCGTCCACGACATACCCGCTTACTCTAGCCCGCTGATTGAGCGCCTGCAGCCAGTAATGGTCGTCAGCTTCCTCGGCGACATCGGGCGAAGAGACCGCGATACACCTCTTTTGGGCCAGTCACTCCTCGAGCTCCACGGGAAGCGTAGCCGGGCTTAGGCTGCGACGCTCTGGAGTGGGGGATGGGGATGGGGATCTGTGGGAAAGGGGGCGTTTGGTAGGCGTCATCTAAGAAACTCAGGGCGGCCTGGGTATGGAGATCGGTGGCTAAGCTGCACGGGCAAACCGGCAGATGTTGACAATGGAGGCCTTGTGGCGGCGGCGGCGGGGACCTTGCTAGGGTTTCGAGCGAGGGAGGGGGTGTGTGTGTGTGTGTGCGCGCGCGCAGTTGAGGAGGTTTTGGTGTGTGTGTGTGTGGAGGGGGGGCGGGGGTGTGTTTGAGGAAATGACGCGGGTACTAAAAATTTTACTACGCGGGAGTCAAACGCGGGAGTGAAATGCCGGGGCTATTGAAAATTTTGATGATGGTGCATCGCACACGGTCCAGAGATAGCAACCGTGTGTTATGAAACAGAAAAACCCTCGAGGCGGGCAGATATTTTCGAGGGATGCAGGCGGGATTGGGAACAAGAAACATCACACACGGTCGAAACACAATAACTGTGTGTTATCAAACAGAAAAAAGCTGCAGGCGGGTAGATATTTTTGAGAGGGGAAGCCTCGTGGAGCCCAATGTACTGTGCGGATGTGTGCGTGACAGGGGCACCGGCGTGGCACACGGTTAGTTTGAGTGAACCATGTCTGTTGCGTCATCCGACTTGTCTAATGTTCATAAATTTGGCGAAAAATGACGCGGGAGAGGGTCAGAACACGAACACGCTTGCATGTGGACCAAATTTATGTATGAAAAGGGTTGTTTGATGTTCAAATACCAAATACAACTTTGATGTGGCACCTATCTAGCAAAGCGCACAGTATTGCTTGCCCCCCCCCCCCTCGTGTCGGCACGAAGGGAAACCTAAGCTATGAATGCATGCCCCCCCTCGTGTCGGCACGAAGGGAATCCTAAGCTATGAATGTATGCCCCCCCCCCAACCGAGGTTCACCTAGCAAAGTGCGAAGTAGCAGCCCCCCCCCCACACACACACACACACACTTTCAGTCGACGGGCCAGAGAGGCATCTCACCAAGATGGATCGTAAAACGGACCAAGAATAATCCACCTTGGTCGTACAACCACTCTCTTGTTGTTGGTCAAAGTGATGGCCGTCCATGCGACCCCGGAGATGGACTAGCTCGCCAATAATCACACAAGTAGCTAGTCCCCGAAGACAACCACTGCATGCGTGTGGCCCAAACATATGTATGGAGAGGCGTGTTTTTGAATACACAATGGAACAACTTTGATGTGGCACCGTGATTTCAAACTAGAAATCCCCACACTGAGTGAGGGTTAGGTTGACGATGCATATGTATGTTACACCACACTTCAAGCCGACGACGGGGATTCATGCATGCATGTGTGCATAGTATATGCGCTCAAACTTAATTAGGTCTGAATCTCACCATGACCTATACTATGATAACACGAACCAAAGGAAGAATCCGCCATGGTAACCTATCTTGTTGTCGGTCAAGGTGATCATGGATGTCCATGCATGCCCACGAATATATAGGCTTGTCGCTGATAACCACATGAGGGAGTGTACCGTTCGAAGACAACCACTACATGCATATGTATGGAGGTGATGCGTGCATGCATGTTTGAATACCATTTCACAACATTGATGTGGCGCGTGCGTCGAAAATCGTACAGTCCCCACATAGAGCGAGATCGGTTCATGACGTGTAGCCACTTCGACTCGATGGGAGGGATTCATGCGTACACATGCATGTCTGTGTGCTCAAACTGTATCATGTCATCCCAGAGCATGACCTATATATATACCGTATTACAAGCAAAAAAATAATCCGCTCCTAAGTCAAATTAACCTCTCTCGTTGTCAGGCAAAAAGTAGTGATGGACCAAGCGGGCCCACAGATGGAAAGCATCGATATCGCTGATAACCGCTTAAGTGGGTGCGAGAGTACAACCACCATCGCTTTGCATGTGGGGCGCCAAACATATGTTGAATACCCAAAATGCACAACTTTGATGTGCCACATGCCTCAAAAACCCTAAACCCCCCACACAGAGCGAGGAATTCATGAAGCGTACTACATATGATGGTCCCCTTCCCCCTCTTCGATGCATACTATATGCTCCTACCGTAATACAACCCAAAAAGAATCCTCCTCGATGGTGAAATTAATTAACCTCTCCCGATGTAGGTCAAAGTGATGCATGCATCGACGATGGCCTCGTGGGCCCATAGATGGAAGTGTCACACATGAGTGTCCTAGCTAGGATAACCACCGCCTGCATGCATGTGGCCCAAAGAGGTGTTGTGTGATGTTTGAATAGCCAATTTCACAACTTTGATGTGGCACGTGCCTCGGAAACCGAAAAGTCCCGACACTGAGTGAGGTGTACTTGTTCACGGACGCGTACGTATAGTATATATGCTAGTCCCCTCCCACCTCTTCGACGGGTACTATATACCACCATAACACAAACAAAAAGATTCTACCTTGCTGGTCAAATTAACCTCACTGCCGGCTGTTCGTCAAAGTGATGGACGACGACCTCGTGGGCCCACAGAAAGCGTCACACGCGAGTACCGAGTGTCGTGTAGGACAACCATCGACTGCATGTGGCCAAAACATGTATGTATGAAAGGGTTGTGTAATGTTTTAAATAACGAATTCAAGACTCTGATGTGGCGCCTGCCTAACAAAACGGCCAACCCACAGGGTGGCTCACAACTCGTAGTGTACTGCGAGCCACCCGCCACCCCCCAGACGCACACATCCACACACACACCGCGAATCCACCGCAACTACGATGCATGTTAAATTATCCCACGGTGAACATATGTTACCAAAGGAGGGACATTTTAATTTCGAAAAAAAATAGATATCATTAAGATGTTTTAGTACATTAATTGATTGATTTTCTGCGGGTATAATGTGCAAAAATCAAATTTGAGCTACATGCACACGTGACAGTGCACCTAAATGGATTGCAAAAACACATGTGTCTCAGTGGGTACATGTTTACTCCCCGTGCAAGAAATTTCAAACATTGAGAATCTCGATTTTTAAATTCTAGTACATCCAAAACTTATTTGAAGTTCATGAAACTTATCGTGTTGTCATATGGACACCAATACAAAGTGGCATTGTACTTTTTTTGTCAAATTTGAGACCAGTTTTGATGTAATCTTTATCTAATTACAAACGGGAGATTATTAATAATTGGGAACCAATATCCCAAACGGATTATTTATTCGAACCGTGAGCGTTAGACCAACAATGGATACATGCCATGCTTCGGTTAAGCAATAAAGCGGCAGCATTAATCATCCAAATAGAAAAACAATATACGTGCCGCCACGCGACCCGTGTGCCGTGCGAGCAGACGTGAGTTGACGGGACGCATGCGAGCAGTCCGCCGCGCAGGCAGACCGGGAGGCGTGCGTGCAGGTGTGTGAATTGACGGAGGCGTGCTCGCTGCGTAGTGTCATCGGGAGGCGTGCGAGTAGCTGTGTGAAACGACGGTAGGCATACCAGCAGTCCGGTGCGCAGGCTCATCGGGAGGCGAGCTAGCGGTTTGACCGCCGCCCACCTCTCTCCCACTACTCCATATTAATGGTGCGCCCGAGCGGCCGCACCCCCCATCCTTGCCACACACACAATCCTCTCTCTCCGCTTGCATCCTCGACGCCGCTCTCAGTCCTCAAAGCCATCAGTGTATGAGGATGCCGCCGAAGCGCCCCATCGGAGGGAGTGGCGACGCCGGGGCTGCTGAAGCACCAGAGCACAGCGTGGAGATGGAGACAGAGGTTGCCGTCACCGACGGTGAGTTATCGCTGCACCCTGACATCGTCGACGGCGTCGAGCTTCCACAGACGGAGGCAGAGTTCCACACCGACTCTGGTGACGACCCCGGCGACGACTCTGACGACCACTCCGGCGACGACTCCGACGACGACGGATAACCGGTTAGTCATCTATACCCATTTATGTGTCAAATAGATCCTAGGGTTTCTCTGGTTACTCCTGCCTCCCCCTTTTTGGAATAGAAATCCTATGGTTATGTTCTCCCAATCCATGAAAGCTGAGTAAGTTTCGTTAGATCCATGTAGTGTATTGATTGTTTGAATGGTACAAGTGATAAGTGATTAGTTGTTTCATCTGTGCAAATGATTTCTGCTAGTAATCCGACTAGGGTTAGTGTTCGTGCTAATAATTCCTAGCAGGACTTGACAATTGATTTTGAATGACCTACATATATGTTTGTGCCATTATTTTCTTTAAGATTGGTCTGTACACAGACGACTGTGCTTAAAAATCGAACCATAATCTCTGGATATGTATAAAAAAATAGCCATAAATTCCTAATCCTACTTCACGGCATGTAAACATTGACTTGATGCCAAATTTGTTTTACTATGTGTATAGGTGTTGTCTGACAATGTGGACAGCGAGGATGAAGATGGCCAGAGGAGGTACAAGAGGCAAATCCTGAGGGAGCTTTATGCGGGAATGCATAACAGGCATATTAGGACCTGGAACGGAGGATATCGATGCCCATTTTGCAACCACAAGCTTCATGACGCATATCAAAGTGTTCTGGCGCATGCAAGAGGACGGGCCGTTGGCTCCATCAAGCAGAAGTATTCTCGCAGGTTGGCGCATGGCGCGTACGCCGAGTACCTGGAGAAGCTTCAGGATCGTGCCGGCATGTGAGATGAGATGTGGGATCGAACTATGTATGCTTGAGTATGCTTAATGATGGTTGAACTATGTACTTATGGTTGAACTATGCTTGTGTACGTGTACGCTTATTATCTATGTCTGAGTATGTTTAATCTATGTTTACTTATGTCTAACCGTGGGATATGGATGCAATCAGTTCGGTTGATGGAATCTACCTCCGTCCTGGTTTATTGGTCCCCTTTGTAATTTGTGTTAAATTTTGACCAAAGATTTAACTGACAAAATGTTAGAGCAGGTCAGCAAAAATTATATCGTTGGATGGGTATTTATGCATAGTGTTCAATGATATAATTTTTTGTTACATGCATAAACATTTATTAGTTAAATATTTGGTCAAAATTTGGTACAAATTACAAAGGGGACCAATAAACCAGGACGAAGGTAGTACGTCAATCACACACGGTTCCCAAAATTGGAACCGTGTGCAATGACTTTCCTTTTGCCTATTGCGTCAATCACACACGGTTGGCTCTAGCAAACCGTTGCCTCCGAAATTCTTTGTGGGACAGAAAACCCTCACCACCCAATTCAAAAAAGGAAAAAGAAAACCCTCACCATCCCCACGTCACAAAAACCCTCATCCCGCCTGCCACCCCCTCTGGTCCCCATTCACACCTACACAAGCTCCTCTGTGTCTATGCATGGCACCGCCTATCGCGGCGGTAACCACTTAGCTCGACGCCTGCCGCCGCCAGGCTGCCGGCAAACCCCAGCGCATTTCGCCACTTCCGCTTGCCGCCGCCTATCGCCATCGACTTTCTCGACGCTGCTCGCGGTCGACCCAGCTCTGCTCGGTTGGGGAACCTGCTATACTAAGGGTTCTTTCTCATGGACAACAAGGTAACTAATTTAATGAGATATTATCTCATCCCTTATCCCAGTTCATCTGCCCCCTTTAATCACCCGGCCGAAATCGCCGTGAATTCATTTTTATTCGAGCTGATTTGAGGGTTTTCTTTCATTCATAGAGTGTACAGTGCGCGGACACATCAGGACTTTGTGGCCTCCGCCAGACATTCCATCTCACCGTACCAGATGACTTGAGGATGCGCGCGGTATGTTCAATCTCACCCTAAATCGGTTGGCATGGCCTACTTTCCTGAACATATTCTAAATATTGCTACATTTGGATAAAAGGTGCCACATGCACCATATACGTCAAAGGGGATTTTTTTTCCCCTCTTCTTTCTATATTAGGCAAATTAATGATGTATTATTCTTTCGATTACTCTCATATTTCCATGACATCATGTTTACCCTATCTGTTTAATTTTAGATTTTTGTCCTTCGATTTCAACTGTTGTACAGTTCTTTCAATTTGGGCCCATATTTGCATGTTACCATATTTTCTTTAACAATCCTACCATTTTCTGCAGCGCGTCCCTTGCTATGCAACAGAATCTGTAGTGCACAATCTTTCCTTTTACATAAATCAAGACTGCAGGGATGTCATACTGAACACAAACCATGGATTTACAATCGTTGCTACTGTAAGACTTGATGAACGTGATGACTCCTATTTTGGCACTGGCCTTTGGAAAGAAATTTCTAAGTTTTATGTACTAAAAGCTGGCACTATAATTGCACTGCACATAAAAGGGCCTGGTCATGAGATACATGCTAACTTCCCCGACGATATCATCCGTCCAGACTTTGTTCGAAGTAAGTTTTCTTTTCAAGTATCTGCATGTTGACTTACCCAGCAATATCAAATGAATTGTGTAGTATTTAAGCAACCAATTGTTATTCCATTTTCTTACTATATTCCTACCTAATAATTTCTACTTACCAATACACTTTTCTATTGCCCTGTTTTAACTAAATATTCCCTGTACTCCCACTTCTATCAGAAAGCGCCGCTGACAAGGAGACTCCGGAGGTGGAGAACGGGGCTGCCAACAAGCGAAGGCGGGGCGAGCAAGAACCGCAAGCGACTCCAGCAGGCCTAGACTTCATCAGCAACCTCCCCGATGATATGTTGACAGTCATCATCTCCCTCCTCCCAATCAAATATGGGGCGCAGACAACCGTCCTTTCTGGCGGTGGCGCCCCCTATGGAACTCCACCCCTCTCGACCTCATCGACACCCACGAGCTCTGCCATGGCTATCGCAAAAGCTTGGATGCGTTCTCCAAGATCCTCGGCAGTCACCTTGGCCCAACCAGAGGCCTTAGAATGGGCAAGTTCCGTTCCAACGGAAAGGACCGAGCCAAGCTTGACGACTGGTTCTGATCCCCGCCCTAGATCAGCTCGAGGAGCTCACTTTTGATGATGGGCATATGCGCTCGCTACCAACGTCCGCGCTCCGCCTCGTTCCCATGCTGCGCGTCGCCAAGTTCAGGAACTGCCATTCCCCCCCCCCCCTTAATGACGCGCCCGCTCTTATTCTACCATGACTGAAGCACCTCGAGCTCGCTGCCGTCTGCCTCCCAAATGGTGACATGGAGCGCCTGCTCCATGGCTGTACTGCACTCGAGTACCTTCGTCTTCAGGCGATCAATGGGTTGAGTAGCTTCCACATCACCTCCATGACTCTCCGGACTATTTATGTGTGTTGCTGGTGCGGCAGGAAGACATCACAAGATGTGCACCACGGTATGGTCATTGAGGACACACCTGCACTTGAGAGATTACTTGTAGTTGATCAAGAAGGTCCAACAAGAATGAATGTCATTTCTATGCCGAAATTGACAGTGGTGGGCTACTTGTCTGACAAATACTCCGAACTTGTTATTGGATCCACACCCGTTCAGGTACAACAGCCGCCTTCTACCTCTCCTTCTACAAATTAACATTATTTCTAATTTTGAAGATGTTTGTTCGTCTGTCATCCAGAAAATGATTCCGACAAGCTTGACCCCGAAACTGCGCACAGTGAAGGTCTTGGCACTAAAATCTATCGGCCCCAACCTGGAGCAAGTTGTCAGTTTCCTGAGATGCTTTCCGTGCCTGGAGAAGCTATATATCGAGGTGATGTTCCGTTCCTGTTAAATGTTAACCATAAGGGAGTTCAATTTGTGACACCTTTTTCCAAGTTTACAATGACAATGTACTATGATTTCGGAAGGATTCTTTTGAGGATTTTAGTACATACATGCCCCCCCCCCCCCCATATTGGTTGCTTGATCCATATGGTTACAATCCATAAGCATTTCTCCTTTGGATTCATCTGTACTAGTTTTCTTAGGGAACTTTTCATCCACTCCAACCTCTTGTGAAGAAGGCTACATTTTTCTAGAATGTAATCAAATGCCCATGTTAATCATGTCAGCTCGAAGATGGCATGTTAGTGCATTTTACAAATCCTGCAAACCAAATAGGCCTGTAGTAGTGTTCAAAACTGCATGTAGGCACTAACACGTTTTCTTCTTTTGCAGATAAGATTAGGCCCAGTGGTGGATAATGTGATACAATATAACAATCACGTCGAATGCCTAGATCTGCATCTCTCAGGAATTACTTTGAACTCCTACCGAGGGACCTTACCGGAGATTATATTCGCCAGATTCTTTGTTGTCAGAGCAAGGGTGCTGAAGGTAATGAGGTTTGCCCTACATTTATTTCGCAAAAATGAATGGTTTGTTGATCAGCGCTGGCGCCTGCGGCAGAATGGAATAGGCTCTGAAAATGCTGAATTTCATTTTGGAACTTCAGATGACAGAGTAATCGGAAGTCATCGTGTCGACCCCATACATGACTTCTCAGTGGCTGACCCCTTTGCAAAAATTATGAGGTTTCGAAACCAGACTTAGAAGTGGTAATATTAGTTTGAACCTCTCTGATATCCATGTTCAGCGGATCAGCGCGAGCGTTTGCAATATCAGTTTGAACCTTGTAATCTTTGAATTTGAGCCATATAACTCTGGAATTTGAACCTTGTAATATTTCGAGCTTTTGTGGAACAATCGTTGAAATGGCATCGTATGAGACTCGTATATTGGTAGCACTATTTTGACCTTAATATGCAATGGTCTTAGATTTTATTAACCATTCTTGAATATGTTTACCTTGTCGGTCTCAAAGCACACGATCTGTATAGCTAACTCGACTGCGATCTTCGACATTATTGCACACAGTTGGTTTCTTCAACCGTGTGCCCTGTAGAGCGCATAATTAATTATCACACTCGAGTGTCCATCATCACCCTTCTGTGTAACTTTGACCTCATCACCCACGGGTAAACTTATGACCGAAGTCATTCCACACACTTCGTTTTTACAAAGCTTTTTGCCAATAAACACCCACGATTTGTCCCTCTTCTAGCCGACGCGTGGCCAAACTAGCCGGGCGGGAAGCTTGCGTGGTAAACTGCGCGGTAGCGCGGTGAAAGAACATGCGGTGCCCCCATGTTTGGTTTTGGTAATTGATGACAATCTCTATGGACTAATGGTTGCCTTGAGTTATATTTGAAGGATTTGTCCATAGGCTTTTCTTGGAGTCCATTTCTTGGTTTCAAGGAGAGTTTGTGATGACCAAGGTGCTATTCAAGGAATTACCTAAAGATTGGTCATGTGAGAGATTGATCAAGACTAAGTCAAAGAGTGAATCAAGTTGATCAACACACAAAGCATAGAAGATGTACCGAGTGTTGGGGAACGCGACAGAAAACGAAAAATTTCGGTATAGCGAGCACGCCCAGGACCACTATGGAGACTGCATACAAGGTTTGATCTGATCCGTACCGACTCGAAGCGCAGCGGAAGAAGAGTCGGTGGACATCGTTGGTGCAGATCCCCGCAGCTAGGATTTACAACCTCCCAACCGCGAGGATGTACTCCCTCGTCGGACAGCCCTTCGGGAGGCGGTCGGACAGTCCCCCGGACGATGTCGCGGACAGCCCTTCGGGAGGACCCTCGAAACTCGAACGGAGACTCGGACAGCCCTTCAGGAGGACACTCGAACAGCCCCTCGGGCAAAAGACCGAAACTACGACCTCTCTACGGGGTTGCACACATACGGTGTCAGCTATCCGGCAGGGCTTCGCCATCCAGAACTAGTCCCTGCCGGAACCCAGACAGCCTTTCGGCTCTACGAAACTCTTTTCGTGGGAGGGAGAGAAGAAGCCAGATAATGCATGGCATGTGTATGAGAGCAAGGATGAAGAGATGGCAGCCCCCATCTCCTCTATTTATAGGAAAGCCAAGGGGTAGGGCTCCTCCACTAATTACCAAAAACCCATGCATTAGGTCACACCTCATGGGCATAAGGGTAAACTTGGGATGCCATGTGGAGCTCAAAGGAGCTCCCCCTTCCTTGGCCGGCCACCCCTAGCCCCCCCCCCCCATGAGGGGCTCTCATGGCCCCCCAAGCCCTTCTAGAAGCCTTTAGCAAAAGCCCTAAAAGGTGGCTTCCAAAAAATTATCCAAAAAGCACTTTCACTATTCACGACGACATTTTTCAGCGTCCGTTCGAACTGAAAATATTTATGTGGGCTTAGAACAATTCCAGTACCCACTAAAATAATTTTCAACGCGTTCTGGAACAATTCCAAATTAGTGATTTTCATCTACGAAAAGCATCTGAAGCGGTTCCGGCAGCTCCGAAACATTTCCGGTTTTTCTTCCAGAAAATTCCCAGAAGTTTCCAGAATGATTCTGGCACCCTCCAAGAATTATCAGGCATGTGCCGAAAACAATTTGACTTTATGGTATCCTCTGAAACAACTTTTCAGTTTCACCGGAACTCATCCGGTGACCTCTTTGCGGAACCTTTCCGCTGTCCGAAACTTTTTTGGTGATTTTTTCTCAGACTCCCTGTCTAGTATTCAGCAGATAGATGACCCTTAAGCGTGTGACCCTATAGGTTCGGTGAAGTATAGACATGACCTGGAACCCCTTCCGATCAATGATCAACATCGGAGCCGTGGACACCCATATTGACCCCTATACCCACATGAATGAATATTCGAGTGAACCTCCAGTTGCCGTGTGCTATTCCTGTTGCTTCCCGATATGTCACAAACACCCGAGGTTAGATTTATTGCATTCCTGTGGATCAACAATTTGTCCATCATGCAAGTTACCTCGTTACCGGTTTTGTTCTCTTTTCTCGTTTCCGTGTTCCGGCATCCCAGTGATCAAATCACAAGGTGTCTGGCCAGACGATGATGGATACCGTAACACCGAGAGGGCCCGAGTATATCTCTCCATCGTCGGAGGAGCAAATCCCAATCTTGAGCTATCTCGTTACTTGCCATACTTTTCCGTGAACCCGTAAGCCGCCGTAATAGCCACCCAGTTACGAATGACGTTTAACAAACCCCAAAGTTCACGAAGCAAGTATGAAGGAACTCGATACTCTCATGGTCTAAGGAATTATGCAAACATTAACTTCTCTGTGTTATAAACCATTAACTTGTGACGAATGCATCTCATAGCATAACATCAATTTGGGTCGATTCAACACAAGTGTTCTACCAACAATTTGTGCCCTCAAAATTGCCGGCATAGACATGCCCATGATCAGGAAAACAGGATCATCATGCAATACTCGAGCCAGTCATAGAGGCTTGACCAGGAATACATTTTTCCGTTTATTATCCCACACGTGCACATGAGTTTCCCTCCAAGCCTCATTTTATTGTAGACTCGAGAATCATTGCAGTTATAGCATGGAACATAAACTTTCATTACAAACCAGAAGATACAAAATAACCGATATTACTGCCTCTAGGGCATATCTCCTACACCGAGGGGGACCATGCGATCCCATGGTATGGTAAGCATTGTCAATTACGCTTTGTGTACTAACCCATGGTCTTCGTGAGAGTTCTTTGTGGGGTTAGGTTGCGGTGTGCAAGTTCAAGTGGATCATCACGAAAAGATCACATGCTTGAAGCTTGCCGTCCATTGTGGTGGCAATGGACTTGTGAAGATGAGCCATAGAGTGGCTCACCCATAGTGGAGTATGGGGGAGCAATCAACTAGTCTTCACTGAGCCAACGGAATCAAGAAAGGTGGTCCAACTTGAGGAAGTCAAGATCGACATCATCTAGCTCAAGTGGTCTTTGTGCAAGGCAAAGGTTTGCCCTTGATAGGTTTTCTATTTTACCGGTCTCATGGTGGTAGTTGGGAGACCGGGTTATAGGATCGATTGCCGTACTATCAAGGGGGGCTCTCGATGAGTAGCTTGATCGTATCGTTCGTAGAGAGCTCAAACCATTGCATCCTTGCATCATCTTTATTGGTTCTTGTTTGGTTCTTCTCCTTGTGAGATTTGGATCTTATGGTCATTTTCATGACAAGCTCGGGTTCATCGAAAACGGAGTTCTCATGCATCTTCTATGATGTTTTCGATGTTGGAGGTTATGCCGGTTCTTCTCTGTTGGAGGTTTCACTCCTCTATAAGCTAGGCATACCTCCCCTGCCTCTTCTTACTATAACCAGTCGCTGTTTTGATGCTACTTGTTGTCTTCTTTCCAACAAGTTTGAGTTTGCTCAATTCGGAGCTCATTTGCAGAAGTTATGGCAGTTTTGGTTTTATTGTATCCTTCTGTTGTCTTTAGCTGCAAAATGAAGGCCTCCAAGTGCTATAGTTCTGTGGCGTGCGGAAGTACTGCTCAACGGAGCAGTAGTACCGCAGTGGCCCACGGTAGTACCGGCCAGGGAAGCGGTAGTACCGCGCTATGCGGTAGTACCGCTCCTAAGGTGTGGTAGTACCGTGGCCTCTAGCCCAGAAAACTGGCTTGCGCGGAAGTAGGAGCGGATGTAATTTTTTACATCCACGCCCTATGCGGTAGTACCGCTCCCTGGATGCGGTAGTACCGTGTCAGATTTTTGCACAGATCAACACTCAGTGGAAGTAGCCACGGATGTAATTTTATTCGTCCGTGCCTTCCCAGCCTAGTCGAACCCTGCCTTGCGGTAGTACCGCAAGGGCGCGCGGTAGTACCGCTCCGGCGGTTCTACCGCTCGTTGCGTCAACGCAACAGGGCTTCGTCTGGCCTCTGCCGTGGGTGCGGTAGTACCGCACAGGCTGGCGGTAGTACCGCAATGCCTTGCGGTAGTACCGCATGGCTGGTGCGGTAGTACCGCATGTCGCGGGCTGGTTAAGTGGGTAACGGTTGGATTTTCTCCCTCCTATAAAACGGGGTCTTCTTCCCCCTTTTGTTTAAATCCTTTTTTGCAAGTTCTTGAGCACTTCTCTCTCCTCCATTGTTGACTCTCTTGAGCTTGCTATCTCTCAATCCCTCCATGGATTCTTGCTAGTTTTGGGGGGAAAAGAGAGAGGAGATCTAGATCTACGTTTCCACCAATCACTTTCTCCTCTAGGTGAGGGGAACCCTTTGGATCTAGATCTTGGAGTTCTTCGTGTTCTCTTCTTCATTCTTCCTCTCATTTTCCTCCCTAGCATTAGTTGCTTTGGTGGGATTTGAGAGAGAAGGACTTGGGCACTCCGTGTGCCCTTGCCATTGCATTTGGTGCATCGGTTTGAGTTCTCCACGGTGATACGTGGAAGTGAAGTTGAGTAGCTTATTACTCTTGGGTGCTTGGTACCCTTGAGCTTGTTCCTCTTGGGTGCTTGGGCGCCCTAGACGGTTAGTGGTGTTCGGAGCTCAATCATTGTGGTGTAAAGCTCTGGGCAAGCGTCGGGGTCTCCAATTAGGTTGTGGAGATCGCCCCGAGCAATTTGACGGGTACCGGTGACCGCCCCCAAGGGTTGCCAAAGTGTACGGGTTCGGTGACCGCCCCCAAGGGTTGCCATTTGTACGGGTTCGGTGACCGCCCTCAAGGGTCCCTTAGTGGAATCACGGCATCTTGCATTGTGCGAGGGCGTGAGGAGATTACGGTGGCCCTAGTGGCTTCTTGGGGAGCATTGTGCCTCCACACCGCTCCAAACGGAGATTAGCATCCGCAAGGGTGTGAACTTCGGGATACATCGTCGTCTCCGCATGCCTCGGTTATCTCTTACCCGAGCCCTTTACTTATGCACTTTACTTTGTGATAGCCATATTGTTTCTTGTCATATATCTTGCTATCACTTAGTTGTTTATCTTGCTTAGCATAAGTTGTTGGTGCACATAGGTGAGCCTAGTTGTTGTAGGTTTTGTGCTTGACAAATTAACCGCTAGGTTTATTCCGCATTTGTTCAAGCCTAAACTGTAATTATTTTAAAGCGCCTATTCACACCCCCCCCCCTCTAGGCGACATCCTCGATCTTTCACGCGGGAACAGGCTCAGCGACGATACATTTGGCGTCTCTTCGAGCCCACGCATGGTCAAACGAAACGTGTGCGGTGTGGTGTTGTCAAGCGTGCACTAGAATCCTCCGCTATGAACACCGTGACAAGACATGACGATTACAGGCCGGTCGGCCCCCATTTATTACAGTGGCCATTTAACCCTTGTGTCTCTTCAACCTTTCGATCGCGCCCCACCATTGCAAGAAGCACACCCACCACGACAAATTCTTAGAGGGTATCCTACGGCTCCAATGGCGCTCCGAGCGGCTGCCGACGACGAGCAGCAGTTCACCATGCATGCCGTGGTGGACACCCACAGCAGGTTCATGGACCTCTCAGTGGTGTACACCAACGACCCGGTCTGGGTGGAGCACTCCATCCACATCATGGAGCTGTTGCTTGCCGAGGAGAAGTACAAGGTGGTCGGGTTTGACCTCGAGTACACCCACGCTCGTGCCGGGTCTCGTCCCAAGGTCGTCGTCGCCCAGATGTGCGTGTGCCACCACGTCCTCGTCTACCACTACTGCCTAGCCACAAGGCCTTGCGAGGGTTTCGCCAGGTTTGTCAACAACCCCCACTACATGCTCGCTACGGTGGACATCACCAACGATGTAAAGGCGCTCGAGAATTCGGGCATCGCCTGCCAGAATCTTGTCGACATTCAGGGCCAATACAAGATCTGGGGCAGCAAGGAGCATGAGAAGGACTCACTAGTTCACCTCGCCGAGGCCATCATCGACCCCTACTACAGAGACATGAAGGATTCCTGCAACAAGGACAAGCGTGCCTAGCACTCGGCCTGGATGGAGAAACTCAACAAAGCTCACGTCGTGTACGCGGCCAAGAAGGCGTACACGAGCTACGATATGTACAGGCGGATCGTTGACATGAGGAAGTGCCTCCTTCCCCAAAACGGCCAGGGATCCAACCGGAAGCAGAGCAATGGCAAGCGTCGTCGCAACAATAAGTAGATGATTAGATCCTCGTTTCTCCTAGTTTAGTATGCATGTAATTGCTTACTTTGGGGTGTGGAAATGTTATGTGTGTAGTCACTTGTGTAATTGTATCCTTAATTTGGTTATGCAATGCTGTCTTTTTAAGTATATATGTTGATGCTCTGTAGACAGAGCGTAGATGTTGTGCGGACAAAGAAAATCATATCACACACGGACTAAACAATGGAACCCGTCGGTGATGTTTTCATCAATCACTCACAATTGTATACCAGCAATCGTTTGCTCACAACACACACGGCTTGTTAACAGGAATCGTCTGTGTTGTTATCGGTCTTCCCACATGTTTCCGATTACAGACCTGTTTGCCGCGTATCACACACATCTTGTTAAGTTGAACCGTTTCTGTTCTCTTCGCTCAACGCAAACAGTTCATCCGAGTGAACTATATGTCGTATATCGCACACACCTTGATCTGGCTGACCATTTTTTTTTGTGTTGCCTAATCACAAACAGTTCATCCGAGTGAACCGTATGCTGTATATCGCACACGCCTTCATCTGGCTACTCGTTTCTTTTGTTTCGCCTCATCGCAAACAGTTCCTTGAACTGAACCGTATGCCCCTCATCCCACACGCAACTAAATTCTGAACCGTGTTTGATGCATCTGTCATCGCAAACGTTTTGCATCTTTTTTGACGGTTTTTTTACACCACCGTTTGCGATTATTGCATCGCACACAGTTTCGTCGAAGGGTCTCTGATCATAGTGTCGCGTTAGCAGCATCCTGCAGTAGTGATGGGCAACAATTTTGATAGAGAAAACATAGGAAACGACCATCATTGTCGATCATTAGTAAATGTATCACGAGCGTATTCACTTGCAGGTAATTCACAAAAAACATCCTTCAAACTTGTTCATAGATTGTTTCACGCTATTTTGGGGCTTATATTTTAGCTTTGATTCGTTCATTCACATCTGATTCATTTATATTGTTCAGATATATGTATTCTTAATTATTCATGCTAATGTCCTTTGGGGATGATTTATATAACAGACATTTGTTAGACATGCTGCCTACAGTGTTGCTTAACTTCTTAATTGCAGTTTTAAATACTTCACTTAACTTTCGTGCTGCAGTGGGTCTCTATGCCGACGATGCAACGGGTTATCTACTTGTTCTCCCCATTACTCTCGAAACAGGCTTTCGCCCCGCTTTATAGATAAAGCAAACGTCCATACATTCGAGTCTCAACCATAGTCAGAAAATGAAACTGCTGGGGCCACAGCACAAGCACGCCCAAAAAAGAAGAAACATAAAAGGCCACCAGGGGCAAGCTAAGAGGCAGACGAACGGTCGGAGAGCCGGCGCGCGAAAGTCAGCAGAGCGTCAAGAGAGAGCTCAAGCTGGTCACGGTCTCTCGGTCTAGCGAGCGGATGCCAGTGCTGCAAGAAGGCAAGAAATTTGAAGAACGAGTCAGAAGCACGCCGCGGGAAAACCCGCTCAATCACCATCTTATTGCGAGTATTCCAAAGAGTCCACGTCATAGCCGCGAAGATGAGCCAGAACAGTCGGCGCTTACGGTCAACCTGAGTGGCCCTTACCTACAGAAACTCTGCAAGGTCATGGGCCTCCCACTTCGGCCCAAGGGCCTCACGAACAAAGCACCAAAGTGCCTGCGCTGCTACGCATGAGAACATAATGTGCGTTCCCGTTTCCGGGACGAGGCAAAGGGGGCAAAGACCATTGCCCGGACCATGGCGTTTAAGCACCTCGGTCCCCGAAGGTAAGCGATCTCGCAGAAGCTGCCACACGAAAATCTTGATATTAAGGGGCATCGGCGCCTTCCACAGTGGGGATAACCACTGGAGAACCGGCTGCCGACACAACGCCTGATAAGCTGAGCTAACGAAGAATTCTCCTGAAGGAGAGAGACTCCAAGAGACAGTGTCAGGATCCTGGGACAAAGGACGAGGGACTACTTCCCTCAAGTTTGCCCATTCCTGCACCTCTTCTGGTCCGAATGAGCGGCGGAACGCAATGTTCCATCCCTCATCCAAAGCAGCCGCAGAGACAAGAACAGTCGGGTCGTCACAAATCGCAAAGAGCCTCGGAAACCGAATACGGAGTGGCTCCCCATCAAGCCAAGGGTCCAACCAAAACTAGGTCCCAAACCCATTGCCAACCGAGAACCGCAAACCTAGCCTAATCTCTTCCTTGATGGCCTGGATAGATTTCCAGAACTGGGACCCAGCCGAGTGAGAGCAAGCCAAGAGGGGCTGGCCCTGCAAGTACTTGGACTCAATCAGCTGCAGCCACAGACCCCCATCGCCCCGCATGATCCGCCAAACCCAACGAAGCATGAGGGCAACGTTCATGCGGTGGGACGCTGGGATGCCTAACCCACCCCGGTCCTTAGGCAAGCAGATGTCAGCCCATTTCACTATATGGTACTTAGGCCGTCCATCCTCCGCCTGCCAGAAGAACCTAGCCAGCTCCTTGTCAAAGGAGCTATGCACACCTTCGGGCAAGATGTACATCCCCATCATATACATGGGGAGGCTGGCGAGGTTAGAGCTAATGAGAACAGTTTTGCTTCCTTTAGATGTGAACCTTCCGCACCGGGGCTCCGCACGGGACGCTACTCGTCCCCCAAGCGGATCATACCCACTCACCAAAATCCTGGACTCTGCCAGTGGCATCCCCAAGTAAGATATGGGGAAGGAAGCCAACCTACAATTGAGGTTGTCCGCAATCCTCTGCTGCTCAAGCTCCGAGTAGCCAAGGACCACAACCTCGCTCTTGTCAAAGTTAATCTTAAGTCCAGACTTTTCCTCAAAGCAGAGCAAGAGGAACTTAAGATTAACAATGTCCGAATCCGAACCTTCCACCATGATCATGGTGTCATCCGCATACTGCAAGTGGGTGACACCCCCACCCGGGATGAGATGACTAACCACACCCTTAAGGTGGCCGGCCAGCTTGGCCTTATCTAGGATGCCCGCAAGGGCATCAACTGCAAGGTTGAAAAGCAAGGGGGAGACAGGATCCCCCTGCTTCACACCCATGGAGGCCTGGAAGAAGGGACCAACCTCTCCATTGATGTTGATCGCCGTGTTTCCAGATCTAACCATTTGCATGATCCAGGAGCACCACCTTTCGTCAAATCCTCTTCGCTGCATTACCAACCTCAAAAATGACCAATCCAGACGGTCATATGCCTTCTGGAAGTCCAATTTAAGGAAGACACCCTTATGACCCTGCGAAGCCACCTCGTGGACAATCTCGTGAAGGGCCAAAATCCCATCATGGATCCGCCGGCCCTTCAGGAACGCGGTCTGAAGGAGGTGGGCAATCCTCTCCGCCACGGGGGATAACCGAGTCGCGCAAACCTTCGCAAAGATTCGCTCCAACACATTAATCACCGTGATAGGGCGGAATTGCCTAATATCCGTCGCCCCAACTACCTTGGGGATCAGAGATATGACACCATAGTTTATCCTAGCCATATCCAGAGTTCCAATATAAAACTCATGGAACATGGGCATAATGACCGGGCGCAGGACCTCCCAGAATTTCTGGAAGAATACTACCGGAAGGCCGTCCGGCCCCAGGGCCGAGCTAGCCTGTGGCGATGATATTTCTGAAGATAACTTTTTATTTGTATATTTCTTCTCAAGAATATATTGTATATAGCAGATGAAACTAAGCTACTGTCTATTGTGTATGTGTCCGATCCCTAGTCCCTACACCTTGATGTCTATAGTGTGCTCCACCGCAGACGACGACGCGTCCACCGTCAAAGTGCGCACGGCGGGCGAGCCAAGCGACGGGTGAGTCACCGTGAAGTTGTACTCGCCGTGGACGAGGTCCAGCTCGGTCACGCCGTTGGCGTCCATGGTGCCGCCCTCCGGGTGTGTCCTCCATTCAGCGATGAGCTTGTCAACGCGGTCGCCGGCGGGAAGATTGTTGAAGCTGTTGTCCGTGAGGCACATGGCCCAGCAGCCCTGCGCGTGCCAGGCCGCCCACATCACCATGCCCTCCACGTTGGGGTGCCCGTAGCCTTCCCTCAGCACCTCCTCCAGGTAGTCCGGCACGTAGGGGCCGGCCTTCGGGTTGACGTCGACCTCGGTGAGCCAGATGGGGATCCGGAGCTGCGCGAGCATGTCCAGCGTCGCCCTCATGTAGGGGATGTTGGGCGTGCCGAAGTGGCTCTCGAGGCCGACGGCGAGCTTGAGGCCGCGGTTGCCGGGGTAGGAGCGTATCTGCTTCAACTTGGCGACGTACTTGCTGGACATGGCAGCCACGTCCAAGGGCTCCTCCAGCGTGCCGAACTCGTTCATGAACAGCCTCGACGTCCGGTCGATCCGCGCCACCCGCTGGTACACCTCGGACGACGCGTTGCGGCCGAGCCTGCTCTCGAAGAACTGCCCGTGGAGGTTCTCGTTCACCACGTCCCACGCGATGACCTTGCCGGCGTACCGCGACACCACGGAGCTGATCCGCTTCTGCATGGCCGTCTTCAGCCGCTGCGCGTCCAGCGGCTTCACCCACGCCACCTGCGTGTCGTTGGTGTCCCAGAGCACGTTGTGGCCGCGCACCGCGATGCCGTGCTTCTCGGCGAGCCGCAGCATGGCGTCCGCGACGGTGTAGTCCTCGTGGTTCTCCATCCACTCCGTGCTGTACCACTTCATCTCGTTCTCGAAGCTGGCCACGGTGAACCGGGACGCGAACCACTGCTCGTAGGCCGGGATGTCGAGGATCTCCTTGGTCATGGCATTGCCGAACGGGAACCCGGGCCGGAGGAGCTTG
This sequence comes from Thinopyrum elongatum, assembly GCA_011799875.1. Taxonomy (NCBI): domain Eukaryota; kingdom Viridiplantae; phylum Streptophyta; class Magnoliopsida; order Poales; family Poaceae; genus Thinopyrum; species Thinopyrum elongatum. Next base: position 125,231,896 of record CM022297.1, read on the forward strand.
ACGCTCAGGTTGGCGTTCGGCAGTGGTGCGCCGTCGGCGCCCTGGGTGGTCACCTTGACGGCGCTCCTGCGGGCCTTGCCGGCCGACAGACGGCGGTGCTCGTCCCACTCGGGGAAGGAGAAGGGCTGCAGAGACACGCTGTCCACCCAGATGTCCACCCTACCATCGGCCTGTACATGCAATCTTAGTCTCCCTTTTGGCGTTGAACAATTCATGTGTAATCAACTAATCATTCTATCTACCTCGAAGAAGAGCTCGGCTGGGCCGGAAGAAAAGGCGGTCATGCCGCCCTTGAGCATGTTCCAACAGCCGGACCTGGCGACGGTGGCTCCACCGGCGATGAAGGCGCCGTTGGGATCCTTGAAGACGGCTCTCACCACCGCCGTGCCGGACGAAACCTGCAACCATGCTGCATGCATGGAGCCATGCATATATATACGGGCACATGAGCAGCAAGAAAAATACTCACAAGATCACAAGTAAATGACGATGGTGCAGTACGTATGGTTGAGTTTACATACCCGAGAGGGAGTAGTGGTGGGCGGTTTCCATCTGGATCTTCTGGTAGACGCTGCGCGACGGCTGGCCATTGTTGCTCGCCGACGCCGACGCGAAGTTGTTGCCGGACGGCGAGCTGCTCACGTTGGCCGTCACGCCCCACGGCACCGACCAGCCCGTCAGGCCGCTGTTGAACTCGCTGTTCTCGATAATGCCGCCTTTGTACAGAGCTCGTATCGGGCTGCTCAAGCACTGGATAACAAGATGAAAACAACATCCTTTAGTTGCAACAAGAAGAAGGAACACAAATCCAACAATGTATCTGATCCAGTAATTGGCAGGAAAAAAAAAGCCACTTGCCTTAATGCTCGCGGTATAATCATAGGGAACCGACTGGACCATCCACCCTATATACATATACATCATTAGTATATCTTACAATGTGCAATCGGTGGAAACTTGAAACACACAGCAAACCGCAAGGAACTTCCCTGGTGTTGCAAATACAAACTGTGGTAAAATGAACTTGGGAAAACTAACCTTCAAACAGCGAAATGCAGAGCAAAAAAGTGAGCAATTTCCCCATGCTAACCACCAGTGTGTATGTCACTTCTTCTTTTTTCTTTTTCTTTTTTCAGTGATATGTCACTTCTACTGAACTGGTGGTATGTTTTAGTTGATGGAGAGAGGTGAATATATAGGCATAGGGTAATTAATCCGTGCTTGATAATGCCAAGGCGGTGTGTTGCTAATTGTTTCAATCTTTGACTCAAGTCAGCTCGAACGCAAAAGGGAAAAAAAAACAAATCTTTGGCTCAAGCGGAAGACTAGGCAGGAGGAGCAACATTTGTGCATTATGTGTGAATGCATTAAAATCGTGCTACTTATGGCTTTTTTTGCAAGGAAAAAGAGAGTTTTATTCCATATATTGATAGGGTTACAATCCAGAGGCAGTAATTGCTTTATACAAGGAGGTCCTCAAACCACACAGCGCTCATCACGACAATATAATGCCCAACAATCTGCTACCCTATTTTGTAAGCTTCTAGAAAACAAACTCCTGGCTGCAACTAAGTGCCCATACCCCGACCTGCTAAGTCTAGAATCGGAAAGACTTGACAATGCTTCAGAAGATCAAGTCCATATCTTTTGTCCCACTAAAAAACCATATATTTGGCTATAGTGCAAATACTTGCATACATGCAAATAATTAGTTTATGCCAAAATTAAGCCAATACGAATAGATACCGTGAATTTTTGTCATATAATAAATAAAGAAAAGCTTCGTAGCTAATCAACCCGACATCCAACTTTAGGGAATACTAAATATCCAATTAATTTTGCATTCCAATATTCTTAGGGCACTCTTAATTCATTGTATCTTAATCCTGAAACGTGCTACAATCGGAAACCCTTGACACATGGATCACGACATCACCAAACGTACACCCAACGAAAATGCATAGACCAAGGCATCGGACAACACCAAATCGACGGTGCATTCATCAAGCAGCCGTAGACGCCTTCCTAATATCAACGTTGCATCCATCAAGCAGCCACAGACGCCTTCCTAATACTGTCATTCTTCTTGCTTTTGATCCTAAAAAAATTCTACTTCAGGTTGTGGATCAGCCAGTGCGCCTCTTCTCAATTGCCCTGACAGTTAGGAGCCAACCAATTGTCTTGGCAAATTCAGGGCTAGCGGCCTCCAAGCTGGCAATAAAGTCGCAAAGCTTTAATGTGAAAAGAGCCTTGCAAGTACGTGCAAATGCACCGGACCCAATGACCTCGTGACCCTTTGAACCACTTAACCGATGGACTCCAACAAGTGAAAGACAACAGCATCCAAACCTACACGCTCCATGAAGGCGAGAAGTTGGTTGGGTTCCAGTAATGGCGGTGTGGGCGCTGAGGTCTCAAGCAAGGCTGCCCCTAGATGCACCATCAAAAGAGGCAAATCAGCCACCCCACGTGGTTGCTGAAGTTCTAACATGGTATGCGAAATCGGAGCAATGACCCGACGATGGCCTCAATTCCAAAAGCAGACGGCACAACGGACGGTGACTTCAAGGCCTGACACAAGGTGAGAAACAGCCATAGAGGTATGTTTTCCCCTCACTCGCGGAACCAAAGAGCTAGGCCAGCAGAGGCACAACTAGGAGCCTGCCAAGAAGAGCATGCGGCTCAACCAAATCCTTCGACCTCTCACTAGGCAACCTTGCAGCTTAGCCTGCTCCATGAGGACGGTCTACAACAATACATCTATCGGGGTTGCAACGTTGGCGTGTAAAGGCGTTGTGGGAAGCGGTGGTGCAACACATTGGAGCTGCGTATTCAGGTTGATGAAGAGCTTTGCACGGCCAAATCGGACGGTGTCGCCGAGTCATATGTAGTTCGTGCACCGGATTGTGTCACTACGGGAGCAGGCTCAACGACGTTTTGAGAGGCACCAAAAGCATTGTACCTCATCCACACCGGAGGAGCCAGCTACGCGTTGGAAGCAGGACAGTGGAAGGCTGGTGAAGGCGGTGAGCCGCAACGCCTTGCCTTGATGAGGTGCTAGTCCCCAACAGTTCCCCACGACGTGTTGGCTCGCAACACAAGTAAGTAGCAGGCTCATGTCTTGGTTGATACAACTACACCCTCCACCCTAACCCGGGCGCATGGAAGAGGCCACCGGGCGAACATGTCGCATCCAGCAATGGCGCGCGGCAAACTTGTGAGGACGACCAGTGCAAGAGGTGGCAGCAACATTCGAGGAGTGGTGAGCATTGAGGTCGGGTTGTCATCGCTGGGGGAAGCCACACGTGGGCTCAGCATGGATGGCCAGGCGTAGAAGCAGGGTGGTGAGGACCCAAGCACCTGCTCAATCTGGCCAGGGGCACGTCCCTTCTGAGGCGGCGGAGGCGACCTCCAAATGTGGTGCGGCACCTGGGGTAGCCAACGCCAAAGGAGGTAGGTCGCGGGGCCTGTAGGGGCGCCCATGCAGAGGCGGCAGCCGGGACCCAAGCCTCCTAGGAGTTGACACACATGTACCTTGTAACACCCATATGTAATAAAGCGTTGTGACTTTGAGTTAATCATGCCAAGTCATCTTCATTTGCTATGCTTGATCATTTTGGCTAAACACTTCAACTCAAACTCTTCTCTAAAACCAATTCAAATTTAAGTGAAATTTTGAGTTGCACAAAAACTACTGGAAAATGTTCATTAAATAGAAAATAATCCAGAGGTAATTATAAAATTGTAATCCACATTAATGAAGTTAGTTAGGTAACTCTAACAACCTCAAACAGTAACAAACAGCACTTTTAAATGCCATATTCATTTTTGAAAATTTCAAATGAGTTCCAAAAATATCCAAACTTTTTGTGGCAGTGTCTAAAATCATCAGGGATTTATTGGGACACTTCCCAAATTTTTCCTAAGTGAATAGAATGCCCAAATAATCTTTTATCTCTCTCTGCTAATAAAAAGAAAAGAAAAAATGAAAAGCTGGAGAAAGAAAAAAGGGGGAAAAGGCCCACAGGACCTGGGCCTAAGTCAAACTAGACCTGGCCCAGCCCATCCGAGGCCATCGTCCTCCTCCCGCGTGCGTGTCGCCGTCCGCGCGCATCCGAGCGCCCGTCGCCGCGCTGTCAAGCATCCGGCGGTTCCTCGCGCTGGATAAGGACGTCGCAGGCCTCCCCTCACTCCCGCAAACCCTAGGACGCCATCAGTTTCTCCCTCGCGCCCCCACTCGCTAGCTTTGCACGCACCCGAACACAGCCATGGCGCAGCCACCGTAGAACACGCGAGCACCGGCGCCCAATCATCACCGTGAGCTGTCCAGGAGCTCCGGGGACCCCGACTCCTTCCTCCTAGTGCTCTACTTTGTCTCGAGGAGCAGCAAAACCACGGCATCGACCCGATCCCCTTCGCCGACCATCGCCACTGCATCGCCATCGATATGCTCCCCTCGTCCTCCCCGGACCTACCCGAGCATGTCTCTGCCCTCACTGTGAGCCTCTGGTCGTTTTTCCCCTTTCCCCAGGTCGTTCCCGTGCGTTAGCTGCCGTCCCTCGCGAGCGCGTGCTCCGGCCGCCGCTGTAGTCCTCGCCGTCGATGTTGTAGCCCTCCCCGCGACGGCCCGCAACCACCATCGTGCGCGGGATGGTGTGGGCGTTCGAATGGGCCGCTTCGCGCTTCTAACCGTGGCCGGACGGCCGTTTCCGCATTGCGCCGCCGTGCGGGATGGTCACCGGCGTCGTTACGCCGGTGAGCTGACGTGGCCGCGCACTTAGCCGCTAACCCGCGCCCGTGTGTGACTGACTGCTGGGCCCCCGGACTTAATTAAGCTCGGGTTAAGATTAAACCGTATTTTAAATTAACCTAATTCTAACTAAGGCACTGACAGTGGGACCCACCCTCTAATTAATCTCTGTTAAATTTAAAACACTGATTAACCCTGCTGAGACACTGACAGGTGGGGCCGGGCACTGTTCCAGTGGATAAGCCCTGCTGAGTCAGCTGCTGACTCAGCAGGCTGGCCCCACTGGTCAGCCTCTGTGAGCTGGCCATTGGCTGGTCTGTTGACCCAGTCAATGGGCCCACTGGTCAGCCTCTGTGCTGGTCAGCTGGGTACAAAACTGGGTACACATAGCAATTTCTTCTACTGTTTAAATTCGAATTTAGTAATTAGAATAATCCCAGAAAATGATTTAAACTTCGGAAAATCGTAGAAAATAAACCGTAGTTCGGATCGAAAAACTTTCTACATGAAAGTTCATCAGAACGACGAAACGAAGCTGACCGTGCCATCTGTTTCTGTGACGGGACCCTCTACGAAGGTGAACCCGTAACTGTTTTCCCGTTTTCGTTAGGTGAATAGTGCATATACACCGGCTAATAAATCCAACTTAAATCCTAAAATAACTAATATGCCTTAGACATGCTTTTAGGCAACCATGCACTGCATGTTAGCATAGCAAGCTCTGTGTTACTTGTCTGCCTTGTATTTATCTGTTTCCTCCCCCCTCTTCTCTCTCGATAGAGCCCGATACCGACGCAGCTCCGGAGATCGACGACCCCTGACGACCTTGCCTTTGCCGCCGAGCCAAATCCGGCAAGCCCTTCCCCCCCCCCCCTTTTGATCATCCCGATATCGCCCATTCTATTATCTCATGCTTGCATTAGATTTTGCTACTGTAATTGATTGCTCCTATTCTGTTGCATAGCCTGTTTTTGTAACTACTATTGATACCTGCCTGATATCCAAACTATTTAGTATAGGCTGGTTAGAGACCCACCAGTGACCCCACTTGTCCCTACTGCCCCGCTGGATTATCAGAAGACCCGATCAACGGGATCGAAGACCAGGCCCGGGCACCGCACTTCACCCCCTTAGTTGTACGACACTACTGGGTTACTATCGAGTGCCGAGGGTGATACCTCATCAGCACTTCTGATGTTAACCTTGTAGGTTAGTTCATCGGTTGTGGTCATCGAGGGTGATTCCTCCTTCTCCACTCCCGATAACGACACTGTCGTGCAACTCCTCAAGAGTGGACCTCGAGGGTGATTCCTCCTCCGTTCACCTTGACGATAACATCAGGTGGAATTCCATCGAGGGTGATTCCTCAGGGTTCCCCTTGGTGTTAGACACATGGTTACTATGGTTACTATGACTTTACAACTGATACTTGGAAAGGCGGGTCGACCCTGAGGGGTACCCGCGAGTGATGGGATGTCAGGTTGACCTGGAGGTTACCCGTGAGACGAATACGAGGTGTGGCCGGGCATTCTTAGCCCTTGCCACAAGTCCTCGAGACGGGGCGATGGGGTCACATCGATCGTGAGTCTCTGCTCGTTACCGCAAGCCCCTAATCCACTAACGATTTGGATATTTGATCCGAGCCGGCCTTTGGCCGAATAGCACTAACCATCACGTGGGAAGAGTTATGGGCACTCTACATCGTAGCATCAGCCGAAAGCTCTGTTAGACGTCCAGTTCAGCCTGGCGACCGGGAAGGGCCGACACCATCCTGTAGTGGTGGAGCCTGGACCCGCCCTGCTCGCAACGAGCCGGAGTGCACAGGGCGATGGCCCAAGACCCCTGAGCGCTTAGGAGGTAGACCGACGGGGACCTCTCTGTTGAGCTGTAGGTAGGGTTGCGGTGTATCGTTTGGCCGAGGCCGGGCATGACCCAGGAAAGTGTGCCCGGACGGAGTTAAGCGAGCGTGGTGGGTAAGTTGGTGCACCCCTGCAGGAAGAAAACATCTATCGATAGCCTGTCCTACGGTAACGGACACTCGGAGTTGTATCCCGATCGATACAACTAGAACTTGAGATGATACCTGGATATGTGGCTCCGGGATCGCTTTCTCGCAGGGAGTCGAGGAAGGATCCCTGGGCGAGACTGTTACTTGACACAACCACTACTATACTATGCTGTGCTAATCTACTCTCTTCTATTGCTGCAAGACCGCTGAAGATGCTAGTCTTCGATAGGACTAGGCTTTCCCCTCTATTCTGGCATTTCTGCAGCCCAGTCCACATATACAGCCATCGTTTGATAATGTTGCGTATGTAGTGTAGATCCTTGCTTACTGAGTACTTCGGAGTACTCACGGTTGCTTTGCTTTCTTTTTCTCCCCATATCAGTTTGTCGTGACCAGATGACGGGGCCCCTGAGACAACTGCTCCCGCCGACGAGTACTACTACCACCTCGAGGGTGGTTACTTCTACAAGCTGGCCGACGTCCAGGAGTAGGATAGGAGGGTCCCAGGCAGGAGGCCTGCGCCTTTCGATTGTAGTGTTTTATTTTGCCATGCCTTTCTAAAGGCCTTTCTGTTTCTATTTTATATCTGTACTCAGATATCTAACGCTTCCACTGATGCTTGTTTGGCATCAAGCTTATGTATTCGAGCCCTCGAGGCCCTGGCTTGTAATATTATGCTTGTATGCCATTATTTATGTTTTAGAGTTGTGTTGTGATATTTTCAAGTGAGTCCTTAGGCTTGATCATGTTCATTTGCGTGTATGATTAGTGCACGATTAAGCCGGGGCGTCACAGGTTGGTATCAGAGCCGACTGCCTCTAGGAATCCCCTTTCCAACTCCTTGGCCGAAGTTGAGTCTAGTCGTCCAAAACTGTTTTACTAACTTGGCTCTGTGGCTTATGGGCCCACGTCGCCAATTGGGTGGTATTAGGATCTTTTATTTCTCATCTTTACTCTGGGACTCTAATCTCTCTTCCTTTCGGGTTAAAAATTTACTAACTCCAACCTTAGGTTCTCGTGATCACATCCACCCGAAGTTCTGAAAATATTCCCCCTTGCTCCAAGATTGTGGGCCAGGTTCTACTTGCAGGATCCTTTTATCGAGGTCACCCTGTGTTGTCACTTGCAGATCCCTCGCTCCAGCAGTTTTCTCCGACGTTGATGTATCCTTTGCTATGTCTCGTTGTGTACTACCTTACCGCGTGCCTGCGCGCCGCCTAGTTTGTCTAGCTGCGAGCGTTCGTGAGCGCGTACTATTCGTTTGAATCCAACTCTGAGCATGGATTGGTATGTCTTTAACGACTACTATCATATATCTAATGCCCTTCTTGTTCATTTCCCATTTTACATCATGAATAACTCCATACACATGCAGTTTTTCTTGCTAAACTGCCCCTGTTAATTTGGCAGGATGTCTGACGATCCTCCACCTCCACCCTATATTGCCGCAATGATGCAGCAGTTTGAATTGAACCGTCAGCTCAACGAGAGTCTGGTAAAATGTTTGGAACGCAACGATGCTCGTTAGGAGCCTGGACCGATCTCACTGCCATAATTTGTTCGCCTCAATCCATCTGTTTTCCGCAACTCCACCAATCCTATGGATGCTGATGATTGGCTTCGTGACATCCTGTTTGAGATCGAGTCAGCTAATGTGGCCCCTGACAGTTACGTCACCTTTGCGACATTTCACTTGAAGGGTCCCGCTGCTCAATGGTGGGAAAGCCATAAGGGTATGTTGCCTGCTGAATCTGTACCCACTTGGCAGGAATTTCAGTCAGCCTTTCGTGCACGGTACATTCCTCAAGGTCTGATTGACCAGAAGAAGTAGGAGTTCCGCAAACTCTCACAGGGCACAATGACTGTGGATGAATACCAGAGGAAATTTCTCGAATTATCCCGCTATGCTAAAGATGATGTCGACACTGACGCTCGCAAGCAGGAGAAATTCCGTGAAGGACTGCGTTCCGATATACAGCTCGCACTTCTTGTCCTTGATTGTGAGGACTTTGCGACGCTTGTCAGCCAAGCCTACCGAGTTGAAACTGGTCTGGCTAAATACCAGGAATCGCTCAAACGCACTCGTGATGTTGGCTCATCCTCGGGCCAGCCTGTTCAGAAACGTCGAGTCTGGATCCCGCACAATGTTCATCACTGACCTGCTCCAACACCAAGGCCGTCTTATGTTGCACCTCGTCTGCCTCCGCCGCCGAGACAACTAACGACTCAGGGTGGACATTTCAATGATGTGGCTCCTCCCCATAATGATGGTTTATGCCGCATCTGTGGACAGCCAGGGCACCGTGCTTTCAACTGTCATCAGGGTCAGCCGTAGAATTCATCACGGCATCCTGTTGGCCATAAGAAGGGCCGTCGAAACCATCATACCAGTAGTTGTAGTGCCAAGCCGACTGCGGTGACAAGTGGTCAGGTCACACATGTCAAAATGGAAGAAGCTCGAGAGTCCCCTAAAATCGTGATGGGTACCCTTCCAGTTAACTCAGTGGTAGCTTCTGTTCTTTTTGATTCAGGTGCGTCACATTCCTTTGTGTCCCAGCAATTTGCACAATTACATGGGTTAGCTATGAGCTCATTACCCACTCCATTGGAGATTAGCACTCCCTGTTCCAGGTGGCAAACCAAGATGGTAAGTCACAACAATCAGATCAGAATTGAAGGGTTGATGTTCTCTGCTTCCCTTATTGCTCTTGGACCTTCCGACATTGACATCATCCTTGGCATGGATTAGTTGACAATGAATAAAGCTTTGATTGACTGTGCTACTAAGACAGTCCAGCTCACTCATTTTTCCGACCAGACAGTCAGATACTCAGCTCGGACAGTTCAGAATGCCGAGAATCAGATTTATGTTCTGAATGCATTGAATGCACCACCTCTTGAAGGCATCGAGAACGTTCTAGTTGTTCGTGATTTCCAGGATGTCTTTCCGGAAGAACTTCCAGGAATACCCCCTGCTAGGGCAGTCGAGTTTGTCATCGACTTGAAGCCTGGCACTACCCCTATTGCGAAGCGTCCTTATAAAATGCCTCCGCACTACCTTCTCGAGCTCAAGGAAGAGATCGACAAGTCACTTAAGAAGGGTTTCATCCACCCCAGTTCATCTACTTGGGGAGCACCTTCCCTCTTTGTCAAGAAGAAGGATGGTACGAATCGGTTGGTTCAAGATTACCGACCTATCAACCAAGCAACAATTCAGAACAAGTATCCGCTTCCCAGAATCAATGATCTGTATGATCAACTTGCTGGTTCCTCAGTATTCTCTAAGCTTGATTTGAGATTGGGATATCATCGGATCCGAGTTCGTGAAGAGGATATTCCGAAGACAGCCTTCGTTACTCGCTATGGTTCTTATGAGTACATTGTCATGTCTTTCGGCTTGACTAATGCTCCAGCTACCTTCTCCCGGTTAATGAATTACATCTTCATGGATTATCTCAACAAATTCGTCGTGGTATATCTGGATGATATTCTGGTTTATTCGAAGAATGAAGAAGAACATGCCGAACATCTTCGGCTTGTACTGGAAAAGCTGCGTGAACATCAACTATATGCCAAGTATTCTAAATGTGAATTCTGGTTGTCTGAAGTGACATATCTCGGCCACGTGATCTCCAAAGATGGCATTGCTATTAACCCAGAACGAGTTTAGGCTATTCTTGAATGGACTCCGCCGAAGAATGTCAAGCAAGTCAGAAGTTTTCTCGGCCTTGCAAGCTATTGTCGTCGCTTTGTTGAGAATTTCTCAAAGATTGCTAAGCCTTTGATTGATCTGCTTCACAAGGGCGTTAAGTTTGAGTGGACAGAAAAATGTCAGCAAAGTTTTCAAACACTCAAAGACAAGCTGACATCTGCCCCAGTACTCAAAGATTTTGTGATCTATTGTGACGCATCCTGTGAAGGATTAGGCTGTGTCCTAATGCAAGAGCGTAAAGTGATTGCCTATGGCTCTCGTCAGTTGCGCCCGCATGAAGAGAATTATCCGGTACATGATCTAGAACTAGCTGCTGCCATCTATGCACTGCAGTTGTGGTGACATTACCTCCTCGGTAATCGTTGCGAGATCTACACGGATCATAAAAGTCTGAAGTACTTGTCCACTCAGCCATCTCTGAACCTCCGTCGGCAAAGATGGATGGAGACCATTGCGGACTATGATTTGGGTATTTCTTATACCCCTGGCAAGGCTAATGTAATGGCTGATGCATTGAGTCATAAATCCTACTGCAGTGAACTTGAAGTCCAGCTACAGCAACCACTCCTGTATGAAGAGCTTCGAAAGCTCAATATCGAGATAGTTCCTCAAGGATACCTGAAAACCTTGGTTGTTGAACCATACCTTGAGAAGGCTGTTAAGAGTGCACAAGCTAAAGATGCTGAAGTTGATTTGATGAAGAAAGATCTTCACCTTGAAAAGTACAGGGATTTCTCGCTGTCTGAAGATGGAACCTTGTACTTCAGAGACCGCATTGTGGTACCTCGCTTCGAGCTTATGGCTGACAAGGTCATGAAGGAGGCACATGACACACCGCTGTCTATTCATCCGGGTAGCACCAAAATGTATCGTGATCTCCGACAAAGGTACTAGTGGTCTAGAATGAAGCAAGATATTGCTCGCTATGTTGCTGAATGTGATGTTTGCCGTCGCGTTAAAGCAGAACATCAGAAGCCTGCTGGAATTCTGCAACCACTTCCTATTCCTTTATGTAAGTGGGATAAGGTTCAGATGGATTTCATTACTGGCCTTCCCAAGTCACAGAAGGGTCACGATGCTATTCTTGTCGTCGTCGACCAACTTTCCAAAGTTGCACACTTTCTGCCTGTCAAGGAGACGATCACTGCTAGTCAGTTAGCAGAATTATATATCTCCAGAATTGTATCACTCCACGGTATTCCGAAGGAGATCAGTTCGGACCGTGGCGGTCTTTTCACCTCAAAGTTCTGGGAAAGTTTCCAAGAAGCTATGGGAACTCATATCACTTGGAGTTCAGCATATCATCCTCAATCCCAAGGCCAAGTCGTGCGAGTTAATCAAGTACTTGAAGACATGCTTCGAGCTTGTGTTATTTCTTTCGGCAAGAAGTGGGAAGAATCTCTCCCGTATGCCGAATTCTCTTATAACAACAGCTATCAAGCCAGCTTGAAGATGCCCCCCTTTGAAGTACTCTATGGACGCAAGTGTCGAACCCCTCTGAATTGGTTAGAAACTGGGGAACGACCGCTCGTGGGTCCGGATATTATTCAACACGCCGAAGAGCAAGTCCGTATCATTCGAGAAAATCTGAAGGCGGCTCAGGACCGCCAGAAGAGCAACAATGATCGCAAACGATGGGGTTTGACTTATCAACCTGGTGATCAGGCTTATCTACGAGTCCTCCTATGAAGGGCACTCACCATTTCGGAATCAAGGGCAAGTTAGCTCCCCGCTACATTGGTCCTTTCCGCATAATTGCTAGACGTGGTCACGTGGCATATAAATTGGAGTTGCCACCGCAATTCTCTCATATCCACGACGTCTTCCATGTGTCGCAACTTCGTAAATGCTTCAAGGAATCTCCGCACCGCGCAGTGGATCATGAGATGCTCGAAATGCAAGATGACCTATCTTATAAGGAGCATCCGATCCGCATCCTCGATGAAGCTAAACGTCGGACTCGTCAGAAGACGACCAAGTTCCTCAAAGTGCAGTGGCCTAATCATACAGAAGATGAAGCCACTTGGGAACGCGAGGATAATCTTCGAGCGGAATACCCCGACCTTTTTCCTTCTACCTCCTGAATTCTTGGGACGAGAATTTCTTTTAGAGGAGGAGAATTGTAACACCCCTATGTAATAAAGCGCTGTGACTTTGAGTTAATCATGCCAAGTCATCTTCATTTGCTATGCTTGATCATTTTGGCTAAACACTTCAACTCAAACTCTTCTCTAAAACCAATTCAAATTTAAGTGAAATTTTGAGTTGCACAAAAACTACTGCAAAATGTTCATTAAATAGAAAATAATCCAGAGGCAATTATAAAATTGTAATCCACATTAATGAAGTTAGTTAGGTAACTCAACAACCTCAAACAGTAACAAGCAGCACTTTTAAATGCCATATTCATTTTTGAAAATTTCAAATGAGTTCCAAAAATATTCAAACTTTTTGTGGCAGTGTCTAAAATCACCAGGGATTTATTGGGACACTTCCCGTATTTTTCCTAAGTGAATAGAATGCCCAAATAATCTTTTATCTCTCTCTGCTAATAAAAAAAAGAAAAACAGAAATGCTGGAGAAAGAAAAGAAAAGGGGAAAAAGGCCCACAGGACCTGGGCCTAAGTCAAACTAGACCTGGCCCAGCCCAGCCGAGGCCATCGTCCTCCTCCCGCGTGCGTGTCACCGTCCGCGCGCATCCGAGCGCCCGTCGCCGCGCTGTCGAGCATCTGATGGTTCCTCGCGCTGGATAAGGACGTCGCAGGCCTCCCCTCACTCCCGTAAACCCTAGGACGCCATCAGTTTCTCCCTCGTGCCCCCACTCGCCCGCTTTGCACGCACCCGAACACAGCCATGGCGCCACCATCGTAGAACACGCGAGCACCGGCGCCCAGTCATCACCGTGAGCTATCCAGGAGCTCCGGGGACCCCGACTCCTTCCTCCTGGTGCTCTACTTCGTCTCAAGGAGCAGCACAACCACGACATCGACCCGATCCCCTTCGCCGGTCATCGCCACTGCATCGCCGTCGATCTGCTCTCCTCGTCCTCCCCGGACCTACCCGAGCACGTCTCTGCCCTCATTGTGAGCCTCTGGTCGTTTTTCCCCTTTCCCCAGGTCGTTCCCGTGCGTTAGCTGCCGTCCCTCGCGAGCGCGTGCTCCGGCCGCCGCTGTAGTCCTCGCCGTCGATGTTGTAGCCCTCCCCGCGACGGCCCGCAACCACCATCGTGCGCGGGATGGTGTGGGCGTTCGAATGGGCCGCTTCGCGCTTCTAACCGTGGCCGGATGGCCGTTTCCGCGTTGCGCCGCCGTGCGGGATGGTCACCGGCGTCGTTACGCCGGTGAGCTGATGTGGCCGCGCGCTTAGCCGCTAACCCGCCCCCGTGTGTGACTGACTGGTGGGCCCCCGGGCTTAATTAAGCTCGGGTTAAGATTAAACCGTATTTTAAATTAACCTAATTCTAACTGAGGCACTGACAGTGGGACCCACCCTCTAATTAATCTCTGTTAAATTTAAAACACTGATTAACCCTGCTGAGACACTGACAGGTGGGGCCGGGCACTGTTCCAGTGGATAAGCCCTGCTGAGTCAGCTCCTGACTCAGCAGGCTGGCCCCACTGGTCAGCCTCTGTGAGCTGGCCGTTGACTGGTCTGTTGACCCAGTCAATGGGCCCACTGGTCAGCCTCTGTGCTGGTCAGCTGGGTACAAAACTGGGTACACATAGCAATTTCTTCTACTGTTTAAATTCGAATTTAGTAATTAGAATAATCCCAGAAAATGATTTAAACTTCGGAAAATCGTAGAAAATAAACCGTAGTTCGGATCGAAAAACTTTCTACATGAAAGTTCATCAGAACGACGAGACGAAGCTGACCGTGCCGTCTGTTTCCATGACGGGACCCTCTACGAAGGTGAACCCGTAACTTTTCCCCGTTTTCGTTAGGTGAATAGTGCATATATACCGGCTAATAAATCCAACTTAAATCGTAAAATAACTAATATGCCTTAGACATGCTTTTAGGCAACCATGCACTGCACGTTAGCATAGCAAGCTCTGTGTTACTTGTCTGCCTTGTATTTATCTGTTTCCTCCCCCTCTTCTCTCTCGATAAAGCTCGGTATCGACGCAGCTCCGGAGATCGACGACCCCTGACGACCTTGCCTTTGCCGCCGAGCAACCAGGCAAGCCCCCCCCCCCCCTTTGATCATCCCGATATCGCCCATTCTATTATCTCATGCTTGCATTAGATTTTGCTACTGTAATTGATTGCTCCTATTCTGTTGCATAGCCTGTTTTTGTAACTACTGTTGATACCTGTCTGATATCCCAAACTGTTTAGTATATGCTGGCTAGAGACCCACCAGTGACCCCACTTGTCCCTACTGCCCCGCTGGATTATCAGAAGACCTGATCAACGGGATCGAAGACCAGGCCCCGGCACCGCACTTCACCCCCTTAGTTGTACGACACTACTGGGTTACTATCGAGTGCCGAGGGTGATACCTCGTCAGCACTTCTGATGTTAACCTTGTAGGTTAGTTCATCGGTTGTGGTCATCGAGGGTGATTCCTTCTTCTCCACTCCCGATAACGACACTGTCGTGCAACTCCTCAAGAGTGGACCTCGAGGGTGATTCCTCCTCCGTTCACCTTGACGATAACATCAGGTGGAATTCCATCGAGGGTGATTCCTCAGGGTTCCCCTTGGTGTTAGACACACGGTTACTATGGTTACTATGACTTTACAACTGATACTTGGAAAGGCGGGTCGACCCTGAGGGGTACCCGCGAGTGATGGGATGTCGGGTTGACCTGGAGGTTACCCGTGAGACGAATACGAGGCGTGGCCGGGCATTCTTAGCCCTTGTCACAAGTCCTCGAGACGGGGCGACGGGGTCACATCGATCATGAGTCTCTGCTCGTTACCGCAAGCCCCTAATCCACTAATGATTTGGATATTTGATCCGAGCCGGCCTTTGGCCGGATAGCACTAACCATCACGTGGGAAGAGTTATGGGCACTCTGCATCGTAGCATCAGCCGAAAGCTCTGTCAGACGTCCAGTTCAGCCTGGCGGCCGGGAAGGGCCGGCACCATCCTATAGTGGTGGAGCCTGGACCCGCCCTGCTCGTAACGAGCCGGAGTGCACAGGGCGATGGCCCAAGACCCCTGAGCGCTTAGGAGGTAGACCGACGGGGACCTCTCTGTTGAGCTGTAGGTAGGGTTGCGGTGTATCGTTTGGCCGAGGCCGGGCATGACCCAGGAAAGTGTGCCCGGACGGAGTTAAGCGAGCGTGGTGGGTAAGTTGGTGCACCCCTACAGGAAGAAAACATCTATCGATAGCCTGTCCTACGGTAACGGACACTCGGAGTTGTATCCCGATCGATACAACTAGAACTTGAGATGATACCTGGATATGTGGCTCCGGGATCGCTTTCTCGCAGGGAGTCGGGAAGGATCCCTGGGCGAGACTGTTACTTGACACAACCACTATTATACTATGCTGTGCTGATCTACTCTCTTCTATTGCTGCAAGACCGCTGAAGATGCTAGTCTTCGATAGGACTAGGCTTTCCCCTCTATTCTGGCATTTCTGCAGCCCAGTCCACATATACAGCCATCGTTTGATAATGTTACATATGTAGTGTAGATCCTTACTTGCTGAGTACTTCGAAGTTGGCGCCTTTGCAGCCTAGGGAAGAGCGAGCGGCCAGGGTAGTGGGTCAAGAGTTGGCGCCTTTGCAGCCTAGGGAAGAGCGAGCGCCCGATCATCCATCCTCCAATGGCAGGATCGGATTTGCGGATGGTAAGCGCGACCACATGAAAAGTAGCGGTGTGCGGCAGGGCCGGAGTGATTATCGTCATGGGGGCGCGTCGGAGCATTTTCGAGTGTCAATAGTAACATTTTTGTATAAGACTATGTTGCTTATAGAAGTATGTATCAAGTTTGTGTCCACCGGTGTTGAATGAACTTGGGTCCAGTGATAACGATGCACCGGTGGTTTCTGAGTTTTCGGTCCTTGTGCCTCACAGTATACTTGTCATTAAAAGATTTCTTCTAGTAAAATCTAGTGGGAAATACAAAAGGATTTTGTCAAATCTTTAAGCTTCCAGCATCTCTGGAATTGTGTGTGACCGTCAACTATTGTACCGACACCCATTTCAAAGTTTTAAGGGAGGGGGAGGGGATCGCAAAACGAAAAGAAAAAGAAAAGAAAAGATGGGATTACGGCACGGGGCCGACGACGCCTATGCAGAGGGTGTGCTATTGTTAAGTATGGTTCAGCCTTATCCCCTCATCCTAAGGTTAATTAGTCAGAACCCTAATAGCCAGCGAACGTTTCCTGGGAGAGGGGTGTGGCAATTACGAACCTTTTTTATAGCAATTCCTTCCAAAAACACATGACAAATTCTGGCAAACAGAGTGTTTGCTGCGGAAACTGCCATGTTCACTTGAAGGAATTGACATACTCCCAACGCTACGAAAAACTTACGTTTTGACATGCACATTTAATAGCATCACCGTTCACATTTTCATCATGAACTTCCCAGCGTGTTTCTCTTTCACAAGCTCTTCAAAAAAAAAAAGAGGAAGCAGACAATTAAACTGCAGCTGACTCCAATAGTTCCTTGGACCGGGCAAAAAGAAACGTGACCCCATGCAAAGCTATCGAACCTCGACGGCACCTCTTCTTGGATGGACATATGCCTGCCTGCCTGCATTTTCCCTCCCGCCACGCCATCGGTCTCTCCATCGCCCGTTCATACCCGCACTTAGCAGGACAACTCATCGCCGACGCATCATCGTATATCCGGCCCGAAGCAGTGACAACAGAGGGTTCTAGACCGCTAGCCACGCATCCTCTGCTGGAGTCTTTGGATACCCATTTTTTCTTGGACGTCTCTGGGTGCTTTCTGTTGGACTCTTTGGACACTCTTCCCATAAAAGCGGAAGGCAGTGACAAAATACGTTGCGGAAACAACACACATTTGCCAAATTGACACGCCGTGAAGAATGCACGTCCATGCATCGATCTACGGTGGCCGACGACGACGCCAGAGCTTTAGCTAGCTGTTCACAACAACAACGGTCGAGCAGGACATGAGGCACGTGGACGGCGAACCCATAGCTTCAGCTAGCTGTTGTGCACAGCACAACGGCGGCCGAGTTGGACATGAGCCCCATATGCATGCATGCTTGGACGTACATGGCTTCTGCGTGATCGTCGTGCATGCATGCAGAGCATGAGATGAGGCGCCAACTTTTCGTCCCAGCCCTTGCAGGTATCAACCATCCACGGTGCGCCCTCGCGGTAGCAGAGACAGTGACCAATGTGTGGTAAGCGGTTAAGTGAGGGTTCTGGTTGCAGTTTTCTGGGCTCAGTGCCCTGTTTTTAACCGGGGGCTCTGCTCACATCTTCGTCCCATCCACTGTTGTCACTAGCTAACTCTTTCCTGCCATTAGAGCTCTAGAGCAAAAGCGTTCGAGTGAGGTTAAGCTTGCTGTTCGGATGGCTGTCATCGGCACGGCGGGGGCCGAGGTGCTGATACCGCTGGCGGCGGTGATCGGCATCGCGTTCGCGGTGTTCCAGTGGTACGTGGTGGCCAAGGTGCCGGTCCCGTCCCACGACGGCGAGGACGGCGGCGGCACCGCCCAGAAAGGCCGGAGCGGGCACGATGAGAGTGCGGAGGACGGCGTGGACTACCGGCAGGTGGAAGCCCGGTGCGCCGAGATCCAGCACGCCATCTCCATCGGCGCCACGTCCTTCCTCTTCACGGAGTACAGGTATACGCACACCTTGGATGTCAAATTTTGCTTTCCGAAATGTTTCGGGTGCCACTTGTATAGAGATGAAAATGAAAAACACAATACATAATAATATTTCTCTTTATTACTATTATTGCTAGCAAGTAATATTGGCATGTGTTTTGAGGTTGTGTGGTGATTAAACTTAAATAATTATAGATGACTAACAAAAATAATGGTACAATGAAAAAAACACTTTTTGCGGAAAATACCAAAAATATATGTTTGGCTTCTATACAATACTCCCTCTATAACAAAATATAAGACGTTTTTCGGCACTATCATAGTGTCAAAAAATGTGCCAAAAAAGCCTTATATTTTGATACGGAAGGAGTATAATATAATATTTTTCTCTTATTGTTATTTTTAGCAATTAACATTTGCATGTTTTTTATCTTACGTGGTGCTTAAACTTTAAAAAAATACTATACGAGTAACTAAAATCAAGGTACAACTCCCTCAAAAAAATTCAAGGTACAATGATGAAAGATATATTATTTGCAGAAAATATTGTAATAAAATATTAAGGTAATGTTATTTAGCGGACGGACGCTGGGGGTGCATGACAAAATGAGTGCTTTTCGATGCAACTTATGTGTTGGTAGCACGGCAATTCTTTCAAGTGAACACCAAAATTTCGCAGCAAAATTCGTTGTTTGCCAGAATGTGCCATGTGTTTTTGAAGAAATTGCATATGTGCTTGAAGAACTTGCAAATAAAAAACGTTCATAAATGTCGCGCTTCCACGGGGTATATGTTTGGCTTAGCGAAAGTTTTCCTACCAAATATTTAGCCACCCAAAAATTTCATCAAGATTTTGCTTGCCGCTGTCGGCCAACATTTACAAGAAAAATAAAGGGATTGGCATGTACCAAAAATTTGCAAACATCCAAGCAAGCAAAAACATTTGTCGAGAAAATGGTATGATGGGTATTGAATTGGCCCAAAAAATATTACCCTGTGATGAACTAAATTTTCACTTGAAATGGGTGGGTTCCTACCGAAGGTTGAAGAAATTCATTGAAATATGAATTGTACTGAATCTGGCTTGAACTCGTGTGTCAAGCGAATATTTTGACAGATAGTCAAAATAAATACGTATATCCTATTGAAATGTCCGGAATTCAGGTACCTCGCCGTGTTCATGGCTGGGTTCGCGGTGGTGATCTTCATGTTCTTGGGGTCGGCGCAGCGTTTCAGCACGCGGCCAGAGCCGTGCACGTACGACCCGGCGCGGCTGTGCCGGCCGGCGCTAGCGAACGCGGCCTTCAGCATGATCGCGTTCCTCCTGGGCGCGCTCACCTCCGTGATGTCCGGGTACCTCGGGATGCGCGTGGCGACGTTCGCGAACGCGCGCACGGCGCTCGAGGCGCGCCGCGGCGTGGGGCGCGCCTTCGTCGTGGCGTTCCGGTCTGGCGCCGCCATGGGCTTCCTCCTCGCGTCCAGCGCGCTGTTCGTCCTCTACGTCGCCATCAACCTCTTCGGCGTCTACTACGGCGACGACTGGGGCGGGCTCTACGAGTCCATCACCGGCTACGGCCTCGGCGGCTCGTCCATGGCCCTCTTTGGCCGCGTCGGCGGCGGCATCTACACCAAGGCCGCCGACGTCGGCGCCGACCTCGTCGGCAAGGTGGAGCGCAACATCCCCGAGGATGACCCTCGCAACCCCGCGGTACTGAGAATTACCAGCAAAGTTGGAAAAAAATATGTATTTCATGTCCCTGATCCTGAGACGATGATGTGCGCGTGCAGGTGATCGCTGACAACGTGGGGGACAACGTCGGCGACATCGCCGGGATGGGGTCGGACCTGTTCGGGTCGTACGCGGAGTCGTCGTGCGCGGCGCTGTTCGTGGCGTCCATCTCATCGTTCGGGACGGAGCACAACTTCGCGGCGATGATGTACCCGCTGCTCATCAGCGCCATGGGCATCGTGGTGTGCTTGGCCACCACGGTCGTCGCCACCGACCTCGCCGAGGTGAAGACCGTCGAGGAGATCGGGCCGGCACTCAAGCGGCAGATCCTCATCTCCACCATGCTCATGACCGTCGGCATCGCCATCGTCAGCTTCCTCGTCTTGCCGCACAGCTTCACCCTCTTCGACTTCGGCAGGCGCAAGCTCGTCAAGAACTGGTACACCGCTACACGCCACTACGCCATTTTCCTTGAGATCCTCAATCTACAGAATGTAAACTGATACACTTATAGATTCATGAACAATTATTGGTAGATTTGACATTTGGTTTTGTATGATTTTGCAACTGCAGGTACCTGTTCATCTGTGTGTCGGCCGGTTTGTGGGCAGGTCTTGTCATCGGCTATGTCACAGAGTACTTCACAAGCAACGCTTACAGGTAAAAGAAATGATACAACTTACTAAGAGTGCACGAACTTCAGCTGAAACGGGATAAATGCTGATTAATTAATCTGTGCTTACACTGTTCGACGTATGTATATGTAGGCCGGTGCAGGCGGTGGCGAACTCATGCCGGACGGGAGCAGCGACGAACGTCATCTTCGGGCTGGCGGTGGGATACAAGTCGGTGATCGTACCCATCTTCGCCATCGCGACGGCCATCTACGCCAGCTTCCGCCTCGCCGCCATGTACGGCATCGCGCTGGCGGCGCTGGGCATGCTCAGCACCATCGCCACGGGGCTCAGCATCGACGCCTACGGTCCCATCAGCGACAACGCCGGCGGCATCGCCGAGATGTCCGGCATGCCTCACGTGGTCCGCGAGCGCACGGATGCACTCGACGCGGCCGGCAACACCACCGCCGCCATCGGCAAAGGGTTCGCGATCGGGTCGGCGGCGCTGGTGTCGCTGGCGCTGTTCGGGGCCTACGTGAGCCGCGCCGGGGTCGCGGCGGTGGACGTGCTGAGCCCTCGGGTGTTCGCGGGGCTGCTGGTGGGGGCCATGCTGCCGTACTGGTTCTCGGCGATGACGATGCGGAGCGTGGGGAGCGCCGCGCTGGCGATGGTGGAGGAGGTGCGGCGGCAGTTCGACAGCATCCCGGGGCTGATGGAGGGCACGGCGAAGCCGGACTACGCCACTTGCGTCAAGATCTCCACCGACGCGTCGCTCAAGAAGATGCTGGCGCCCGGCGCGCTCGTCATGCTGAGCCCGCTGGTCGCCGGCACGCTGTTCGGCACCGAGACGCTGGCCGGGGTCCTCGCCGGCGCGCTGGTGTCGGGGGTCCAGGTGGCGATCTCGGCGTCCAACAGCGGCGGCGCGTGGGACAACGCCAAGAAGTACATCGAGGCCGGCGCGTCGGCGGAGGCGCGGGCGCTGGGTCCCAAGGGGTCGGACGCGCACAAGGCGGCGGTGATCGGCGACACCATCGGCGACCCGCTCAAGGACACCTCCGGCCCGTCGCTCAACATCCTCATCAAGCTCATGGCCGTCGAGGCGCTCGTCTTCGCGCCATTCTTCGCCGCGCACGGCGGCCTCATCTTCAAGCACCTCTGAGTTTGAATTCCAGGATCGCGCGTCTTGCTGCCCGGGCCTGGATGGCCAGGCAGAAGACTTCTGTTGACAATAATAACCTCTATACTGGGAGAATTGTATGAGGTGATGAATGGTTAATGGTTACTTTAGTTTCGGACTTAATTCGAGTGCAGACCCGCATTAGAAATAAGCTCGTGGTGTTGCAAATTGTCACTCTTAAGGCATGACTTCTAAATGCGGCATGGATGCTCGTCTCTGGGCCTTCAGCAGAGTGCCATCACGGCGAGGCTGTGTTTGGCACCGGTGGATTATGTTAATCTTGCTTCTTTAATCTCTCTGATTTATCATTTGGCTAACCAACTTTTTCTTATTTTCCCACCAAATTGGCTACGCTGATTACAGTGTTAGCTGCTGGACGCCAAATCTGAAAAACAGGAAAAGGGAGTGACTATTCATCCGAAAGAAACGTTTCAATCAGTCAGTTTCTTTCCTGACCATCAGATCAACGTCCAACGGATCTCAATGCATCTTCCTCCTCAAGCCTATCCACGTGTTCATCTTGTACCCCACGCAGCCGCCCATCTACCCCAGCCCAACCGCCTGCCTCTGCCCCTCGTGGTCAGCGCACGCCGCCTCATCATCCTCTGAACCTCCCCCTATCGCCATTGCTTGCCGCCTGCCACAACAACCCTCACACCCGCCAAGTTTCAGAGTCGCAGTCTCGCCATGGCCGGCACTCCTCACACAGTCCCTTTGGTCTCGCGCAAAGCCAAAATCGACCGACACTCAAAAATCAGGTACCTCACGATTAGCAAACGCAGGAAAAAAAAAACAGGTAATGATGTGCTCAGAGAAATGGGGACGATTAATTCAATTGAAATCGCCAAATCATGAGACGGCCGCAGCAGAGTGGCAAACCAGGAAACAACGTATGCACAGCGCACAGCCCGTGTTACATAATAGACACCGTACTACCAGAAACTAGATTGCTAGACTACCATTGTTGTGAACCATTCTAATCTCTACCGGCAGTTTTACAAGATACAGCTCCTCTGCCTTTCATTCCACACGGGTGGAAGCTTCTAGCAAAGGGCACATTCCGTGCCCCTGCGAAATGTCATATTGTCCATACTAGACTAATGCAACCAAAAATTCCTATGTTGCCGTGACGAAAGCTGCGCTCATTCTCAGCTTCAGAATCTATTCCTGAAGATCAATTTTATACGTTCAGTCGATATCACATCCAAGATATATGTGGCTGTGCCCAAAGCTTTCTCACTTCCAGTCAAGCTTGCGTGCTTCAAGTTAAGCATATTATGGATCTAGCCTTCTTTGGAGCCAAACGTGATTCCTTATCCTTCTAGCTGCAAGGAAAGACCGGGCTGAGGCCAATTGATGGAGAAAATGACTCATCCTGCTGTAGAAGGCTCAGAGTCGGTTGTTTTTGTTGTATCCTCAGCATCTTTCATACAGTCGTCTCCAGTTTGATGGCCAGAATCCAGGCTTTCCGGGGCATGTTGTTGTTGATCTGGAGAGCCTGGGCTTGCCTTCCCTACATCATCGTTGCCGTCAGAATTTTTTATGCTTGAAGCAGGTGAGAGTGGTGACGGCTTATCTTCTAGCTTGGGCTTCTTTAGAATATTCCCATCTGCATCTTTGCTGTCCAATGAGCTACGGCTCGCCATGGGTATATTCAAGGCTTCATCAGCTTTTACGGGTCGCTTGGGAGATGGGTTATAATTTTTATCAGAGCCATTATCCACAAGACCACCAGATTTAGGCCTGAGAATGCCAAGAGATGAATGAAGCACAAGAAACGAAGTATGTTTAAGAGTACAGAAATTACATGATTAGTACAGAAAATAGGACCCAGAAAAATCGACGAGTTATCATCGATGTAAACCAGTAAAAGACAGCACATTAATCTTAAACACGGTACAGCTGGTAATATCCCCAGTTGTCGAAGATGAGATACCTTGTAGGGATGTGATGGATTTCACTTCCATTAGCTGGCTTAACCAGGCATTGTTGATGTGCATGTATGGTCTGTGCAGCAGAATCTTCATTGCTAAAGGTAAAACAGAAATTTCACGTCAGCTAAGTAAACAATGCAACATCAAGAGTTACAAAAAACACCTGGAATCCATTCAACCCAGCAACATTAAATAAGAAGCAAATGAGGAAATAAAACTTAAGACCTGTCTTTACTGAAATAATCTTCATCTTCCTTATCAAGACCTCTTTCGTCTGCCTTTCTCATATGATCCACACTAGTAGTTTGCGTTTCCTCAGCAATATCCACGTACTAGCAGGAAAACAAAATACCATCACTGTTCATGTCAATAGTACATGGTATGCTAAGGCCTAACTTACTAGAGTGACAAAATTGACAGTAACGACAGAATGCGAGAACAGACAAAGTCTCAACTCTCCACCTCTTGATACTTGAGTTTGAAGGCCTGAATGCTTGTCAGTTGTTGAAACATCAAAAGTTGATCCCAAAAAGACTCAACAACATATACGACGAGGGATTTTAGATTTTCCTGTTCACAAAAATGCATCAGATGGCAAAGCCCAGTAGATACTGGTTTTCCTTCTTTTTTTGAGAGAGAGAGAGAGAGAGACAGGTATTCTTCCTGTACACGTCAATGGATAAGGATGTACCTTTCTTATGAAGTCCAACAGTTCGAGGACCGTGGAGTGTAGCATGTTGTATCTATTCCCATTTTCAACAAACACTTCAATAATTGGTTTCAACGTGTTGAATTCAACGACACGGCTAATTAGAAGCTCGTCCTAGAGAACACAGCAAAAAAGAAAAAAAAATCAACTCAAATTCAGATATGACAAGAACATTGCAGTTAGGATATGCTTGCCGGCTGATACGCCTATTCTCTAGCGATATAAGGTGTATCACACAGTTTTGCTAACAGAAGCAAGCAGCATGATTGACAAACATGTTTACTATTGCCTCCGACGAAGGAAGCTAAATCCTCATCTTGGAATCATCAGTCCTTTTATTCGGCTTTATACCGTGCTGCACCAGCTGGTACCACTTCTAGTACACTTGTACATAAAGGGCGGATTGAACTATACAAATCAAGAGAGATTTGCCTTCGCTACTAAAAAGTCGCCACCGCTGTTAAATATTTTAAGCTACAAACGACTCTTTTTTGCAGTAATAAGATACAGGGGTGTATGTGATGCATATAAGCAAACAAGCCTAGGTGTATGATAAACTCACATGTGGATCACTGGATGAAAGATAGGTTGGATTTGGGTGGTCATGATACTGAACTCTAGAGGATGTGGGAACCATCATAAATACGTTCAGCATGTGAGTGGGTTAATTAAGAAGTTGTCAGTTGTGCTGCAATAATTACATCCCAGTGAATCTGATCCATTATCCAGTGGTCAACATGGAATGCTTGGTAGACTATCTGGTTTTAAGTTGGCGGTCATAATGTAGTCAAGAAGGACCAATAGACTTAGTGATGCGCAGAAGAACCAAAAATTTCAATTATATAGTACGTTTTGATGTAAAGAGCCCTCAATGATGCAGTGCTTAATTTATGTATGGGACAAAGTAAATTTCTTACATTTCTGCCAGCACCAATAATAGTACGCATGATTCGGACAGCTGCCACAACCAAAGACCTCTCTCTTCGACGGGTTAGAGTAAGGATCTTCTCCATTGAATTGCTTCCAAAAAAGGTGATCCTGCAAGATTGAGAGCCGCATGTTAACAAAAACGCCAAAAATATGAACAGCTGGGGGGGGGGGGGGGGGGGGGGTACCGAGCATTACTTGATCTTGTAGGGGTGATGGCGTGCACAAAAGCATAAGAGCTCACAAATGTTATACAATATTTCAACCTTAGTAGAATATTCTTCAACTCTTGACGATTCTATTATATCGATCAACTTATCAAAACACTTCTCATAAAATAACTCGATGAAGTCTCTCTGCAACAGGACAGAGACAAAATTTTCATACCACAATCTAGTTAAACACCAACATTTGAAAAAATGTAATATTTTGGCCACAAAGTTCATATTGGCTTCTATAAACAAACATATTGGCTACATGCATCTACTCATAAACCAAAATGAAGACCAAAAGCTACACATTGGAGAGGCAGAGGAGCAGAAACATGAGAAAAGCACTATTTCCCGAAGAGATTCATCATACCAAGGATGTGCATTACATAATGTCCTTAATACAAATAATTCCTAATGTATCCTAATGTAGAATCAGGAGATTATACATTTAGAGGATGACAGAAGTTCATCATATAATCTAAAGCATCTTACACATTGTGTAACCGTATCCGCAGTACATCCATCCAGCAGCACCTTTAGAATTTCCAGAAACTGGCAGAGCATTTCGCCACCGAAGTCAGTTACAATGCCTTCAATCTGAAATTTGATTAACTGTTAGCAGTATCCACAATTATGCTAGATAAGGCAATTTGAGTTTTGCTAAAATGATATTCTGAAAAGCATTAGACAAAAAACAATCACCTGATAAAAATGACACAATGATTGGTACTCCCTCCGACCCATATTACTTGTCGCTTAAATGGATGAATCGAGATGTATTTTAGTGCTAGATACATCCATTTGAGCGACAAGTAAAATGGATTGGAGGGAGTAACTTAATGGCTCAACTAGCAAGACACGTGATAAAGCTTTGGGGGCATTTAAAAAAAAACTTTCACTAGGGAGGAGAGAATCCCAACCTGAACTATATGTCAAAAAGATCACGCTAGTGCAAACACCAGCATGAGGATAGAAAGTCTCGCCACATCCAGGCGTAAATTTGAGCTCGGCTGTCTTTAGCCTATGGGACCAGAGTGTGAGATCAGAGAGGATGTTTCTCAGAATATCGTTTACACTTAAGAGTTTGTTGTCAGGAAACTCAACTTTTCCAGAGAATAATGAGCATTGAGTATTTCGGGTAGCCCTGGCAGCATTGTGGTTTGCTTAATTTCCTAGAATGGGAGGTGGAGGGGTGGAAGGTGAGCTTCCTCCAAACCCTAGCAGCGGCAGTGCATCATACAAATAAGTGTTGTCAATCTTCGTCGTGTGACATGCAACGGGGCAACTGGCTTCAGTGGAAGCGTTTTGCGATGTAGGTTAACTCGTGCACTGAGCGGATCCAAGTGGAGTAGACAGCCAAAGATCTTAACTTTTGCTGGCACCCTCGAGCTCCAGATGCTGTCAAGTTTGGGGTCTGAGAGCTGGAGAGATAGCGCAACATATTCCCCGTTTGTAAAGAAATCCTCCCCACTAGTGAGAGTCCTCGTGTCAGGCTCCCCTGAAAGAGCAAAAGCCTGCAGCAAAGACTGAAGAGATGAAAATTCAGAGGCTGCAGCCCCAGTTATCCGGTTGCGCAAGGCTAGTTTGATCCCATCGTGCAGGAGTTCTGATACAGGTGCTTGTTGGTTTTAGTGGTGGGAGAAGGTGGCAGGGAAGCAGTAGCTAGCGGTTCTGGCAGTAGTAGCCAGCAGTCTTGCCAGAAAAAGGTAGATTATTCATTGCCTACCTGACAATGTGAAATTTGAGAGGCTTGGAGAGGTGCTTGTGGACTACTTTGGCAAGGAAGGAGGCATTTTTGCCATGGGAAATAGGCAGCGGTGACCTGTAAAGTATCCATTCTTTCCAAGGCAAATTTCAGCTATGTAGGAACTTGTAAGCAAACTTCATCATAAGGCAAAAGTTCTATGTTTGAATGCTTTTAACCCATAGTCCACCTGAACTCTTAGGCATGCAAACTTTGTCTCACGCGACCAGGCATTGCGCCCCAGAGCAAGTTTCGACGTTTGACCGAAAGAAGCATCATCGTCGCTTGTCAAACAAATCAATAATCTTCCTGGGGAGAATGAAACAACCCATGAATTACGTTGGGAGGCTGAGTACCGCAGATAGGAGGACCAGCCTGCTACCCTTAGTAAGTAGAAGAGCACCCCACAGCCTGACAAGTAGCGGTCATAGTTGTCGACGAGAGGTTGAAACGACGACGATGCTTCCATTTCATTACTCAACATTCACTATGCAAACAAAATAAACCTTGCACGAGATGCTGCAAATTGGCGAGTTAATGAGATGTAAATCACAGTCACCTGTGAAGCCATGCTATCATTTGCAGTGTCTAAAATGAACAGGAAAAGGCAAACCGTTTGCATGGATTCAAAGAAGAAAAAAAGGAGAGATGCCACGCAAATACACAATGTCCAAATGCTCCACTAAAAGGTAAGATACTCGCAGTTCACAACAAATGGACAGGACATACCCACAATACGAGAAGGTGCAATATTTAGGGTGCATTTGGATCCAAAGCAAGATTACACTATTTCTAGCCTTAGCTGGCCAGACCTGGTGTTTTGTAGCAGCACAATAACATTAGCTTTGCCAGGCGAGAGAGAGAGAGAGAGTAGTTGGGGCACGGAAAACCTTGCCAAGGTAGGAGAGCACAATTGGCTCTCCCCCGACACAAGCTTGAACAGACCCAAAAACATGTTGGCTTTACAGGAATGTAATTCACTGCTTGGACCAAAAGTACTGCAACAAATCCTGTACAGAGACCAAAATTCACTTACCAGAAGCCCAAGAAGAGAAATGCCTTCTCTAGAATTTTCCTCATGGTTTGCAATATATGATCTCAGTAAGTTAGGATCTTGAGTAAGATAATGTAGGATGTCTGTCCTGCATTTGCCCAAAAAATGGTGAGACTTAGAAGGATAAGATACAGAAACAACCAAAGAAGAATTCATTCACTGCGCCAGAAGTTACCCAGCTGAGACAAGCACTTTTTCCTGACTCCGCAACACATCAGAAATTATATCAAAGACACCTCGACTTGCTAGATCCCTGAATAGAGAAACATGATTACTCAACTACTACAACAGACTCTAATGATACAGCTTACAAGAAATTGTACTTGAATGATGCTTAGTTTGAATGATGTTTAGTTTGAATTGACTAAACTGCCCGAGAGGCATGTCTGCATTGCATCAAAGAAGGTAAGGTAATGATCAAAACACAAACGAGAGGTCAACAGTGTCCCTTTACGTACATGATATGCACAATCCTTTAGCACATCCATGCCGTATATTGTCAAAAACAATATGTACAATAAATGATTTTGGCATAAAGCATATGGCTAGCAGAGAGTAAACACAACTCGTAGAAGTGTTGTCTTGTCATAAAGTCATCATGTAACTGAAAAGGCTGCAGTCATACACACAGGAATAACATGACAAATGGACAGAATCACCCTATAACCAACAAAGCTAAGATTGTAATATACATTTACCACAAGGCTTGGCGACGAATGTGGAACAGAAACTTACTACTCCCTTCGTCCCAATTACTTGTCGCAGAAATGGATAGAAATGAATGTATCTAGAACTAAAATACGTCTAGATACATCCATTTCCGTGACAAGTAATTCCGGGCAGAGGGAGTATTAGTTATGTTTCTCTATCTAAGAATGGGCTTGACAGAGAAGTTATTATAACAAGTGTGAGCCGATCTAGAGGGAGAGAAAGGAAAAGCTGATCACTATTTGCTTATTACATCCATAAAATGCTGCCACGAATACCCACCAACTAACAAAAAAAAATTGCCATGATCATGAACAAAACCTAGATAATGTAAAGGGAGATCTGAAGGACTGGAATATCACTAAAGATTTAGTCATGGACAGGGGTGCGTGGAAGTTAGCTGAACCAAGACCTGGTTTCGACATCTTATGGTTTTCAACTCTATTCTACCCCAACTTGTTTGGGACTAAAAGGCTTTGTTGTTGTTGTTGTCAATGATGAACAAAACCTGATCAAAATGACCATGAATACAGTGTGGCAGGCCCCCAGATAATATCGTGATAACTGCGATAAATTCCAACAAAAGAAAGAAAGAAATTCTGAAGTGCGCAAGAGAAAATACATCATCCATATACCAACCTAGATAGTTGCATTCGTTGAGCAGGCTGCAAACTTGAGCTGACAGTACAAAACTCGCGCAAAAACAAGACCTGCAAAGAACCAAACGTTGTCCATGTAAATGGCATACAAAAGGAGAACCATTGCTGAATTTAGCGTACACTGGCACGCCACACTCCCCCAACACACACAATGATATATAATTTCAACACAAAGAACTAGCAGATCGACTAGAAAGGTAATAAAGTACGTCGTACAAAGTTTTTTTTGAGCAACTTAGTGCAAAGATTCATAGTCCACACTCATATCAACTCCCAAATGATGGAAGACAATGCTCAGCAGTGCTCAAATATATTTTCCAATATAATTTACGATAGTCACGTAACACTACATGGTGAACAAATAAACTACTTCATCCAGACGCAAAACCCAGTTCACTCAAACACATCCTTGGGTTCATGGTTTGTTTCATTTCCTCTAAGTGCCAACTGCCTACAACACATCATGGAACTACTGTGATCCATTAAAGGAATGAACGTTCATTAGCCTTTCTTCTTTTCTGGCAGTTCAACAACTACGACTGAATAGTTCAAACAAAGTTAACAGAACAGATCATAATATAATATAGCCATTATGACTACTAATCATACATTAATCCAGGTTCTGATACAGAAGGGTATATCTAAAGAAATAAACAGCAAAATGAAATGTTAGTTTCACCAGTTCTCTTTTTGATTCAGCAGAAATATTTGAAGACCTCATAGTAGCAAACAGTCTTTGCATAAAAGAAGTGTCATCCTTCAGTAAACAAACAACCTACAGGAGAATCATAGAGTCCAAAATTACAGAAGGAAATTATTATTTAAAGCACGTGAAAACTTGGTAAAGTTGAAACACTAACAAAAGCATTGTTCGCATTAATAATTGCGTTAAGGCTTGCCAGAGTAGCTTCATCCAGTCCTTTCGGTAATATAACATCCTGTGGATGACAAGCACTCCAGTTTGAAATAATTAGCACAAAAGTTGGCAACAGAGATCAAATAAACGAAAACTCTAGCTGGCGGGGGCAGGGTGGTGGTGCAGCAGAGCACTGACCTTTATATAGCATATTCTGTATGTTTGATGAATCTTTGAAACCACAGACGCATTTCTAATGGGTATGGCCTATGAGAGAGAAAGCGTCACTAAAAATCATTACAGCTCAAACAGTTTAAGATGCATAAAAGATGACACACAATTTACCTCCTTGAAAACTGCATGCTCCTTCAGGAAAGCACTATGATTTTGCACATTACGAGCCTCTGGATCGTCTGTATAGATCGGGACTCGTTAATAAATAAGTAAAGAACGGTGCATGTAGTTCTACAGGCATGTCGTTGTGTAGAACACAGCAGAGTTTATAATTTACTGATGTAAAGCACAAATGAGAGGTACAGGGTATAGTGTTTACATTCAAGGACGCCAATTATGTCAAGAATAAAATCATCGGAGAAAATCTTGTCAAATATAGCAGCACTGTTTAATAATACTGCACAATCAGAAACAATGTAAGTAGCAAGCTGAAATAATCTATGCTGAAGCTTACTAAGTATGTACTTACTGATTGCCTTGACTAATCTGAAGATCTTGTGGAGACCATCCATGTCTCCTAAACCCTTGCATGTTCTGAAAAGGTTCACTATCTTGGGGAAAAAATCACGCTGCAACATGTTGTAGTGAAACAGATAAGTTCAAAACATCACGGTTTACATACATAAATAAATCAAAATTCAGAAAACCTTGTGTGCAGATGCAATTTGTTGACAGTCTAGTTAGCTACATTCATTTCTCTTACCAAAATAAAAGCATTCATTTGTCTAGTTTCTACTAGACAGATGGGGGCTGATTGCACCTACGTTGTGCAAGTATGAGAGGATTTTGCGATGAAATTTACACATATAAATTGATTCTATGAAGATATGAATCCAAAACTTAAAGCTGTGTGTATTAAAGCATGTGCCCTTTTGAAAATCAGGTTCAAAGTAAAAATATATAAGAGAAAGGAAGCACATATTAAGGTATGTGCCCATTTGAAAATCAGGTTCGAAGTAAAAATATGTAAGAGGAACTTTCTGGCTCTTGGAAGATTTTGTGAAAGCAGACAAACATTTGGAGGATGAATACTTGAAAAACTTATTAGTCTTAATCTCATCAGCTAATTGCATGATTCATAATTCATATTTCCTTTGATATCTTGTGAATCCGCCGTATAAGAACAATATGTGATTTAAACAAATTACATTTTTTATTATGTGTTTAACATTTAAAAAAATAATTGATCATGTGTTGGCTCCACAGGATAAATCTCGTTGTGCTGCATTTGACTTGATATTTGCGCCAAATCTACATGCATTGATGTATGCACCTAACTGCAGGGAGAGAAACATGCTACATACAGCATCATAACCACAAATAAACAAGTGAATGACTTACATCTTTCAATATTAAATCTGCGAGACGTGTCTGCTGCGTCACATCACATAGCAGTATAGTCTGTACATTTGGTGAACAATATTTCAATATTCAGTATGTAAAATATTATATAATTGTTCAAGAAAAAGGAAGGGCCTAAGGGGCGAGAAGCCCCTTGCTACAATTAATATAGAAGAATAAGACACCAGACTTTCAGTCGGGGATGGTCGAACCCTGATGGGCTGGCTGTATAATTTTTTGAGAATAAAACATTGTATGATTCATTCTGTATGTTTACTACATGCACATTGACCAAGTTGAATCCTACAAATACATGAAGACATCCCATGTCCTAAATGACTTCACAATACTTTTGAGCTCCTAATATCTGCTTGCAAAGTACGAGTATATGATGCTTCTACTTGGCAACCGAAAAGATGTCATTAAATAAAGCATCATAAAAGCACTAAGTGTTAAAAGTTTACATGACAAGAACACTGAAGGTTGCTCACACCTTTAAAATAACAGGGAGACTGGACAATTCAAGAGGAGGAAGTTCAAATGCTAAGGATTTACCTGCAGGTAAAGCAATAACTGATTAATATTCTGAACTTTCTAAGTGATCATCACAAATAAAAAAAAGGATCCTTAGCATGACTTCTCAGTTGAATAAATAAACATAAGAATGTAATGTTTCATACAGAGCTTGTGAAGTTGAATATAATGTGATCAGGCCACCAAATAATCCACTCAAGAATTAAGCAGAGTTCTTGGGGTTGTTGAATTGAAATGGTAAATCAGTTCCAATAACTCAGTACTGAGCATTAGCAATACTAAAGAGATCATGTGCACATATTGCAACATAACAATCAAGAGTTAATTGTAAAGATTACTTTGATACTAAGTTATCAAATACTCCCTCCGTCCCATATTAATTGTCGCTCAAACGGATGTATCTAGACGTATTTCAGTGCTAGATACATCCGTTTGAGCGACAATTAATATGGGATGGAGGGAGTACATTATAGAGCACATGTTGCACACGAGAGAATAAGTAGTTACCTACCACGCGAAAGCGAATCTCTTGGAGCTTCTAGAGATTTCACTGTTCGTTGTGGACGAACTTCATGAGCTGGAAGACATGGCAAAATAATTACAAGGACGAATGAGAACAACCAGACGAAAAACCAACTGATTTAACAAACTCACAGCCAAGGATTTTAGATTGTAGTTCAAGCTGTATGGTACACATATTCTCCCTACATAAAGCCATCAGAATGCAAATTAGACATGATTAAGCCACTGAAGGGACACAGAAATAACACCATTTATTGTTGAATCACCATATGAATGAGCATGATTCGGCTTCTTGAAAGCTCAGTGCTAATTCTAGTGCCTTTTCAGGATCCCTCCATGAGATGATTGTTTCTACCAAATAAAATGGGCAAACCACTGTGTTAGGAGAAAGAAAGAAATGGCTATAAAAAAAAGGATAGCATGCCAGTTCACCTTCTTGTTTCCTGTAGATATCATCAGGTGTAATGTTGTGAAGCAGCAGTGTGTCATTATCCTCTTCATCCACGACAGCCAGAGCGAGATCTTTTGACCCCTAGGTAAGAAAAAAGCTGAGAAAGTAAATCTCGAATGACAAACAATAACGCTTCAAAAGAAAAATCTTGTCACCAACACTGCTTCATGCCTTACTTTTTTCTCAGTGATAAACAGACCAAACTTCACTGTCATGTAGGGATGCAAGTGGGTCGGCCCAATTGGCCACTTTGGTGTTAACTTAACTGGTGGTCCACTTTGCATATCCTATATATGTAAATAGTTGATCCCCACTAACTCTAATTCTCTCAACATGCAACTATGTCACCACGCATGTGAAAAGACCCACCATAGAAAACACTTCGCGTGCAACTATGCCAACTCACCATGGCATACCACCATGCATGGGAAAAGACACACGTTAACATGCACCATGGATGATACTCATAGTCAATAAATATTCTACAACTACATAGTATAATAAAATACAATAAATTATATTATTTTAGTTTAAATTCTCACATTGTTATCCAAAAACTAATGTTTCATACAACCAAATCTCATTGAAATAATTGAACCAATTTCCACAGCAACGCACAGGTGTAATCTCTAGTATACTTTAAAAATATATATCTAGCAAACGCAGGATAAGTCAATGGGTTGGCTCGGCGCACTTGCATCCCTAATGCCATCAGAGGCACTATGAATATGTGTAGTAATATTAAGCTCCCATACTGCAAATATGCTGGCCTGTTCAACTCCAATGTAATTGTACAAAACACAGAAAAACAGAAGGATGATAAAGGCATCAACAACATAGCAAAACTATCAAGATAGAAATAAAATCCAGTAATAGTGTGAATAACGACATGTACATCACCACATGCTTCTAGAAAATTTAAATTATGTGGTGCATCAGCAGAGAAACCATATATAACTAAAAAATATTGTCAAACCATACCTCTATATAGTCAATGGTTACATGACCCGTTCCCTGGTCATCCCACTTCCCATTATCTTCCAACCGGTACACTTTGACACGCTGGAGCAATTTTTAAAGTGTCAAATGTCTTAATGGCTAATGCTTATATAGCATAGCACAAAATGCATAAATAAGTGGGGATAAGATAATAAGTAGATTAACAGTTACAGGCAAAGCATATTGCACATTTGAGTGACCCAGTAAAATGGGCCTAGTAAATGAGGTGAAGGATACCATAGTAGTCATGCCAAGCTACTTGTAAAATCTTTACCACACACAGCAGAAAATGATGAACTGTGTGGCATCCTGATTTACCCACTCCAAAACAAATTATTGCTCTGCTATGACACTGAAATTTCATGCTTGGGAACGTTCAACAACCTACATTTGAATAATCAAACTAATGTCTGGAAAAATACATATCAGTATATAAAGAAACTCAACCAGCACCAAGAAGGCACTAGCACCCGTGGCATTTCAATTAAGAAGATAACCATGATCACGAGCATACCCCATGGAGACTAAGCCTCGAACACAGTGGGTCGGCACTGACCCGTGCCTTTAGCCAACAGGACGATGCTATCCTCCTTACCAAACAGAACCGGATAAGCAGAAATCTAATCATTACAATAAGGAGATAGCAACACTTCTGTGATGGTGATTTTTAATTGAACCAAACAGAGAGCATAGTGGCCTAAATTCCTTACTCAGACCTATTTATGATCCAAGGCTGTATTGCACACCAGTACAGTAGCACCCATACACTATATCCTACTTCTGATGCTCTAATCCCGTTTAGGCATGAAGTTTGGCCTTCTTCTACAGGCAGCTAGCCCAATGCAGACATCAGGTTACTAACTGACATATATTTAGATAAAACCTGATAGTTCATACAAGATCGAGCAGGTGTACATGTCATATCCTTGAAGCACGAAGCTCAAAAACAACTAAACAAACATGTTACATGCTTGCTAGTAACCAGCACCTAAGATGCTAAGCAGGAAAATTCCCTTGTGAATAACAACTCCGCAGCAGCAATGGGGTTTGTGTAAATCCTTGTTTGCAGCATAGTCAACAAATTAGCTGAAGCTTGAAATGGAACTGAAAAGTTGCTTTATACATAAAGTGTGGCGTGAGCCTTTTTCGGCAAATGGAACTAAAATGTCTTGAGTAAAAACTATTCAGCAAACCCATGCTGCACCATTCTTCTAGATACACACGAGGCGGCATACTGCATTCACGTGAATGAACTGGACAAGTGAAATACCTCTGGTACTCCTATATGGCTATATCGAAGTATTATAATCTGTAGGTGCTGACTTAAAAAGAAAAACGATTGTATGTGCCAATTAGCAAGAGATCGTCACTTGTAGGGCTTGCTGCTGCAGAAAGTCGCACAAAACATAGCGAGAACATCCTAGATTTCTCCAACCAGCCGTGCGCTTGAAAATCCCCAAAACTATGCCAACTCTACACTGTCCCAACATGAACGGAACATCGAATTACCACCTCTCAGTTCCAGAGGAGCGACCTCGTCAATCCCAGAGCGTGCGGACTTCTAGAAACATCGGGTACCTCGAAATGGGGATCAAACGGGAGCTTCGATGACAGCCCGCGCCCCAAGCCGCAAACCGAAGGCACGGGCGCGCCAAAAAAAGTGCCGCGAGTGGATCTACCGCGCCAGCACGCCGCTGGATGCTTCTAGGAACTCCGATGAGGGATAATAAGCGGGAGGAGCTCACCTTCATGCGCGTGCGCAGCGACTCGCCCTGCCACGCATCCTTCCTGCCCTGGCCTGGCTTCTCCCCCATCGCGGAGACCCCGCTCGCGTTTCGACGGGGGGACGGTGCGGCAGCTTCTCGAATCGCGCCGCGGCTAGCAGCGGGAGGAGGCTGGAGGCGAAACCCTAACCGCCATTGGCGAGCTCCCTCCCCTCCCCTCGCCTCTCTTCACCTCCCTATCTCTCTCTTTCCCTCCCTCTCCCTCTCGCTCTTCTCTCTTGCTTCGCGGGGTTCTCTTTGCCTTTTCCCCTATTGGCCCCTCGAAGTTTCTCTCTCTCTTCGTGTAGTACTACTGTACGTTTTACTCGCGGACTGGAACAATGCAGGGTGGGGAGAGGGAAATAGGAGCCTAGGATATTTATTTGCGGGTGCCGCGGGTCTTTTTTTTTACAGCAAATAGACTTTTTTTTAAGCAACAGATTTTATTGCTCATATAATGGACATATCCTTTACAAGTGAATGAGAAATGAAATCAGGGATTATAGATTCCCAAAACAGAGAGGAATTTTCGCTAAATGAGTTCTTGGCTAGTCTATGAGCCACTTCATTAGCTTCACGTGGGCACTGTGTGTAAGAAACGCTTACGAAGTCCATTGCTAATTGTTTGCACTCGAGCACCATTGCAACATCTGAGCCAACATATGTATCTGGTTGTGCCACCCCTTTCACCACAAAGCTACTATCGGACTCAATGATCACTTTGTTGCAACCGATCCTCTCTGCTAGATATAGCATGTTCCGAATTGTTGTCATCTCCGCATAATCAACACCGATCACATAAGGAACAAACCGTGTTGCAGCCGCAATAAAATTTCCTCTCCAATCCCGAGCAATAGCGCCAGTTGCACCAGATAAAGTTTCAACTTGGAACGTCGCGTCGACGTTGATTTTAACCACATCACTACTCCGCTTCTTCCACATATGATCATGGATCCTCATCGGCTATCCAGTTGTATAAGCCCGAGTATAGTTCGTTGCCAAAAACTTAATAGAGATTGCAGCTCTGTCAGGGGTCTGGATTGGTTCGCTTTTAACATGCTAACGTCATTACCACCATAGGTACCAGGCGGCTACCATCATAAGTTCCGCAGCAGGCAGTCCGTCAATGACTCCATTCGTCTGGCACAAGATTTCAACAGTTATAGACCCTGAGCGATTATACCGTACTGCTTCCTCTGCCCTGTCCTTCATCCCCAACTCTGACCAAACCTTCATTGCTCTCTCACAGGTAAACAGACAATGCTGGATATCCTCAATACCGATCGTACAGAACAAGCATTGAGGGACGAGTGGTATGTGTCTATTTGCCAAAATTCCATAGCAAGGAAGTGAACCATTTAGTGCCTTCCATGCAAAATGTTTGATCTTCCCTGGAATTTTGAGGTTCCAAATCTCTTTACAGATTGTATTAGTATTTATATTCCCATGTCCGTCTGATCGCACAAGTCGCTGCCTGAACTGATGTTCAAATTCTCTGTGATACGCCGATCGGACTGAGAATGTCCCCGGCCGTGTATAGTGCCAAGCAACAAAGTCTTTCACGAGCTGAACATTTAACGAAATTTGGAGAATCCTATTGGCATCCACCGAGGAGAATGTATCTCTAATCAATACTTCATCCCACTACCCATCATGCAGATTAATAAGTTCGCCAACATAAGTGAGCATCGATGCACCTCTCTGGGTGATTACCTACCGTGAAGGACTTTCTGGGATCCAAGGGTCTCTTCAAATATTAATTTGTGACCCTGACCCAACACGCCAAATACAACCCATTTGGAACGTTTGGATGCCCGCGACAATACTTTGCCAAGTATATGATGAACCCTTCTTTGGCCCTGACTTCGAAATGTTGCAGATAGACTTTATTTCTCGTATTACAAAGTTAGTGATTACACTGAAGATCTAGCATTAAAAGAATGCTAGCTCATATGCGACCTGATTAGCTTCCTGAAAACAGTGTTTAAATGATATTTTGGCAAAGTCCATTGCTAACTGCTTGAATTCAGAGACCAATGCAACGTTGGGTCCTGGATAAGAGTCTATTTGTTGAATTGTCTCCACCACAAAAGAGTATATCAGATTAAATCTCCACATTGTTGCATCCGAAATTTGCCAACAATTATATTCCATTTCTAATTGCCATGAGCTATACTGATCAACATCTCGGGTATCAGAAAAAACCAAGTTGATCTACATTAACCTTGACCGGTCCATGAGACGGTTTTTGCCATATATGTTCTTTCTTCCGAGTCGGAGCTTTGGAGACATCCATTTGATGTAATTTGTAGCTAGGACGCGAATAGGCGATGTTTTTTCAGGATTTTAAATCACGATCCCTTTCACATGTTTTCATCGTTGCCACTAAAGATACCACGCCGCCACAACGGCTAGTTCGGCCACTGGTAGGCCAAGCGGGTTCTTTTGCTTCCCGTAACGCACATGAGATTTTTCGCTCGTGCATCCGAAAATAGAATGTACGTGTTTGAAATCTAAAGCACAACGAAATACCACCTGTATAACTCAACAATATACCAATCACGGCGGCTACATCTAAAAAAATATGATTATCTTTTTGAGAAAACACAAAAAAGGCACGTTGCATTGTGGTGAAGAAAAATAATTGAGTTGGAATTGATGCATCCTACCTAAGAGACTTATCCCACTAAGTTATTTATCTCAACATGCAGGCATACGACCTCACATATAATTACGAATGGGATAAGACTCACCTCAACATGTGTCGGGGGAGTTACCCGCGGCTAGACCCGGCTCATGGACTTAAGTGATCTCTGAGGATAAGTCATCTCTGGACTCAAGTCATCTCTGAGGATAAGTCATCTCTGGACTTAAGTCATCTATGAGGATAAGTCATCTCTGGACTTAAGTCATCTCTGAAGATAAGTCGTCTCATGAGGTTAAGTCATCTATGGAGTTAAGTTCGCTCGGACATAATAAGCGGGACATAATGAGCGGGACATATAAGCGGGACAAATGAGCAGGCTACAGCCTTGACCCGGCCTACGACGAGACCCGACCTACTATAGGACCTGGAGTCCAAATACAAGACGGAGACTTTCAACTTGGAAGACACGGAGGATTTTAAGTACTTAGAGTAGGACTTCGACTGCGGGTATAACCCAAAGTCTCTTGTAACCCCATGGACTCAGCTGTTATATAAAGCGAGTCCATGGGTCGTCGGAAGAGAGAGAGAGAGAGAGAGAGAGAGAGAGAGAGAGAGAGAGAGAGAGAGAGAGAGAGAGAGAGAGAGAGAATAAGTAGCCCGTGATAAGTCGCCCAAGACAACTCTTAGACAAGATCAAAGTAGAGGCTTTCGAGATGAGAAGCAGGGAAGTAGCACCCTTATAATCGAGATCGTCATCATCATCAATATAATCAAGCAGGATGTAGGCTTTTACCTTCATTCCGAGGGGCCGAACCTGGGTAAAACCGCATCTCTCGATTCCGACCAACCCCGTTCAAGCTACCATTTAGCAGCGATGGCCTCACGACTAAGTCCTTTCACGAGGACATCTGCCGTAACAAAACCACGACAGTTGGCGCCCACCATGGGGCACTCGCACGGTGGTATTGTGTTCTTGGAGGGATCCCTTCCAGGGATCGAGAAGCCCGCGATCAGCCGGATCAAAAAGAGCCAGCTCGGAAGTATCTACATCGACTCTGAGTTCATCAGTGAAGACCGAAAAGTGTTCAGCAGTATAAATCAAATCAGAGTTAAAAAAGTAACTTCGATGGCAGTCGAAACAGTGTGTACGAGATTGAGATCAAGACAAATTAGGATGGCGTTATCCTGCATTTGCAATGTTTGAAACATGGTTCTGAAATATGGACATGAAAAGTTCAATGTTATTAGACATCGTTCCGTTAGACGACTTGGAAATTATTCACAATGTTTGAAACACTGTCAGATGCATTAAAAATTCATGGAT
This sequence comes from Thinopyrum elongatum, assembly GCA_011799875.1. Classification (NCBI taxonomy): domain Eukaryota; kingdom Viridiplantae; phylum Streptophyta; class Magnoliopsida; order Poales; family Poaceae; genus Thinopyrum; species Thinopyrum elongatum. The sequence goes on from CM022297.1 coordinate 125,272,278, forward strand.
GGTGCTTCTGCTTTGGTACACTATATTTGTTATCACATGTATATGATATAATTGGTATTCTTTTCCCTCATTTCCCGCAGCAATGCGCGCGGCATCATCTAGTAAAAAGTTATATATACGTTTAAGACGTATCACAACGTCATTAACGTGATTCCAACGAGCCTAGGAATGTCAAAATCAGAGTTCGTATGAAGAAATGACCAGACCTGGCCAAACGGGCCGGGTCGGGCCGGCACGACACGGCCTGGCCCATCGTAATCGTGCCTGGCCCGGCACGGCCCGCCAGCGCACGATTATTATACGGGTCATGTCGTGCCGGCCCATATCCTGCGCCTCCAGGCCCAGGCACAACCTAGTTAGTAAACGGGCCGGCACGTTGGCCCGTTTAGCATGCTGGGCTGCATATTTTCAGCCTGTTGGGCTAATTTTTAGGCATGTTGGGCTGATTTTTAGCTATACATATATAAAAAAAATCTGAAAATTATATAAAAAAATAAACGGGCCGTACCGTGCCGGCCCACGTGCCTCGGCTCCAGGCCCAGGCACGGCCCAAGGCGTGCCGCGTGCCAGGCACGGCCCGTTTAGCCCATGTCATGCCTGGCCCATGGCGGGCCGTGCTGGCGTGCTCGCGGGCTGGCCTGTTTGGCCACCTATAGAAATGACGATCGATTTAAGGGCCCCGGAAAAATGACAGCGCACGCTACGACCGCGTTGGGTCGTACTGACGGTCGTACCGCACCCAAAAAAAATCTGAAATCGCCCAGAAGAGACGCGGTTCTTCATGGATTTCGTCCTCGTTTATTCAGATGACTTCCTTGGGCCTTGGCCACCAAGGGGGGTATTGGGATTGGATTTGGCTCATCAAAGCCCTTGAATCAAAGAAGACAATCTACATCCACGGAGGAAACCTGTGGAGGCCGGTTGTATAATCTCCATCAACCCTAGCCGGCCCATAATCATCCGCGTCATCTACATCCACTGTCCACTAGATGACCCATTGCACCAATTGACGCAGAGACCAACTGCAGACCGAAAGTTAATCGAGTTATTTAAAGGGTTTTTTTTCCTCATCTGTCCACAAATGATTATGTTCATGTCGAGTTTGTATTTGATTTGATGATGATCATCACCCATAGCTTTCTCTAGCAATGCATGAGTTGTTTGCTTGGGCATGTTAATGGATCTCTGAGACTTCTTTTATTCTCCAGCCATTCTTTGTCTCGTAATTCTGATAGAAAAACAACAACTGAGAAGTTAGGTTAACCATTTGAATCATGCCTCAGCTGAATTGCCTACAAATGATTATATTCATAGTGCGTTTGTAATTGCCTCACCAATGACAAGTGCTAGTTGTGAGCTGCGTTGGGATTTTCTCGAAGAGGAGAGGATGATGCGGTACAGTAGAGATAAGTATTTCCCTCAGTTAAGAACCAAGGTTATCAATCCAGTAGGAGAACCACGCAACACCTCGTTAGCAGTACCTACACATAAAATAACAAATACTTACACTCAACGCAAACAAGGGGTTGTCAATCCCTTGGCGGTTAATTGCAAGGATCAAATCTCGTAGTGATAGATAGATAAACAAAAACACAAAATAAAATAGAAGTAAATAAATTGCATCAAGGTATTTTTGGATTTTAATATATGATAAAAATAGACCCGGGGGCCACAGTTTTACCAGAGGCTTCTCTCTTGAACATAGCATACGGTGGGTAAACAAATTGCTGTTGGGCAATTGATAGAAAAGCAATAATTATGACGATATTCAAGGCAATGATCATGTATATAGTCATCATGTCCGAGACAAGTAGACCAACTCCTGTATGCATCTACTACTATTACTCCACACATCGACCGCTATCCAGCATGCATCTAGAGTATTAAGTTCATAAAGAACGGAGTAACGCCTTAAGCAAGATGACATGATGTAGACAAAGTAAACCCAATTAATATGAATAAACCACATATTTTTATCATTAATGGCAATGATACAAATACGTGGCTTGTCCCCTTCTGTCAGTGGGATATAGATCACCGCAAGATTGAACCAATCACAAAGCACCTCTCCCATTGCAAGATAAATCAATCTACTTGGCCAAACCAAAACAATACTCCCTCCGTTCCTTTATGTAAGGTGTATTATTTTTGGCACGGTGACCAAGGCACATAATTATAGACATGTTAGGACGAAATTACCCTTGGCAAATTAGTTGGTTAGTGGCAAGTAAATCAGTTACTCCAGGAAAGCAAGAGATACATGCAATCGACATAGAGATAGTTTCCTACTTTTGCTACATGACAGATACAGACAATCAAGAGAGAGATACTTTCCTTTTTCTGAAGGGCTAACAAAGGAATTATGAGGAATTAGAAGAAATGCACCTTACATTCTAAAATTCTATCAAAAAATAAATACACCTTATATAAAGGAATGGAGGGAGTAGATCGGAGAGAAATACAAAGCTATAATAATCATGCATAAAAGAGTTCAAAGAAAACTCAAATAGTATTAATGGATTATTTGATCATAAACCCACAATTCATCGGATCCCAACAAATACATTGCAAAAAAGGATTACATCGGATAGATCTCCAAGAACATCAAGGAGAACATTGTATTGAAGATCAAAGAGAGAGAAGTAGCCATCTAGCTACTAGCTATGGACCCGTAGGTCTGTGGTAAACTACTCAGACATCATCGGAAGGGCAGCAAGGTTGATGCAGAAGCCCTCCGTTATCAATTCCCCCTCCGGTAGAGTACCGAAAAAGGTCTCCAGATGGAATCTCACGAGAATAGAAACTTCCGGCAGCGGAAAAAGTATTTTGGGTGGCTCTCTGATGTACGGGGAATATTTGAGAATTTATAGAGCTGGATTTAGGTCAGGAGGTGCCACGAGGCGCCCACAAGCCTGCCCCCCCCCCCCAGGACGCGCCTGGCAGTCTTGTCGTTGCCTCGTGGCACTTCAGGTCTTCTCCCAAAGCTTCCAGTGTCCCTTCTCGTCTAGAATTTTTTTTCAAAAAGTTTAGTAGCGTTTGGACTCCATTTGGTACTGATTTTCTGAAAAGCCAAAAACAAGCAAAAAATAACAACTGGCACTGGGCACTAGGTTAATAGGTTAGTCCCAAAAAATGATATATAATTGCATAATAAACATCCAAGATTGATACTATAATAGCATGGAACAATCAAAAATTATAGATACGTTGGAGACGTATCAAGCATCCCCAAGCTTAATTCCTGCTCGTCCTCGAGTAGGTAAATGATAAAAACAGAAGTTTTGATGTGGAATGCTACCTATCATATTCATTATGTAATCTTGAAAGCACAAGTGCTCCCTGGGTGATTTTGGTAATTAATGTCAACATATCTCTTGTTAGACTAATACTTTCATCTAGTATATTTCAGATGAGTTCAACAGTGGAGTGGCAGGACAAGAGGATGTGGAACCCCTTCAAGATGCTAAGGTCACATATTGGCAAAGGCTCAAGACTCTACATTTTTCAGTTTTAGTGATCCAAGATCACATTGAGTCCATAGGAAAGCCAATACTATTAAAAGGGGATGAGGTGTTGCTAAATGGCTTGCTTGCTCAAAATGCTTAGTGATATGCTCCAAAAGCCCTCAACCACTTTCTCATTTTCACATATGTCCTAAACCTAAAGTCAAACTCAGCCCCACCGATCTGATCTATCCGGCGCCACCGAGTTCACTTGACATAGCCACTGCCAGAAACCCTAATCAGTTCGGTCTTACCGATGGGATCTCGGTCTCACCGAGATGGGCTTGCAAACTCTCTGTTGCCTACTGCAATTATTTCGGTCTCACCGAAATAAGCAGTCAGCCCCATCGAGTTTGCTTGGCCAACTCTCTGTTTGCTTATTACTAAAATCGGTCTCACCGAGTTTGTGTAATCGGTCAAACCGAGATGAGATTTTACCCTAACCCTAGCACATCGGTCTCACCGAGTTGACCTTGTCGGTCCCACCGAAAATCCTAACGTTCACATTTTGAACTGAATTGGTCTGACCGAGTTTCACTATTTGGTCCCACCGAGTTTGGTAAATTGTGTGTAACGGTTAGATTTTGTGTGGAGGCTATAAATACCCCTCCACCCCCTTCTCCATTTGTGAGAAAGCCATCAGAACGTGCCTACACTTCCAGCATACATTTCTGAGAAAGAACCACCTACTCATGTGTTGAGACCAAGACATTCCAATCCAACCACAAGAATTTTGATCTCTAGCCTTCCCCAAGTTGCTTTCCACTCAAATCATCTTTCCACCATATCCAAATCTATGAGAGAGAGCTGAGTGTTGGGGATACTATCATTTGAAGCACAAGAGCAAGGAGTTCATCATCAACACACCATCTATTACCTTTTGGAGAGTGGTGTCTCCTAGATTGGTTAGGTGTCACTTGGGAGCCTCCGTCAAGATTGTGGAGTTGAACCAAGGAGTTTGTAAGGGCAAGGAGATCGCCTACTTCGTGAAGATCTACCCAAGTGAGGCAAGTCCTTCGTGGGCGATGGCCATGGTGGGATAGACAAGGTTGCTTCTTCGTGGACCCTTCGTGGGTGGAGCCCTCCGTGGGCTCGTGCAACCGTTACCCTTTGTGGGTTGAAGTCTCCATCAACGTGGATGTACGATAGCACCACCTATCGGAACCACGCCAAAAATCTCCGTGTCTCCAATTGCGTTTGCACATTCCAATCACATCCCTTTACTTTCTTGCAACTTGCATGCTTTACTTTCCGCTGCTCATATACTCTTACCATGCTTGCTTGAAATGTATTATGAATGTTTAAACTTGTGCTAAAACTCCACCTTAACTTGAAGAAATTAAAAACTGCTACTTTTCTTTGTTGAGGGTCTAATCACCCCCCCTCTAGACACCTCTTCTCGATCCTTTCAATTGGTATCAGAGCATTGGTCTTCATTGCTTTGGTTTAATCACCATTGGAGGAAGATGGATGAGTCTACGATGGGGAGTTTTAGACATAGAGTGCCCATACTTGATGGAGAGTTCTTTATTGCTTGGAAAAATGAGATGCATGAGATTTTCAATGAATATCACTTGAACAAGTATATTACTAGCCCTTGTGCGCCTCTTGTTGATCCTTTGCATCCTACCCCCGATGAGTCTCTCGACATGATTCGCAATCTTAGAACTGTCAATCTTATCACTAGAGGATTGCCTAGAAACTTGATAGCTCGCTTGCCTACTCTTGATTGTGCCTACACTATATGGAGATTTCTTGAGGAACGATTTCCAAACTACTCCTTGAAAAACTTAGATGAGATTCTTCACAAGTCCATTGCTTTAAATAAGATAAGCCCTAATGATCCTAAGTTTGGTGATTGTCTATTTGAGCTTTGTGACCTTATGCGTGCCAAAGGAGATGTTGGAATCATTAGCAATATCATTTCCGAAGTCATTAGAATTCATAAAGATGCACATTGTCATGGTCATAAAACTAATGAATCACTCTCTCTAGGTAATGATCAATCACAAGACGATGTTGAACATGGATACTATGATAAGGATGATGATAGTGACTTTGATCTCGATGAGTCTATGAGACACTTTGGTCTTATGGCTAATCTTCGCGGCTACATGGCTGGAGGAAAGGAATGGGTTCTTGATAGTGGATGTACCGATCACATGACCGGAGACAAGGATATGTTTCGTGAGCTTGCTGAAAACAACGGCCCTCGAAAATATGTCACTTTTGGTGATAACTCAAAGGGTAAGGTGGTTGACCTTGGTAAGGTGGCCATCTCACATGACAGCTCCATTCAAAATGTTATGCTCATTGAATCTCTTGGCTATAATTTACTTTCTGTATCTAGACTAGCCGATTTCGGTTTCAATGTCCTATTTACTGAAGTAGATTGCCAAGTGTTTCGAAGAGATAATCATAAAATGGTCTTTACCGGCATACGCAGAGGTGATCTATACATTGTTGATTTCACTAAAAAGGCTCAACCTAGAACTTGCTTAATTGCTAAATCTTCTAAAGGTTGGTTGTGGCATAGAAGGTTAGGTCATGTGGGCATGCGAAATCTTGATAGGCTTATTAAAGGTGATCATATCCTTGGTGTTAAAGATGTTATATTTGACAAGGATAGACTTTGTAGTGCTTGTCAAGCAGGAAAATAGGTTGGAGGAAGTCATCCCGTGAAAAACATCATGACCACGAGAAGACCGCTCGAGCTACTTCATATGGATCTTTTTGGTCCCAATGCCTACAAGGGTCTCAGTGGTAACTCGTTCGGTTTAGTCATTGTCGATGATTTTTCAAGATTTACGTGGGTGTTCTTTCTTGATGATAAATCGTAGGTCCAAAAGATCTTCAAGAACTTCGCTAGGAAGGCCCAAAATCAATTTGAAGTGAAGATCAAGAAGGTTCACAGCGACAACGGAACGGAGTTCAAGAACGCAAATGTGGACACCTTTCTTGACGAAGAAGGGATTTCACATGAGTTCTCGGCTACGTACACGCCTCAACAAAATGGAGTTGTTGAGAGGAAGAACCGAACTCTTATTAAGATGGCGAGAACGATGCTTGATGAGTACAAGACGCCAAAACACTTTTGGGTGGAAGCGGTTGAGACAGCCTGTCATGCCACAAATCAATTGTATCTTCACAAGCTTCTCGGCAAGACGGCATACGAGCTTCTCACCGGTAACAAACCCCAAGTTGGATACTTTCGAGTATTCGGCTCAAAGTGCTATATTCTTGATAAGCATCGTCGTTCGAAATTTGCTCCTAAATCTCATGAAGGTTTCCTACTCGGTTATGGCTCAAACTCTCACACTTACCATGTCTACAACAACTTCACCCGAAAGGTTGAAGATACAGTAGATGTGAAGTTTGATGAATCTAACGGCTCGCAAGTAGAGCAATTGCCAATTGATGTAGGAGACAAAGACCCTTCGGAAGCAATCCAAGACTTGTCTATTGGCAAGATTCGTCCAATGGAGGTGAAGGAGAGTAGCTCGTCCGTCCAAGTGGAAGCTTCTACCTCACGACAAGGTGAACCATGAGTTAACTCGGAAGCATCCACAAGTGGGACACGCCAAGATGATGAAAACGAGGATGTACACCAAGATGAACCTCATCAACCTCCTTCTCCACCTCCACAAGAGAACAACAACACCAACAACGAAGAAGGCCAAGAGGAAGAACAAGATGATGAAGAAGATGTTCCACGCCGACCCAAACAAAAGCTCTCACGAGTTAGAGCAAGAGTCTCAAGAGACCATCCCGTCGAACAAATCTTTGATGATATTCAAACCGGGAGAATCACTCGCTCTAAAACTCGTTTGGCTAATTTTTGTGAACATTATTCATTCATCTCTAGCATTGAACCTATGAAGGTTGAAGAAGCGCTTGATGATCTGGACTGGGTGAACGCTATGCATGAAGAGCTACACAACTTCGAGAGGAACCAAGTGTGGACATTGGTAGAAAAGCCGGACAACAACCAAAATGTCATTGGTACCAAATGGGTGTTTCGGAATAAGCAAGATGAAGATGGACAAGTTGTACGCAACAAGGCCCGTCTCATCGCTCAAGGCTACACAAGTTGAAGGTATGGACTATGGTGAGACATATGCCCCCGTTGCTAGACTTGAGTCCATACGCATCTTACTTGCTTACGCCAATCATCATGATATCACATTATATCAAATGGACATTAAAAGTGCTTTTCTAAATGGTGAAATTGAGGGGGAAGTTTATGTTAAACAATCTCCCGGCTTTGTTAATCCTAAGAAACCCGACCATGTTTACAAACTTCACAAAGCTCTTTATGGTCTTAAACAAGCTCCTAGAGCGTGGTATAAATGCTTGACCAAGTTCCTTATTGAAAAAGGCTTTGAGATTGGAAAAAATTGATTCTACTCTTTTTACTAAAAGGGTTAATGGTGAATTATTTGTGTGCCAAATTTATGTTGATGATATCATATTTGGTTCGACTAACCCTCATTTTAGTGAAAAGTTTGTAAGGCTAATGTCGGAGAAGTTTGAGATGTCTATGATGAGTGAACTCAAGTTCTTTCATGGTTTGCAAATCAAGCAAACTAAGGAGGGTACCTTTGTTTCCCAAACAAAGTATACCAAGGACCTATTCAAGAAGTTCAACATGCAAGAAAGCAAAGGTATGAAAACACCCATGCCTACTAGTGGACATCTTGACTTGACAAAGGATGGCAAACCGGTTGACCAAAAGGTTTACCGCTCTATGATTGGTTCATTGTTATATCTATGTGCCTCCCGTCCCGATATTATGCTAAGTGTGTGCATGTGTGCACGATATCAAGTGGCCCCAAAAGAATGTCATCTTAAGGCTATGAAAAGGATAGTGAGATACTTAATTCATACACCAAACTTTGGCATTTGGTATCCTAAGAGGTCCTCTTTTGATCTTGTTGGCTACTCCGATTCGGACTATGCCGGAGACAAGGTTGATAGAAAGTCCACTTCGGGTACTTGTCAATTTCTTGGTAGATCTCTTGTGTCTTGGTCCTCCAAGAAACAAAACTCAGCATCCTTATCCACCGCCGAAGCGGAATACATTGCTGCCGGTTCATGTTGTGCTCAATTACTTTGGATGACCCAAACTCTTAAAGATTATGGGATCTATGTGAAACATGTTCCATTGCTTTGTGATAATGAGAGTGCTATTAAGATTGCTCACAATCCCGTGCAACATTCTCGAACTAAGCATATTGAAGTTCGTCATCATTTCATTCGAGATCATGTTGCTAAAGGAGACATCGATCTTAAGCATGTTCATACCGATAAGCAATTGGCAGATATATTCACCAAACCGCTTGATGAGAAAGTATTTTGCCGTTTGAGAGGTGAATTGAACATCATTGATGCCTCAAACTTGGAGTAGAAACTCCATTTGGATGCATGCAAGGCATGAGACTTTGACTAATCCTTGATATTTCTCTTATGATGATGATCATATGTCTTGGATCTGTATTTGTACCCTTGCATGTTATCTAACCCTTGTAGGTACTTGGATGAGCCCAACGAGATTGCAACTCACTCACATCCTAAGCAATCCCTACATCGTCAAGTCTCTACAATATGGTGGTTGAAGGCAAGGAAGCATGAATCCATTCAATATATCCTTTGACAATATATCAAATTTCATTTGGTATCAAGTTTCATTATTGTCATTTTGGACACACAAGTGCTCTTCCTTGCAATACTAACCCATGTAGGAAGGTGAACTCAGACTACAAGTGGTGCTCCCAACTCTTGATGAACTACATCAACCTTGAGCATCCAACACAAGTTCAACTACATGATCAAGATCAACACCATCACCCAAGGTATGTTATTCCATCTTAGAGAAGCTTTACCCCAAGACATGGGTTAAAGCAACTCAACAAGATGTAAATACATCAAAATGCTTAAACGAAAAATGGCAACCCCATTTTGAGCTTAAACGATGAGTATGACCTATGATCAAGTGACTTCACTTGGCTCCTACGTCAATATACTCTAACATAGGTGACTTTGTCATCGACCAATTCTAGATGAAGCTCTCTTGTGTTTTTCTATGTTTTTGCATTTGTTTCTTGCATACATATTCCCCTTTCAAAAAAAACTTCATCTAGATTTCTTTTCTTTTCTCTGATTATGTTCTGCATTCCCTGCATCTAATTCTTTGCAAATCTTTCAGTTAATTCCCTGCAAATCTTTGTGAGATCTTATTTGCCTAGTGAGCTGAGATGACAAAAGTTTTCTCTGTGTTGAACTCGGCCTCACCGATCTTTTCTTCTCGGCTAGACCGAACCAACTCGGTGCCACCGACTAAAAAGATTAGGTGTTACCGATTTCATCACTAAGAAAACACTTTGCCATTTGCATCCTACATATCTTTTCCAGCATCCACTCGATGATTCTTGTCCTCTACCAGCATCCGAAATTACATAATGCTTTGTAATGTGACTCTAGGACCAAACCTACTTGACTCATGCTCCAGAAGATCCCTTCTTGGAAATTGATGTCAAAGGGGGAGAGAGAGAACATCAAAGCTCAACCATATCTAAGGGAGACTTCTTAGCCATCCCAGATGCCTGGTAATTCAAAGAGGAGAGAAGCCACATGTCTTTAAGAGGGGAAAGACATGTTAGTAGATGTTTCTTTGAGTATGTTGTTATGTCTTTCTTTGCTCTGATTTTCTGTTACCCTACCTTCTCCCATTATCCAGTATCAGATTCAGGGGGAGTAAGATATCTAAGGGAAGAGAATCTTTGGAATTCATTGCACATCTTTATCTCTTGGGGACATGTCAATATCCAAATAGAGTACTAAGTACTTACTCACTACATGTCATCCCAGTCTTGGTACTCTTGTGGTTTCCTGTTCTTGCTCTGCTTAGTAGATGTTCCTGTATTATCTAACCCTGTTTTCTCAGGTTCATCTCTTCCAAAGTCAGCTCAAGACCACAAGGTAAGTATATGCATCACACCCATGTGCATGAGGATCTCTTGCTGATGTACATATTGTTTGCAAGAAGGACTCATGAACATGTAGGTACATTTTCTGCACTTTACATCATTTGCTCTGATGCATATAGCCAAGATACATGTAACTCGTTACTTGCTCTGTCATACTTATGCACTCACATGGTATTATATTCTATCCTCACATGATTGCATACATGTAGTGGGAGCCAATGCATGTTGCATGTTCTTCCAAAGCTTTACTTGTTACACTTCATATCTTTATCTAAAAGCTTTGATGTATGTTGTCATCAATTATCAAAAAGGGGGATATTGAAAGCACAAGTGCTCCCTGGGTGATTTTGGTAATTAATGTCAACATATCTCTTGTTGGACTAATACTTTCAACTAGTATATTTCAGATGAGTTCAATAGTGGAGTGGCAGGACAAGAGGATGTGGAACCCCTTCAAGATGCTAAGGTCACATATTGGCAAAGGCTAAAGACTCTACATTTTCATTTTTAGTGATCCAAGATCACATTGAGTCCATAGGAAAGCCAATACTATTAAAAGGGGATGAGGTGTTGCTTAATGACTTGCTTGCTCAAAATGCTTAGTGATATGCTCCAAAAGCCCTCAACCACTTTCTCATTTCCACATATGTCCTAAACCTAAAGTCAAACTCGGCCCCACCGATTTGATCTATCCGGCGCCACCGAGTTCACTTGACATAGCCACTGCCAGAAACCCTAATCAGATCGGTCTTACCGATGGGATCTCGGTCTCACCGAGATGGGCTTGCAAACTCTCTGTTGCCTACTGCAATTATTTCGGTCTCACCGAAATAAGTAGTCGGCCCCACCGAGTTTGCTTGGCCAACTCTCTGTTTGCTTATTACTAAAATCGGTCTCACCGAGTTTGTGTAATCGGTCAAACCGAGATGAGGTTTTACCTTAACCCTAGCACATCGGTCTCACCGAGTTGACCTTGTCGGTCCCACCAAAAATCCTAACGTTCACATTTTGAACTAAATCGGTCTGACCGAGTTTCACTATTCGGTCCCACCGAGTTTGGTAAATTGTGTGTAACCGTTAGATTTTGTGTGGAGGCTATAAATACCCCTCCACCCCCTTCTCCATTTGTGAGAAAGCCATCATATCACGGGGTTTGGATGCACCGACGAAGTTTGCACCACATCTCGAGGTGAGAAAGGGCAATGAATGGTACCGAAGAGGCTAGCAAATTGCGGAAACGTGAGAGTGTGTATAATCCATGGACTCACAATAGTCTTAAAGAACTCACATAGTTATTGCAAAAGTTTATTTGCCCTTGAAGCAAAGTACTACTACGCATGCTCCTAGGGGGGAGGTTGGTAGGAGTTAACCATCGCGCGCCCCCGGCCTTCACGCAAAGGAAGACACTCAATAATAAATCGTGCTCCAACTTCTTAGCATAGCTAAAGACCATACATGCATGCTTCGGTAATCACAAACCTTAACACCAATATTCTTACTAAACCACAATCATTCACTAGTACCTCCCACATATTACCATCATTATATCACAAAACTATTGCAAGGAATCAAACATATCATATTCAGTGATCTACATGAAAGTTTTTATTATATCCCTCTTGCATACCTATCATATTAGGACCAAATTCATAACCCATGCAAATTGCCATTACTATTTATCAAACTCTCAAAATGATATAAGTGAAGCATGAGAGTGCAACTGTTTCTTTAAAATATAACCACCGCCGTGTGATACGTCTCCATCGTATCTACTTTTCCTAACGCTTTTACTCTTGTTTTGGACTCTAATTTGCATGATTTCAATGAAACTAACCTGGACTGATGCTGTTTTCAGCAGAACTACCATGGTGTTGTTTTTATGCAGAAATAAAAGTTCTCGAAATGGAATGAAACTTTTTGGAGAATTTTTATACAATAAAAGAAAAATACTGGAGCCAAGAACCACCGGAGGGGGGTCCCTGGGGGAGCACAACCCACCAGGGCGCCCCCACCCTCCTGGTGCGCCCAGGTGGGTTGTGCCCACCTGGTGGCCCAGCTGACCCTATCTCCGATGCTATAAAATCCTATTTTCGGAGAAAAAAATGAGGGAGAAAGAATTATCGCGTTTCACGAGACGGAGCCACCGCCACCTCCTGTTCTTCATCGGGAGGCCAGATCTGGAGCTCGTTTGGGGCTCCGAAGAGGGGAATCTTCGATCTTCGTCATCACCAACCCTTCTCCATCGCCAATTTCATGATGCTCCCCACCGGGAGTGAGTAATTCCTTTGTAGGCTCGCTGATCGGTGAGGAGTTGGATGAGATTCATCATGTAATCGAGTTAGTTTTGTTAGGGCTTGATCCCTAGTATCCATTATGTTCTGAGATTGATGTTGCTATGACTTTGCCATGCTTAATGCTTGTCACTTTGGGCCCGGGTGCCATGATTTCAGATCTGAACCGTTTATGTTATCACCATTATATCTATGTTCTAGATCCGATCTTGCAAGTTATAGTCACCTATTACGTGTTATGATCCGTAAACCCCAGAGTGACAATAGTCGGGATACTTTCCGGTGATGATCGTAGTTTGAGGAGTTCATGTATTCACTATGTGCTAATGCTTTGTTCCAGTTCTCTATTAAAAGGAGGCCTTAATATCCCTTAGTTTCCTTATGGACCCCGCTGCCACGGGAGGTGTCGTGGGAAACCACGGCCACCTATGGGGCCATAAGCCCCTTTTGGTTCGGCGGGGGGATGGGCACGTTGCACAAAGAGCGGAGAAGCGTCACGCAGCACGGCATAGATCACACAGGCAGTCTTTACCCAGGTTCGGGCCGCCGTGAGGCGTAAAACCCTACTCCTACTTTTGTGGATTGATGGTGGATAATGGTGGTGAACATAGCACACTCGCTCGGCAAGGTCGCTCTGGGGGCGAGAGTGGCTACGCGCGTATGGATATGCGAGGGTCCAACCCTTTCTACCATTGCCATGGGCCTCCTTTTATAGATTAAGGGGTCACCACAGTGGCAAATCAGTCTTTGCGTAATGATTAGATAGCTAACAGTGCTATCATATCTAACTCTGCACGCTGACAGGGCGCATTAAATGCGCCGCTCAGTGTCACATCACAGCTCGCCCGGCAGGCCCTGCCGGGCTGTTTTGCCAGCTTTGCGCCTGCTCGCTTGACACGTCTCAGGACGGGTGTCATATGGGGGTGTTTGCTGTAGGAAGTGGCTGTCATGTGGCAGAAAGCAGCCACTTAGTCACCTTGGAGCTCGACACCACTTTGATTACTGACTTGCGTCACTTGTGAGGTGGAGCGGTGGAGTGGCTTGCCTCCACCAGCCCCAGCAGGCCTACCGGGACGATCTGGGAGCTTGCTTCCGGGGCAAAACCCAACCCTGCCAGGCTCGCCTGCCCGGCAAGGTAGGTCCTTCCTTTAGCGATGCCTTGCTCCTCTGGCTCACCTTGGCCTTCTTGACTTGCACTTGGATCCTTCAAAGGAATTGATCCTCTTTGTTTGGTCTGGTCTTGGTCTTGTAATCTTGTCACAGTCCGTGCAATGGACCCAGGGTCTGTTGCACCGACAGGAGCCCCCGGGCCTGGCACGGACGCGCCGCTGGGCGTCGTCGGGGTAGGCCCTAACCAGTGCACAGGCAGAAATGTAAGGGCGGCTCCGCCCTTTGAGATCTTCTTTGCTTCTTCATTAACCTGAGCTTGGGTCTGTTTCTGGTTTTCCCGCGCGTCGTGCGAAATGTTTAGGGGAGAAAATGAACCACGATCTATGGGCGGCCCACGCCCCACGATCACGGGGTAGGAAACTGCCATCCCACTTGCCTCCTGCCCCGGAGCGCCTCCGCCACGTGTACCGCATGCATTGCGCAGGGTAGGTGGTGGACGCAGAGGGCGCGGGAACGGGCGCCATGGCAGAAAGCCAGGCGTCGCCGAGTGGTGTAGAGGGGCGGCTCTGATTCCCCGAGCCGTTGGAGGCGCAGGGGAACCGCATTGGAGGAGCAAGGCGGTCGCCTGCTGAATGAGAGGCCAGCCCCCTGCCTCGTTCTCCTATAAAAGGGGGTAGGAGTAGTGTGTCTGCTCACACACCTTCCTTCTCCCTTTCCTCAAAGCTTCCCTTGCTTGCCATGGTGAGGGGGCGAGGGCATGGTGGTACTCCGATGGTGGCGATGAGAACTTCTGCTTGACAGCGTCTCCCCCCTCCTCTCGATGATGTGGGGGCGGAACCCGCTGTGAGAGGAGGCGGAAGGGGGTGTGGCCAAGGTCGTCATGGTGTGCGCGGCCGAGGAGGCCGGGGCGGCGCCTCAATTGCGCCCGCACCGGACGCTCCTCCCCCGATGGAAGGCCACATCGGAGATCAACCCTTGGAGTTCGTCATCAGGCTGTATAAGCCTCCGCGCGGCCGCCTCCGCCTCCCTACTTCATTTGCAAGGGTGATGGAGCTCGAACAGCCGCGTGCGCTGAGGTTGCACATGAGGGGCTGTGGGAATGGCGGCATGCGGGTGGCTGTTGACTTCCCTGCTCCTCATGTTATGTACCTCCGCCGCGACTGGAAGACCTTTGCTCAGCCCATAGCTTGTCGGAGGGGCACGTTCTCTAGTTTAAATTAATGGAGAGCAGCTTGCTTTCCATCAAGGTCTTTGGGCGCTCGGGAGCTCACTTAGGGTGCTGCACGGAGAGCTCGACCGACGACGAAAGCTCCTCCTCGAGCGAAAGCGAGGAGGAGGACACTGACGGTGATGACGACGGCAGCGACCGGGAGGGCAACGACTCCGACTCCGGCTGAACGTCGCCCGCACCATCTTCATCAGGCGGCAGCACCATCATCTACACCTGTGTTTTCTCCCCGGCAAGGTGGTTTGCCGGGAAGTTGGATGCAGAGGTGGTGATGGTGCCCCCTGGCTCCTCCAGCAGTCCTCCAGCTGGACCTCGGCAGGCTTCCTCTCGGGCTGCAGCTCCGTTAGCCCTGCTGTGTCGTGCTGGCCTTGGTGGTGGCGGTCGACGGGTCGCCTCCGCCATGCTCTCCGTCGACGTCTTCGTCCACGCCCTCCCGCCCCCGGCAGGCATCCTCTTCTGGAGCTCGACAGGGTCAGGCTGGGCTTCTACCCCGGCACTCCTTTTGCCCTCTTCGCCTTCTACTGCTATGCCTAGGAGGAGAGGGACAAGAAAAGGCATTACGGGGCACTTATCTTTTTTTAATCTTAAACCTGTAGGCACTTGCCAAATTTGAGTTCAAATAATGTAATCTCTTGTATCCATGTTTATGTTCTGTGAGATTTGTACCTGTTCATCAGCATATTAATGAAAAAGATAAGCTTTGCTGGGCACTTGTGCATGTATGATATCCATGCAGAGGCGAAACGCCTCCATACTTTCACGTAAACAAGTAGATCCCAGTAAGCTACCTTGCCGGCACCCCATAGGACTGCTGTCGTGAGGCTGAGCCTGCCGGGCGCAGAACCCATTGGGAGAGACCAGCCCTCCTCCAACCCCTTTCAGCCAAAGGCCACTACGACCATCCTGACTGAAGCAGCATTCGTGTCAGTAGATGGGAGCACCTTTGTTTCCGAGGCAGCGAGGTTTTCATATGCACAAGTCCTACTCACGGAACATGTATGGATAAGAGATGGAACTTATCTGTTTGGCTTGCTGGAGACCGCAGTGCTGGCTTGTCTTCGCATCCTCTTCCTAGGACTAAGTCCATGGCAGGAGCCTGCAGTTTATGCAAATGAAGATGATGCCAGATGCAATCTATCTACATGATCATGCAACCTATCTACATGAATCATGCAATGCTTATGAAATGCTTATGCATGCATGCAACTTGTCGGGGGGCCCCAGCGCTTCATTTATTTCTCTATTGCTCAGGGTCTGCGCCTGGCTTTGTACAAGGGGTTACATGCAGCTGAGGCAAGGCCTGTGCAAAAAGGTGGCTGCCGGGCAGGGCCCGACAGCCGCGCCTTACAGGTAGAACTTGCGGAGATGCTCAATATTCCATGAGTTTTGCAATTGAATGCCATCTCGGGTCTCCAGACGGACTGCGCCAGGTCTGGTGACTCATACTACCCGGTAAGGGCCTTCCCACTTTGGCGACAGCTTGTTTGTACCCTTGGCAGACTAAACGCGCCTAAGGACAAGGTCGCCTTCCTCAAAACACCGGGCATGAACCCTGGGGCTATGATAGCGACGCAGGGCTTGCTGATAGCGTGCAGCACGCGTAGCAGCCCGGTGACGATTCTCCTCGAGAAGCACGGCGTCGTCACGCATGTGCTGTTCCTACGCTACTTCTTCGTAGGCAAGCACTCGAGGTGACCCGTAAATGAGTTCCGTGGGGATAATTGCTTCTGCCCCATAGACTAGGGAGAAGGGAGTCTGCCCGGTAGCTCAGTTTGGTGTCGTTCTGAGGGACCAAAGAACCACCGGCAGCTCATTGATCCATTGCCTGCCGTGCTTCCGCAGCTTATCAAATGTTCTTGTCTTGAGTCCCCGCAGCACTTCAGCGTTCGCCCTCTCGGCTTGTCCATTGCTTCTGGGATATGCGACAGAGGCAAATGAGATCTTGCTTTCGAGGGCATGAACATATTGCATGAACACGCGACTCGTGAACTAGGTGCCATTGTGAGTGATGATCCGGGCAGGGACCCCGAAGCGGCACACCAATCCTTTCAAGAACTTGATAGCTGACTAAGCAGTCACCTTTCTCACGGCATCTACTTCCAGCCACTTTGTAAACTTGTCGATTGCAATGAACAAGAATTCAAAGCCCCCGGCAGCTCGGGGGAAAGGGCCGAGGATATTGAGCCCCCAGACCGAAAACGACCATGACAAAGGGATTGTCTGGAGTGCTTGGGCAGGTAGATGGATATTTTTGGAATGGAACTGACAGGCTTCACACTTGGTGATGAGCTCAACCGCATCTTGGAGGGTTGTTGGCCAATAGAATCCTTGCCGGAATGCTTTCCCAACCAAAGCCCTTGATCCAATGTGGGAGCCGCACATGCCTTTGTGTATCTCTGCCAGCAGTTCCTTTCCTCCTTCCCGACAAATGCACTTCAATTTCACACCATTGGGACTTCTTCTGTATAGTGTGTCATCGATGAACTGATACATACTGGCCCTCCGGGCTACTCTTTCAGCTTCTTCTTGCTCTTCGGGAAGTTCTCCGATTTGGAGGAAATGGACTATGTGCCTTGCCCAAGTTGGAGCCTGAGGCTCGGCAACGAGGACTAGCGGCACCTCCTCATTCGTGGGGGTGCATCCCTTGTCTGCGGGGACCAGTGGCCCGGCAGGAGGGCGCAGCCCAGCAATCGAAGGGGAGTTGTTCCCGGCAGGGTCCCTGCCAGGAGCCTCGAAAGGCTCTACCGGGAGAGGCTTACCGGAGTCCAATTTCCTCCTCTTTCGGGCCATTGTTGTCGGGGATACGGAGGGCTGAGTAAGATGGAGAACAAAAGTTCCTGGTTCCACAGGAAGCTTCTGCGCAGCGCACTTCGACAGGTGATCAGCAATGCTGTTTTCTGCACGGGGTACGTGCTCTGTTTGCAACCCGTCAAAACGCTCCTCCAATCTTCTCACTTCCTCGACGTATGCCTCCATCAATGGGCTTTGGTAATCCTTGTTGACTTGTCTCACCACTAGCTGTGAATCTCCTCGAATGATCAGCTTCTTGATTCCCAACTCTGTAGCAATCCTGAGCCCGGCAAGAAGCCCTTCATATTCTGCTGTATAGTTGGTCGCCTCCTCCCTGGGAAAGTGCATCTGGATGACGTACCTCAGGTGCTCTCCAGTGGGAGCCACGAGAAGCATGACAGCCCCTGCACCTTGTAGGGAGAAGGCACCATCGAAATACATGATCCATTCTTGGGGCGCTTCCTTGCCGGGGATAACTGTTTCCTGTGCTTCTTCATCAGGGGTTGGCGTCCATTCTGCAATAAACTCAGCCAACGCCCTGCTCTGGATTGTTGATGTGCTTTCAAACTTTAGGCCAAAGCTGGATAACTCCAATGCCCACTCCACTATCCTGCCAGTGGCCTCTGGGTTTCGAAGTATCCTTTGCAACGGGAAGCGGGTGACAACCGTGATCTCATGGGCTTGGAAGTAGTGGCGCAGTTTCCTTGAGGCCATGACAAGGCCAAAGTTCAATTTTTGCATGCCAGAATACCTGGATCTAGCCCCCTGCAACAGTGAGCTGACAAAGTATACTGGGCGCTGCACCACCTTCTTCCGTGCCGTGTCCTTGGGGTTGCTTCCGCTGCCATGCTCTTCTTTGTCCTGATCCGTATCTGGCCATGCCGGGCCGCTCTCTTCCTCTTCCCCGGGTGGGACACTTGCTGAGGTGGCTGCTTCTTCTACTTCCCGCTGCGCTACTAGGGCCGCACTAACCACTTGATTAGTTGCTGCCAGATATAGCAGCAACGGCTCCTGTGGTTTGGGTGCGACCAAAGTAGGCACAAAAGACAAGTAGGCCTTCAAATCCTGTAGTGCTGCATCTGCTTTCGGGGTCCACTTCATGGGTCCTGCCCTCTTCAAAATCTTGAAGAACGGCAAGGCGCGCTCGGCAGACTTGGAGATGAATCTGCTAAGCGCGGCAACGCATCCTGTCAAATGCCTCACATCCTTAATTGTCTTGGGTGCCTGTATCTGCTCAATAGCCTTGATCTTATCGGGGTTGGCCTCTATCCTGCGGTGGGACACAAAGAAACCAAGTAGCTTGCTGGAGGGAATGCTAAACACGCACTTCTTCGGGTTTAGTTTCAAGTTGATCTTGCGCAGATTAGCAAACGTCTCTTCTAAATCCTGGATGAGGGTTGATCTGTCCTTGGTCTTGACCACAATATCATCCATATAGGCTTCAATGTTCCTATGCAACTGTGGTTCAAAGCCAATCTGGACTGCTCTTGCAAAAGTGGACCCGACACTCTTCAACCCGAAAGGCATGCGCACAAAGCAGTACGTGCCGCATGGAGTGATGAATGAGGTATTTTCCTCGTCTTCCTTGGACATAAAAATCTGATGGTATCCAAAGTATGCATCCAGAAAAGAGAGCAGCTCACATCCTGAAGTAGAATCCACGACCTGGTCGATGCACGGCAAGGGAAATGGGTCCTTTGGGCATGCCTTGTTTAGATCCGTGAAATCTATGCAAAGCCTCCATTTTCCATTAGTCTTGCGCACAACCACTGGGTTTGCTAACCATGTTGGATGCAGTACTCCTCTGACCAAATCATCTGCTTCAAGTTTCTTGATTTCCTCGGCAATAAACTGCTGCCGCTCCAAGGCCTGCTTCCGAACCTTCTGCTTGACGGGCCGGGCATGTGGGCAGACAACAAGGTGGTGCTCGATTACCTCCCTGGGAACACCGGAGATATCAGATGGTTGCCAGGCAAACACATCGATATTCGCCCACAGGAAGGCAATGAGCGCGCTTTCCTATTTGTCATCAAGGGTGGCGCTGATAGTGAAAGTACCATAAGCGCCAGCCAGCCCTGTCGTGACCTTTTTCACTTGGGGTGGAGCAGCCTTGGATCTCTTGCTGTTGGAACTCTCTGGCATGTCATCAACGGGCGCGGCACATTCCACAGAGGTATGCTTCCCGGATTCCTTGCCAGTGCCTCTGCTATGCTTTTCCTTGGTGGGAACTGTGGTTTCCACGACCTCTGCCGCGACCGCGTCCTGGTACATCTTATCCATGCAAATAATTGTGTCTTTCTTGTCCGACGGAACGGAAATGACGCCCATCGGCCCTGGCATCTTCAAGGTGTTGTAGGCATAGTGGGATGCTGCCATGAATTTGGCCAGGGCCGGGCGCCCAAGGATCCCGTTGTACGGCAGGGGGAGGTCAACCACATTAAACACAACTTTCTCAGTCATGTAGTTCAACTCTCCTCCAAATGTCACTGGCAACGTAACTTTTCCCTTAGGACGGCTCCTGCCGGGATTGACTCCTTGAAACGTGCTTGTGGCCTTAAGTTCTTCCTCTGCTATCTGGAGTTTGCTGATAACCTTTGGGGAAATCAGATTCAACCCGGCCCCACCGTCAACCAGCATCTTTGTGACCTTGAGGTTGCGAATTGTTGGTGAGACCAACAACGGCAAGCACCCTACCGCAGCAATGCGGTCGGGGTGGTCATCTTCATCAAAGATGATGGGCGTGTGTGACCACTTGAGCGGCTTCCGAGAATCTGCCGCTGGCTCCATGGCATTGACTTCACGCGCCCACTGTTTAAGTTTGCGGTGAGAGGAGTGCAAAGATGCACCCCCGTCAATGCACAGGGCGTTAGTGGCCTTCTGGAATTCCTGCTCGCTGGTTTCCTCTTCATTCCCTCCATCACTCTCATTATCGCAATCCTCCTTCTCTCGGCCCTTGGCGGGTTTCCCTTGGTTCCGAGGAGCCTTGCCGGGGCGATTTGCTTCACCACCCCGGCCCTTCCCGCCAGCGCCGTTCTGACCTTTTTCCTTATCGCGCTTCTCATACTCAGCCTTCTGTCTCTTGATGAGTTGCTCAACCTGATGACACTCCTGGAGATCATGGCCCTTGGTTCGATGGATCTTACAGTACGGCCTATCACTTTTCCCAGCTTTCTCGGTAGCCGCCGCCTCCCGGCAGTCAGTGCATGCGGTAGCCTCCTTGCCGGGGGCTTCAGCCTTGGCCTTCTTGCTGGTACTAGGCGTGCCTGACCCCTCAACAGTCATCACTGTCTTATCCTTGTGCTTCTTATTGTGCTTCTTGTTCTTCTTCTTCTTACTGATGGTTTTGTCGTCATCTTTTGAGTCGATGTCGATGCAATCTTCCTCTCCAGGAAGTTTCCTCCCCTCCTCCACCCGAGCACATTTGTCCACCAAAGTGTAGAGCTCCTTCACAGTCTTGGGCAATCGAACGTTCATCTTGGAACGTATCCTGCGGTTGCGCATGTTGGATTGGAAGGCAGCTATCACAGGAGCTGGGTGGATATCTGGGATATTTCTGTGGACTCGACTGAATCTCTGCAAGTACTTCTGTAGAGTTTCTCCTTCTTTCTGCTGGAGAAGCTGCAAGTCGCTGGGCCTCCCTAGTTCTTGATGGCCGCCCGTGAAGGCACCAATGAACTCGTGGCACAGGTCAGCCCAGGTCGAAATGGAGTTCTCCGGCAGGTGCATCAGCCAAGACCTCACATTTGACTTAAGGGCCAAAGGGAAGTAGTTGGCGAACACCTTCTCATCTCTTCCCCCGGCAGCTTGAACAGCGATGGTGTAGATGCTCAAGAACTCTGCTGGGTTTAGTCTCCCATCATACTTCTCGGGTATCTCTGGCTTGAACGTGCGAGTGGACGGCCAACGAACTTGCCGCAGCTCACGGGTGAAGGCAGGGCACCCAACCTCGAAAGGCAGGCACCCGCTATCTCCGAGCGCGGGCTCGTCGACGTCGGGGCCACCACACCCATTGGACCGGCGGGGGTCGTCATGGCCCCGCTCGTCGATGACGCGCGCGCCTTCCCTTCGCCTGCCCTCCGGGGCACGCTCTCGGCCTTGACGCGCTCGAGGGTCTGACGAGGCCATCGAGACGTCATCGGGTACTTGGTTTTGCGGCTCCCGGGCGGCTTGCCGTGGTGGGGATTGCACCGTGAGGGTGGCCCCTCCCGCACGACCAGCCGAACAAGCCACCGTTGCTACCTGGGAAGGCCGTGGCGGTCCGGCCCGCTGTGATCCTTCCGCCTCGGCAAAACCAATCAGACTTTGGATGGTGGCTCGCCACTCATCCATCTGGTCTGCCGCCGATGGAAACCTTAACAGCAGTTGGGCTCGCGCCATGGCCTCGGAGGCAGTGCTTGGCATAGGTGATGACGATGTAGATCATAGTGTCGCTCGGCTCCTGACGTTGCCGATGACGACTGCGCTACGCCCTTGCTGCTGTGAACCAGCCGTTTGGACGGCATGGTGACGCGGCGGAGGCGCCTGAGGGCCAGCGGCTCTGTTGGGCACAGTAGCTGGGTCAGCCCGCCCTGGGGGTGGCGCGTGCCCTGCGGTCGCGCCCATAGCGGGGGCGGCCGGAGGGTTGCGATTCGCCCCAGAGCGAACATCATCACTGCGGCTGTACCCGTTGGCGAGGAGAAGGGGTTCAGGCGGAATGGTCCCTCCATCCGTACCTCATGGAGCATGGCCGTCGGGATGTTGCTGATGCTGTCCTTCCTCGGTACCTCCCGTTCCTGCTTCGGCCGTGGGGAAGGTGGTGACGGCGCCGCCTGCGCCGACCACGTCCCTCGCAGCATCCACACCCTCGCGAACCCCCATTTTCCCCGTGACGTCGGCGGTCACGGGCGGCGGAGCCTTCGAGGTGGATGGGTGATTTGCAGCTCCGGGCTTCCTCTTGGGCGCCATAGTCTATGACACCGTCGACAATGAAAATGTCGATGAAGATGACGCGCAGCGTACGCTCTCGGTTTCGCGCAAGTGATCCCCCTACCTGGCGCGCCAAAGATGTCGTGGGAAACCACAGCCACCTATGGGGCCATGAGCCCCTTTTGGTTCGGCGGGGGGATGGGCACGTTGCACAAAGAGCGGAGAAGCGTCGCGCAACACGGCAGAGATCACACAGGCAGTCTTTACCCAGGTTCGGGCCGCCGTGAGGCGTAAAACCCTACTCCTGCTTTTGTGGATTGATGGTGGATAATGGTGGTGAACATAGCACACTCGCCCGGCAAGGTCGCTCTGGGGGCGAGAGTGGCTACGCGCGTATGGATATGCGAGGGTCCAACCCTTTCTACCGTTGCCATGGGCCTCCTTTTATAGATTAAGGGGTCACCACAGTGGCAAATCAGTCTTTGCGTACTGATTAGATAGCTAAAAGTGCTATCATATCTAACTCTACAGACTGACAGGGCGCATTAAATGCGCCGCTCAGTGTCACATCACAGCTCCCCCGGCAAGCCCTGCCGGGCTGTTACAATTACTATCACTGCCGCCGTTACTGTTATAATTATTGCTGCTATCAAAACTATCATATTACTTTTCTACTGATCATATTGCTGTAGATAATTAATCTCCAGGTGTAGTTGAATTGACAACTCAGCTGCTAATACTTGCAAATATTCTTTGGCTCCCCTTGTGTCGAATCTATAAATTTGGGTTGAATACTCTACCCTCGAAAATTGTTGCGATCCCCTATACTTGTGGGTTATCAAGACCTTTTTCTGGCATCGTTGCCGGGGAGCATAGCTATATTTTTTGAGTCACTTGGGATAATTATCAATTTATCACTATGAAGAATCTGAAGGATACCAAGACTAAGATTTTTCCCTCTAAGACGAGGGGAGGTAAGGAACTGCCATCACACTCTGCACTTGATTCGCCTTCTATTTTGAGTAGACTTTCAACACTATTCACTTGATTCGCCTTCTATAAGCATCTCGGAGTTGGAATATACGCTTTGATGAGGTGATCAAAGCATATGGTTTTATACAGACTTATGGTGAAGCCTGTATTTACAAGAAAGTGAGTGGTAGCTCTGTAGCATTTCTGATATTATATGTGGATGACATATTGTTGATTCAAAATGTTATAGAATTTCTAGATAGCATAAAAGGATACTTGAATAAGAATTTTTCAATGAAAGACCTCGGTGAAGCTGCTTATATATTGGGCATCAAGATCTATAGGGATAGATCGAGACGCTTAATAGGACTTTCACAAAGCACATACCTTGACAAAGTTTTGAAGAAGTTCACAATGGATCAATCAAAGAAAGGGTTCTTACCTGTGTTACAAGGTGTGAAGTTGAGTAAGACTCAAAACCCGACCATGACAGAAGATAGAGAGAGAATGAAAGTCATTTCCTATGCCTCAGCCATAGGTTCTATAAAGTATGCCATATTGTGTACCAGACCTGTTGTGTACCTTGCCATGAGTTTGGCAAGGGGGTACAATAGTGATCCAGGAGTAGATCACTAGACAGCGGTCAAAATTATCCTTAGTTACCTAAGAAGGACTAAGGAGATATTTCTCGGTTATGGAGGTGATAAAGAGTTCGTCATAAAGGGTTACATCGATGCAAGCTTTGACACCGATTTGAATGACTCTGTGTCTTGATCTAGATACATATTGAAAATGGGAGCAATTAGCTAGAGTGGCTCCATGCAGAGCATTGTAGACATAGAAATTTGCAAAATACATACGGATCTGAATGTTGCAGACCCATTGACTAAACTTCTCTCACAAGCAAAACATGATCACACCTTGATACTCTTTGGGTATTAATCACATGGCGATGTGAACTAGATTATTGACTCTAGTAAACTCTTTGGGTGTTGGTCACATGGCAATGTGAACTATGGGTGTTAATCACATGGCGATGTGAGCTAGATTATTGACTCTAGTGCAAGTGGGAGACTGATATAAATATGCCCTAGAGGCAATAATAAAATGGTTATTATTATATTTCCTTAATCATGATAAAGGTTTATTATTCATGCTAGAATTGTATTGATCGGAAACTTAAATACATGTGTGAATACATACCGTGTCCCTAGTAAGCCTCTACTAGACTAGCTCGTTGATCAAAGATGGTTAAGGTTTCCTAACCATAGACATGTGTTGTCATTTGATAATGAGATCACATCATTAGGAGAATGATGTGATGGACAAGTCCCATCCGTTAGCTTAGCATATGATCGTTCAGTTTATTGCTATTGCTTACTTCATGTCAAATACATATTCCTTTGACTATGAGATCATGCAACTCCCGGATATCGAAGGAATACCTTGTGTGCTATCAAACGTCACAACATAACTGGGTGATCATAAAGATGCTCTACAGGTATCTCCGAAGGTGTTTGTTGAGTTGGCATAGATCGAGATTAGGATTTGTCACTCCGAGTATCGGAGAGGTATCTCTGGGGCCTCTCGGTAATACACTGAAAGTGCGTTATATCGACTAGAGGGGGGGTGAATAGGCGATTTTTATGAATTCGTCGCTGAGGAAATACTACTTGAGGAATTTCCTAAGCAACGAACTACAAGCAGCGGAATAAGTACTCAGGTACATGGATAACAAAGCAGTAGCATAGTCATCATGATGAAATGAAACAAAACAGAGCACGGGTAGCGTGTAAACAGGATAAGCAGGCTGAAGACAAAGTGACTGAAGAAATAGGAATGAGGAAATTGAGAAAGTCTTCAGTCAAAGTCTTCAAATAGTAACGATCAAGTACACAGCAAGTATGCGAGGAAATGAAAGGGTTGAGGAAATAGAACCAGTAGCTTGGTGAAGACAGTGATTTGGTAGACCAGTTCCAACTGCTGTGACAGTTGTACGTCTGGTTGGAGTGGCTAGGTATTTAAACCTTAGGACACATAGTCCCGGACACACAGTCCTCACCGTATTCTCCTTGAGCTAAGATCACACAGACCTCGCCCAATCACTCGTGGTAAGTCTTCACAGGTGACTTCCAAACCTTCACAGACTTGGTCACTCGGCGATCCACAATTCCTCTTGGATGCTCTAGACCATGACGCCTAACCGTCTGGAGGATGCACAGTCCTCAAAGGTAACAAGCGTTGGTTCCACACAGGAACAATTTCTTCAGTGATGCTCAATCACTTTGGGTGTTAGGTGTTGGGTTTGGGTTTTTCCTCACTTGATGATTTTCGCTCAAAGTTCTCGGAGGATGGGATGCTCTAAATGACAAGTGTCAGTTTCTCTCGGAGCAGCCAACCAGCTAGTGGTTGTAGGGGGCGGCTATTTATAGCCTAGGGAGCAGCCCGACATGATAAGACATAAATGCCCTTCAATGATATGACCGTTAGGTGGGTAGGATATTTTGGACAGCTGGCGCATAGCACAACAACGTTCGGAAATTTGAGCTCTCAAATTCCTCAGGGCTATCATGTTCCTCACTTGTAGGCAATCCGCACTGGCGAATTCCTAACTCCTCAGTCAGAACAAATTCCTCAGAGAACAGAAGAACTTCGTCTCTGTCACTGAAGAACTTGACTGAACTGTATGAGATTTCCAATGGCTTCACTCGAAAGGATTGGTAGGTGTAGGATTTGAGTTGAGCATCACTTGGAAACTTTTCCTTAGTTTTACCTCGACCCCCTTTAACAGTACGGTGTTTCCTATGACTCAAGAAAGGGAAAACAAAACTATGAAAACAAAAGTCTTCACGCTTCATAATCCTCGCATCAATATCAAGTCTTCAAGGTCACACCAATTTCCTCATTTTCAAAGTCTTCAAGAAAACCAAAGTCTTCAACTGAAGACATTCATTTTTAGGGGTCGACTTTCTTCGTAAATATCAAACTCCTCATAGACTTATAGAACCTGTGTACACTCACAAACACATTAGTCCCTTAACCTATAAGTCTTCAATACACGAAAATCACTAAGGGGCACTAGATGCACTTACAATCTCCCCCTTTTTGGTGATTGATGACAAATAGGTTAAGTTTTCAACGGGGATAAAACATATGGAGTGTAAATACTGATATTGAGGAATTTGATTGCAAGATATAGAGGAACTCCCCCTGAAGATGTGCATATTGAGGATTTTGCTTTGGATTGCAAATGCACATTGTAGAGTAATATCATGGAGATCTCCCCCTATATCTTGTAATTCATACACGCATTTAACATATGATATGAAGAATTTGAAATGCATGATGAAATATGGTGTCTGACGAAATTCAGCATGCGTGCATTATGGTACTTGAGGAAATAAGCATGCAGAAAGCAGTTCAAAAGTATCAGACCACCATAGGACTTAAGTTTACAACTCATCAGATCAAACACCTCAGAAGAGCAAGAGTTATAACTTAACAAAAAAATAGCCCATATATAAGACCCACTTGAAGACTAACTCAAATTTCTCCCCCTTTTTCATCGAATGACCAAAAGGGACGAAAAATGAGGACTAACGCCCCTGAAGAATATCATCATGATGTCGATGGAGGAGCGCCAGTGTTGTTGGGGTCGTCTGTTGAGGTAGGGCCTGCCGCAGTGTCGTTCAAATCTTCAGCTTCATCCGTCTCGCGCGATGAAGAATATGAACTGGCAACAAGCTGAGGAACTTTGACCTTCTTGAATTTCTTCGAAGGTGGCTGAGACCAGTCAAAGTCCTGTTGGAAGCCCATCTCCTTGAGATCTTCAGCACTATAAAGATTCGACAGAATAGCCCAAGTGCGGTCAAAGACTTCATGCAAGTAGTAGTGATTCTTCTTCAAAGTGTTTTGAGTGACTGTCATGTTCTGAAGAATTGCACCAAACTGACGCTTGACCCACTTGTGATTTCGGTCAACTTTCTGATGAAGACTGAGGAGAAGTTCACCATCAGTCATCACACGCGGAGCTGTTGCTTGAGGATTTTGCTTTGAAGCTTTGGCGGCAGAATCTTGTGTTGCAGAGTCATCATTGGTGGAATAGGATGCAGCTTTGCGAAACTGTCCATCCAATGGACAAGTGCCTTCATCTATAATAGCAGCCTTGCCCTTCTCATCAGCTGAGGAAATAGTCTGCTTGAGGACTTCAATAGGTGGCAAATAGCTGAGATGATTCTGAAAGTCAACCTGATAATGAATTAAATACCTTGATCTGATGAATTTCATGATCCAGGGAGCGTAAGGCTTCAACTCAAAAGGCGACAGAGCAGCATTGGCCAAAGTCCTCATGAAGAAATCATGGTAGTTAATGGGAATGCCATGTATCATGTTGAACAACAGATTCTTCATGATGCCAATAACCTCTTCTTCATCAGAGTTGTGGCCCTTGATTGGATTGAGGGTTTTGGTCAATATGCGATATATCGTCCTTGGCACATAGAGCAATTCCTTCACAAGGAAGGTGGTCCTTGGAGCTTGGCCAGCCTTCAAAGGCTTCATCAGCACTTGCATCAAATGATTTGAGAGTTCAGGTTCCTCATAGATGAGCCTAGCACCTTCAGTGGGAGGACTGACTGGGACGGCGTGAAGCAATTCAGAGGCCGGTGCTTTGTAATGTGTATTTTCGGTCATCCAGTCTAGCACCCATGAATTCACATCTTCAACATTTCTAGTGATATGCAGTGTGGCGTAGAATTGAAGAATGAGTTCTTCATTCCAGTCGCAGATGTCAGTGCAGAAGTTAAGCAGCCCAGCGTCATGAAGAACACTGAGGACTGGATGGAAGCAAGGAAGCGACTCCATATCCACATGAGGAATTTGCTCGTGGTCAAATACCTTGTTCTTACCAAACAGGAGGGGAGAGTAATAGTTCATTTGACTTGCTGTCCAGAAGCGCTTGCGTCGTAGTCTTGCAGAGTCATAGGGATTGTAATCCATGAAGACATGATGCTCAACAAAGAAATCATCAGCGTTGAATTTCTGCTTCTTGGTATGAGGATTTTGTGGCTTGGGCTGAAGATTAATAGTTGAAGTCTTCACAGCCGCTTGGCGCACAACCTCTGGAGCCACAGACTGAGGAATTTCCATAGTAATTTCATCAACAGTAGTCTTGGTCTCCATTTCTTCAGCATTAGTAACTGGAACTTCTTCTGGAATAGAATGAAGTGAAGATTGATGTCCTTCAGAGCCCCTATGAATTTCTTCAGTCTGCATAGGGGACTGAGGAATTTGTTGCAGAGGAGTGGTCAATGGAGAATTTGGATGATGTCTTTCCCAATAATCATCATTGAGAACTGGTGTAGTAGACCCAATGTCCACATCCTCATCTTCTTCATCAATTTCTTCAACGCCTGCCTCTTCAGCTGTGAACTGAGGCATGGGCGATGATACCAGTGGGGTTGAAGGGATATCATTCACTTCAATTTCTTCATCCAACTGCTCTGAAGTAGCAGCAGAAGGATTCGCTTCATCACTGTCATCTAGAATGATATATTCCTCACCAAAGGGAACAATTTCCTTTGATGGCATGCTTGAGATAGGAACAACATCAATGGGGTTGGTGTACGAGCTTTGCAAAGTCTTCACTTTCTTGGGAGCTGAAGACTCTGCAGTTTCTGATGCTTTCCTTTTCTTCACAGCTGCCTTTTCTGCAGCTTTGGTCTTCTTCGCTTCTTATGCAGATGGAAGGTGGATATCTTTCATCTGTGATGACTTTGCAGGAGGAGCAGATGAAAGTGGTGCAGTTTCTTCAAGCACAACTGATGCAGTTGCCCTGGCTTGATCAGATTCTTCAGGCACAGCTTCATATGCTTCAGCTGACCTGAGTTGTTCTTCAGGCGCAACATTGGAGGTTGCCCTGGCATTTTCTTTAGGAGCTGGAATTTCTTCAGCAGCCCTGGAACTTTTAGTTTCTTCAACAGACTGATTTTCATCAGCTGTGCTAGCATTCTCTTCAGTAGGCTGAGCAGATGCATCAGCCTGAGGAATTTGTTGTTGCGATGGAGCTGCAACATTCGGGTTGAACCCCTTGGCCATTCTGACAAATCTGACTTTGGCACCTAGCCAATCTGCACGATATGCGTCAAATTCATCGCTGAGAGCTTTGATCTCCTTTTGCAGATTCACAAGTTCGTCAGGAGTCATCTTCACAGCATTCTTCTTCAGAAAGCGCTCCTTCTTGTATTGAGCTTTCTTGACATGCCTGGCCTTCTCAAATTTCCATTTTTCTTCGGCTATGAAGGCCGTTAACATGTGGCTCTGGCCAGGAGTGAGGTTCAATTCAGGCAAAGGAGTATTTGGATCCTTGTGCCATAGATCGATGAAAGCAAGGATCCTTTTAGGATCCAGCATGAGTGGCACAGCACTGCCTTTGGCTCTAGCGGCCTTTTCTTGCCTGTCTTTGATGATCTCAGCAAGTTCTTCGTCATCAGCATCATTGTCATCAGACGGAACTTGGAAGGCAACATGCTTCTTGTGAGGACTTGGCCTTGGGCCTCGTCCAGCAGTGGCCTTTTTCTTCAGCAAGATTGGACCAGTTGAAGACTGTGGCGAAGCTGAGGAACTTGCAGATGCTCCTAAGGCAATAGAGATTCCTATAGTCCGTTGGCACGTGGCAAGATGCACAGGTGCTGAGGACTTTGCAGCTGAAGTTGAAGACTTTGTGGCAGCTGAGGGAATTGGAGCTGCCCTTGATGTGGTTGCCTGAGGAATTGGCAGTGTGGGCTTTGCAATTGGCCGTGAGGGGCAGCTGAGGGAATTGGAGCTACCCTTGGAGCTACCCTTGATGTGGTTGCCTGAGGAATTGGCAGTGTGGGCTTTGCAATTGGCCGTGAGGGGCAGCTGAGGGAATTGGAGCTACCCTTGATGTGGTTGCCTGAGGAATTGGCAGTGTGGCCTTTGCAATTGGCCGTGAGGGCATAGCAGTTGAGGAACTCAGCTTCACAGCAGATTTCTTCGGCAAAGCCTTCTTGGGCTTGCTAGCAGAGGCCTCAGCAGCAGCAGCAGCAGATTCTTCATTGAAATTCTTCACTGCTTCCTTTGCTACTTTAGCCAATTTGGCTTGGCGCTTAGCCCATTCTTTGGGAAATTCCTCACCGCGCCTGATACTTGAGGGATCAGCTTCTTGGCCTGGAGCCAATAGAGGTCTTGGACATGGAGGGTTAGCGGCAAATTTCTTCATGTACTTGGGAGTAACATAATGATATTCCCTCCATTCCTTAGCCCATCTTCTCTCAATTCTCTGTATGTGCACTTTGCACTGAGTCTTGGTCTCTTTGCCATGAGTTGCTTCATCAGGTGTGCAATATTCATCATATATGTCTTCAGGGATCTCAAAAGCAGTGTTTGTTTCAGGCCTCTTTCCTCCCTTCTGAGGTCTCTTACCATCAGCCATTTTCTTCACTTGAGGATTTTGAACAATTGATGTTTCTGAGGAAGTGTGCAACTTATCTTCGAGGAATGCTGCAAATGAGTTAAGTTGATGAGAACCTAGTGATTCAGCAGCAGACATTTTGTACCTGTGAACAGAGTATAGGTGCGAAGAATTTGGAGAGGTCATATGCGTTCTCAGAAATTTTTCAAAAGAAATCAAGTTTGATGAATTTGACTAGGGGAGTCTTGAGGAATTTCACTAAGCGTTCTTGACTTAGGTTCCAGAGTTGTATAGATTAGAAAATCCACACAATTGAGGAATCTTGAAGAAAAACATAGCTTAGAGAAACAAATCAAGATACAGAAGTATTCGGGAGTTTATGGAATGGGAAGTTGAAGAATAAACACCTTTTGAAGATTCTGTGAAATCATCAGAATCAAAGTAGGGCAGTAAAATCAGATTTTATTTACCCTGGACGAAGAACACGACGAACTAGAAGTAGAAGTGGAGAAGTTCGTCTGTTCAGATCTCCCACGCCCTAACTTGGCGGTGAGAGACAGCTACGACAGCGGCGGAGTGAAGATTTCTGCGGTCGGCGCGAGTACGACGGCGACGAGGTCAAGGCAGTGAAGCTCTTCCTCACCAGCGACGATGGAGAGTAGCGGCGGCGCTAGGTCAGAGAGCTCGAGCGAGTTGGTGGTCGAGCGGAGTAAATGAAGACAGAGGAAGGGAGGGGGGTATTTATAGCCACGATGAAAAAACTGCCCGTCCGAAATTTTTGGACGAACATGCCCCTGACCCTTACTCTTCTAACGACATGTGTCACCCATGTACAGAGAGATGGAGATCGTGGTAGATCGTGGGTGAGTAGTTTAATCCTATCGCGGGATGCGGAACGGTTTGAGCGGCAAAAGCCGAAAATTCAGATATGAAAATTTTAACGTTTTGTTCGCAAATTCTTCAGCTGTCAAGGACACAGTGAAGACTTTGAATGGGTTTCAAATAGAACGCACATGAAGAATTTGTGAACAGACTGGGTTGAGTTTAGCATAGAGGGGGAACGGGTCCGATCACATTCACTTAGAAGAAAATCAACTTGAAGAATTAGCAATAAGTGAATGCTGTTGAGGACATGAAAAACTCAATTATATATATATATAGTCAATGAAGAACATCAGTCGAATTTTTTTGAAGACTTTGCAAGTTGAAGAATTTGCAAAATGAAGAAAAACTCAATTTTGAAGATTTTCAACTTTTGTGGTGGCATGACCCACCGTATAAGAATGATGATTTCAGACGCCGCGTACAATTGTCGTAGGGCTCTGAGAATCAAATTCTTCGTTAATTTCTTCACACATAGAGGGTTAGTCTTCATTGATTGAAGAAAAACGTTCTTCGTGTGTTGCACATCTAAGTCATCAATTTTGCATAAGTGTTAGGATGTGTGTCCTTTTCAAAGAACATTCGAAGATTCTAAGATATTTAGCTCACACCACAACTTGCTAAATCTCTTCTCATCCAAGGGCTTGGTGAAGATATCCGCTAGCTATTCTTCAGTCTTCACGTGATCAATAGAGATGTCACCCTTCAACACATGATCTCGAAGAAAATGATGACGAATCTGGATGTGCTTTGTCTTTGAGTGCTGAACTGGGTTATGAGCAATCTTGATGGCACTCTCGTTGTCACAGTAGAGTGGCACATTCTTCACATTGATGCCATAGTCCTTGAGGGTTTGCTTCATCCACACCAATTGAGCACAGCAAGAACCAGCAGCAATGTACTCAGCTTCAGCAGTAGAGATTGATACGCAGTTCTGCTTCTTCGAGGACCAACATACTAAAGATCGTCCGAGGAAATGTCATGTGCCTGATGTTGACTTGCGATCCACATGATCACCAGCATAGTCAGAGTCAGAACATCCAATGAGATCAAAAGCCGAGCCCTTGGGATACCATAATCCAAGTGTTGGAGTGTGAGCTAGATATCGAAGAATATGTTTCACAGCCTTATGGTGTGATTCCTTCGGTGTAGCTTGAAAACGGGCACACATGCAAACACTAAGCATAATATCTGGCCTAGATGCACATAGATACAGTAAAGAGCCAATCATGGAGCGGTATACCTTTTGATCGAAGTCTATACCATTTTCACCGGTGCATAGATGGCCATTTGTGGGCATAGGGATTTTGACACCTTTGCAATCTTGCATACCGAATTTCCTCAGAACGTCCTTGAGGTATTTCTCTTGAGAAATGAAGATGCCATTGCATTGTTGACGAATTTGAAGGCCTAAGAAGAATTTCAATTCTCCCATCATGGACATTTGATATTCCTCACTCATCATATAAGCAAATTCGTCACTGTAACGTTGGTTAGTACAACCAAAAATAATATCATCAACATATATTTGGCACACAAATAATTCATCATCATATGTTTTGGTAAAAAGAGTTCGGTCGAGTGAACCGGGTTTGAAGCCTTTCTTCATGAGGAATTCCTTCAGAGTATCATACGACGCCCGAGGGGCCTGCTTGAGGCCATAGAGGGCCTTATTGACTCTGAAGACTTGATCAGGATGCTTAGGATCTTCAAAACATGGGGATTGAGCAACATATACTTCTTCCTCAAGCTTACCATTGAGGAATGCACTTTTCACATCCATTTGATATAAGATTATATTATGATGGTTAGCATAGGCAAGCAATATGCGAATAGCCTCAAGTCTAGCAACAGGTGCAAAAGTTTCATCGAAATCAATTCCTTCAACCTGTGTGTAGCCTTGAGCTACAAGACGAGCCTTGTTCCTCACCACTAGGCCATTTTCATCTTGTTTGTTGTGGTAGATCCATTTGGTGCCGATGATATTGTGCTTGCGTGGGTCTGGTCGCTTGACAAGCTCCCACACCTTGTTCAGCTCGAATTGATGTAATTCCTCTTGCATCGCTTGAATCCATTCAGGCTCCAGAAATGCCTCATCTACTTTGGTGGGCTCTGTGATAGAGACGAAAGCAAAATGCCCACAAAAGTTAGACAAATGTGAAGCTTTTGAGCGAGTGAGAGGACCTGGTGCATTGATGTCGTTGATGATTCTCTCAATCTGTACTTCATTTGCAACGCGAGGATGAGCAGGTTGACGACTTTGATTTGGCTCAGCATTTTCTTCAGAGCCATTCTCTTTAGATGCACCAGCATGATTTTCTTCATGATCTGGAATGACTTCTTCAGCAGATTCTTCAGTAGGTATGACATCCTCAGTAACCTTTAGCTTGATGGATTCCTCAGGAGACATTTCATCTAGCACAGGAGGTAGGTGCTCTCTTTGCGAGCCATTAGTTTCATTGAACCGCACATCTACAGTTTCAACAACCTTGTTGTGATAGGTGTTGAAGACTCTGTAGGTATGCGAGTCCTTTCCGTAACCAAGCATAAAACCTTCATGTGCTTTCAGTGCAAATTTAGAATTGTGATGGGGATCTCTAATCCAACATTTAGCACTGAAGACTTTGAAATAACTCACATTGGGTTTCTTGTCAGTGAGGAGTTCATATGAAGTTTTCTTGAAGAATTTGTGAAGATATACCCTGTTGATGATGTGTCATGCAGTATCAATTGCCTCAGGCCAGAAGCGACAAGGTGTCTTGTATTCATCAAGCATGGTGCGAGCCATCTCAACAAGAGTCCTGTTCTTGCGCTCCACAATGCCATTCTGCTGAGGAGTGTATGGGGCAGATAACTCATGAGTAATACCAAGTTCATCAAGATAGTCATCAAGACCAGTATTCTTGAACTCGGTCCCATTGTCACTCCGAATATGCTTGATCTTCACACCGAAATTTGTCGAAGCCCTTGAGGAAAATCGTCTCAAGACTTCCTGCACTTCAGTTTTGTAAGTAATGACATGCACCCATGTGTAACGAGAATAATCATCAACAATAACAAAGCCATATAGAGATGCTGCATTTGTTAGTGTGGCATAATGAGTAGGGCCAAAGAGATCCATATGAAGCAATTCAAAAGGACGAGAGGTAGTCATGATAGTCTTCGAGGGGTGCTTGGCTCTGGTCATCTTTCCAGCCTCACAAGCCCCACAAAGATGATCTTTGAGGAATTTGACACCCTCAATGCCAATGACGTGCTTTTTCTTCACGAGCGTGTGTAAGTTCCTTATGCCAGCATGACCCAGTCGTCGATGCCATAGCCAGCCTTCTGAAGCTTTTGCAAGTAGACAAGTGGCAGGCTGTGGTCCTGCAGAGAAATCAACAATATATAAGTCTCCTCTCCTAAAGCCTTCAAAGACTTTGGAATTGTCAGATTCCATGAGCACTAAGCAGCGATATTTGCCAAAGACAACAACCATATCAAGATCACAAAGCATTGAGATAGACATGAGGTTGAATCCGAGGGACTCGACAAGCATGACTTTGTCCATGTGTCGATCCTTTGAGATTGCAACCCTACCTAGACCCAATACCTTGCTTTTGCCTTTGTCTGCGTAGGTGATATGCTTCAAATGTGATGGAGATAAAGGAGTGTTCATCAGTAAGCTCTTGTCACCGGTCATGTGATTAGTACATCCACTGTCGAGGACCCACTCAATAGCTTTGGGTACATCATCCTGCAGATGAATTAGTGCATCTTACGAACACATATCTTCAGAGTGAAGAATATGACATCAATTTCATCAGACAGAAATTCATCAATTAATGCAACATATGTATATATAGCAGTATGAGGACGTGAGAAATGAATGAATCATTTCTTCATGATTAGCTTGCGTCCTTTCAAGCATTTCAGGTCTCCAGAAAATTCTTCAGACGATTTAGTTCGTCTGGAGACCTGACCCTGCATAAGAGGTTAGTTCTTTTTCTTCACCACCCACATCTGGAGGGGTGGCAAAGAGTTCATCATTCTGCAAGCTCCATAAGAGAAAGGTGGCATTGAAGCCAAAGTGCTTCGTTTCACAGGGGAGGGATTAGTATAGGCATATGAGTAAGTAGAGAAATTCTTCGAGGACTTATGAACATAATGATTTGAAGAATAATGCACATAATCAGAACTCTTAGATTTTCCCTGTGAAACAGAAGCATTAGCATGATGATGATCATATGAGGACTTGGATCCACGTGAGGAATTTGATCCATAAGAGGACTTGGATCCACGTGAGGAATTTGATCCATAAGAGGACTTGGATCCATATGAAGACTTCAGTCCATATGAAGAATTTGATCTGGGGTTCCTATTCTTCACAGGTGGTGTCATGAGGACATTCACCTGAAGACTTTCAAGGCACCTTTTGGGAACCCAGATTTTCTTCATAGGGGGACCATTCCTGCAGTTAGTTCCAACATATCTAGCAAATACTTCACCATTCTGATTTTTGAACAGTTTATAGTTGGAGTCAAATGACTCATCAGATGAATATGAGGATTCACAAGTAAAGCCAGATAGAGTGGATGGATCTACGGGAGGTCCCTTCGCAGCAACCCATGAGGTTTTGGGATACTACTCAGGTTTCCAGTAGGTTCCATCAGCATTGAGTTTCCTCTCAAAGGCAATACCCTCTTTCCTAGGGTTCCTGTTCAAGATCTGCTTTTTGAGCACATCACAAAGAGTCTGATGCCCTTTGAGGCTTTTGTACATGCCTGTCACATACAATTCCTTCAACCCTGCATTTTCGTCAGTGATACTAGTGGTATCCTCAGATGAGGAATTTGTGACCACAGAGATAGTTGAAGAATTTGCAACAATAGAAGCATTTGAACTTTCATGTGAAGAATTAGCTGTTTCACGTTCAATGCATTTCAAACATGGTGGAATAAATTCTTCCTAAGCGGAACTGATCTGTTGAGCAAGTAATGAATCATTTTCCTTTTGAAGATCTTCATGACTCACCCTTAGCTTCTCAAGATCTTGCTTTCTTTGAAGAAATTCATAAGAAAGCTTCTCATGATCGGCTAAGAGAGTTTCATGACGACTTTGAAGGTTGTCAAACTTAGACTGTAGTTGCTGAAGATTATCAGTTAGTGTTTGAGTTCGATCCATTTCCTCACCTAACAGGTCATCGCTTTTGTCTAGCATATTTTGAACTTTTTTCAAAGCCTTTTGTTGTTTAACCACAATATTAGCAAGTTTGGAATAGCTGGG
Source organism: Thinopyrum elongatum (assembly GCA_011799875.1). Lineage (NCBI taxonomy): Eukaryota > Viridiplantae > Streptophyta > Magnoliopsida > Poales > Poaceae > Thinopyrum > Thinopyrum elongatum. Next base: position 125,309,642 of record CM022297.1, read on the forward strand.
TTTGAGGTTATCATCAGATTCATCCTCACTTGATTCAGAGGAGGGATATTTGAATACCTTGGCACCTTTTGCCATGAAGCAATAGGTGGGAGCATAGTCATCGTTGCCGTCATAAGCAGTGTTGGGGAAGCCATTTTCCTCAGTGTTGAAGATGGACTTGCTGACGTAAGCAGTAGCGAGGGCTAGGCTCACCACACCAGAGTCTGACTCCTCAGATGCCTCCTCTTCCTCATGTTCCTCAGATTCAGCTTCAGAGTCCATTTCCTTGCCAATGAATGCCCGAGCCTTCTTGGAACTGCTCTTCTTGTGAGATGAAGACTTTGAAGATTTTGATGATGAGGACTTTGAAGATTTCTTCTTCTTCTTTGAGTCATCTGAACTATCATCCTTGTATTTCTTCTTCTTTGATTCCTTTGCCCACTGAGGACAATCAGTTATGTAGTGACCAGGTTTCTTGCATTTGTGGCAAGTCCTCTTCTTGTAATCACAGGATGAGGAATCTGATCTTGTGTCATCACCTTTTGAAGATTTTACAAAGCGACCACGCCTTGAGAACTTCTGGAATTTCTTCACGAGCATTGCTAGCTCCTGGCTTAGTTCTTCACGGTTACCAAGGCTGCTATCAGAATCTTCTCCTTCAGATGAGGAAACTGCCTTGGCCTTCAGTGCGCGTGATCTTCCATAGCTTGGCCCGTAGATATCTCTCTTTTCAGCTTGTTGGAATTCATGAGTGTTCAGCCTCTCAAGAATATCAGCAGGATCTAGTGACTTGTAGTCTCCATGTTCTTGAATCATCAGTGCCAGTGTATCGAATGAAGAATCAAGTGACCTCAGCAATTTCTTCACCACCTCATGGTCGGTGATGTCAGTGGCACCCAATGCTTGAAGCTCGTTTGAAATGTCAGTGAGGCGATCAAAGGTTTGCTGGACATTCTCATTGTCGAGTCTTTTGAAGCGGTTGAAGAGATTGTGAAGAACCTCAACTTGAGAATCACGTTGAGTTGGGATTCCTTCGTTGACCTTGGACAGCCTGTCCCAGATAAGCTTTGCAGACTCCAAAGCACTCACTCTACCGTACTGTCCTTTGCTCAGATGGCCACATATGATATTCTTCGCTTGAGAGTCGAGTTGCTTGAATCTCTTCACATCAGCAGCGTTCACGGAAGGAGTGACAGAGGGAACGCCATTTTCCACAACGTACCAGAGATAGTTGTCAATTGCCTCAAGATGCATGCGCATCTTATTCTTCTAGTAGGGGTAGTCCGTCCCATCAAAGGTAGGACACCCAGCTGAGAACTTGATCATGCCTGCAGTCAACATAACTAAAACTCCAGGTGGTTAAACCAAAATCACACAGAACAAGGGAGTACCTTGCTCTGATACCAATTGAAAGTGCGTTATATCGACTAGAGGGGGGGTGAATAGGTGATTTTTATGAATTCGTCGCTGAGGAAATACTACTTGAGGAATTTCCTAAGCAACGAACTACAAGCAGTGGAATAAGTACTCAGGTACATGGATAACAAAGTAGTAGCATAGTCATCATGATGAAATGAAACAAAACAGAGCACAGGTAGCGTGTAAATAGGATAAGTAGGCTGAAGACAAAGCGACTAAAGAAATAGGAATGAGGAAATTGAGAAAGTCTTCAGTCAAAGTCTTCAAACAGTAACGATCAAGTACACAGCAAGTATGCGAGGAAATGAAAGGGTTGAGGAAATAGAACCAGTAGCTTGGTGAAGACAGTGATTTGGTAGACCAGTTCCAACTGCTGTGACAGTTGTACGTCTGGTTGGAGTGGTTAGGTATTTAAACCTGAGGACACACAGTCCCGGACACATAGTCCTCACCGTATTCTCCTTGAGCTAAGATCACACAGACCTCGCCCAATCACTCGTGGTAAGTCTTCACAGGTGACTTCCAAACCTTCACAGACTTGGTCACTCGACGATCCATAATTCCTCTTGGATGCTCTAGACCATGACACCTAACCGTCTGGAGGATGCACAATCCTTAAAGGTAACAAGCGTTGGTTCCACACAGGAACAATTTCTTTAGTGATGCTCAATCACTTTGGGTTTTAGGTGTTGGGTTTGGGTTTTTCCTCACTTGATGATTTTCGCTCAAAGTCCTCGGAGGATGGGATGCTCTAAATGACAAGTGTCAGTTTCTCTCGGAGCAGCCAACCAGCTAGTGGTTGTAGGGGGCGGCTATTTATAGCCTAGGGAGCAGCCCGACATGATAAGACATAAATGCCCTTCAATGATATGACCGTTAGGTGGGTAGGATATTTTGGACAGCTGGCGCATAGCACAGCAACGGTCGGAAATTTGAGCTCTCAAATTCCTCAGGGCTATGATGTTACTCACTTGTAGGCAATCCGCACTGGCGAATTCCTAACTCCTCAGTCAGAACAAATTCCTCAGAGAATAGAAGAACTTTGTCTTTGTCACTGAAGAACTTGACTGAACTGTATGAGATTTCCAATGGCTTCACTCGAAAGGATTGGTAGGTGTAGGATTTGAGTTGAGCATCACTTGGAAACTTTTTCTTAGTTTTACCTCGACCCCCTTTAACAGTACGGTGTTTCCTATGACTCAAGAAAGGGAAAACAAAACTATGAAAACAAAAGTCTTCACGCTTCATAATCCTCGCATCAATATCAAGTCTTCAAGGTCACACCAATTTCCTCATTTTCAAAGTCTTCAAGAAAACCAAAGTCTTCAACTGAAGACATTCATTTTTAGGGGTCGACTTTCTTCGTAAATATCAAACTCCTCATAGACTTATAGAACCTGTGTACACTCACAAACACATTAGTCCCTTAACCAATAAGTCTTCAATACACGAAAATCACTAAGGGGCACTAGATGCACTTACATACACATCATAAGAAGCCTTGCAAGCAAAGTGACTAATGAGTTAGTTGCAAGATGATGTATTACAGAACGAGTAAAGAGACTTGCCGGTAATGAGATTGAACTAGGTATGAAGATACCGATGATCGAATCTTGGGCAAGTAACATACCGATGGACAAAGGGAATTACGTATGTTGTCATAAGGTTCGACTGATAAAGATCTTTTGTAGAATATGTAGGAGCCAATATGGGCATCCAGGTTCCGCTATTAGTTATTGACTAGAGAGGTGTCTCGGTCATGTCTACATAGTTCTCGAACCCGTAGGGTCCGCACGCTTAACGTTCGTTGACGATATAGTGTTATATGAGTTATATGATTTGGTGACCGAATGCTGTTTGGAGTCCCGGATGAGATCACGGAAATGACGAGGAGTCTCGAAATGGTCGAGAGGTAAAGATTGATATATAGGATGATGGTATTCGGACACTGGAAGAGTTTTGGGATGCACCGGGTAGTCATCGGGTCACCGGAAGGGGTTCGGGACACCCCCGGTAGGTGTATGGGCCTGATGGGCCAAGGGGGGGGGGGACAGACCAGCCCACAAGGGGCTGGTGTGCCCCTCTCCCTGGCCGGCCAGCCCTAGGGAAGGAAAAGGGGGAGGGCTAGCCCCTCCTGCCTTCCCCTTCTCATGGGAGAAAGGAAAGGGGGGGCCTCCCTCCCCTGCCTTTTCACCGCACATATAGATGGCAGGGGGGCGCGGCTTGGGGCAGGACCCCAAGTGGGATTCGGCCCAACTTGGGGTGCCTCCAGGATGCCCCCTCCCTCCCCCCACCTATATATATGTGGGAGGGGGGCGCCTAGCACAACCATGACAATTGCTTAGCCGTGTGCGGCGCCCCCTTCCACCGTTTACACCCTCGGTCATATTTTCGTAGTGCTTAGGCGAAGCCCTTGAGAGATAACTTCACGATCACCGTCACCGCGCCGTCGTGCTACCGAAACTCATCCACTACCTCGCCGTCTTGCTGGATCAAGAAGGCAGAGGACGTCATCGAGCTGAACGTGTGCTAAACGCGGAGGTGCCGTACGTTCGGTACTTGATCGGTTGGAGCGCGAAGAAGTTCGACTACATCAACCACATTACTAAAAGCTTCCGCTTACGGTCTATGAGGGTACGTAGACACACTCTCCCCTCTCGTTGCTATGCATCTCCATGGATAGATCTTGCGTGCGCGTAGATTTTTTTCCATGCAACGTTTCCCAAAAGTGGTATCCGAGCCAGGTCTATGTGTAGATGATATGCACGAGTAGAACACAAAGAGTTGTGGGCGGTGATAGTCATACTGCTTACCACCAATGTATTATTTTGATTCGGCGGTATTGTGGGATGAAGCGGCCCGGACCAACCTTACATGTCCACGCACATGAGACCGGTTCCACCAACAGACATGCAACTAGTTTTGCATAAAGGTGGCTGGCGGGTGTCTGTTTCTCCTACTTTAGTTGAATCAAATTTGACTACAGCCGGTCCTTGAAGAAGGTTAAAACAACAAACTTGATGAATCACCATTGTGGTTTTTGCCGTAGGTAAGAACAGTTCTTGCTAGAAGCCCGTAGCAGCCACGTAAAACTTGCAACAACAAAGTAGAGGACGTCTAACTTGTTTTTGCACGGCATGTTGTGATGTGATACGGTCAAGATATGATGTGATATATGTTGATGTATGAGATGATCATGTTTTGTAATATCGACAACCGGCAGGAGCCTTAGGGTTGTCTCTTTATTGTATGAAGTGCAAGCGCCATGTAATTGCTTTACTTTATCACTATGCGTTAGCGATAGTTGTAGAAGCAATAGTTGGCGAGACGACCCCGACGCAACGATGTAGATCAAGATGTCAAGCCGGTGACGATGGAGATCATGACGATGCTTTGGAGATGGAGATCAAAAGCACAAGATGATGATGGCCATATCATGTCACATATTTTGATTGCATGTGATGTTTATCCTTTATGCATCTTATTTTGCTTAGAATGATGGTAACATTATAAAATGACCCCTTCACTAAATTTTAAGATAAAAGTGTTCTCCCCGAGTATGCACCATTGCCAAAGTTCGTCGTTTCGAAGCACCTCGTCATGATCGGGTGTGATAGACTCTACGTTTACATACAACGGGTGTAAGACAGTTTTGCACATACAGAATACTTGGGTTAAACTTGACGAGACTAGCATGTACAGACATGGTCTCGGAACACTGGAGACCGAAAGGTCGAACATGAGTCATATAGTAGATACGATCAACATAGAGATGTTCACCATTGATGACTACCCCATCTCACGTGATGATCGGACATGGGTTAGTTGATTTGGATCATGTATCACTTAGATAACTTGAGGGATGTTTATTTAAGTGGGAGTTCATTAGTAATTTGATTAATTGAACTTAATTTATCATGAACTTAGTCTTAATAGTTTTTGCATATCTATGTTGTAGATCAATAGCTCGCGATATAGCTCCCCTATTTTTGATATGTTCCTAGAGAAAACTAAGTTGAAAGATGATGGTAGCAATAAAGCGTACTGGGTCCGTGATCTGAGGATTATCCTCATTGTTGCATAGAAGAATTATGTCCTTGATGCATCGCTAGGCGACAGACCTATTGCAGGAGCAGATGCAGACGTTATGAATGTTTGGCAATATCGATATGATGACTACTTAATAGTTTAGTGCGCCATGCTTTATGGCCTAGAACCGGGGCTTCAAAAACGTTTTGAACGCCACAGAGCATATGAGATGTTCCAAGAGCTAAAATTGGTATTTCAGACTCATGCCCGTGTCGAGAGGTATGAGACCTCTGACAAGTACTTTGCCTACAAGATGGAGGAGAATAGCTCAGCCAGTGAGCATGTGCTTAGAATGTCTGGGTACTACAATCGCTTGAATCAAGTGGGAGTTAATCTTCCAGATAAGATACTGATTAACAGAGTTCTCTAGTCACTATCACCAAGCTACTAGAACTTCGTGATGAACTATAATATGCAAGGGATGACGAAAACGATTCCCGAGCTCTTCGCGATGCTGGAATCGGCGAAGGTAGAAATCAAGAAAGAGCATCAAGTGTTGATGGTTTAATAAGACCACTAGTTTCAAGAAAAAGGGCAAGGGAAAGAAAGGGAACTTCAAAAAGAATGGCAAGCAAGTTGCCACTCCCGTGAAGAAGCCCAAAAGCTGGACCCAAGCCTGAAACTAAGTGCTTCTACTGCAAAGGGAATGGTCACTGGAAGCGGAACTGCCCCAGATACTTGGCGGATAAGAAGGATGGCAAAGTGAACAAAGGTATATTTGATATACACGTTATTGATGTATACTTTACTAGTGTTTGTAGCAACCCCTGGGTATTTGATACTGGTTCAGTTGCTAAGATTAGTAACTCGAAACATGAGTTGCAGAATAAACAGAGACTAGTTAAGGGCGAGGTGACGATGTGTGTTGGAAGTGTTTCCAAGATTGATATGATCACCATCGCACACTCCCTCTACCTTCGGGATTAGTGTTGAGCCAGAATAAATGTTATTTGGTGTTTGCGTTGATCATGAACAAGATTAGATCGTGTTATTGCAATACGGTTATTCATTTAAGTCAGAGAAAAATTGTTGTTCTATTTACATGCGTAAAACCTTCTATGGTCATACACCCAATGTGAATGGTTTATTGAATCTCGATCGTAGTGATACATATATTCATAATATTGATGCCAAAAGATGCAAAGTTGATAATGATAGTGCAACATACTTGTGGCACTGCCGTTTAGGTCATATTGGTATAAAGCGCATGAAGAAACTCCATGCGGATGGACTTTTGGAATCACTTGATTATGAATCATTTGATACTTGCGAACCATGCCTCATGGGCATGATGACTAAAACTCCGTTCTCCGGAACAATGGAGCGAGCTAATGACTTATTGGGAATAATACATACCGATGTATGTGGTTCGATGAGTGTTGAAGCACGTGGCGGGTATCGTTATTTTCTGACCTTCACAGATGATTTGAGTATATATGGGTATATCTACTTGATGAAACACAAGTCTGAAACATTTGAAAAGTTCAAAGAATTTCAGAGTGAAGTAGAGAATCATCATAACAAGAAAATAAAGTTTCTACGATCTGATCGCGGAGGCGAATATTTGAGTTACGAGTTTGGCCTTCATTTAAAACAATGTGGAATTATTTCACAACTCACGCCACCTGGAACACCACAGCGTAATGGTGTGTCCGAACGTCGTAACCGTACTTTATTGGATATGGTGCGTTCTATGATGTCTCTTACCGATTTGCCACTATTGTTTTGGGGTTATGCATTAGAGACAACCGCATTCACATTAAATAGGGCACCGTCTAAATCCGTTGAGATGACACCGTATGAACTGTGGTTTGGCAAGAAACCTAAGCTGTCATTTCTTAAAAGTTTGAGGATGCGATGCTTAGGTCAAAAGGCTTCAGCCTGATAAGCTCGAACCCAAAGCGGATAAGTGCATCTTCATAGGATACCCGAAAGAAACTATTGGGTATACCTTCTACCACAGATCCAAAGGCAAAAATCTTTGTTGCTAAGAATGGGTCCTTTCTAGAGAAGGAGTTTCTCTCGAAAGAAGTGAGTGGGAGGAAAGTAGAATTTGATGAGGTAATTGTACCTTCTCTCAAATTGGAAAGTAGTACATCAGAGAAAGCCGTTCCCGTGATTCCTACACCAACTAGAGAGGAAGCAAATGATAATGATCATGAAACTTCAGATCAAGTTACTACTGAACCTCGTAGGTCGACCAGAGCATGATCTGCACCTGAGTGGTATGGTAATCCTGTCCTGGAACTTACGTTATTAGACCATGGCGAACCTACGAACTATGAAGAAGCTATGATGAGCCCAAATTCTGATAAATGGCTTGAGGCCATGAAATCTAAGATAGGATCCATGTATGAGAACAAAGTGTGGACTTTGGTGGACTTGCCCGATGATTGGCAAGCCATAGAAAATAAATGGATCTTCAAGAAGAAGACTGGCGCTGATGGTAATGTTACTGTCTACAAAGCTCGACTTGTCGCAAAAGGTTTTCGACAAAGTTCAAGGAGTTGACTACGATGAGACTTTCTCACACGTAGCGATGCTTAAGTCTGCCAAATCATGTTAGGAATTGCCGCATTTTATAATTATGAAATCTGGCAAATGGACGTCAAAACTGCATTCCTTAATGGATTTCTTAAAGAAGAGTTGTATATGATGCAACCAGAAGGTTTTGTCAATCCTAAAGGTGCTAACAAAGTGTGCAAGCTCCAGTGATCCATCTATGGACTGGTGCAAGCATCTCGGAGTTGGAATATACGCTTTGATGAGGTGATCAAAGCATATGGTTTTATACAGACTTATGGTGAAGCCTGTATTTACAAGAAAGTGAATGGGAGCTCTGTAGCATTTCTGATATTATATGTGGATGACATATTGTTCATTGGAAATGATATAGAATTTCTGGATAACATAAAAGGATACTTGAATAAGAAATTTTCAATGAAAGACCTCGGTGAAGCTGCTTATATATTGGGAATCAAGATCTATAGGGATAGATCGAGACGCTTAATAGGACTTTCACAAAGCACATACCTTGACAAAGTTTTGAAGAAGTTCACAATGGATTAGTCAAAGAAAGGGTTCTTGCCTGTGTTACAAGGTGTGAAGTTGAGTAAGACTCAAAACCCGACCATGGCAGAAGATAGAGAGAGAATGAAAGTCATTCCCTATGCCTCAGCCATAGGTTCTATAAAGTATGCCATGCTGTGTACCAGACCTGTTGTGTACCTTGCCATGATTTGGCAAGGGGGTACAATAGTGATCCAGGAGTAGATCACTAGACAGCGGTCAAAATTATCCTTAGTTACCTAAGAAGGACTAAGGAGATGTTTCTCAGTTATGGAGGTGATAAAGAGTTCGTCGTAAAGGGTTACGTCGATGCAAGCTTTGACACCGATTCGGATGACTCTGAGTCTTGATCTGGATACATATTGAAAGTGGGAGCAATTAGCTAGAGTGGCTCCATGCAGAGCATTGTAGACATAGAAATTTGCAAAATGCATAAGGATCTGAATGTCGCAGACCCGTTGACTAAACTTCTCTCACAAGCAAAACATGATCACACCTTGATACTCTTTGTGTATTAATCACATGGTGATGTGAACTAGATTATTGACTCTAGTAAACTCTTTGGGTGTTGGTCACATGGCGATGTGAACTATGGGTGTTAATCACATGGCGATGTGAACTAGATTATTGACTCTAGTGCAAGTGGGAGACTGATGAAAATATGCCCTAGAGGCAATAAAAAATGGTTATTATTATATTTCCTTAATCATGATAAAGGTTTATTATTCATGCTAGAATTGTATTGATTGGAAACTTAAATACATGTGTGAATACATAACCAAATACCATGTCCCTAGTAAGCCTCTACTAGACTAGCTCGTTGATCAAAGATGGTTAAGGTTTCCTAACCATAGACATGTGTTGTCATTTGATAACGGGATCACATCATTAGGAGAATGATGTGATGGACAAGACCCATCCGTTAGCTTAGCATATGATCATTCAGTTTATTGCTATTGCTTACTTCATGTCAAATACATATTCCTTCGACTATGAGATCATGCAACACCCGGATACCGAAGGAATACCTTGTGTGCTATCAAATGTCACAACGTAACTGGGTGATCATAAAGATGCTCTATAGGTATCTCCGAAGGTGTTTGTTGAGTTGGCATAGATCGAGATTAGGATTTGTTATTCCGAGTATCGGAGAGGTATCTCTGGGCCCTCTCGGTAATACACATCATAAGAAGCCTTGCAAGCAAAGTGACTAGTGAGTTAGTTGCAAGATGATGTATTATGGAACGAGTAAAGAGACTTGCCGGTAACGAGATTGAACTAGGTATGAAGATACCGACGATCGAATCTCGGGCAAGTAACATACCGATGGACAAAGGGAATTACGTATGTTGTCATAAGGTTCGACCGATAAAGATCTTCGTAGAATATGTAGGAGCCAATATGGGCATCCAGGTTCTGCTATTGGTTATTGACCAGCGAGGTGTCTCGGTCATGTCTACATAGTTCTCGAACCCGTTGGGTCCGCACGCTGAACGTTCGTTGACGATATAGTGTTATATGAGTTATATGATTTGGTGATCAAATGTTGTTGGGAATCCCGAATGAGATCACGGACACGACGAAGAGTCTCGAAATGGTCGAGAGGTAAAGATTGATATATAGGACGATGGTATTCGGACCCCGGAAGAGTTTCGGGATGCACCGGGTAGTCATCGGGTCACCGGAAGGGGTTCCGGACACCCCCGGTAGGTGTATGGACCTAATGGGACAAAGGGGGGGGGGACAGACCAGCCCACAGGGGGCTGGTGTGCCCCTCTCCCTTGTTGGCCAGCCCTAGGGAAGGAAAAGGGGGAGGCCTAGCCTCTCCCGCCTTCCCCTTCTCATGGGAGAAAGGAAAGGGGGGGGGGGGGCGCCTCCCTCCCCTGCCTTTTCCCCGCACCTATACATGGCAGGGGGCACGGCTTCGGGCAGGACCCCAAGTGGGATTCGGCCCCACTTGGGGCGCCTCCAGGCTGCCTTCTCCCTCCCCCCACCTATATATATGTGGGAGGGGGGCGCCTAGCACAACCACGACAATTGCTTAGCCGTGTGCGGTGCCCCCTTCCACCGTTTACACCCTCGGTCATATTTTCGTAGTGCTTAGGCGAAGCCCTGAGGAGATAACTTCACCATCACCATCACCACACCGTCGTGCTGTCGGAACTCATCCACTACCTCGCCATCTTGCTGGATTAAGAAGGCAGAGGACGTCACCGAGCTGAACGTGTGCTGAACGCGGAGGTGCCGTACGTTTGGTACTTGATCGGTTGGAGCGCGAAGAAGTTCGACTACATCAACCGCGTTACTAAACGCTTCCGCTTATGGTCTAGGAGGGTACATAGACACACTCTCCCCTCTCGTTGCTATGCATCTCCATGGATAGATCTTGCGTGTGCGTAGAATTTTTTTTGTTTTCCATGCAACGTTTTCCAACAGTGGTATCCAAGCCAGGTCTATGCGTAGATGATATGCACGAGTAGAACACAAAGAGTTGTGGGCGGTGATAGTCATACTGCTTACCACCAATGTATTATTTTGATTCGGCGGTATTGTGGGATGAAGCGGCCCGGACCAACCTTACATGTCCACGCACATGAGACCGGTTCCACCAACAGACATGCAACTAGTTTTGCATAAAGGTGGCTGGCGGGTGTCTGTTTCTCCTACTTTAGTTGAATCAAATTTGACTACAGCCGGTCCTTGAAGAAGGTTAAAACAACAAACTTGATGAATCACCATTGTGGTTTTTGCCGTAGGTAAGAACAGTTCTTGCTAGAAGCCCGTAGCAGCCACGTAAAACTTGCAACAACAAAGTAGAGGACGTCTAACTTGTTTTTGCACGGCATGTTGTGATGTGATACGGTCAAGATATGATGTGATATATGTTGATGTATGAGATGATCATGTTTTGTAATATCGACAACCGGCAGGAGCCTTAGGGTTGTCTCTTTATTGTATGAAGTGCAAGCGCCATGTAATTGCTTTACTTTATCACTATGCGTTAGCGATAGTTGTAGAAGCAATAGTTGGCGAGACGACCCCGACGCAACGATGTAGATCAAGATGTCAAGCCGGTGACGATGGAGATCATGACGATGCTTTGGAGATGGAGATCAAAAGCACAAGATGATGATGGCCATATCATGTCACATATTTTGATTGCATGTGATGTTTATCCTTTATGCATCTTATTTTGCTTAGAACGATGGTAACATTATAAGATGACCCCTTCACTAAATTTCAAGATAAATGTGTTCTCCCCGAGTATGCACCATTGCCAAAGTTCATCATTTCGAAGCACCTCATGATGATCGGGTGTGATAGACTCTATGTTTACATACAACAGGTGTAAGACAATTTTACACATGCAGAATACTTGGGTTAAACTTGACAAGCCTAGCATGTACAGACATGGTCTCGGAACACTGGAGACCAAAAGGTCGAACACGAGTCATATAGTAGATATGATCAACATAGAGATGTTCACCATTGATGACTACCCCATCTCACGTGATGATCGGAGATGGGTTAGTTGATTTGGATCATGTATCACTTAGATAACTTGAGGGATGTTTATTTAAGTGGGAGTTCATTAGTAATTTGACTAATTGAACTTAATTTATCATGAACTTAGTCTTAATAGTTTTTGCATATCTATGTTGTAGATCAATAGCTCGCGATATAGCTCCCCTATTTTTGATATGTTCCTAGAGAAAACTAAGTTGAAAGATGATGGTAGCAATAAAGCGGACTAGGTCCGTGATCTGAGGATTATCCTCATTGCTGCACTGAAGAATTATGTCCTTGATGCATCGCTAGGTGACAGACCTATTGCAGGAGCAGATGCAGACGTTATGAATGTTTGGCAAGCTCGATATGATGACTACTTAATAGTTTAGTGCGCCATGCTTTACGGCCTAGAACCGGGGCTTCAAAAACGTTTTGAACGCCACAGAGCATATGAGATGTTCCAAGAGCTAAAATTGGTATTTCAGACTCATGCCCATGTCAAGAGGTATGAGACCTTTGACAAGTACTTTGCCTACAAGATGGAGGAGAATAGCTCAGCCAGTGAGCATGTGCTCAGAATGTCTGGGTACTACAATCGCTTGAATCAAGTGGGAGTTAATCTTCCAGATAAGATAGTGATTAACAGAGTTCTCTAGTCACTATCACCAAGCTACTAGAACTTCGTGATGAACTATAATATGCAAGGGATGACGAAAACGATTCCCGAGCTCTTAACAATGCTGGAATCGGCGAAGGTAGAAATCAAGAAAGAGCATCAAGTGTTGATGGTTTAATAAGACCACTAGTTTCAAGAAAAAAGGCAAGGGAAAGAAAGGGAACTTCAAAAAGAATGGCAAGCAAGTTGCCACTCCCGTGAAGAAGCCCAAAAGCTGGACCTAAGCCTGAAACTAAGTGCTTCTACTGCAAAGGGAATGGTCACTGGAAGCGGAACTGCCCCAGATACTTGGCGGATAAGAAGGATGGCAAAGTGAACAAAGGTATATTTGATATACATGTTATTGATGTATACTTTAATAGTGTTTGTAGCAACCCCTGGGTATTTGATACTGGTTCAGTTGCTAAGATTAGTAACTCGAAACATGAGTTGCAGAATAAACAGAGACTAGTTAAGGGTGAGGTGACAATGTGTGTTGGAAGTGTTTCCAAGATTGATATATCGCACACTCCCTCTACCTTCGGGATTAGTGTTGAGCCTGAATAAATGTTATTTGGTGCTTGCGTTGAGTATGAACAAGATTAGATCGTGTTTATTGCAATACGGTTACTCATTTAAGTCAGAGAAAAAATGTTATTCTATTTACATGAATAAAACCTTCTATGGTCATACACCCAATGTGAATGGTTTATTGAATCTTGATCGTAGTGATACATATATTCATAATATTGATGACAAAAGATGCAAAGTTGATAATGATAGTGCAACATACTTGTGGCACTGCCGTTTAGGTCATATTGGTATAAAACGCATGAAGAAACTCCATGCGGATGGACTTTTGGAATCACTTGATTATGAATCATTTGATACTTGCGAACCATGCCTCATGGGCAAGATGACTAAAACTCCGTTCTCCAGAACAATGGAGCGAGCTAATGACTTATTGGAAATAATACATACCGATGTATGCGGTTCAATGAGTGTTGAAGCACGCGGCAGGTATCGTTATTTTCTGACCTTCACAGATGACTTGAGTAGATATGGGTATATCTACTTGATGAAACACAAGTCTGAAACATTTGAAAAGTTCAAAGAATTTCAGAGTGAAGTAGAGAATCATCATAACAAGAAAATAAAGTTCCTACGATCTGATCGCGGAGGCGAATATTTGAGTTACGAGTTTGGCTTTCATTTAAAACAATGTGGAATTGTTTCACAACTCACGCCACCTGGAACACCACAGCGTAATGGTGTGTCCGAACATCGTAACCGTACTTTATTGGATATGGTGCGTTCTATGATGTCTCTTACCGATTTGCCACTATCGTTTTGGGGTTATGCATTAGAGACAACCGCATTCACATTAAATAGGGCACCGTCTAAATCCGTTGAGATGACACCGTATGAACTGTGGTTTGGCAAGAAACCTAAGCTGTCATTTCTTAAAAGTTTGAGGATGCGATGCTTATGTCAAAAGGCTTCAACCTGATAAGCTCGAACCCAAAGCAAAGAAGTGCATCTTCATAGGATACCCGAAAGAAACTATTGGGTATACCTTCTACCACAAATTCGAAGGCAAAAATCTTTGTTGCTAAGAATGGGTCCTTTCTAGAGAAGGAGTTTCTCTCAAAAGAAGTGAGTGGGAGGAAAGTAGAACTTGATGAGGTAATTGTACCTTCTCTCGAATCAGAAAGCAGTACATCAGAGGAAGTCGTTTCCGTGATGCCTACACCAACTAGAGAGGAAGCAAATGATAATGATCATGAAACTTCAGATCAAGTTACTACTGAACCTCGTAGGTCGACCAGAGCATGATCCGCACCTGAGTGGTACGGTAATCCTATCCTGGAAGTTATATTATTAGACCATGGCGAACCTACGAACTATGAAGAAGCTATGATGAGCCCAGATTCCGATAAATGGCTTGAGGCCATGAAATCTGAGATAGGATCCATGTATGAGAACAAAGTATGGACTTTGGTGGACTTGCCCGATGATCGGCAAGCCATAGAAAATAAATGGATCTTCAAGAAGAAGACTGACACTGATGGTAATGTTACTGTCTAGAAAGCTCAACTTGTTGCAAAAGGTTTTTGACAAAGTTCAAGGAGTTGACTACGATGAGACTTTCTCACCCGTAGCGATGCTTAAGTCTGTCCAAATCATGTTAGGAATTGTCACATTTTATAATTAAGAAATCTGGCAAATGGACGTCAAAATTGCATTCCTTAATGGATTTCTTAAAGAAGAGTTGTATATGATGCAACCAAAAGGTTTTGTCGATCCTAAAGGTGCTAACAAAGTGTGCAAGCTCCAGCGATCCATCTATTGACTGGTGCAAGCATCTCAGAGTTGGAATATACGCTTTGATGAGGTGATCAAAGCATATGGTTTTATACAGACTTATGGTGAAGCCTGTATTTACAAGAAAGTGAGTGGGAGCTCTGTAGCATTTCTGATATTATATGTGGATGACATATTGTTGATTGGAAATGATATAGAATTTTTGGATAGCATAAAAGCATACTTGAATAAGAATTTTTCAATGAAAGACCTCGGTGAAGCTGCTTATATATTGGGCATCAAGATCTATAGGGATAGATCGAGACGCTTAATAGGACTTTCACAAAGCACATACCTTGACAAAGTTTTGAAGAAGTTCACAATGGATCAGTCAAAGAAAGGGTTCTTGCCTGTGTTACAAGGTGTGAAGTTGAGTAAGACTCAAAACCCGACCACGGCAGAAGATAGAGAGAGAATGAAAGTCATTCCCTATGCCTCAGCCATAGGTTCTATAAAGTATGCCATGCTGTGTACCAGACCTGTTGTGTACCTTGCCATGAGTTTGGCAAGGGGGTACAATAGTGATCCAGGAGTAGATCACTAGACAGCGGTCAAAATTATCCTTAGTTACCTAAGAAGGACTAAGTAGATATTTCTCAGTTATGGAGGTGATAAAGAGTTCGTCGTAAAGGGTTACATTGATGCAAGCTTTGACACCGATTCGGATGACTCTGAGTCTTGATCTGGATACATATTGAAAGTAGGAGCAATTAGCTAGAGTGGCTCCATGCAGAGCATTGTAGACATAGAAATTTGCAAAATACATACGGATCTGAATGTCGCAGACCCGTTGACTAAACTTCTCTCACAAGCAAAACATGATCACCCCTTGATACTCTTTGGGTATTAATCACATGGCGAGGTGAACTAGATTATTGACTCTAGTAAACTCTTTGGGTGTTGGTCACATGGCGATGTGAACTATGGGTGTTAATTACATGGCGATGTGAACTAGATTATTGACTCTAGTGCAAGTGGGAGACTGATGGAAATATGCCCTAGAGGCAATAATAAAATGGTTATTATTATATTTCCTTAATCATGATAAAGGTTTATTATTCATGCTAGAATTGTATTGATCGGAAACTTAAATACACGTGTGAATACATAAACAAATACTGTGCCCCTAGTAAGCCTCTACTAGACTAGCTCGTTGATGAAAGATGGTTAAGGTTTCCTAACCATAGACATGTGTTGTCATTTGATAATGGGATCACATCATTAGGAGATTGATGTGATGGACAAGACCCATCCGTTAGCTTAGCATATGATCGTTCAGTTTATTGCTATTGCTTACTTCATGTCAAATACATATTCCTTTGACTATGAGATTATGCAACTCCCGAATACCGGAGGAATACCTTGTGTGCTATAAAATGTCACAACGTAACTGGGCGATCATAAAGATGCTCTACAGGTATCTCCGAAGGTGTTTGTTGAGTTGGCATAGATCGAGATTAGGATTTGTCACTCCAAGTATCGGAGAGGTATCTCTGGGCCCTCTCGGTAATACACATCATAAGAAGCCTTGCAAGCAAAGTGACTAATGAGTTAGTTGCAAGATGATGTATTACGGAACGAGTAAAGAGACTTGCCGGTAATGAGATTGAACTAGGTATGAAGATACCGACGATCGAATCTCGGGCAAGTAGCATACCGATGGACAAAGGGAATTACGTATGTTGTCATAAGGTTTGACCGATAAAGATCTTCGTAGAATATGTAGGAGCCAATATGGGCATCCAAGTTCCGCTATTGGTTATTGACCAGAGAGGTGTCTCGGTCATGTCTACATAGTTCTCGAACCCGTAGGGTCCGCACGCTTAATGTTCGTTGACGATATAGTGTTATATGGTTTGGTGACCGAATGCTGTTTGGAGTCCCGGTTGAGATCATGGACATGACGAGGAGTCTCGAAATGGTCGAGAGGTAAAGATTGATATATAGGACGATGGTATTCGGACCCCGGAAGAGTTTCGGGATGCACCGGGTAGTCATCGGGTCACCGGAAGGGGTTCCGGACACCCCCGGCAGGTGTATGGGCCTAATGGGCCAAAGGGCGGGACAAACCAGCCCACAGGGGGCTGGTGCGCCCCTCTCCCTGGCTGGCCAGCCCTAGGGAAAGAAAAGGGGGAGGGCTAGCCCCTCCTGCCTTCCCCTTCTCATGGGAGAAAGGAAAGTGGGGGGGGGGGGGGGGGGGGCGCCTCTCTCCCATGCCTTTTCCCCGCACCTATACATGGCGCCTCCAGGCTGCCTCCTCCCTTGCTCCCCCCACCTATATATATGTGGGAGGGGCGCGCCTAGCACAACCACGACAACTGCTTAGCCGTGTGCGGCGCCCCCTTCAACCGTTTACACCCTCGGTCATATTTTCGTAGTGCTTAGGCGAAGCCCTGCGGAGATAACTTCACCATCACCGTCACCATGCCGTCGTGCTGCCGGAACTCATCCACTACCTCGCCATCTTGCTGGATCAAGAAGGCAGAGGACGTCACCGAGCTGAACGTGTGCTAAACACGGAGGTGCCGTACGTTCGGTACTTGATCGGTTGGAGCGCGAAGAAGTTCGACTACATCAACCACGTTACTAAACGCTTCCGCTTACGGTCTACGAGGGTACGTAGACACACTCTCCCCTCTCATTGCTATGCATCTCCATGGATAGATCTTGCATGTGCATAGAATTTCTTTTGTTTTCCATGCAACGTTTCCCTACACCTTGCTTGATGATGGTGTGCCACTAGGTGATTTTCTTGATGAAAAAATTGCTAGAGCTAAAGATATTGAGAATGTTGAAACTGATGAAATGCCTGAAACTGAAAATCTTGAAACACCTATTATCCCTAGCTCTCCTAGATATGAATTGCCTAAGGTACCTGAAGGTTATGTTATGGATGAGGAGACAACTAGAGACTTTCTTGCTTGCAATGATAGGGATGATCTTAAGAAATTATTATGCAAACTGAAAGAGAAATCTTTGAATGCTAGAATGAAATGTGATCCTAAGTTTGCTACTTCACCTATCTTTGTTGATGATAAGGATTATGAATTCTCTGTCAACCCAGAGTTAATTACTTTGTTTGAATATGATCCTTTCCATGGCTATGAAACTGAAATTGTTGTGGCACACCTTACTAAATTGAATGATATAGCCACCCTTTTTGCTCATGAGGATAAAATTCGCTATTACTATATTCTCAAATTATTCCCGTTCTCATTAAAGGGTGGTGCTAAGATATGGTACAATACTCTTGCTCCTGGTTGTGTGCGTAGTCCCCATGATATGATTTATTACTTCTGTGAAAAATATTTTCCTGCTCATAAGAAACAAGTTGCCTTACAGGAAATATTTAACTTTGTGCAAATTGAAGAAGAGAGTCTCCCACAAGCTTGGGGGAGGCTTCTCCAATTGCTTAATGCTTTGCCTGACCATCCTCTTAAGAAAAATGAAATACTTGATATCTTCTATAATGGACTAACCGATGCTTCTAGGGACTTCCTAGATAGTTGTGCTAGTTGTGTTTTCAAGGAACGAAGTGTTGACCAAGCTGAGGAATTCTTGAATAATATATTGAAAAATTATGATGATTGGACTCTTCTTGAACCACCGCATAAACCCACTCCAAAGAAGAGGGGTATCTTATATCTCAGTCCAGAAGATATGCAAGAGGCAAAGAAATCTATGAAGGAAAAAGGTATTAAGGCAGAGGATGTTAAAAATTTACCTCCTATTGAAGAAATACATGGACTTGACACACCATCACCAAAGGTGGTAGAGGTAAATTCTTTAATGAAATTTGATGAAAGGGACAATCCTTATAATATGCATCCTATCCAATGCCTTTATGAGTTTGATAATTATATTAGAAAGCAAGATCACTTCAATGAAAATGTTATGAAATAGTTGAAATACAATTCTGATATGATTGCTTGCTTGAGTGACTTGTTATTTAGAATCTCCAATGATGTTAGAGGTGTAGGAAAACATGCCTCTATGGTTCAAACTCAACTAGAACAAGTTGCTAAATCTCAAAGAGAATTGCTTGATGAAATGAATAATAATATAAATGATTTTGCTGTTGGAGTAGCAACTAGAGGAGGTAAAATGACCCAGGAACCACTTTATCCTGAGAGGCATCCTAAAAGAATTGAACAAGACTCTCAAAGAATCAACACTGATGCAGCTAGTCCTTATAAAAAGAAGAAGAAAAAGAAAAATGATAGGACTTTGCATACCTCTAGTGAACCTGAGATTGAAAAACCTCCTGATAGTAACAATGATGTTTCTATTTCAGATGCCGAAACTCAATCTGGTAATGAACATTAATCTAGTGATAATGAAAAATATAATGATGATGTTCATGAAGACACTCAACCAGATAATGATAAACAACCATATAATGATGTTGAAATAGAACCAGCTGTTGATCTTTATAACCCACAATCTAAAAATAAAAGATATGATAAAAGAGACTTTGTTGCTAGAAAACATGGAAAGAAAGAGAACCATGGGTTCAAAAACCCATGCCCTTTCCACCTAAATCAACTAAGAAGAAAGATGATGAAGAATTTGAACGCTTCGCTGAAATGCTTAGGCCAGTCTTAATGCGCACTCGTTTGACTGATATATTAAAGATGGCCCCTTATGCAAAATATATGAAAGACATCATCTCTAATAAAAGAAAAATACCGGAAGCTGAAATCTCCACCATGCTTGCTAATTATTCTTTTAAGGACGGAGTACCTAAAAAACTTGGAGATCTGGGAATATCAACTATACCTTGCTCCATCAAAAGAAATTATGTTAAAACTGCTTTGTGTGATTTAGGAGCTGGTGTTAGTTTTATGCCTTTCTCTTTATATAAAAGACTTGATTTGAATAAACTCACACCTACTGAAATATCTTTGCAAATGGCTGATAAATCAACTGCCATACCTATCGGTATTTGTGAGGATGTGCCCGTTGTTGTTGCAAATGTTACTATTTTAACTGACTTTGTTATACTTGAGATGCCCGAGGATGACAACATGTCGATTATCCTTGGTAGACCCTTGTTGAATACTGCAGGGGCCATTATTGATTGCAACAAAAGCAAGGTCACTTTTCATATCAATGGTAATGAGCATACGATGCACTTTCCGAAGAAACAATTCCAAGTGAATGGTATTAATTTTATTGAAAAATCTCCGACACTCACTATTGGAAGTTTTCAACTACCTCTACCTACTGCCAAAAAGAAATATGAAATGCTTATTGTTGGGGACATGCATATCCCCGTTGAGGTAACTTAGTGTTTTACGAAAGTTCTTTGGTTTCATGCTAATCGAAAGTGGTTGTTAATAAGACTTGATCAACCTTATTAATGGATCATTTTTGAGAGGTATGAAGTTGATGAATTTAGTAAGCACAACCTTTTGCTCCCAACTTTTATTTTCTGTTTCTCTTAGTTAAATAAAATAAAATGCCATGTTTTGTCTGTTTTCTGAATCTCCCGTGCAATAAAAAAATGACCCAAAAATAAAAGTTCTCAGAATGCCCTGAAAATTTAATATGGTTTTTTTCTGAATATTTAAGAATTTTTTATGCAAATAACATCAGAGGGGGAGGGGGGTGCACCAGGTGGGCACAACCCACCTGGGCATGCCCTGGTGGGTTGTGGTCCCCATGTGGGCCCCCTCACTTATCTCTTTAGCCCATGTCATCACCTACCTCCAGAAAAAAATCACCATTGCTCTCTCTCTCTCTCTCGTGTTCTTGCTCTCAAACCCGCGGATTTTGATCTCTTTGCTCGAAGCTCCATTTCCGAAACTGTTTTGGGGGATTGCTACTTGGTATGTGACTCCTCCATTGGTCCAATTAGTTTTTGCTTTAGTAGATTATATTTTGAATAATTAGCTACTCTTGGTGCTGCTGTAGATGAGTTTGCATGTTGAATTCTTAGAGTTCTAAGTAGTTTGAATGCTCAATATAGCCTCTATGCATCCCTATGAGTAGTTGCTATCAATCTTGTGAATTTTTGTTGACAAAAATTTTGTGACCCAAGTTTTTTTTCCAGAAATTGTACGCAAATATGATGAACTTCTTTGGAAGGATTTCTTCGAGGCGGAGGTCCTCGAAGGCATCTTCTAGTAGGGGCTCAACCCGTCAATCTTATGTTGAACCAAGTGCAAGTTCAATACGGGATGCCGCCACCAAATCATGCTTATGGCCGCGCGACGATTTCATGGTGATGGCAGTATTAAAGAAGAATTTGAGCAGTATGTTCACAATACTGAGCTCGGTCCCTACATTGAAGATAAGTGCAACCAGTATCTCAGTCTCACAGAATTGTTTACTAAAGAGTTTAAATTTCATCCTCGTGAGTCTAGAGTCTCGTTTAAACTTTATGATCGTTCAATTACCATGCCTCTACACGTGTTTAGTGGTGTGCGTAAAATTCCATTTTGGGGTTTGTTGGACGAACCACCAAGGTCTGAGTATGAGTTATTTTTAACTAGTCTTTGCTACGGTCAGAATAGAGGAGTGACGCAAGGTAGAATAAAAAGTATTCATTTCCCATCAATTCAATATTTTGCACTGTTTAATGGAAAATGCATCGTAGGTAAACAAGATTGTACTGCACTTTGTGCCCCTGACTTGAGCCTCATACACATTGCTCTCACCGGTGTTAAATGTTATAACCTTGGAGTGATTGTTGCACTCATATTGCAACACAACGCTGGTAGCGGATATTTTTATGGTGGGATTTATGCTTCACGATTAGGAGAGGAGTTTGGTGTATCAATTTGGCCTAATGATCCCATCCTTCCCACTCAGTACTTAGACATTGAGGCCTTGAAGCGCCATAAGTTCCTTAAGGGTGAAATCAATGATTATACTTATAACCTGTTGTCCAGTAAAGATTCCGTTGTGGACACCTTTTTGCCTGCGCCTGCTCTCTTTGATTATGACAGCAAAGGAAGATATTATGTTCTTGAGAGCGAGGCCTGCACACACAACGAGGAGGTTGTGGCTGCTCGGCAGGCTGAGGAGGCTGCACCAAGAGCCTCCGTGAGCTATCACTCAGATTATTACGCAGGCTACAGACGGTGATTACCAAGTTAGGCCAAAAGCCTAAGCTTGGGGGAATACGTATTTCCACCGACATTATATTCATGTTCACACATTTCATTTCAGTTGTCGGTATTCACACTTTTTCATTGTATTATCCATGCTAGATTTATTTTGTCACCTTTTTCTTGTGTGTTTGAAAAACTTTGAGAAAATCACAAAAAAATGTTGCTTGCTTCTTTTCGGTTTTTCTTCCTAATTTAGTTAGTTGTAGTATTTAAAAGAAACCCCAAAAGGATTTCCTTGTTCTTCTTTTGCTTGTTGGGAGTTTTCCCGTGTAAATAGTTTTTCTCATTTTTATTTTTCTTTCTTTAATTTGCTTTCTTCAAGAAAAACTAAAAACTCCAAAAATATTTCAGTGTGTTTCTCTGAAATTCTTTTCCTTTTATTGAGTCATACCGAGGAGAAGACAATGATGAAATTGTTGAGTGGCTCTCATATGCATCGATATTGATCTAATAAAGAGCCCATATTACCTTGTCTTCTCCTTTTTGAATAAAATGTTTGCAGATTCCAGCTTAGTCCATGGCGCTCTTGCACTATTATTATTTTCATATCATTCGGTCGTGCAAGTGAAAGGCAATAATGACGATATTTGATGAACTGTCTGTGGCAGAGAGAAACGGGTATGAACTCAACTTGTTCTGTTTTTGTAAATATGTTTAACCTAGTATCCATGATTCAGTCTATTATGATCAAACATGTTTGCAATGACAATTAGAGATTATTGTTTCTCATTCCATGCTTAAGTAGCTAGGAGTGGATAATGATTTATCTTGGATGCTAACATGCATTAAAATGATTGTGATGTGGTATGATGATATGGTATCCTCCTCCGAATGTTTGAGTGGCTTGACTTGGCACATGTTCATGCATGTAGTTGAATCAAAACCAACATAGCCTCTATGATATTTATGTTCATGGTGTTCATATCCTACTCATGCTAGTATCCAATATTACTTATGCATAATGCATGTTCATGACCGTTTTTGCTCTCTAGCTGGCTGCTTCTCAACCTATTTGCTAGCCTTCGCCTGTACTAAGCGGGAATACTGCTTGTGCATCAAAATCCTAAAACCCAAGTTATTCCAGATGAGTCCACCATATATCTACCTATATGTGGTATTACCCTGCCGTTCTAAGTAAATTTGCATGTGCCACCTCTAAAACCTTCAAATAAACATCTGTTTTTGTGTGCCTGGATTGTTCATGGAGTGACATGAGGTAGTCAATATCTTTCATGCTAAGCGGGTTATTCTCATGATGAGTGTTTATTCACTCGTCCTTGCACGAGAGGGGCGGTAATAGGGATTCCCAGTCCCGAAATCAAATTGCAAATAATTAAACAAAACTCCCCCAGGACTGATGTTGGTATGGACGGTACCCATGGATGCGGCTAGTCGTGGAGTGTGTTTGTTGGTGGAGGGGGAGTAAACCTTTACTTTTATCACTTGGGAACCACCACTAATGTGTTTAGCATGGAAGATATCGATAACTAATGGTCACGAAGTAAACAGGAAGGGTGCATTTCTCAAAATTTCATTTATCTCTGTTTTAAAAATCTGAGCTCTGGCACCGCTACAAATGACTGCTTCCCTCTGCGAAGGGACTATCTATTTAATTTTATGTTGTGTCATCACTTTCTCGAATAAGCGCCAGATCTGAGAGCACTATTGTCATCCTCATGCATTGTGTATAGCTAATGTTGGATACATCATGATTGGATCTTTTCTACTATGAATTACAATGTTTAGTCACTGCTTGAACTTTGGAGGTGCTCTGCATTTATGTTTTACGGTCTCAGAAAGGGCTAGCGAGATACCACTGTTGTCATATTATATCATGATTGTTTTTACAAAGTGTTGTCATTTGAGATATCTTATTATTGCTCGCTAGTTGCTTATGCCATTGATACGACTTAATATAATTTTTAAGAGTTATTGTTGACATGGTTAGTCATAATCTTTGCTGAAAACCTGGGTGCTACTTAAGCTTATTTATGTAAACAAGAGCAAAAGAGTTCGTAAAAGTTTTTCTTTTTCACTTTCAGTTTGTCAACTGAATTGCTTGAGGACAAGCAAAGGTTTAAGCTCGGGGGAGTTGATACGTCTCCGTCGCATATACTTTTCCTAACGCTTTTACTCTTGTTTTGGACTCTAATTTGCATGATTTGAATGGAACTAACCCGGACTGACGCTGTTTCAGCAGAACTACCATGGTGTTGTTTTTGTGCAGAAATAGAAGTTCTTGGAATGTAACGAAACTTTTTGGAGAATTTTTATACAATAAAAGAAAAATACTGGAGCCAAGAACCACTGGAGGGGGGGGGTCCCTGGGGGAGCACAACCCACCAGGGCGTCCCCCCTCTCCTGGCGCACCCAGGTGGGTTGTGCCCACCTGGTGGCCCTGTTGACCCTATCTCCGACGCTATAAATTTTAAGGTCTATGAAAAGCCAGTTGACATGTGCGATCCAATCAAGGAGGCAGTATTTCTGCTTGAGTTCCTCTGGATCCTACTCGTCGGGATTACCGTGCTCCCGTAGGTTGTTCACCATGCGTTCCATAGCACTTTGACTTTATATCTTTTACCATCTTGGAATCATGTAGATGTAGATTGCTTTCATCGCGGGGTCATTCCTGAAGGTGGCTTGTACCAGCTCTTCATCGTCATAAATCCTATTTTAGGAGAAAAAAATGAGGTAGAAAGAATTATCACGTTTTGCTACTTCTTGAGCTTGCGTTGTTTTTTCCCTTGAAGAGGAAAGGGTGATGCAGCAAAGTAGAGATAAGTATTTCCCTCAGTTAAGAACCAATGTATCAAATCCAGTAGGAGATACAAGCAAGTCAATCTATGCACCTGCACAAACAATCAAACACTTGCACCCAACACGATAAAGGGGTTGTCAATCCCTTCACGGTCACTTGCAAAGGTGAGATCTGATAGAGATAGATATAAAAGATTACTAAAACGTAAAACAAAGTAAAAGTAAATAAAACACAATGAGGTTTTTTTGGGTTTTTTGGTTTATAGATCTGAAAATATATAATGGAAAATAGACCCGGGGGCCATAGGTTTCACTAGAGGCTTCTATCTTGAAGGCAAATAATACGGTGGGTGAACAAATTACTGTCGAGCAATTGATAGAAAAGCGCAAAGTTATGACGATATCCAAGGCAATGATTATGCATATAGGCATCACGTCCGTGTCAAGTAGACCGAAATGATTCTGCATCTACTACTATTACTCCACACATCGATCGCTATCCAGCATGCATCTAGAGTATTAAGTTCATAAAGAACGGAGTAACACCTTAGGTAAGATGACATGATGTAGAGGGATAAACTCAAGCAATATGATGAAAACCCCATCTTTTTACCCTTGATGGCAACAATACAATACGTTCCTCGCTACCCCTACTTTGTCACTGGGTGAGGACACCGCAAGATTGAACCCAAAACTAAGCACCTCTCTCATTGCAAGAAGAACCAATCTAGTTGGCCAAACCAAACCGATAATTCGAAGACAAATACAAAGATATCAAATCATGCATATAAGAATTCAGAGAAGATTCAAATAATATTCATAGATAATCTGATCATAAATCCACAATTCATCGGATCTCGACAAACACACCGCAAAAGAATATTACATCAGATAGATCTCCAAGAACATCGAGGAGAACATGGTATTGAGAATTAAAGAGAGAGAAGAAGCCATCTAGCTACTAGCTATGGACCCGTAGGTCTGTGGTAAACTACTCACGCTTCATCGGAAGGGCAATAGGGTTGATGTAGAAGCCCTCCGTGATCGAATCCCCCTCCGGCAGGATGCCGAAAAAGGCCCCAAGATGGGAGCTCACGGGTACAGAAGGTTACGGCGGCGGAAAAGTATTTTGGTGGATGCTTCTGTTGGTTTGGGAACATTTCTGAATTTATAGGCCAAAGATTAGGGTTGGAGGACTCCCGTGGGGCCCACAAGCCAGGGGCGCGCCCCCCCTAGGGTGCACCCTGAGGCCTTGTGGAGCCCTCGGGACTCTTCTGCCTTCCTCTGCAAGTCCTACGTGTGTCTTCTGGTCCAAGAAAAATCATCGTAAAGTTTTATTCCGTTTGGACTCCGTTTGATATTCCTTTTCTGTAAAACTCAAAAAACAAGGAAAAAACAAAAACTGGCACTGGGCTCTGGGTTAATAAGTTAGTCCCAAAAATAATATAAAATAGCATATTAATGCATATAAAACATCCAAAACAGATAATATTATAGCATGGAACAATCAAAAATTATAGACACATTGGAGACGTATCAAGCATCCCCAAGCTTAATTCCTGCTAGTCCTCGAGTAGGTAAATGATAAAAACAGAATTTTTGATGTGGAATGCTACCTAACATATTTATTCATGTAATTTTCTTTATTGTGGCATGAATATTCAGATCCATAAGATTCAAAACAAAAGTTTAATATTGACATACAAACAATAAGACTTCAAGTATACTAATAAAGAATTCATGTCTTCTCAAAATAACATGGCCAAAGAAAGTTATCCCTACAAAATCATATAGTCTGGCTATGTTCCATCTTCATCACACAAAGTATTAAATCATGCACAACCCCGATGACAAGCCAAGCAGTTGTTTCATACTTTTGATGTTCTTAATTTTTTTCAACTTTCACGCAATACATGAGCGTGAGCCATGGATATAGCACTATAGGTGGAATAGAATATGGTGGTTGTGGAGAAGACAAAAAGAAGGAGATAGTCTCACATCAACTAGGCGTATCAACGGGCTATGGAGATGCCCATCAATAGATATCAATGTGAGTGAGTAGGGATTTCCATGCAACGGATGCACTAGAGGTATAAGTTTATGAAAGCTCAAAAAGAAACTAAGTGGGTGTGCATCCAACTCGCTTTCTCACGAAGACCTAGGGCAATTTGAGGAAGCCCATCATTGGAATATACAAGCCAAGTTCTATAATGAAAAATTCCCACTAGTATATGAAAGTGACAACATAGGAGACTCTCTATTATGAAGATCATGGTGCTACTTTGAAGCACAAGTGTGGTAAAAGGATAGTAGCATTGCCCCTTCTCTCTTTTCTCTCATTTTTTTATTTGGGCTTCTTTGGCCTCTTTTATTTTTGTAAAGTTCGGAGACTCATCCCAACTTGTGAGGGAATCATAGCTTTCATCATCCTTGTGACGCCCCTGGCTTAATCGTGCACTAATCATACACGCAAATGCACACAATCAAGCCTAAGGACTCACGGGAAGATATCACAACACAACTCTAAAACATAAATAAAGTCATACAAGCTTTATATTACAAGCCAGGGCCTCGAGGGCTCGAATACATAGCTCGATGGCATACAAGCGTCAGCGAAAGCATCAGATATCTGAGTACAGATATTAAAAGAGAAACAGAAAGGCCTTTAGAAAGGCGGGGCAAAATAAAACACTACGATCGAAAGGCGCAGGCCTCCTGCCTGGGACCCTCCGAACCTACTCCTGGTCGTCTTCCAACTCGCAGTAGTATCCATCCTCGGGGTGGTAGTAGTAGTCGATCGATGGGGCATCTGTCTCAGGGGGCTCCGTCCTCTGGTCACGACTAACTAATATGGGGAGAAAAGGAAAACAAAGCAACCGTGAGTACTCAGAAGTACTCAGCAAGCAAGGATCTACACTACATATGCAACATTTTCAAAGGAAGGCTGTATATGTGGACTGGGCTGCAGAAATGCCAGAATAGAGAGAAGGCCTAGTCCTATCGAAGACTAGCATCTTCAGAGGTCTTGCAGCAATAGAAGAGAGTAGAACAGTACAATATAAGGTAGCAGTAATGATATCAACCTCACCCAGAGATCCTTTCTCGACTCCCTACGAGAAAGAAATCCAAGAGCCATACAGTCATCAACCTCGTCCAGAGATCCCTTCTCGACTCCCTGCGAGAAGCAATCCCAGAGCCATAGTATCCAAGTATCCAGTTCTAATTGTATCAATCAAGATACAACTCCGAGTGTCCGTTACCGTAGGACAGGCTATCGATAGAAGTTTTCTTCCCTGCAGGGGTGCACCAACTTACCCAACACGCTCGATTAACTCCGGCCGGACACACTTTCCTGGGTCATGCCCGGCCTCAGCCAAATGACACACCGCAACCCTACCTACAGCTCAGCAGAGAGGTCCCCGTCGGTCTACATCCTAAGCGCAAGGGGGTCTTGGCCATCGCCCCTCGCCCTCCGGGTAGTTGCGTGCCGGGCGAACCAGGCTCCACCCCTCAGGATGGTGCCGGCCCAGCCCGGCCGTAGTGCTGAACTGGACGTCTGACAGAGCTTTCGGCTGATGCTACGATGCAGAACGCCCATACTATGCCCACATGATGGTTAGTGCTATCAGGCCAGAGGCCTGCTCGGATCAAATATCCAAATCGTTAGTACCTTGGGCTTGCGGTAACGAGCAGAGACTCACGAAAGATGTGACCCCGTCGCCCCGTCTCGAGGACTTGCTACAAGGGTTAAGAATGCCCGGCCGCGCCTCGTATTCATCACTCGGGCACCATACAGGCAACCCGTCTTCACATCACACGCGGGTACCCCTCAGCGTCGACCCACCTTTCCAAGTAACAGTGTAAAATCCAAGTATCCGTGTGTCCATAACATCAGGGGAATCCGAGGTATCACCCTCGTTAGATTCCTACTTGATGTATCCGTCAAGGTGAACTCGGAGGAATCACCCTTGATAGGTTCACACTTGATGTGTTGCACGACAGCGTCGTTACCAGAAGTGGTGAAGAAGGAATCACCCTCGATGACCACGATCGAATAGCTACTCTACAGAGTTAACATCAGAAGTGCTACATGAGGTATCACCCTCGGCACTCGATATTAACGCTGCAGTGTCGTTACAACTAAGGGGGGTGATGTGCGGTGTCGGGGCCTGGTCTTCAATCCCGTTGATTGGGTCTTCGGATAATCCAGTGGGGCAATCGGGATAAGTGGGGTCACTGATAGGTCTCTACCCAGCCTATACTAAGCAGTTTAGGATATGAAGGTAATTATCAACATCAGGTTACAGTAAACAGGCTATGCATCAGAATAGGTAAAGCAGCATCAACAATTCTAATGCAAGCATGAGAAAATAGAATGGGCGATATCGGTATGCTCAAAGGGGGGGCTTGCCTGGTTGCTCGGCGGCAAGGGCAAGGTCGTCAATGGTATCGTCGGGCTCCGGAGCTGTGTCGGTCTCAGGGATGACATCGGTGTCGGGGTCTATCGAGAGAGAAGAGGGGGAGGAAACAGTATAAATATAGAGCAAACATGAGCAACGCAAAGTACGGCTGGACGATATGCAGTGCCAGGTGTGTCCTAACGTATGGTTGCACGTCACCGGGAAAGGGGGAGTCCATCCGGGAATGTTTTCCCGGTTCCGGACATTTGTCAGACAGATGACCGGAGGGGAACGGTTCCATGTTCGGGTAGTTAGGGACGTGTGACAGATGAACGGACCGGGTATCCGGATTCGTCTCGAAATTCTGAGCAACTTTCATGTACAAAGTTTTTCGATCTGAGCTACGGATTATTTTATATTAATTTTCAAAGATTTAAACATTTTCTGAATTATTTTAAATCAGAAAATGTATTATTGCATCAGCATGATGTCATGCTGACATCAGCAGTCAACGTGGCTGTTGACTGGTCAAACTGACGTGCGGGTCCCGCCTGTCATTGACTATTAACCTAACTAACAGATTAATTAGCTTAATTAGACAATTAGGTTAATTAAGTTTAATTAGTTTAATTAAACATGATTAATTAAGTTAATTATTTATTTAATAAATTAATTGTCTATTTAATTATTACTTATATTTTCATTTCTGCTATTTTTTTTATTATTCTCCAGGGGCGGGGCCCACTCGTCATGGACCCACAGGGCCAAACGGGCGCTGGGGGGTGCGGGTGCCAGCCCGAACGGCGACCCCGGGCGCCCGCGGGTGCGAGCGCCGGGTGGCGGAGGAGCAGCGGGGCACCGCGGTGGCGGAGGAGCGCGGGGCTGGCGCAGCCATGCGCGGACAGCAGGCCGCAGCAACGGCGCGGCGAGGGGCAGTGGTGGGGCGCGGGCTTGCGCGCAGGCGCAGCCGTGGCTCGCGTGACGACGATGGATGCTGGGCGCACGCGGGCGGCCAAGGTCTCCGCCGGAGTGCGGGACGGGGTCGACGACGAGCGAGGAGAGGCAGGGGCGCGCGTGCACACCGGAGCGGTGAGCGAGGCGATGCCCAGCGGGCGCGGGGAGTGGGCGAGGGAGCGACGCAGGGGAGGCGAGGTGAGGGCCGCCGCGGTGAGGCGCGAGGCGCGGGAAGGAGGAGGACCGGGGTCCTCACCTCCGTTGGAGGGAAGGGGGCGTCGAGGCACGATGGCGACCGATGGGGAGGGGGACGAGGAAGCGATCCGGCGACGGCGACGGTGCAGCGTCGGGGCGGCGCGGCGCCAGATCGGGTCGAGGCAGCGGCGTCCAGGGCGGCGATATGGGCGATCCAGACGGGGGGGGGGGGGGGGTCGAATCGGGGCCTATAGGGTTTTCCCCCTGATGGGGATATGGAGGAGGGGAGTGGGGCGCCGGCTGGGCCGGCCTGGCTAGCCCAGTGGCCAGCTGGGCCGAGGCCCAACGAGGGGGGAGGGGTTCCTTTTATTTTTCTTTGTTTTATTTTTACCTTTTCTATTTTCTCTTATTTCTCAACTTTGCAAATTGTGTAGCCTCAAATACAGTTTTGTAAAATAGGTTATCTGGTCCAATAAATATAGTGCAGTATCTAGCACTGACAGAAAAAGGTTTGGAGCCAAAAATGATTTTGTTTGCATTTTAATTA
Organism: Thinopyrum elongatum; assembly: GCA_011799875.1. NCBI lineage: Eukaryota > Viridiplantae > Streptophyta > Magnoliopsida > Poales > Poaceae > Thinopyrum > Thinopyrum elongatum. The sequence goes on from CM022297.1 coordinate 125,340,698, forward strand.
ATGTCAAATGGGGTTACATATTTCTGTTCCTAGCTGTTTGAGTCATTCAACTACTTTAATTAATGTTGGTTACAATTTTATAATTGCCTCTAGATTATTTGCTATTTAATGAACATTTTAGTTCTCCAAATTTGAACATATTTTATTTTCCACTTTAGTTTTAATTTGAATCTTGAGTTAGGAGCTGAACGCAAATGATGATTAGGCAATGATAATCACGATGACATGGCACAATCAAAAGGGTGATTACTGTAGTTAACCACTGGGGGTGTTACAAGTCTCCTCCACTAACAAGAATTCTCGTCCCGAGAATTAAGAGGTAGAAAGAAAAAGTTCGGGGTATTTAGCATGAAGGTTATCCTCGCGTTCCCAAGTGGCTTCATCTTCAGTATGATTTGACCACTGCACTTTGAGGAACTTGGTAACCTTCTGACGGGTCCGACGTTCAGCTTTATCGAGAATGAGGATCGGATGTTCCTTATATGAAAGATCATCATGCAATTCGAGCATCTCGTGATCCACAGCTCGGTGCGGGGATTCCTTGAAGCATTTGCGAAGTTGCGACACATGGAAGACGTCATGGATATGAGAGAATTGCGGCGGCAATTCCAATTTATATGCCACCTGACCACGTCTAGCAATAATGCGGAAAGGACCAATGTAGCGCGGAGCTAGCTTGCCCTTGATTCCAAAACGGTGAGTGCCCTTCATAGGGGTGACACGCAAATAAGCTTGATCACCAGGTTGATAAGTCAAACCCCATCGTTTGCGATCATAGGTGCTCTTCTGGCGGTCCTGAGCCGCCTTGAGATTTTCCCGGACAATACGTACTTGTTCTTCGGCGTGTTGAATAATATCCGGACCCACGAGCGGTCGTTCCCCAGTTTCTGACCAATTCAGAGGGGTTTGACACTTACGTCCATAGAGTACTTCGAAGGGGGCCATCTTCAAGCTGACTTGATAGCTGTTGTTATATGAGATTTCCGCATAAGGAAGAGATTCTTCCCACTTCTTACCGAACGATATAACACAAGCCCGAAGCATGTCTTCAAGCACTTGATTGACTTGCTCGACTTGGCCTTGGGATTGAGGGTGATAAGCTGAACTCCAAGTAATATGAGTTCCCATAGCTTCTTGGAAACTTTCCCAGAACTTTGAGGTGAAAAGACCGCCATGGTCCGAACTAATCTCCTTCGGAATACCGTGGAGTGAAACAATTCTGGAGATATACAACTCTGCTAACTGACTAGCAGTGATAGTTTCCTTGACGGGCAGAAAGTGTGCAAACTTTAGAGAGTTGGTCGACGACTACAAGAATAGCATCGTGACCCTTCTGTGACCTGGGAAGGCCAGTAATGAAATCCATCTGAACCTTATCCCATTTCCATAGAGGAATAGGAAGCAGTTGCAGAATTCCAGTAGGCTTCTGATGTTCTGCTTTAATGCGACGACACACATCACATTCAGCAACATATCGAGCAATATCCTGCTTCATCTTAGACCACCAGTACCTTTGTCGGAGATCACGATACATTTTGGTGCTACCCGGATGAATAGACAGCGGAGTATCATGTGCCTCCTTCATGACTTTGTCAGTCATAAGCTCTAAGCGAGGTACCACAATGCGGTTTCTGAAATACAAGGTTCCATCTCCAGACAGCGAGAAATCCCTGTACTTTTCAAGGTGAAGATTTTTCTTCATGAGATCAATTTCAGCATCTTTAGCTTGCGCATTCTTAACAACTTTCTCAAGATCTGGCTGTATTACAAGGTTATTAAGAGAACCCTGTGGAACAATACGCAGATTCAGCTTGCACAGTTCTTCAAAAAGACGAGGTTGAGCTCGCCTAACCATGAGGTTGTCGCAATAGGACTTGCGGCTTAAGGCATCAGCCATCACGTTAGCCTTGCCAGGGGTATAGGAAATACCCAAATCATAGTCCGCAATGGCCTCCATCCATCTTTGCTGACGAAGGTTTAGAGATGGTTGAGTGAACAAGTACTTCAGAATTTTATGATCCGTGTAGATCTCGCAATGATTACCGAGAAGGTAATGTTGCCACAACTGCAATGCATAGATCACAGCAGCTAGCTCTAGATCATGTACCGGATAATTCTCTTCATGCGGGCGCAACTGACGAGAGCCATAGGCAATCACTTTACGCTCTTGCATTAGGACACAACCTAATCCTTCATGGGATGCGTCACAATAAATCACAAAGTCTTTGCGGGTATCTGGAGGAGATAGTACTGGGGCAGATGTCAGCTTGTCTTTGAGTGCTTGAAAACTTTCCTGACATTTTTCTGTCCATTCAAATTTAACGCCCTTGTGAAGCAGATCAGTCAGGGGCTTAGCAATCTTGGAAAAGTTCTCGACAAATCGACGACAATAGCTTGCAAGGCCGAGAAAACTTCTCACTTGCTTGACGTTCTTCGGAGGAGTCCAGTCAAGAATAGCCTGAACTCGTTCTGGGTTAACAGCAATTCCATCCTTGGAAATCACATGACCAAGGTAGGTTACTTCAGAAAGCCAGAATTCACATTTGGAGTATTTGACATACAACTGGTGTTCTCGGAGCCTTTCCAGTATAAGACGGAGGTGTTCAGCATGTTCTTCCTTATTCTTCGAATATACCAGAATATCATCTAGATAAACCACGACGAACTTGTCGAGGTAATCCATGAAGATGTAATTCATCAGACGGGAGAATGTGGCTGGAGCATTTGTTAGGCCAAATGACATGACAGTGTACTCGTAGGAGCCATAACGAGTAACCAATGCAGTCTTCGGAATATCCTCTTCACGAACACGGATCTGATGATAACCCAACCTCAAGTCGAGTTTAGAAAACACCGATGATCCAGCAAGCTGATCATACAAATCATTGATCCGAGGAAGCGGATATTTGTTCTGAATTGTTGCTTGGTTAATGGGCCGATAATCCTGAACCAATCGGTTAGTTCCATCCTTCTTCTTAACAAAGAGTGAAGGTGCTCCCCAAGCAGAGGAACTGGGGCGGATGAAACCTTTCTTAAGTGACGTGTCGATTTCTTCCTTAAGCTCGAGAAGATGATGCGGAGGCATCTTATAAGGACGCTTCGTAATAGGAGTTGTGCCAGGTTTCAAGTCGATGACAAACTCAACAGCTCTAGCAGGGGGTATTCCTGGAAGTTCTTCTGGAAAGACGTCTTGAAAATCATGAACAATTGGAACGTTCTCGATGCCTTCAAGAGGTGAAGCATTCAATGCATTCAGAACATATATCTGGCTCTCAGCATCCTGAGCTATTCAGGCTGAGTAATTGATCACCTGACCAGAAGGGTGTGTGAGCTGGACTGTCTTAGTAGCACAGTCAATCAAAGCATTATGGGCTGTCAACCAGTCCATACCGAGAATGATGTGTTTGTCGGAAGGTCCAAGAGCAATAAGGGAAGCAGAGAACATCAACCCTTCAATTCTGATATGATTGTTGTGACTTACCATCTTGGTTTGCCACCTGGAACGGGGAGTGATAATCTCTAATGGAGTGGGTAGTGAGCTCATAGCTAACCCATGTATTTGTGCAAATTGCTGGGACACAAAGGAATGTGATGCCCCGGAATCAAAGAGAACAGCGGCTACAACTGAATTAACTGGCAGAGTTCCCATCACGATCTTAGGTGACTCACGAGCTTCTCCCATTTTGACATGAGTGACCTGGCCACGACCCATAGCAAGCGGCCTGGCCTTACGACTTCTGGAATGATGGGTTCGATGGCCCTTCGTACGACCATCAGGAGGACGTGATGCAGCCTGAGGAGAAGCCATGGCATTGGACTGTACTCCCTGAATCGTTAGCTGTCTCAGCGGTGGAGGCAGGCGAGGTGCAACATAAGACGGCCTTGGTGTTGGAGCAGGCCGATGATGAACATTGTGTGGAATCCAGGCTCGACGTTTCTGAATAGGCTGACCCGAGGTTGAGCCAGCTTCATGAGTGCGCTTGAGCGACTCCTGGTACTCAGTCAGAGCTGTTTCAACTTGGAAAGATTTGCTGACAAGCGTTGCGAAGTCTGTGAAATCATGGACAACAAGTGCAAGGTTTATATCAGTACGTAGTCCTCCACGGAATTTCTCCTGCTTGCGAGTGTCGGTGTCGACGTCATCCGCAGCATAGCGGGATAATTCAAGGAATTTCCTCTGATATTCATCCATAGTCATTTTACCCTGAGAGAGTTTACGGAACTCCTGCTTCTTCTGGTCCATCAGACCTTGAGGAATGTAACGTGCATGAAAAGCTGGCTGAAATTCCTGCCAAGTGGTTACAGTCTCTGTAGGCAACATAGCCTTGTGGCTTTCCCACCATTGAGCAGCTGATCCCCTCTGGTGATATGTCGCATAGGTGACGTAACTGTCAGGGATAACATTGGCCGACTTCATCTGGAAGGCAATGTCACGGAGCCAATCATCAGCATCCATTGGATCAGTCAAGCTGCGAAAGGTGGACGGATTAAGGCGCATGAATTCCGGCAGAGTTATTGGTGTAGGCTGTTGATGAGCATTCTGGTTTGGGAACTGAGCCAATATTCCGGTCATAAAGTGACGGTTAAGCTCAAACTGCTGACGGTTGAGTTCAAACTGCTGCATCATGGCGGCAATATAGGGTGGAGGTGGAGGATCATCAGCCATCCTGCCAAATCAACAGGGGCAGTTTAGCAAGAAAATTGCATGTGTATGGAATGATTCAGGAAGTAACACGCACAACAGAAGGAAGTGCAATAGATACTTCATCATATTCGCACCAGACATTCAAATCCACACATAGCCTCGGTTACAATCCGGCATTACGATAGTTGAAAGGGGAGGGCTAGACATCTAGCCGGCGCGCAGGCACGCGGTAGGGAAGTACACAACGAGACATATCAAAGGCTACATCAACGTCGGAGAAAACTATTGGAGCGAGGAATCTGCAAGTGACAAAACAGGGTGCCCTCGATAAGAGGATCCTGCAAGCAGAACCTGGCCCGCAATCTTGAAGGAAGGAGGGAAATTCCAGAACACCGGGTGGATGTGATCACGAGAACCTAATGTTGGAGTTAGTAAAATTTTAACCCGAATAGAAGAGAGGTCAGAGTTCCAGAGTATAGACGAGGAATAAAAGATACTAATACCACCCAATTGGCGACGTGGGCCCATAAGCCACACAGCCAAGTTAGTAAAACAGTTTTGGTCCACTAGACTCAACTTCGGCCAAGGAGTTGGAAAGGGGGTTCCTACAGTCAGTCGGCTCTGATACCAACTTGTGACGCCCCCGGCTTAATCGTGCACTAATCATACACGCAAATGCACACGATCAAGCCTAAGGACTCACGGGAAGATATCACAACACAACTCTAAAACATAAATAAAGTCATACAAGCTTTATATTACAAGCCAGGGCCTCGAGGGCTCGAATACATAGCTCGATGGCATACAAGCGTCAGTGGAAGCATCAGATATCTGAGTACAGATATTAAAAGAGAAACAGAAAGGCCTTTAGAAAGGCGGGGCAAAATAAAACACTACGATCGAAAGGCGCAGGCCTCCTGCCTGGGACCCTGCGAACCTACTCCTGGTCGTCTTCCAACTCGCAGTAGTATCCATCCTCAGGGTGGTAGTAGTAGTCGATCGACGGGGCATCTGTCTCAGGGGGCTCCGTCCTCTGGTCACGACTAACTGATATGGGGAGAAAAGGAAAACAAAGCAACCGTGAGTACTCAGCAAGAAAGGATCTACACTACATATGCAACATTTTCAAAGGAAGGCTGTATATGTGGACTGGGCTGCAGAAATGCCAGAATAGAGAGAAGGCCTAGTCCTATCGAAGACTAGCATCTTCAGAGGTCTTGCAGCAATAGAAGAGAGTAGAACAGTACAATATAAGGTAGCAGTAATGATATCAACCTCACCCAGAGATCCTTTCTCGACTCCATGCGAGAAAGCAATCCCAGAGCCATACAGTCATCAACCTCGTCCGGAGTTCCCTTCTCGACTCCCTACAAGAAGCAATCCCAGAGCCATAGTATCCAAGTATCCAGTTCTAATTGTATCAATCAGGATACAACTCCGAGTGTCCGTTACCGTAGGACAGGCTATCGATAGAAGTTTTCTTCCCTGCAGGGGTGCACCAACTTACCCAACACGCTCGATTAACTCCGGTCGGACACACTTTCCTGGGTCATGCCCGGCCTCGGCCAAATGACACATCGCAACCCTACCTACAGCTCAGCAGAGAGGTCCCTGTCGGTCTACATCCTAAGCGTAATGGGGTCTTGGCCATCGCCCCTCGCCCTCCGGGTCGTTGCGTGCCGGGCGAACCAGGCTCCACCCCTCAGGATGGTGCCGGCCCAGCCCGGCCGCAGTGCAGAACTGGACGTCTGACAGAGCTTTCGGCTGATGCTACGATGCAGAACGCCCATACTATGCCCACATGATGGTTAGTGCTATCAGGCCAGAGCCCTGCTCGGATCAAATATCCAAATCGTTAGTACCTTGGGCTTGCAGTAACGAGCAGAGACTCACGAAAGATGTGACCCCGTCGCCCCATCTCGAGGACTTGCTGCAAGGGTTAAGAATGCCCGGCCGCGCCTCGTATTCATCACTCGGGCACCATACAGGCAACCCGTCTTCACATCACACACGGGTACCCCTCAGGGTCGACCCACCTTTCCAAGTAACAGTGTAAAATCCAAGTATCCGTGTGTCCATAACATCAGGGGAATCCGAGGTATCACCCTCATTGGATTCCTACCTGATGTATCCATCAAGGTGACCTCGGAGGAATCACCCTCGATAGGTTCACACTTGATGTGTTGCACGACAGCGTCGTTACCGGAAGTGGTGAAGGAGGAATCACCCACGATGACCACGACCGAATAGCTACTCTACAGAGTTAACATCAGAAGTGCTACACGAGGTATCACCCTCGGCACTCGATATTAACGCTGCAGTGTCGTTACAACTAAGGGGGGTGATGTGCGGTGTCGGGGCCTGGTCTTCAATCCCGTTGATCGGGTCTTCAGATAATCCAGCGGGGCAATCGGGATAAGTGGGGTCACTGATAGGTCTCTACCCAGCCTATACTAAGCAGTTTAGGATATGCAGGTAATTATCAACATCAGGTTACAGTAAACAGGCTATGCATCAGAATAGGTAAAGCAGCAGCAGCAGCAGCAATTCTAATGCAAGCATGAGAAAATAGAATGTGCGATATCGGTATGCTCAAAGGGGGGGCTTGCCTGGTTGCTCGGCGGCAAGGGCAAGGTCGTCAATGGTATCGTCGGGCTCCGGAGCTGCGTCGGTCTCGGGGACGACGTCGGTGTCGGGGTCTATCGAGAGAGAAGAGGGGAAGGAAACAGTATAAATATAGAGCAAACATGAGCAACGCAAAGTACGGCAGGACGATATGCAGTGCCAGGTGTGTCCTAACGTATGGTTGCACGTCACCGGGGAAGGGGGAATCCATCCGAGAATGTTTTCCCGGTTCCGGACATTTGTCAGACAGATGACCGGAGGGGAACGGTTCCATGTTCGGGTAGTTAGGGACGTGTGACAGATGAACGGACCGCGTATCCGGATTCGTCTCAAAATTCTGAGCAACTTTCATGTACAAAGTTTTTCGATCTGAGCTACGGATTATTTTATATTAATTTTCAAAGATTTAAACATTTTCTGAATTATTTTAAATTACAAAATGTATTATTGCATCAGCATGATGTTGTGCTGACATCAGCAGTCAACGTGGCTGTTGACTGGTCAAACTGACGTGCGGGTCCCGCCTGTCATTGACTATTAACCTAACTAACAGATTAATTAGCTTAATTAGACAATTAGGTTAATTAAGTTTAATTAGTTTAATTAAACATGATTAATTAAGTTAATTAATTATCTATTTAATTATTACTTATATTTTCATTTCTGCTATTTTTTTATTATTCTCCAGGGGCGGGGCCCACTCGTCATGGACCCACAGGGCCAAACGGGCGCTGGGGTTCGGGTGCGGGCGCCAGCCCGAACGGCGACCCCGGGCGCGCCGGGCGCGAGCGTCGGCAGCGGGCGCCGGGTGGCGGAGGAGCGCGGGGCTGGCGCAGCCGTGCGCGGACAGCAGGCCGCAGTAACGGCGCGGCGAGGGGCAGTGGTGGGGCGCGGGCTCGCGCGCAGGCGCAGCCGTGGCTCGCGCGACGACGATGGATGCTGGGCGCGCGCGGGCGGCCAAGGTCTCCGCCGGAGTGCGGGACGGGGTCGACGACGAGCGAGGAGAGGCAGGGGCGCGCGTGCATGCCGGGGCGGTGAGCGAGGCAATGCCTAGCGGGCGTGGGGAGTGGGCGAGGGAGCGACGCAGGGGAGGCGAGGCGAGGGCCGCCGCGGTGAGGCGCGAGGCGCGAGAAGGAGGCGGACCGGGGTCCTCACCGTCCGTTGGAGGGAAGGGGGCGTCGAGGCGCGATGGCGACCGATGGGGAGGGGGACGAGGAAGCGATCGGCGACGGCGATGGTGCAGCGTCGGGGCGGCGCGGCGCAGATGGGGGCGGGCGCGGCGTCCAGGGCGGCGATATGGGCGATCCAACGGGGGGGGGGGGGGGGGAAATGGGGTGGATCGGGGCTAGGGTTTCCCCCTGGTGGGGATATGGAGGAGGGGAGTGGGGCGCCGGCTGGGCCGGCCTGGCTAGCCCAGTGGCCAGCTGGGCCGAGGCCCAGCGAGGGGGGGGGGTTCCTTTTATTTTTCTTTGTTTTATTTTTACCTTTTCTATTTTCTTTTATTTCTCAACTTTGCAAATTGTGTAGCCTCAAATACAGTTTTGTAAAATAGGTTATCTGGTCCAATAAATATAGTGCAGTATCTAGCACTGACAGAAAAAGGTTTGGAGCCAAAAATGATTTTGTTTGCATTTTAATTAATGTCAAATGGAGTTACATATTTCTGTTCCTAGCTGTTTGAGTCATTCAGCTACTTTAATTAATGTTGGTTACAATTTTATAATTGCCTCTAGATTATTTGCTATTTAATGAACATTTTAGTTCTCCAAATTTGAACAGATTTTATTTTCCACTTTAGTTTTAATTTGAATCTTGAGTTAGGAGCTGAACGCAAATGATGATTAGGCAATGATAATCATGATGACATGGCACAATCAAAAGGGTGATTACTGTAGTTAACCACTGGGGGTGTTACAATCCTTTCCTAACATGGGACAATGCTCTAATAATGAAGATCATCACACTTTTATTTTCTTACAACTCAAGAATTACTACTCGATACTTAGAACAAAAATATGACTCTATATGAATGCCTCCGGTGGTGTACCGGGATGTGCAACGATGTAGCATAGCAATGACATCAGAAAACGGACAAGCCATGAAAACATCATGCTAGCTATCTTACGATCATGCAAAGCAATATGACAATGATGGAGCGTGTCATAATAAAACGGAACGGTGGAAGTTGCATGGCAATATATCTCGGAATGGCTATGGAAATGCCATAATAGGTTGGTATGGTGGCTGTTTTGAGGAAGGGTATATGGTGGGTGTAGCGCACCGGCGAAAGTTGCACGGTACTAGAGAGGCTAGCAATGGTGGAAGGGTGAGAGTGCGTATAATCCATGGACTCAACATTAGTCATAAAGAACTCACATACTTGTTGCAAAAGTCTATAAGCTATCGAAACAAAGTACTACACGCATGCTCCTAGGGGGATAGATTGGTAGGAAAAGACCATTGCTCGTCCCCGACCGCCACTCATAAGGAAGACAATCAATAAATAAATCATGGTCCGACTTCATCACATAACGGTTCACCATACGTGCATGCTACGGGAATCACAAAATTTAACACAAGTATTTCTACCAATCCAAAATTACTCACTAGCATGACTCTAATATCACCATCTTTATATCTCAAAACAATCATAAGGAATCAAACTTCTCATAGTATTCAATGCTCTTTATATGAAAGTTTTTATTATATCCCTCTTGGATGCTCATCATATTAGGACTAAATTCATAACCTATGCAAATTACAATGCTGTTTAGAGAGACTCTCAAAATAATATAAGTGAAGCATGAGAGTTCAACAATTTCTATAAAATAAAGCCACCGCCGTGCTCTAAAAAGATATAAGTGAAGCACTAGAGCAAAATTGCCTAGCTCAAAAGATATAAGTGAAGCACATAGAGTATTCTAATAAATTCACGATTCATGCGTGTCCCTCTCAAAAGGTGTGTACAGCAAGGATGATTGTGGTAAACTAAAAAGCAAAGACTCATATCATACAAGACGCTCCAAGCAAAACACATATCATGTGGTGAATAAAAATATAGCCTCAAGTAAATTTACCGATAGACGAAGACGAAAGAGGGGATGCCATCCGGGGCATCCCCAAGCTTAGATTCTTGGTTGTCCTTGAATATTACCTTGGGGTGCCTTGGGAATCCCCAAGCTTAGGCTCTTGCCACTCCTTATTCCATAGTCCATCGAATCTTTACCCAAAACTTGAAAACTTCACAACACAAAACTCAACAGAAAACTCATGCGAGCCGTTAGTATAAGAAAATAAATCACCACTTTTTGGTACTGTTGTGAACTCATTCTTTATTTATATTGGTGTAATATCTACTGTATTCCAACTTCTCCATGGTTCATACCCCCCGATACTACCCATAGATTCATCAAAATAAGCAAACAACACATAGAAAACAGAATCTGTCAAAAACAGAACAGTCTGATAAGATCTGAATTGTTATGATACTTATGTAAATCCAAAAATTCTGAAAAATTAGTAAAACAGAGGAAATTTGTATATAAATCTTGTGTAAAAAATTCAGGGTTTTTACACTCTCTAGTGAATTTAAGCAATTCTGTTACTGGATGCAAAAGTTTCTGTTTTTCAGCAAGATCAAATCAACTATCACCGTAAGCCATCCCAAAGGTCTTACTTGGATCAAACACTAATTAAAACACCAAAACACAATTACTACAAAGGTAATAATGTGTATAGTCATAAAAACAGAAATTAAAAATATTGGGTTGTCTCCCAACAAGCGCTTTTCTTTAAAGCCTTTTAGCTAGGCATTGATAATTTTAATGATGCTCACATGAAAGATAGCAATTGAAACACGAAGAGAACATCATGTAGCATGTGAAAAACAAGCTTAAGTCTAACATACTTCCTATGCATAGGCATTTTATAGGGAAAATATTTATCAAAACAAGCAAAAACTAGCATATGCAAGGAAGAAGAAAGAAACAATAGCAATCTCAACATAACGAGAGGTAATTTACTGACATGAAAATTTATACCACCATATTTTCCTCTCTCATAATAATTACATGTGGGATCATATTCAAATTCAATAATATATCTATCATATAACATATTCTCTACATGATCCACATGCATGCAAAGTTGACACTCTTCCAAAATAGTGGGATTATCATCAAATAAAGTCATTACTTCTCCAAGCCCACTTTTATCAAACATTTCATAAGATTGATCAAACTCCAAAGTAGTGGGATCATTATTTCCTAAAGTTGACACTCTTCCAAACCCACTTTCAATATTATTGCAAACATTATTATTATGAGGATTAAATAAATTTTCAAGATCATAAGAAGCATTATCACCCCAATCATGATCATTGCAATGCGTAGTGGACATAACAAAACTAGCATCCCCAAGCTTGGGGTTTTGCATATTATTAGCACAATTGACATTAATAGAATTTATAATAACATCATTGCAATCATGCTTTTCTTTCAAGGAGCTATCGTGAATCACATCATAAATTTCTTCTTTTAACACTTCATCACAATTTTCAGATTCACAAATTTCAAGCAAAACTTCATAAAGATAATCTAGTGCACTCAACTCACTAGCAATAGGTTCATCATAATTGGATCTCTTAAAGAGATTAGCAAGTGGATGAGGATCCATAAACTTTTTGCTTTCTAATTTTCAATAAATTCACAATTATACCAAGCGAACGAGCAAACAAACCAAGTAAGACATAAAGGCAAACGAAAAGACGAACGAAAGAAGGGCGAATAAAAAGGCAAATCTTTTTGTGTTTTTCTGAAATCATTTTAGAAGTGGGGGAGAGGAAAATGAGAGGCAAATGGAAAATAATGTAATGTAAGAGATGAGAGTTTATGATGGGTACTTGGTAGGCTTGATGTAGATCTCCCCGGCAACGGCGCCAGAAATTCTTCCTGCTACTTCTGGAGCTTGCGTTGGTTTTTCCCTTGAAGAGGAAAGGGTGATGCAGCAAAGTAGAGATAAGTATTTCCCTCAGTTAAGAACCAATGTATCAAATCCAATAGGAGATACAAGCAAGCCCCCAATCTATGCACCTGCACAAACAATCAAACACTTGCACCCAACGCGATAAAGGGGTTGTCAATCCCTTCATGGTCACTTGCAAAGGTGAGACCTGATAGAGATAGATATAAAAGATTACTAAAACGTAAAGCAAAGTAAAAGTAAATAAAACGCAGTGAGGTATTTTTGGGTTTTTTGGTTTATAGATCTGAAAATATATAATGGAAAATAGACCCGGGGGCCATAGGTTTCACTAGAGGCTTCTCTCTTGAAGGCAAATAATACGGTGGGTGAACAAATTACTGTCGAGCAATTGATAGAAAAGCGCAAAGTTATGACGATATCCAAGGCAATGATTATGCATATAGGCATCACGTCTGTGTCAAGTAGACCGAAACGATTCTGCATCTACTACTATTACTCCACACATCGACTGCTATCCAGCATGCATCTAGAGTATTAAGTTCATAAAGAACGGAGTAACGCCTTAAGTAAGATGACATGATGTAGAGGGATAAACTCAAGCAATATGATGAAACCCCCATCTTTTTACCCTTGATGGCAACAATACAATATGTGCCTCGCTATCCCCACTTTGTCACTGGGTGAGGACACCGCAAGATTGAACCCAAAACTAAGCACCTCTCCCATTGCAAGAAGAACCAATCTAGTTGGCCAAACCAAACCGATAATTCGAAGAGAAATACAAAGATATCAAATCATGCATATAAGAATTCAGAGAAGATTCAAATAATATTCATAGATAATCTGATCATAAATCAACAATTCATCGGATCTCGACAAACACACCGCAAAAGAATATTACATCAGATAGATCTCCAAGAACATCGAGGTGAACATGGTATTGAGAACCAAAGAGAGAGAAGAAGCCATCTAGCTACTAGCTATGGACCCGTAGGTCTGTGGTAAACTACTCATGCTTCATCGGAAGGGCAATATGGTTGATGTAGAAGCCCTCCGTGATTGAATCCCCCTCCGGCAGGATGCCGAAAAAGGCCCCAAGATGGGATCTCACGGATACAAAAGTTTACGGCGGCGGAAAAGTATTTTGGTGGACGCTTCTGTTGGTTTGGGAATAATTTCTGAATTTATAGGCCAAAGATTAGGGTTGGAGGACTCCCATGGGGCCCACAAGCTAGGGGGCGCGCCACCCCTAGGGCGCGCCCTGAGGGCTTGTGGAGCAGTCATGACTCTTCTGCCTTCCTCTGCAAGTCCTACGTGTGTCTTCTGGTCCAAGAAAAATCATCGTAAAGTTTTATTCCGTTTGGACTCCGTTTGATATTCCTTTTCTGTAAAACTCAAAAACAAGGAAAAAACAGAAATTGGCACTGGGCTCTGGGTTAATAATTTAGTCCCAAAAATAATATAAAATAGCATATTAATGCATATAAAACATCCAAAACAGATAATATTATAGCATGGAACAATAAAAAATTATAGACACGTTGGAGACGTATCACATTTCACGAGACAGAGCCGCCGCCACCTCCTGTTCTTCATCGGGAGGCCAGATCTGGAGCGCGTTTGGGGCTCCGGAGAGGGGAATCTTTGATCTTCGTCATCGCCAACCCTTCTCCATCGCCAATTTCGTGATGCTCCCCACCGGGAGTGAGTAATTCCTTCATAGGCTCGCTGGTCGGTGAGGAGTTGCATGAGATTCATCATGTAATCGAGTTAGTTTTGTTAGGGCTTGATGCCTAGTATCCATTATGTTCTTAGACTGATGTTGCTATGACTTTGCCATGCTTAATGCTTGTCACTTTGGGCCCGGGTGCCATGATTTCAGATCTGAACCGTTTATGTTATCACCATTATATCTATGTTCTAGATCCGATCTTGCAAGTTATAGTCACCTATTACGTGTTATGATCCGTAAACCCCGGAGTGACAATAGTCGGGATACTTTCCGGTGATGACCGTAGTTTGAGGAGTTCATGTATTCACTATGTGCTAATGCTTTGTTCCGGTTCTCTATTAAAAGGAGGCCTTAATATCCCTTAGTTTCCTTATGGACCCCGCTGCCATGGGAAGGTAGGACAAAAGATGTCATGCAAGTTCTTTCCATAAGCACGTATGACTATTTACGGAATACATGCCTACATTATATTTATGAACTGGAGCTAGTGCCGTATCACCCTAGGTTATGACTGTTATATGATGAATATCATCCAACGAATTCACTGATCCAATGCCTACAAATTTTCGATATATTGTTCTTGCTAAGTTACTACTGCTGTTGTTACTGTTACAACTGCTACAAAATCATTGCTATCACTGCTGCCGTTACTGTTACAATTATTGCTGCTATCAAAACTATCATATTACTTTGCTACTGATCATATTGCTGCAGATAATTAATCACCAGGTGTGGTTGAATTGACAACTCAGCTGCTAATACTTGCAAATATTGTTTGGCTCCCCTTGTGTCGAATCTATAAATTTGGGTTGAATACTCTACCCTCGAAAACTATTGCGATCCCCTATACTTGTGGGTTACCACCGTGCTCTAAAAATATAAGTGAATCACTAGAGCAACTGCCTAGCTCAAAAGATATAAGTGAAGTACATAGAGTATTCTAACAAATCACGAACAATGTGTGTCTGTCGGTGCAACAAACCCCAGGTATGTTGCCCGGACTGTACACAGGCTTGGAGGCAAACTCGCAACGTCCAAGTCCAGACCAAGCAAGGAGAGATCAGCTCTTTGAGGAATCAAAGGCTAGATCAAGAAGACCAAGACAAGCTAAATGGGCAAGACACCACTAAGGGAAAGCCTCCCTTGCTGGGCAGGCTAGCCTGGCGAGGTCAAGGTGGCCCCAAGGACAAACCTCAAGACCGTCCCGGTAGGCCTGCCGGGCACGACGAAGGCAAACTACCCCGCCAAGGCTCCATCGCTCCACCTCACAGTGACGCAAGTCATCGATCGGTGCGGTGTCAAGCCCCCAAGTGACTAAGTGGCTATTATTCGACACGTGGCAGCCACTTCCTATGGAAATCACCTTCAAATGACACCCGTCCAGAGACGTGTCAAGCAGACAGGCGAAAAGGTGGCCGAGCAGCCCGGCAAGGCTTGCTGGGCATGCCACGATGTGTCACTAAGCGGCGCATTTAATGCACTCTGCTCTGACTGCAGAGTTAGGTATGATAGCACTGTTCACTATCTAATCAGTACACAATGACTGATTTGCCACTGTGGTGACCCCTTGATCTATAAAAGGAGGGCCATGGCAACCATAGAAAGGATTCGGACCTTTGTACACTCGTACGCGCGTAGCTGCCCTTGCCCCGAGGCAACCCTGCCGGGCAAGAGCGCTGCATTTCCACCACAATCCACCGTCAATCCACCAAAGCAGGAGTAGGGTTTTACGCCTCGCGGCGGCCCGAACCTGGGTAAAACTGCCCGTGTGATCTCTGCCGTGCTGTGCTACGTTCTTCGCTCTTTGTGCTATGTGCTCATCCCCCCTGCCGAACCACAAGGGGATGATGGCCCCATAGGTGGCCGTGGTTTCCCACGACATCTTTGGCGCGCCAGGTAGGGGGAAGCGCTTGCGCGAACCCGAGAAATGTACGCAACACGTCATCTTCATCACCTGCTTCATCGACGGCTCCATCATCCATGGCGCCCAAGAAGAAGCCCGGTGCTGCAGCCCATCCGTCCACTTCAAAGGCCCCGTCACACGCGGCCGCCAACGCCGCGGGGGCTACGGGGACGCACGGAGACATGGACGCTGCGGGGGACGTGGCCGGCGCAGGCGGCGTTGTCCCCACCTCCCCTGCGGCTGAAACGAGGGCAGAAGGCACCGGGGAAGGACAGCACCAACAGCATCCCAACCGCCATGCTCAACGAGGTACGGGTGGAGAAATCATTCCATCTGCACCTCTCCGCCCAGCTGAAGGGCACAGCCGCAGCAGTGGCACTCGCTCTGGGGCGAATCGCAACTCTCCGGCGGCACCCACCGCGGGCGCGGCCGCAGGGCGTGCGCCACTCTCGGAACGAGCTGCCCCAGCCGATGTGCCAAACGGAGCCGCTGGCCCTCAAGCGCCTCCACCTCGTCACCACGCCACCCTGTCAACGGGCTCACGATGACGAGAACACGGCGCAGCTACTACCGGCACCATGAGGAGCCAGGTGACGCTACGGTCTACGTCGTCATCCATGCCAAGTACCGCTTCTGAGGCTATGGCGCGGGCCCAGCTGCTGTTGAGATTTCCACCGGCAGCCGATCAGATGGATGAGTGGAGAGCCACCATTCAGAGCCTAATTGGTTTTGCCGAGGCGGGAGGATCACAGCGAGCTGGCCCGCCACGGCCTCCCCAGGCGACGACAACAGCCTGCGCTGCTGGCCGTGTCGAAGGGGCCACCCCCATGGTGCAGTCCCCTCCGCGGCAGCCTGCGCAGGGGCCATGGCCGGAGCCACGTGATCAAGAACCCGACGACGTCTCGATGGCTTCGTCCAGCCCTCGAGCACGTCGAGACCAGTGGCAGGCCCAGGAAGACAGGCGAGGGGAAGACGCGCACATCACCATCGAGCGGCGCCGCGACACCCACCGCCAGTCTGATAGGCGCAATGGCCCCGACATCGACGAGCCTGCACGAGGTGAGGGTGGGTACCTACCTTTCGAGGTTGGGTGCCCCCCTTCACTCATGAACTGCAGCAAGTCTGTTGGCCATCTTCCCGCACATTCAAGCCAGAGATACCAGAGAAGTACGATGGGAGATTGAACCCGGTAGAGTTCCTGAGCGTCTACATCATCGCTGTTCAGGCTGCCGGGGGAAGAGATGAGAAGGTGTACGCCAACTACTTCCCTTTGGCACTCAAGCCAAATGTGAGGTCTTGGCTAATGCACCTGCCAGAGAACTCCATCTCAACTTGGGCTGACCTGTGCCATGAGTTTGTTGGCGCCTTTATGGGAGGCCATCAAGAAGCAGGATGGCCCAACGATCTGTAGCTCCTCCCACAGAAGGAAGGAGAAAGTCTGCGGAAGTACATGCAAAGGTTCAGTCGAGTGCACAGAAACATCCCAGATATCCACCCGGTAGCTATGATAGCCGCATTCCAGTCCAACGCGCGCAACCGCAGGATACGTTCCAAAATGAACGTGCGGCTGCCCAAGACTGTGAATGAGTTATACACTCTGGTGGATAAGTGTGCTCGCATAGAGGAGGGAAGGTGACTTCCCGATGAAGAGGATGGCATCGACATCGATTCAGACAATGACGACAAGGCCACCAGTCAGAAGAAGAAGAACAAGAAACGTAATAAGAAGCACAAGGAGTAAGTTGTGATGGCCATTGAAGGATCAAGCACACCTAGTACCAGCAAGAAGGCCAAGGCCCCCGGCAAGGAGGTTGCCGCGTGCATTGACTGCCGAGTGGCCGCGGCTGCTGAGAAGGCTGGGAAGGGTGATGGGCCGTACTGCAAGATCCATAGGACCAAGGGCCACGACCTTCAGGAGTGTCATCAGGTTGAGCAGCTCGTCAAGAAGCAGAGCGCTGAGTATGAGAAGCATGATAAGGAGAAAAACCAGGATGGTGCTGGCGGGAAGGGCTGAGGCGGCGGAGTAAGTCGCCCTGGCAAGGCTCCTCAGAATCAAGGGAAGCCCGCCAGAGGCCGTAAGAAGGAGGATTGCAATGATGAGAGTGACGGAGGAGATGAAGAGGAAACCAGTGAGCAAGAGTTCCAGAAAGCCACTGAAGCCCTATGCATTGACGGGGGTGCATCTCTGCACTCCTCTCACCGCCAACTTAAACAGTGGGTGCGTGAAGTCAATGCCGTGGAGCCAGCGGCAGATTCTCGGAAGCCGCTCAAGTGGTCTCGCATGCCCATCATCCTTGACGAAGAGGATCACCCTGACCGCACCACCGCAGTAGGGTGCTTGCCATTGTTGGTCTCACCAACAATACGCAACCTCAAAGTCACAAAGATGTTGGTTGACGGCGGGGCCGGGTTGAATCTGATATCTCCAAAGGTCATCAGCAAACTTCAGATAGCAGATGAGGAGCTCAAGGTTACTGGCACATTCCAAGGAATCAACCCCGGCAGGAGTCGTCCTAAGGGAAAGATCACGCTACCGGTGACGTTCGGAGGGAGTTAAACTACCAGACTGAGAAGATTGTGTGTGACGTGGTTGACCTCCCCCTGCCATACAACGAAATCCTTGGTCGCCCAGCTCTGGCCAAGTTCATGGCGGCATCCCACTATGCCTACAACACCTTGAAGATGCCAGGGCCGATAGGAGTCATTTCCATTCCGACAGATCAGAAGGACGCAGTCATATGCGTGGACAAGATGTACCGGGAGGCGATCGCTGCTGAGGCTGCAGAAACCACTGCTCCCGCCAAGGAAAGTAAGAAAATGAAGAGAGCTAGCAAGGATGCCAGCAAGGAATCCGGGAAGCGTGCCTCTCCGGAGTGTGCTGCGCCTGTTGATGACTTGCCAGAGAGTTCCAATAGCAAGAGATCCAAAGCTGCTGCACCTGTTGTGAAGAAGGTCCCGGCAGGGCTGGCTGGCGCTGATGGTACCTTCACTATCAGTGCCACCCTTGATGACAAATAGGAAAGCGCGCTCGTTGCCTTCCTGCGGGTGAATATTGATGTGTTTGCCTGGCAACCATCTGATATCCCCGGTGTTCCCAGGGAGGTAATCGAGCACCACATTGCTGTCTGCCCGCATGCCCAGCCTGTCAAGCAGAAGGTCCGAAAGCAAGCTTTGGAGCGGCAACAGTTTATTGCCGAGGAGATCAAGAAGCTTGAAGCAGCTGGTTTGGTCAGGGAAGTGTTGCATCCCACATGGTTAGTGTCGGGGCCGGATTTCGGGGACACAAAATCCCAGAAATTAACCCCTCGTGTTACCACCAGCCCCAGGATTACTGTTACTGGTGGACACATCCTTGTTACAGATTACCAAGCAATTACAAGAATTGGATACAAGACCATAAAGGTCTAATGATACAACAATGATATCTGGTGACGGGTGATGAAAATGACTCATGGTTCTCCAACGTCGATGGGGCTCCATTCCCTCAGGAACAGCTGACCTGGATAGTTCCTATCCCACGTGGCTGCTATCCTGGCTTCGCACGAACGTCACTGTGGCACTCCTTGTAGAAATCCTGACCTGGCCAAGTAAATAGCCAGGGACAAGCCTATGAGTACATTGGAATGTACTTGCAAACATCATGAACAAAAGATATACCGAATGCAGCACATAAAATATATGATCATGATGAACCAAACTATATGCGTATGCTCATGCTGGACTATATTAAATGCATGCTGACAGGAATTAAATCATGGCATGATAACATATTAGCATGTACAAATAAATGAATATATAAAAATGTTAGTGATAAACAAGGAAAGTTAAAGGAAAATAATATAAAAGAAATGCCGGTCGGATGTCTAAAGTGACACCACGGTAGGTCTTGAAGAGAAATGCCTAACGGGTATCCACAAGAGTAGTGGCGTGATAGACCGCCTGAGAACTCGAGGGACGCCTCGAAGAGGTCTTGAAAAGAAATGCCAGTCGGGTGTCAAAAAGTGACGCCACGGTCGGTCTTGAAAAGAAATGCCAATCGGGTATCCACAAGAGTAGTGGCGTGATAGACCGCCTGAGAACTCGAGGGACGCCACTGAGAGGTCTTGAAAATAAAACCGAATGCCCGGGGTAGTCTAGCCAGCCCCTGAGACACTCAGGAAAATAAAATAGGAGAAATGGGTTAGTCCACAATAATATGCATAACCACAATAATATTAATATGCATAGCAAAAATATTCATGGTAGCATCAGGGTGACAATAATTATTCTACAAAATAATTCAGGCTCAATTTAATTATTTTCCTCCGAAGACCGACACTTGACCAACCCAGACTGTAGTCCTTAACCGCGGACACGGCTATTCGAATAGGTTTAAACTCTGCAGAGGGTGTACTCTTTACCCACAAGTAAAGGATTTCTTTAGTCATTACCGTGACACTGACTAATTCCTATTATGGTCTTTGGGTTGAAAACACACCTGACCAGCACACACCAGATTAACCGTCCGGATGCCAGGAATCACCCAAAGCATCGTTTCAGAAAAACTCTAAGTCGGGGAGACAACAATCTCGAGTAGCATGGGATCACTATTAATACGCGCGGATTCCAAGGGATGCCCCCCTCTCGGTCACAATCGGATACACCCATGCCCCCTGACTCGATGATAGGATTTAGTCCATGATCGTGGAAACCCTCATCGTAGCCCTCTATGTGGTGTGTGCACAGAAAGGGGTTAACAACTTACTAAACCATACCCCACCTATGGCAGGGACAAGTGGCAGCATGAATCAAGTATGGGGGTTACCGGAACAAGACTCGATCTACGGTCGACTCAGGAGGCTCAAATATTTCCTGCAGTGATTAGCACAACAAAGTATTCTTTCAACAGCAATACCAAACAGGGCCACAACCCTTGCATGCTCCAACATGCCCACACCGATCATTCTCGTAACAACGAGTTTTCAGTCTCACGGTCACTTTTCTCGTGACCGATTCTTCCTGCAGATTAGTCCGGACAGGCACAGGCATATGTGACATATGAAAATAGCCATGCTTACTCATACTTCATGCCTAAATGAAGGTAAAATATTTTCATGGGGTCATGCAGGCATAACTATCAATATGTAAACTTTATATGAACTCAACATAATCATGATGCAAATATTAACTATGCAATTCACAATATCAAGTGTTCAAAATGCTTGCCTTGAGCATGCAGAAGTGTGGGGTGCACTCCAAAAGTTTGAAATTTTTATCTTCCCTCCATTCCTATTTTCAAAAAAATATTGAAATCACTACATAAAGCAAAAAACAGTAAAAAAAAGTTGTCTGGAATTTTTTTAAATAAATACTAAAATTAACTAGATGAAATATAAGGAATTACAGAAAAATAATCAATTTATTTGGAGTTCATATGATTTTCCTATAGAATTTCTAAGATGGAATAATTGAAGAAGTGGACTATTTAATAGATTCAGTAGGAACAAGGCTTAGGAAAAATGTTCACCTAACCTAGATAAATATAGCATGATTCTATGAGACTGTAGAAATTTGAATCATCAAATTTGGATTTGAAATGGATTATGTAGAATTATTTGAGTATAGCTGGAAAAAAGAAAAGGAAAAAGGCTGAGGAGCGCCCTGTGCGCGATTTGGTTGCACGGCGTCACTGGGCCGAGCCCAGTTGCTTCGGCCGCGCGGGAGCTGGCTAACATCGAAGGCATACTACTCGGAATACGCCTTCCCCGCGCGAAGACGGATTCGAGGAAAAGCCGTCTCCACTTAAACGGCGGGGCCCGCGGCCTGAGAGGCTGACGTGCGGGTCCCACGCACTCACTCTTTCCCCCCTCTTCTTCTCTTCTTCCTCCCGGCGTGGGAAACAGAGGAGGCCCGGCCTCGCTAGCGCCGGCGACTGGGGGCATGGCGGCCTCGGGCGACGGCGGGGATGGATCCGCCGCTCCGTTCCGCGCCCGTGGGCGGTGAAGTTGGGGCCAGGGGTGGCCGGAGCGGAGCATGGCGTCGCGGTGCAGAGGCGACCGGAGTTGGATTGGGGCAAGGCCATGGCCATCCCCGAGGCTACCTAGGGCTTGAGAGGGCCTTGTGGTGGTGGTGAGGGTCGGCCATGGTGGCTGGGTGGAGCAGGGAGGCCCGGAGGTGGTCGAACCAACCGGAGCCGAGGCGGAGGCCATGGCGACGGTGAGGGGAAATTGGAGCACAGGAGCTTGAGGAACTCAACCAGGAGGGAGCTGGGAGGGATAGTGAGATGATGTGTTGAACGAGACGATCTCGGGGTGGAGCTTTATAGCGAGAGCGAGGTCGGTTCCGAGAGTTCCAGAGATGGACACGGCGACGATCGCCATAACCGCGCCGGAGAAGTGGTTGTGGGCGGTGGTCAGGGTCGTTGGGGATGGTGTAGGTCGGCGTGGATGGTGGTCACCCGCGGATAAGCTCAGTGGTTGGCAATTAATAGGCAGAGACGTGGCGGAGAGGAGTTCGTCGGGCGGCGACGGTGGGTGCCGTGGTCGGCGGTGGCCGGCACTAGGAGCCAAGGGGAGGTGTAGGCGAGGGTTAGGGATGATCATATGACCCAGGGGTGGACTCGGGCGAGCAGGGGAGGCAGCAGCAGAGCGGTAGTAGTCTGATGCCAGCGGTGCACAACGCACGCTCTGGACGCGCTCTATGCACGCGCACAATGTGCTCGATGCAATGCTAGTGGCATCTACAGCGATCTAGAAGAGCTAAAAATTAACAGGATGGTACTACTAGGCATGAGAGGAGTGATGGACATGCTTGTTTGGGGAGAGGGGCTAGTGTCCAGTGCAATTCAAAAAGATGCCCAAATTCTGTCATGAGCTCAAGGTGCTCGACAGAATGTTAGGGTGACCTAGGTGATTCTGGTAGTCATGGGAATTGGCAGGTGGAGGTCTCATTGGATGGTAAAGATAGTGGTGAAGTTGGTTTGTGAGAATAGAAAACTTGTCAATGCAAGTTTTAGAGAAATTCATTTCTGGACAGAAATTTCAGAGGAATATTTGGTGAACTAAAAAGATTCCAATGGAGCTAAAATTTTGGACTTAAGGGTTTGATTGGAAGGACAGTAAGTGAGAAAAATGTCAGAATTTTTGGGGCAAGGAAAATGGGGGTTGTAGTTATAACCTAGAAAATGGACAGAGTTGAAAAGAGGATGGTTTACTCAAAATTTTCAAAACACCAAGTTGGGTTTTTGCATAAAAGTGATATATAGGCATCACATGACCTCCCATAATTTTTATGGAATTTTAAAAGAATTATTTAAAATGGTTGCAGTGAAATAGAAGCATTTCAAAGAATGAAAATGCTATTAAAATAATTATATTGGGCAAAATTTTATTATGAAAATAATTCCTACTATTATTAAAATATAAATGAAATGTTTTAATAAAACTACCAAAGCCACAATATTATTTCCAAAATTTCTATATGGAGGGAAGAATTTTGAAAAACAGAAACAAAAAATGGTTCTGAAATTAATAAAGGACTTATTATAAATCAAAATTTTATTTCTGGCCAAATTTTATTTAGTAAAAAGATGATTAAATTTTTGGGGTGTTACAAACTCTACCCCCCTTAAGGAAATCTCGTCCTCGAGATTTGTTAAGGGCGGAAGAACTAAATGCATATCACAACTAATAAGCAATGCTACATAAGGCAACAACACAAAAGGCATATCATTCAATCAAGCACTACAAACATACACATGATCGTCTACGGCACGACGGTGGAATCTACAGGGCAACAGGGTTACTAAGGACTCGACAACTACTCTGGCGGGCTCAGTCCACTTCGTCGACATCCAGGCAGGCGTGTCTCGTAGATGTCGAGGCTTCTTCATGCGCTTCAATGTCGGAGTTGGCTGGAGTGGAATGAGGAGCTACAGGGTTGGGGTAGTGATGACGACCCACGCGTGGTGTAGTGGCTACAGTCCCGTTGGAGAAAATCCCTAAGAGACGACGGAGTTCCTCCGGGGAAACGACAGCATTGCCTGGATGGATAACAGGGGCAGACTCCGGGGGCTCGACTGGTCTCCCGAACATCACTATCAGGGTGTCGGTGGTGGGTGCAGCTTCTCTTCTCACCGGGGTCAGGAGAGCAAGCGTCCTGCGGGTGGCAATCAGATCAAGGGTGACCTGATCGAAGAGTGCTTCTTGCGCTCTCAGGTAGCGCACTAGATGCACTAGGGCAGGATCCGTCTCATGGTCTCCGTTGGCGACTTGGGTCGGGCTACCATAGCTTTCACGACTAGGGTAGTAGTAGAAAGAGCGGCAGTTAACCCTTGGCGATAGGTGCCGGAGTTGAACTACAGCTTCTCGGGCTGCAAGTTGGATGGCTTGGGGCTCGTCGGAGGTCGTCCTCCTGGTGAACCGGTAAGGGCGCTCCGATGTGATGCTCCTCCCGTAGATGTGCACCGTGGCCCAGAAATGATGGATGGCATCACTCGCGTGCTCTTGGTACATGACATACTCCGGCGGCTCTTCCATGCCAAAAGCTCACCGAGTGAGATTGGCGAGGATGGCTAAAAAGCCTTCAAGCTCGACTGCGGTGGTCTCGTTGTGGATGATGGGACCAGGCATCTTGGGGTGTTGGATACCAGGCTGCGAGTGAAGGTTGTGATGTGCTGGGTTGGGGCAAGGCTTCCTTTATAAGCCAGCGGAGTCTTCCATCGCACGCTTGTGGATGGGACAACCCAGGTGTCGACCACAGGCGCACGGCCTATGGGCTAGGTTGATAGGTTGGGCACCGACTGCCAAAAAGATGTCGGCAGGCCACTGTGAAGGACTATCGGATGAGATGGCCTTGGCTATGGATGGAGAAAAATGTGGGTTGTGTGGAAACCTAGGGATGGTGACCAGGCTAAGATAGGATTAGCCAGTGGTCAGCTTGGCCCTGATACCAAGGCTGTCGGGGCCGGATTTCGGGGACACAAAATCCCAGAAATTAACCCCTCGTGTTACCACCAGCCCCAGGATTACTGTTACTGGTGGACACATCCTTGTTACAGATTACCAAGCAATTACAAGAATTGGATACAAGACCATAAAGTTTTAATGATACAACAATGATATCTGGTGACGGGTGACGAAAATGACTCGTGGTTCTCCAACGTCGATGGGGCTCCATTCCCACAGGAACAGCTGACCCGAATAGTTCCTATCCCACGTGGCTGCTATCCTGGCTTCGCATGGACGTCACTGTGGCACTCCTTGTAGAAATCCTGACCTGGCCAAGTAAATAGCCAGGGACAAGCCTGTGAGTATGTTGGAATGTACTCACAAACATCATGAACAAAAGATATACCGAATGCAGCAGATAAAATATATGATCATGATGAACCAAACTATATGCGTATGCTCATGCTGGACTATATTAAATGCATGCTGACAGGAATTAATTCATGGCATGATAACATATTAGCTTGTACAAATAAATGAATATATGAAAATGTTAGTGATAAACAAGGAAAGTTAAAGGAAAATAATATAAAAGAAATGCCGGTCGGATGTCTAAAGTGACACCACGGTAGGTCTTGAAGAGAAATGCCTAACGGGTATCCACAAGAGTAGTGGCGTGATAGACCGCCTAAGAACTCGAGGGACACCACGAAGAGGTCTTGAAAAGAAATGCCAGTCGGGTGTCAAAAAGTGACGCCACGGTCGGTCTTGAAAAGAAATGCCAATCGGGTATCCACAAGAGTAGTGGCGTGATAGACCGCCTAAGAACTTGAGGGACGCCACAAAGAGGTCTTGAAAATAAAACCGAATGCCTGGGGTAGTCTAGCTAGCCCCTGAGACACTCAGGAAAATAAAATAAGAGAAACTGGTTAGTCCACAATAATATGCATAACCACAATAATATTAATATGCATAGCAAAAATATTCATGGTAGCATCAGGGTGACAATAATTATTCTGCAAAATAATTCAGGCTCAATTTAATTATTTTCCTCCGAAGACCGACAGTTGACCAACCCAGACTATAGTCCTTAACCGTGGACACGGCTATTCGAATAGGTTTAAACTCTGCAGAGGGTGTACTCTTTACCCACAAGTAAAGGATTTCTTTAGTCAGTACCGTGACACTGACTAATTCCTATTATGGTCTTTGGGTTGAAAACACACCTGACCAGCACACACCAGATTAACCGTCCGGATGCCAGGAATCACCCAAAGCATCATTTTAGAAAAACTCTAAGTCGGGGAGACAACAATCTCGAGTAGCATGGGATCACTATTAATACGTGCGGGTTCCAAGGGATGCCCCCCTCTCGGTCACAACCGGATACACCCATGCCCCCTGACTCGATGACAGGATTTAGTCCATGATCGTGGAAACCCTCATCGTAGCCCTCTATGTGGTGTGTGCACGAAAAGGGGTTAACAACTTACTAAACCATACCCCACCTGTGGCAGGGACAAGTGGCAGCACGAATCAAGTATGGGGGTTATCGGAACAAAACTCGATCTACGGTCGACTCAGGAGGCTCAAATATTTCCTGCAGTGGTTAGCACAACAAAGTATTCTTTCAACAGCAATACCAAACAGGGCCACAACCCTTGCATGCTCCAACATGACCACACCGATCATTCTCGTAACAACGAGTTTTCAGTCTCACAGTCACTTTTCTCGTGACCGATTCTTCCTGCAGATTAATCCGGACCAGCACAGGCATATGTGACATATGAAAATAGCCATGCTTACTCATACTTCATGCCTAAATGAAGGTAAAATATTTTCATGGGGTCATGCAGGCATAACTATCAATATGTAAACTTTATATGAACTCAACATAATCATGATGCAAATATTAACTTTGCAATTCACCATATCAAGTGTTCAAAATGCTTGCCTTGTGCATGCAGAAGTGTGGGGTGCACTCCAAAAGTTTGAAATTTTTATCTTCCCTCCATTCCTATTTTCAAAAAAATATTGAAATCACTACATAAAGCAAAAAATAGTACAAAAAAGTTGTCTGGATTTTTTTTAAATAAATACTAAAACTAACTAGATGAAATATAAGGAATTACAGAAAAATAATCAATTTATTTGGAGTTCATATAATTTTTCTATAGAATTTCTAAGATGGAATAATTGAAGAAGTGGACTATTTAATAGATTCAGTAGGAACAAGGCTTAGGAAAAATGTTCACCTAACCTAGATAAATATAGCATGATTCTATGAGACTGTAGAAATTTGAATCATCAAATTTGGATTTGAAATGGATTCTGTAGAATTATTTGAGTATAGCTGGAAAAAAGAAAAGGAAAAAGGCTGAGGAGCGCCCTGTGCACGATTTAGTTACACGGCGTCACTGGGCCGAGCCCACTTGCTTCGGCCGCGCGGGAGCTGGCTGACGTCGAAGGCGTACTACTCGTAATACGCCTTCCCCGCGCGAAGACGGATTCGTGGAAAAGCCGTATCCACTTAAACGGCGGGGCCCGCGGCCTGAGAGGCTGACGTGCGGGTCCCACGCACTCCCTCTCTCCCCTATCTTCTTCTCTTCTTCCTCTCGACGTGGGAAACAGAGGAGGTCCGGCCTCGCTGGCGTCGGCGACTGGGGGCACGGCGGCCTCGGGCGACGGCGGGGATGGATCCGCCGCTCCGTTCCGCGCCCGTGGGCGGTGAAGTTGGGGCTGGGGGTGGCCGGAGCGGGGCATGGCGTCGCGGCGCAGAGGCGACCGGAGTTGGATCGGGGCGAGGCCATGGCCATCCCCGAGGCTAGCTAGGGCTTGAGAGGGCCTCGTGGTGGTGGTGAGGGTCGGCCATGGTGGCTGGGTGGAGCAGGGAGGCCCGAAGGTGGTCGAACCAACCGAAGCCGAGGTGGAGGCCATGGCGACGGTGAGGGGAAATTGGAGCACGGGAGCTTGAGGGACTCGACCAGGAGGGAGGTGGGAGGGATAGTGAGATGATGTGTTGAACGAGACGAGATCGGGGTGGAGCTTTATAGCGAGAGCGAGGTCGGTTCTGAGAGTTCTAGAGATGGACACGGCGACAATCGCCATAACCGCGCCGGAGAAGTGGTTGTGGGCGGTGGTCAGGGTCGTTGGGGACGGTGTAGGTCGGCGTGGATGGTGGTCACCCACGGATAAGCTCAGTGGTTGGCAATTAAGAGGTAGAGACGTGGTGGAGAGGAGTTCGTCGGGCGGCGACGGTGGGTGGCGTGGTCGGCAATGGCCGGCACTAGGAGCCAAGGGGAGGTGTCGGCGAGGGTTAGGGATGATCATATGACCCAGAGGTGGACTCGGGCGAGTAGGGGAGGCAGCAGTAGAGCGGCAGTAGTCTGATGCCAGCGGTGCACAACGCACGCTCTGGACTCACTCTATGCATGCGCACAACATGCTCGATGCAATGCTAGTGGCATCTACAGCAATCTAGAAGAGCTGAAAATTAACAGGATGGTACTACTAGGCATGAGAGGAGTGATGGACATGCTTGTTTGGGGAGAGGGGCTAGTGTCCAATGCAATTCAAAAAGATGCCCAAATTCTGTCATGAGCTCAAGGTGCTCGACAGAATGTTAGGGTGACCTAGGTGATTCTGGTAGTCATGGGAATTGGCAGGTGGAGGTCTCATTGGATGGTAAAGATAGTGGTGAAGTTCGTTTGTGAGAATAGAAAACTTGTCAGTGCAAGTTTTAGAGAAATTCATTTCTGGACAGAAATTTCAGAGGAATATTTGGTGAACTAAAAATATTGCAATGGAGCAAAATTTTTGGACTTAAGGGTTTGGTTGGAAGGGCAGTAAGTGAGAAAAATGTCAGAATTTTTGGGGCAAGGAAAATGGGGGTTGTAGTTATAACCTAGAAAATGGACAGAGTTGAAAAGAGGATGGTTTACTCAAATTTTTCAAAACACCAAGTTGGGTTTTTGCATAAAAGTAATATATAGGCATCACATGACCTCCCATATATTTTATGGAATTTTAAAAGAATTATTTAAAATGGTTGCAGTGAAATATAATCATTTCAAATAATGAAAATGCTATTAAAATAATTATATTGGGCAAAATTTTATTATGAAAATAATTCCTACTATTATTAAAATATAAATGAAATGTTTTAATAAAACTACCAAAGCCACAATATTATTTCCAAAATTTCTGTATGGAGGGAAGAATTTTGAAAAACTGAAACAGAAAATGGTTCTGAAATTAATAAAGGACTTATTATAAATCAAAATTTTATTTCTGGCCAAATTTATTTAGTAAAAACATGATTAAATTTTTGGCGTGTTACAGTTAGCAAATCCAGTGGTGGTGCGCAAGGCGAATGGGAAATGGAGGCTTTGCATAGACTTCACAGATCTAAACAAGGCATGCCCGAAGGACCCGTTCCCCTTGCCGCGCATCGACCAGATTGTGGATTCCATTCCGGGTGTGACCTGCTTTCCTTTCTGGATGCCTACTCCGGATACCACCAGATCTTCATGTCCAAGGAAGGCGAAGAGAAGACCGCATTCATAACCCCATGTGGCATGTACTGCTTTGTACGGATGCCCTTCGTGTTAAAGAGCACCGGATCCAATTTTGCAAGAGCAGTACAGATTGGCTTTGAGTCCCAGCTGCACAGAGATGTTGAAGCTTACATGGATGATATTGTGGTCAAGACCAAGGACAGATCAACCCTCATCCAGGATTTGGAAGAAACCTTTGCTAATCTGCGCAAGATCAACTTGAAGCTGAACCCGGAGAAGTGTGTGTTTGGAGTTCCCTCCGTCAAGCTACTTGGCTTCTTTGTGTCTCATCGAGGGATAGAGGCCAACCCCTACAAGATCAAGGCTATCGAGCAAATTCAAGCACCCAAGACAGTCAAGGACGTTAAGCATTTGAATGGATGCGTGGCTGCACTGAGCAGGTTCATTTTCAAGTCTGCCGAGCGCGCCCTGCCGTTCTTCAAAATCTTGAAGAAGGCAGGACCCGTGGAGTGGACCCCAGAAGCAGATGCTGCGCTGCAAGATTTGAAGACCTATCTTTCCTCTGTGCCCACCTTGGTCGCTCCCAAACCACAAGAGCCGTTGCTGCTATACTTAGTGGCAACCAATCAAGTGGTTAGTGCGGCACTGGTGGCGCAGCGGGAAGTGGATGATGCGACAGCCACAATCACTGTCCCCTCTGGAGAGGAAAGCGAACCCGTCCCGGCAAGACCAGTGTCGGTCCGGAGCGAAGAAAGGCAGGGCAGCGGAAGCAGTTCTATGGTTGCGGCAAGGAAGAAAGTGGTGCAGCGCCCAGTGTACTTCATCAGCTCTCTGTTACAAGGGGCTAGATCAAGGTACTCTGGCGTGCAAAAGTTGATTTTTGTCCTCATCATGGCCTCAAGGAAACTGCACCACTACTTCCAAGCCCACGAGATCACAGTTGTCACCCGCTTCCCCTTGCAACGCATACTCCGAAACCCCGGGGCTACCGGCAGGATTGAGGAATGGGCTTTGGAGTTGTCCAGCTTTGGTTTGAAGTTTGAAAGCACGTCAACTATTCAGAAGCAGAGCACTAGCAAAATTCATTGCAGAGTGGACACCAACTCCTGATGAAGAAGTATTGGAGACGATCATCCCCGGCAAGGAAGCGCCCCAAGAATGGATTATGTATTTCGATGGTGCTTTCTCCCTACAAGGTGCAGGGGCTGGCGTGCTTCTTGTTGCCCCCACTGGGGAGCACCTTAAGTACGTCGTCCAGATGCACTTTCCCCGGGAGGAGGCTACCAACAATACTGCAGAGTATGAAGGGCTCCTTGCCGGGCTCAGGATTGCAACAGAACTGGGAATCAAGAAGCTGATCATCCGCGGAGATTCACAACTTGTGGTGAGACAAGTCAACAAGGATTACCAAAGTCCATTGATGGAGGCATACGTCGAGGAAGTGAGAAAGTTGGAGGAGCGCTTTGACGGATTGCAAACAGAGCACGTGCCCCGTGTGGAAAACAACATTGCTAATCATCTGTCAAAGTGCGCTGCGCAAAAACTCCCTGTGGAACCAGGGACTTTTGTTCTCCATCTAACTCAGCCCTCCGTATCCCCGGCAACAATGGCCAGAAAGAGGAGCAAACTGGACTCCGACAAGCTTCACCCAGCAGAGCCTCCCGAGGCTCCCGGCAAAGAGCTTGGCGGGAACAACTCCCCTTCGATCAGTGAGCTGCACCATCCCGCGAGACCACCGGTCCCTGCGGTCGAGAAGTGCACTCCTGCGAATGAGGAGGTGCCGCTGGTCCTTGTTGCCGAGCCCCTGGCCCCAACCTGGGCACGGCACATAGTCCATTTCCTCCAAACTGGAGAACTCCCCGAAGAGCAAGAAGAAGCTGAAAGAGTAGCCCGGAGGGCCAGTATGTATCAGTTCATTGACGACACGCTGTACAGAAAGAGGCCCAACGGTGTGAAATTGAAGTGCATTTGCCGAGAGGAAGGAAAGGAACTATTGGCAGAGGTACACAAGGGTACGTGCGGCTCACACATTGGATCAAGGGCTCTGGTTGGAAAAGCCTTCCGGCAAGGTTTCTATTGGCCCACAGCCCTCCAAGATGCAGTTGAGCTCGTCACCAAATGTGAAGCCTGCCAGTTCCACTCCAAGAACATCGATTAGCCTGCCCAAGCTCTTCAGACGATCCCTTTGTCATGGCCCTACTCGGTCCGGGGGCTTGATATCTTGGGCCCCTTTCCCCGTGCTACCGGGGGCTTTGAGTTCTTGTTCGTCGCTATCGACAAGTTCACAAAGTGGCCAGAGGTGGAGCCCGTGAGAAAGGTGACCGCACAGTCAGCTATCAAGTTCCTGAAAGGATTGGTGTGCCGCTTTAGGGTGCCTGCCCGAATCATCACCAACATTGGCACCCAATTCACGAGCCGCGCCTTCATGCAATATGTTCATGCCCTCGGAAGCAAGATCTCATTTGCCTCTGTCGCCCATCCCAGAAGCAACGGGCAAGCTGAGAGGGTGAACGCTGAAGTGCTGTGAGGTCTCAAGACAAGAACCTTTGATAGACTGTAGAAGTGTGGCAGGCGATGGATCCATGAGCTGCCGGTGGTTCTTTGGTCCCTCAGAACGACACCAAATCGAGCTACCGGGCAGACTCCCTTCTCCCTAGTCTATGGGCGGAAGCAGTTATCCCCACGGAACTCATATTCAGATCTCCTCGAGTGCTTGCCTACAATGAAGTAGCGCAGGAACGACACCGGCGTGACGACGCTATGCTACTTGAGGAGAACCGTCTCTGGGCCGCTATGCATGCTGCACGCTACCAGCAATCCCTGCGTCGCTATCACAGCCGCAGGGTTCATGCCCGGGGTTTTGAGGAAGGCGACCTTGTCCTTAGGCGTGTTCAGTCCGCCAAGGGTACAAACAAGTTGACGCCAAAGTGGGAAGGCCCTTACCGGGTAGTACGAGTCACCAGACCTGGCGCAGTCCGTCTGGAGACCGGAGAAGGCATTCAATTGCAAAACTCATGGAACATTGAGCATCTCCGTAAGTTCTACCCGTAAGGCGCGGCTGTCGGGCCCTGCCCGGCAGCCACCCTTTTGTACAGGCCTTGCCGCTGTTGCATGTAACCCCTTGTACAAAGCCAGGCACGGACCCTGAGCAACAGAAATGAACGAAGCACTGGGGGCTCCCCAAAACTTGCGTGCATGCATAAGCATATCATGAGCATAGCATGATCATGTAGATGAGATCACACATGGCATCATTTTAATCTGCACTAGGTTGCAGGGCTCTTACCGAGGACTTGTTCCCGAAGAGAAGAAATGAAGATGAGCCTACGTGACGATCCTCGACAAGCCAAACAGATAAGTTCTCTTCTTATCCTTACGTGTTCTGTAAGTAGAAACTTGTGCATATGAAAACCTCATCACCTTTGAAACTTAGGTGCTCCCATCCTTTGACTCGAACGTTGCTTCGGTCAGGATGGTCGCAGTGGCCTTTGGCGGAGAAGGCTTGGCGGGGGGCTGGTCCCTCTTTGCGATTTGTGCCCGGCTGGCTTAGCCCCATGGCAACAATTCGAGGGTACCGCCAGGATAGCTTGCCGGAGATAACTTGTTTACTGGAACGTATAGAGGCATTTCACCTCTGCATGGGTATGATGCATGCACAAGTGCCTGGCAAAGCTTGTCTTTTTCATTTATATGCTGATGAACAAGTACAGATCTTATAGAACACCAACATGGATAAAGAAGATTACATTATTTAAACTAAAGTTTGGCAAGTGCCTACGTATTTTAGATTGAAAAAAGATAAGTGCCCTGTGATACCCTTTCTTGTCCTTCTCCTCCCAGGCACTGCGGCGGAAGGTGAAGAAGGCAAAAGGGGCGCCTGGGAAGAAGCCCAGCCTGACCCCGTCAGGCCTCTTGGCGAGGGGCCTAACAAGAGCGGGAGGGCGCGGGCGAAGGTGATGGTGAAGAGAGCGGCAGGGACAGCCCACCAGCCGCCACCACCAGGGCCAGCAGGATGCGGCAGGGCTAACGGAGCTGCAGCCCGCGAGGAAGCCTGCCGGGGTCCAGCTGGAAGGCTGCTGGAGGAGCCCGGAACGCCATCCACACCTCCGCATCCAACTCCCCGGCAAATCACCTTGCCGGGAACGGAGTGCAGGTGCAGATATTGGTGCCCCGACCTGACGGTGACGGTGCGGCTGGTGTTCAGCCGGAGTCAGAGTCGTTGTCCTCCCCATCGGCGCTGTCGTCATCACCGTCACTGTCCTCCTCGTCGCTGTCACTCAAGGAGGAGCTTTCATCATTGGTCGAGCTCTCCGCGCAGCACCCTAAGCGAGCACCCGAGCACCCGAAGACCTTGACGGAGAGAAGGTCGGCCTCCATTAATTTAAAATGGAGGACGTGCCCCTCTGACAAGCTATGTGCACGAGCAAAGGTCTTCCAGCCGCGTCGAAAGAACATGACATGAGGGGCGGGAAAATCCACATCCACCCGCATGCACCGTTCCCGCAACCCCTCTTGTGCAGCTTCAATGCGCGCGGCTGCTCGAGCTCCATCGCCCTCGTGAATGGAGTGGGGAGACGGAGGCGGCCACACGGAGGCTTGTACAATCTGATGATGAACTCTAGGGGTTGGTCTCCAATGTGGCCTTCCAGCGGGGGAGGGGCGGCCGGTGGGGGCGCAATCAGAGCGCCACCCCGTCCTCCTCGGCCCCGGGTGCCACGACGACCACGACCTCGCCCCCTCCCACCTCCTCTCGCGGCGGGCTCCGCCCCCGCATCTTCGGAGGGAGGAGGGAGACGCTGTTGAGCAGAAGTTCTCGTCGCCACCACTGGAGCAATGCCGCGCCCCCGACCTCTCACCATGGTGGGCGAGGACTGCTGCAAGAATGGAAGGAGAAGGCATGTGAAAAAATGCCTTGCCCCACGTTCCGTTTTTATAGGCGAGCGGGGCAGGGGGCTAGATTTTTCCATGAAGGTAGCCGCCCCGTTCGCCCAGTCTGACTCCTCCTCGCCATTAACGACTCGATGAATCAAGGCCGACCCCCTGCACCAATCCGCGATGCCTGGCTTTCTGCCACGGCAATCATTCCTGCGCCCTCCGCATCCGCCACCAACTTTGCGCAATGCATGCAATACACGTGGCAGAGGCGCTTGGGGCGGGAAGGATAATGGGGTGGCCGTTACCGCCCCGTGAATGTGGGATGTGGGTACCCCACGGATCGTGGCCCATTATCTCTCCCACCACAATTGGCGTTACGCGACATGCTGGAAAACCGGAAACTGATCCAAGCTCAGGTTAATGAAGAAGCAAATAAGACCTCAAAGGACAAACCGCCGCAAGCCTCCTCGCCCATGTACTTGACAGGGCCTACCCTGACGACGCTCGACAGCGCGTTCAGGCCAGGCCCGGGGGCTCCTGTTGGTGCAACAAACCCCATGTATGTTGCCCGGACTGTACACAGGCTTGGAGGCAAACTCGCAACGTCCCAGTCTAGACCAAGCAAGGAGAGATCAGCTCTTTGAGGAATCAAAGGGCAGATCAAGAAGACCAAGACAAGCTAAATGGGCAAGACACCACTAAGGGAAAGCCTCCCTTGCCGGGCAGGCGAGCCTGGTGAGGTCGAGGTGGCCCCAAGGACAAATCTCAAGACCGTCCCGGCAGGCCTGCCGGGCATGACGAAGGCAAACTACCCCGCTAAGACTCCACCGCTCCACCTCACAGCAACGCAAGTCATCGATCGGTGCGGTGTCAAGCCCCCGAGTGACTAAGTGGCTGTTATTCAACACGTGGCAGCCACTTCCTATGGAAATCACCTTCAAATGACACCCGTCTAGAGACGTGTCAAGCAGACAGACGAAAAGGTGGCCGAGCAGCCCGGCAAGGCATGCCGGGAATGCCACGATGTGACACTAAGCGGCGCATTTAATGCGCTCTGCTCTGACTGTAGAGTTAGGTATGATAGCACTGTTCACTATCTAATCAATACACAATGACTGATTTGCCACTGTGGTGACCCCTTGATCTATAAAAGGAGGGCTATGGCAACCATAGAAAGGATTCGGACCCTTGTACACTCGTACGCGCGTAGCTGCCCTCGCCCCAAGGCAACCCTGCCGGGCAAGAGTGCTGCATTTCCACCACAATCCACCATCAATCCACCAAAGCAGGAGTAGGGTTTTACGCCTCGTGGTGGCCCGAACCTGGGTAAAACTGCCCGTGTGATCTCTGTCGTGCTGCGCTACGTTCTCTGCTCTTTGTGCAATGTGCTCATCCCCCCTGCCGAACCACAAGGGGCTGATGGCCCCATAGGTGGCCGTGGTTTCCCACGACAGTGTCCCTCTCAAAAAGGTGTGTTCAACAAAGATGATTGTGGCAAACTAAAAAGCAAACAAAGCAAAGACTCATATAATACATGACGCTCCAACCAAAACTCATATCATGTGATGAATAAAAATATAGCTCCAAGTAATTTACCGATGGTTGGTAGACGAAAGAGGGGATGCCATCCGGGGCATCCCCAAGCTTAGATGCTTGGGTGTCCTTAGATATTACCTTAGGATGCCATGGGCATCCCCAAGCTTAGGGTCTTGCCACTCCTTATTCCTTCATCCATCATGATCTCACTCAAAACTTGAAAACTTCAGCACACAAAACTCAACAGAAACTCATGAGATCTGTTAGTATAACAACCAAATCACAAACTTTAGGTATTGTTGTAAACCCATTCATATTTTACTATTGCATAATACTCACTGTATTCTAACTTCACCATGGCTTATACCCCCCAATACAATCCATAGATTCATCAAAACAAGCAAACAATGCAACGAAAACAGATTCTGTCAAAAATAGAACAGTCGGTAGTAATCTGAAGAATGACTATACTTATGTAACTCCAAAAATTCTGAAAATTAGGACGACGTGGGTAATTCATATATAAATCATGTGTAAAAAATTCAGAATTTATCACGTTCCGGTGAATTTAAACAATTCTGTTACTGGGCGAAAAAGTTTCTATTTTTTCACAGAATCAAACCAACTATCATCCAAATCATCCCAAAGGCTTTACTTGGCACAAACACTAATTTAAACACAAAAATACAACCATAATAGTAGCATAATTGTGTGCACACCAAGAAACAGGAAAGAAGCAAGAAAAATAAAGATAACTATTGGTTTGCCTCCCAACAAACGCTATTGTTTTACGCCCCTAGCTAGGCGTAATGCATAGTTTCAAGTGTTGTAATAAAAGTGAGGGAGATCCTTTATGCTCATATCATACACCCTCCTTTTAGAAGCAATCTTCCTTTGGGACAAGCAAAAATAATCAAAAGGGCTAAATTTAACGGGATAAGGATCCGTGAGATCAAGTTTCGGAGGAGGAAGTTCCTCCTTTGGCCCCTTATACGTGACGACTATTTCTTCATTGTATATGTTTCTTTGATTATACTCCCTAAGCTTTTTCTTAAGCACATGTCCTAATCCATTATTTTGTATAGCAAAATTATCATTTTGTTTTTGAAATTTTATCAAGTAAAACGGATGGGGGAACCTTTTTACTAAGATTTTCATTGTAAGCAGCATAATCCGGAGATTGCAATCTCCTAATTTCCTCTTGATTAAAAAGGATTTCTTCTATAGGAGGACAACCACAATCTATATTATAATGAGCAAATATTTCACGTGCTTCCTTCATGATATGACCAAATTCATAAGCTAGAAATGTAGTGGTTACACGCTTAACAGAGGGATCATCAATATTTCAGAATTCTAAGAGGATCCTTTGTATGGCTGGATGCATGTGAACAAATTGTCTTTCAAGTTCTACTATAAGCAAAGATATTGCATCCGAAAGACTAGAAGTTTTATTAAGGATTGATCCTCCTAGCATAGGTAACATGCCGACACAAGTAAAGAAATCCTGGATGACACCTTTTCCAATAATATTACCACTACCTACACGGATTTTTTTAGTATGCATGATGGTGGGTTCTATTTTATGAGGATCATCATCGGCAAGATTGTTTTCTTTAGCAACTTCACAAAACCCCTTTTTGATATTTTTTTTCATGAGTTTTAAAGGCACAGACGGATTGTCCAAAGAACTCGCACTAGGGTAGAGGTGTTACTACCCTTTTCAAAATTGGACATGATAGAAACTCAAGCAAGCAAACAAGCAAAAAGGTAAACGGAAAACATTTTTGTGTCTTTGTGAAAATGTTTTAGAAGTGGGGGAGATGAAAATGAGAGGCAAATGGAAAATAAAGTAAATGCAAGGGGATGAAAGTTTATGCGATGGTACTTGATAGATGTTGATGATGTCTCCCTGGCAACGACGCCAGAAATTCTTCCTGCTACTTGTGAGTTGCGTTGGGATTTCCCCGAAGAGAAGAGGATGATGCAATTCAGTAGAAATAAGTATTTCCCTCAGTTAAGAACCAAGGTTATCAATCCAGTAGGAGAACCACGCAACAACTCGTTAGCAGTACCTACAAAATAACAAATGCTTGCACCCAACGCAAACAAGGGGTTGTCAATCCCTTGGCGGTTAATTCCAAGGATCAAATCTCGTAGTGACAGATAGATAAACTAAAACAAAAAAAAGTAAATAAATTGCAGCAAGGTATTTTTGGATTTTAATATATGATAAAAATAGACCCGGGGGCCATAGTTTTCACTAGAGGCTTCTCTCTTGAGCATAGCATACGACGGGTAACAAATTACTGTTGGGCAATTCATAGAAAAGTGAATAATTATGACGATATCCAAGGCAATGATCATGTATATAGTCATCACGCCCGGGACAAGTAGACTGACTCCTGCCTACATCTACTACTATTAGTCCACACATCGACCGCTCACTGGTACAGCGAGGTGCTATACAAACGGTTTTTAACCCCTTTCCGCGATGGTGTTTCGAACCGTCGCCAAGTGAGTGACTGTGATAGGGGGGTCCTTCCCACAAGACCCAAAAACCGTCGGGGATATGCCCTCCTGGCACACACGCTTGGCAAAATAAGGCCGTGTGCAACCGGCGAGCGATCAAATACGGTTATATGTACAGTTATGCTAAAAAATTACAATTATACAGGCCAAATCGTTTCCGGTCGTAAGTACATCCCACACAGTCAGTCCCCGCTAAATGTTTCCGTTCGTATGTACATTCCACACAGTCAATCTAAGGAATACGTTTTTGTTAGTATGTACATCCCACACAGTTAATCCAGGAAGTACGTTTCCGTTCGTATATACATCCCACACAGTCACTCCAAGGAAAACGTTTCCGTTCGTAGGTACATCACACACAATTTTGCCCATTAAATCGTTTGTGATAGCGTTACCATTGCACACGATATTAACAATTTTATCGTTTGCGTTATGGAATGCATCACACACGATGCGTAGAAGAAACTGTGTGGCAAAGGCTATCCATCAGACACACTTTTTATGTGGTAAACGTTTGCGTAAGGTGGCCTAACGCAAACAGTTTTCAAGAGAATGTCGTGTGTGATTATTCATTGATTCAACACGGTTTATTCCTAGAAACTGTGTGCGTTGCCTGAGGTCATCGCCCACTGTGTTTTCTCAATAACTGTTTGCAATAGAAAAACCCAATTAGCAGGCTAATTGCCCTATTATTAATAAACCATTTATTAATCTAATTGACATTTCATATTAAGCACACAATATATTTCATTTCCATATTAAGGAAGCAGGATTTCATAATTGAAATACATCAGAGTACAACATCATATAGCTTCAGCACTCAGCTACCCCATTACACAACTGCACCAGCACCAAGTTTCACATGCAACATCTATAACCTTTCGAAATTAGCATCATAGATGGTACATAGACAGATGAATCTCATCTAGAAAACTGCTAAAGCGGAAGGCGGATATTGAGCCTTCATTGATGTTGAAGGTCTTTGCAACTTTAGGCCAGTGCCTGTGGATGATTGACCATCCATCCTTCGTCCTCTTCAGGAACACTTCAATATTGAACCGTGGGTGTTGTATGAATACCTTCCTCGCCTCCTGACCATACAGGTGGTTTGAGAGGAAATCATCAGTGAACTGCTTTGGAAAGGCCTGAAAACAAGGATGTGCATAAATATCTTCTCTAAATTGGAAATGGGGCAAAGGAATAAAAAAAGGCAAGGTATAATAGTTAGTATCATCCTGTAGTGAACTAATGTCTTCTTCATTGTGCAGATAAAGATCTTGTTGTTTTTTGTCGCTAATTTCTTTATCCTAACAATCTTTCTGAGTTTCTTGACTTGACTGATATTCATGGACAACTCATTTCCCCATATGCAAAAAGGGTCGAACAGTGGGTCAAAACCTTTGACAGTAGGACCTACATGTGCAAGACCAAATTGTTAAAAACCTAAATATTAGAATGGTTCCTGCAATTGCACAATAATGTGCTATTAGACAAAGGACCATGCATGTGCAAACCTCGATTGTAAACCTCAGTGCCTCCCATTGTTTCCCTGTAGCACATATAAGGTAGTTAGTGATCAGGTTAAGTGAGGGTTCGCATGCTATCAGTAAAATATGTTGATGAAAAATAAGAACATTGCAGATTCATCAGATTAATTCGAGCCAGATGGAAAACCCACTTATTCAAACCAAGCATGATTAAGAACTAGGAAATATAGCAATTGTATATGTTTCTCATGTATTAAGTGCAGCCAAATTTGATTTATTCCTCACATGCACAACAATACAAAATTCTACCCACGACAATTGGACATCGCATTGCAGAATTGAACCAAGCAGTTAACTAAACACCACAACAAATGAACCAAACATTAACTGAGAACCACATTGCACAATATAACATACTCCTAATAGAAGATCAGACAGTTAACCAAACCAAGCATGCTTAACAACTTGGAAATATAGCAATTGTATTTGTTTCTCATGTATTTAGTATAGCCAAATTTGATTTATTTCTCATATGGTATACAATAACAGAATGCACCCACAACAAATGAACATCGCATTGCAGAATTGAACCAAACAGTTAACTAAACACCACAACAAATGAACCAAACGTTAACTGAGCACCGCATTGTAGAATGTATAACATACTAGAAGATCAGACAGTTAACCAAACCAAGCATGCTTGACAACTAGGAAATATAGCAATTGTATTTTTTCTCATGTATTTTGTAAAGATAAATTCGATTTATTTCTCACATGGAAGAAAATACAAAATTGCAGCCTGAAGAATTGAACATCACATTTGCAGAATTGAACCAAACAGTTAACTGAAGACGAGAACTAATTAACCAAACAGTTAATAAGTGAGCATCACATTGCACGACATATAGAACATATAGACTAGAGCAATAGATTGCATGGTAAAAGTAGATAGGACAATTCA
This sequence comes from Thinopyrum elongatum, assembly GCA_011799875.1. Classification (NCBI taxonomy): domain Eukaryota; kingdom Viridiplantae; phylum Streptophyta; class Magnoliopsida; order Poales; family Poaceae; genus Thinopyrum; species Thinopyrum elongatum. Next base: position 125,381,421 of record CM022297.1, read on the forward strand.
CTAGAATTTGTTAAGGAAAGGCAGGAGCAGCACATGCAATGGGTAAACCGAGCATGCTTAACCGGCGTAGCTAACAAACTGAACATCGGTCCTTATGGTGAGCTAATAAGACAAGCTACTCCTCATCGTCGGAGATATCGATGATGATTGGCTCCCTGTACATGGAAGAGGGCGAGGCCTCCACATCGTGGGTGCCCTCGTCGTAGTGGTGAGTTACCTGAGCCACTTCGGGCACCAACCTGCTGCCTCTCGAGTTGAGGTAAGCACGTGCACGCTGAGAAAACACCTCGTAGTCTTCGACGAAGGCACCGACGATGGCCTTGAGGAAATGCCACAAACTATCGTTTAAAGCAGCCAACCACGTCGCGGCGTCGGCGCGCGAGGCGTCGACGGTGGCCTCGACGGCGAGGTGCTCCTCCAATATCTGGGGGTCGACACGAATGGCAGCCATCGCGACCTCATCCGCGCGTGTGGCCGCGATTTGCTTCTCCGCTGCCAAATGCTCCTTGAGCTCTTGGCTATACTGCGTGCACCATGGCTTAGGGCGGCACTTATTTGGGGGAGGGGTCGGTGATTTGGGTGGAAGGTGTCACGCCGGCGGCCGGGGCATGTGGGATGTGGAAGGAGGAGGAGGATGGGGGTCGGGTGCGGATTACCTACCTGGATCGACGAGGCCGAGCAGCGTGAAGGAGGGTCGCCAACGAGGAGGCGGCGCTGCAAGCAAGGAGTGAAGGTTTCAACTTGGAAAGGAAGGCGGAAACAGGGGAAATGTGGCTTTTGGTATGGGGGAGGGGGCGGGGAGGTAGATATTTCCGCGGAAGCCGAAAATTTTGGATCGGTGCAGCGAAAAAACTGGCGCGCAAAGTGTCATCAGACACGGTCCCTTATTCAGAACTGTGTATGATATGTGAACATCACAAACGATTCATATAGCTTAACCCGTGTGTGATGAGTTTGAACGTCAAAAATTTTGGTTCGAATTTCCCTGGTTACAGTGGTCATCCACATCATTGCATAATTTGGGTACACAAAGGAGACTACAGCACACCCACACTTCCTAATCGAGCAAGTTCAGCAATTAAATAGAGCTAGCTGACCTAAACATTACTCTAACAAATTAAAGACCAACGCTCTTAATTAAACAAAACAAAGAGTACTACTACGGCTGGTGCTCGTCGATCTTCGCCGCCTCCTCCATGTCCAGCTCGCGCCCGACGGTCTCCTAGGGAAGGGGCTCCATGGCATCCATCACACCATACTCGGCAAGCATCTCGCCATCCGCGTCCGCCATCTCTTTGGAAAAGTCCGCCATGAGCTGGGCGTGGGCGGCCACGATCTGGGCTTGGACAGGCTTCGTTGTGGCAAGGTAGGAACGGACGGCTGCTTGAACGCTCTCGGTGATTGCCAACTCTTCGGCCATGGGTTGCCGACCATTGTCGGAGAAGCTTCGTTTGATTTGTGCGATGACCACCACGAGCTGGGCGTGGGCGGCCACGACATGGTCGTGGGTGGCATCCATCAGGGTTAAGTCCGCCGCTGCGGAACGGACAGCTGCTGTGCCGCTCTCGCTAGTTGCTATCCCCGAGGCAGATGTTGCTGCCGCCACCTGAGAAGCAACAGCGGCCATTTGGGCTGCCTTGGCCGCCCGGTCACAGATTGCGGCCGCACTCACGAGCCTTGTTAGCACGCGCCTGGCGGCTGTGGCCGCGCTCTCGCCGGAGTGGGCTGCCGGAGTTGCCCTGACGAAGCGGGTCCACGTCCCCATCTTTCACCGGCGACGATTGAACAGTGAAATGATATTTGGGGAGTGAGCTAGTGTGCTTGACACACCGGCTGTGGACTGTAGCCGACGCACCTTCTCGCGTAAGCCATATGCGTACTATACTCCGACGGTGCTCCAAGATATTTTGTACTGCATCTCACACGGCTGGTGATAATTAAATGTGTGCGATCTACTTGATTTTTCGTCTTGATTTGAATTACATAATGGGGTCATAGCGGCAAAGGAGGGTGTTTGAATTGCTAGAACTTTTATCTATAGTGAACATGCAACTATAGGTATGTCATCAAAAAAATTGGAATTATTCAGGGTTCGTTTGGACATTTTTATACATTAACCTGGTTTTCTAGGCATTTCAGGTGCACAATTCAAAATTAAACTACATGCACATGCTCCGGTGCACCAAAATGGGTTGTAAAATCATATATGTGTCCATGGGTTGATGCTTATGTCCCATGCAAGAAATGGGGATGAATTTCAAACACCACGGCACCGTGGCTCTCCGGCAACATTTAGGTACTTGCTTTTGTAATTCTCGTAAATCCAAAACTCGTCTGAAATCCATGAAACTTGGCATGCTATCATAGAATGGCATGAACATGCTGGGGTAAAAAATATTGTCCCATTTGGGGTAGGTTATGGTATAAGCTTCTTACAAACCAAAGCTTCTCACAAGAAGCCTCATGGTTCCGGTAGGGAAATGTGTCACCTTGTGGACGAAACGATATCTATTGCCTCTTCTTAATTTCAAATTTTTTCTAGTGTCAACGTAGAACAACGGGAGTATTGTGTCATTTTTTGGGATTTTTCGTGGTTCGCTAGGACATTTTTTTACATTAACTGAGTTTTCTATGCATTTATGTGCATAATTCAAATTTGAACTACATGCACATGCTCCAGTGCATATAAATGGGTTGAAAAATCAAATGTGTGTCCTTGGATGCAAGCGTAGATCCCATGCAAGAAATGGGAATGAATGTCAAATACATTTGCGACCGTCGCTTGGCCGCTAACATTGAGATACATGGTTTAAAATTCTAGTAAATCGAAAACTCGTTTGAAATTCATGAAACTTGACATGATATCATGGAACGGCATCAACATGCCGTGGTAAAAATATTGTCCCATTTGGGGCAGGTTTGGGTATATGCTTCTCACAAACCAGAGCTTCTCACAACAAGCCTCATGGTTACGTTATGGAACGTTTGACCTTTCTGGACGAAACGATATCCATTTCCTCTTCTTGATTTCAAAAAAAATTTCTACTGTCAACATAGAACAACAGGAGTGTTGTGTTAAATTTTGGAATCTTTCGGGGTTCGTTTGGACACTTTTATACATTAACTGAGTTTTCTATGCATTTATGTGCATAATTCAAATTTGAACTATAGGCACATGCTCCAGTGCATATAAATTGGCTGAAAAATATAATTTGTGTCCTTGGTTGCATGCTTAGGTCCCATGCAAGAAATGAGAATGAATGTCAAACACCTTGCCACCGTCGCTCGGCCGCAAACATTGAGATACATGGTTTTCAAATACTAGTAAATCCAAAACTCGTCTGAAATTCATGAAACTTGGCATGCTATCATGGAGCGGCACCAACATGCCATGGTAAAGTATTTTTCCCATTTGGGGCGGGTTTGGGTATAAGCTTCTCACAAACCAGAGCTTCTCACAACAAATCCTGGTGGTTTCGGTAGGGAACGTGCCACCTTTGGGGACGAAACGATATTCGTTGCCTCTTCTTGCTTTAATTTTTTTTCTAGTGTCAACATAGAACAACAAGAGTGCTGTGTTAAATTTTGGAATTTTCTGGGGTTTGTTTAGACATTTTTATACATTAACTGGGTTTTCCAGGCATTTTATGTGCATAATTCAAATTTGAACTACATGCACATGCTCCAGTGCATATAAATTGGTTGAAAAATCAAATCTGTGTCCTTGGGTGCATGCTTAGGTCCCATGCAAGAAATGGGAATGAATGTCAAGCACCTTGCCACCGTCGCTCGGCCGCAAACGTTGAGATACTTTGTTTTTAAATTCTAGTAAATTCAAAACTCGTCTGAAATTCATGAAACTTGGCATGCTATCATGTAGCAGCATCAACATGCTATGGTAAATTTTTTGTCCCATTTGGGGCTGGTTTGGGTATAAGCTTCTCGCAAACTAGAGCTTCTCACATCAATCCCGATGGTTTCGGTAGGGAACATGCCACCTTTTGGGACGAAACGATATCCGTTGCCTCTTCTTGCTTTCAAAATTTTTCCAGTGTCAACATAGAACAACATGAGTGTTGTGTCAATCTTTGGGATTTTTCGGGGTTCGCTACGACATTTTTATACATTAACTGGGTTTTCTAGGCATTTTATGTGCATAATTCAAATTTGAACTACATGCACATGCTCCAGTGCAGAAAAATGGGTTGAAAAATCAAAAGTGTGTCCTTGGGTGCATGCTTAGGTCCCATGCAAGAAATGGGAATGAATGTCAAGCACCTTGCCACCGTCGCTCGGCCGCAAACGCTGAGATACTTTGTTTTTAAATTCTAGTAAATCCAAAACTCGTCTGAAATTCATGAAACTTGGCATGCTACCATGTAGCGGCATAAACATGCTGTGGTAATTTTTTTGTCCCATTTGGGGCAGGTTTGGGTATAAGCTTCTCGCAAACCAGAGCTTCTCACAACAATCCTGATGGTTTCGGTAGGGAACGTGCCAACTTTGGGGACGAAACGATATTCGTTGCCTCTTCTTGCTTTCAAAATTTTTCTAGTGTCAACATAGAACAACAGAAGTGTTGTGTCAATTTTTGGGATTTTTCGGGGTTCGCTATGACATTTTTATACATTAACTGGGTTTTCTAGGCATTTTATGTGCATAATTCAAATTTGAACTACATGCACATGCTCCAGTGCAGAAAAATGGGTGGAAAAATCAAATGTGTGTCCTTGGGTGCATGCTTAGGTCCCATGCAAGAAATGGGAATGAATTTCAAACACCAAGGCACCGTTGATTGCCGGCAAAACGTTGAGATTCTTTGTTTTTAAATTCTAGTAAATCCAAAACTTGTCTGAAATTCATGAAACTTGGCATGCTATCATGGAATGGCACCCGACATGCTGTGGTATTTTTCATGTCCATTTTGAGAGAAGGCGCACTCGAATAACAGCCAACAAAGGCATTTTGAAACAAATAGCTGCCACTTTAACATCTCAAACGTTTTGTATAATTTAAATCATGTGCGCTCTGTTAACCATTCACGTGATGCCACGCCTCACTCTTTTAATGTCTAGGAGGTGCCGTGCGGACAGATGCTTGACTAAACGGGAGGCGTGCGAGCTGTACTCCAATGTGCAGGCTCACCGAGAAGCGTGTGAGCTGTAGTGCTGTACGCCACGCAGGCTCAAGGGGAAGCGAGCCCTTTGACTTCCATGGCCGCCGCCCGCCTTGCTCGCATCCTCTCCATTAATGGCACCCAAGCCGCAGTTTAATATAGGCCATTCCCCTCCCGCAGACCTCCACCAACGCCATGGTGCAGAAGGATCATCTGCCACTAGTCTTCCAGTTGGGTTTAATATTGTATCTCGATCATATGAATATAACTTCGCAGTGTGACTGAATGAAAGATATGGTTTGAACGAACTTGCGTCTTTCTCTCTAAACGTACAGACTTATCAAACAATTTTCTTTAAAAAAATGTCAATGGTTTTTAAATATAAACACTCATCACAAACGTTTTAGGTAGAACACCCGTATGCAAACTGACAGCTTCCCCAGGAAGCCAAGGGAAAATGTGCCGAGCAGGATTTGTGCACCTCTTGATCGCAAACGTTTTAGATAGAACACCCGTATGTAAATCGACAGCTTCCCCAGGAAGCCAAGGGAAAATGTGCCGAGTAGGATTTGTGCAGCTCTTGTTCGCAAACGTTTTAGAGAGAACACCCGTATGCAAAGTGAGAGCTATGGTCTTCCCCAGTAAGCCAAGGGAAAATTCGCCGTGCAGGATTTGTGCATCTCTTCAACACAAACGGTTTAGATTAAATATGGTATGCAAAGCGAGACTTCGGCGCTAAGCCAAGAGAAAATCTGGCAAGCAGGATTTGTACCTCCCTTCAACGCAAACGGTTTTTTCGGATGACCCGTGTGCAACCGCACGTACAGACAATTTGGTACGATTTGCATCTCTCATATTGGGTATATTCTATATTGCCATTTGTCAAACTGGAAAGATTGACATTTGTTGATCTAGTAACATTGCCATTTGTCAACCTTGTAACACTGCCATTTGTCAAAATATGCAACTAAAAATCACTAGCACTATCTAATTTTTGCAACTAAAATTCAGTAATTAAGCATACATTTCATTCATAGATTAAGCAGTTGTTCTTTTATACAAACTGTTCAACTCGACAGCTGAACCGACCAAACTTTTCCCCAATTGTTGCCAACCACGTACTGAAATAACTAGTTCAACTATATATACTAGCCAATTTTAAGTACGTTGTACAGTTCCACCACATCTATAGTTAGATGAACTGAACAAAATAGCCCCTAAATACTACTACTACGGAGGGGCTTTGTACTACTTCTGGCAGCCTCTCCTCTGCCGAGCGCGCTCAGTAAGAGGCAGAGGAGGACGAGTCTACCGACAAGCTGGACAACTGCAATACGGTGCCTGCCGCTGCTGTACCTTCAGCGACGCTCACCTTGAACGCCCTCTGCCGCTCTAGACGACCCCTCTCGAAGTGGCGGGACTCCTCATAGATCTCCTGATTCCTCGCCTCTGTGTGGGTGTGTGCTGCGGCCACGGCGGTGGTAAGGCTCTTTGTGTGCTCGACGAGGCGCTCCTCCTCCTCCCGCAGGAACTCGATGTAGCGCGCAAGGTCGCTGATGCATGTGCGGGCCTCCACCTTCGGGCGGCGATGGCGGAGCAGGTGATGACCCCGGCGGTCGACGGTGGGTTGGCGGCCACGGCGGCCGACGATGGGGTAGCGGCCACGACCACTACCTCCCGCCTTCGGGCCACGGTGGCGGAGCGGGTGATGGCCATGATGGCCGGCAGTGGGGTGGCGGCCACGACGGCCACCTCCCACATTCAGGCCGCGGCGGTGGAGCGGGCGATGGCCTTGGCTTTCGACGGTGGTGTGGCGGCCACGGCGGCAGACGGTGGGGTGGCGGCTACGACGGCCGGCAAGAGCTGCCGACGGGCAGCGGCGGTGGAGCGTGTGGTGGGTGTTCCGCGCACAGCCAATAGGAGGGACGCCACGCGCACTACACTACACCCAGGACTGAGCCGTCGTCGCGGTGTAGGCTCCCAGCTGGAGCTGTCCTCTGATGACGGCGGAGTGGCTGAGCGACGACGATGGACCGGTGCCATTGGCGATTGTGGGAGAAGTAGACGAGATAAGCTACAGGGAGGGAGGGGAAAATGCGACGCAGGACTCGCCGGCCGTGAGGGTTTATATAGCAGGCTGGTAAGCATTGGGATTTTGGGGGATTTCACCGAGTCGGGCGGGAAGCTTGCGCGGGAACCTGCGCGGTTGCGCGGGAACGGGCTCACCACCGTTTGGCCAAAAGAACACCCCCGCGTGCTGCTCAAGCTTGCGCTCGAAGCCGTCTGCGGCAGCGGGGTGACAAGACGTGCGAGAGGAGGACGAAAGGACACATACACATATGGTTAATAAAAAAATGTTTGCGATTTTATTACCTACTACCCTGACCCCGTCCTGGTTTATAAGTAGGATTTAACTAATAAAATATGAATGCATGTCGCCAAAGATTATACCGTTGGATTCGTATTTGAACATAGTTCCCAATTATATAATTTTAATAACATGCATTAACATTTTATTGGTTAAATTTAAGGTCAAAATATGGCACAGAATATAAAGGGGACTAATAGACCAAGATGGAGGTAGTAGCACACGGCCGCTCTCTACGCAGTGATGCAACTGCCAGCCGGCTTGTAGACGATCATTCCCTGCGTGTTCAACTGCTCTATGCGTGTGGTTGCTCACGGTTGAGGCGGCCGCGGCGCGCTCTACTCGCGTCCCGCCCGACTTGGTGTTAGCAGCAATCGTAGATAGAGCAAATCACACGGCTCATTAGCAGCAATCATCTGTGTTATTATTGGTCTTTGCACACATTCCTGATTACGGACCTGTTTGCCGCGTATCACACATGTCTTGTTCAGTTGAACTGTTTCTGTTGTCTTGGCTCATCGCAAACAGTTCATCCGAGTGAACTGTATGCCCTCCATCACACACACCTTGATCTGGCTGACCATTTCTATTGTTTTGCCTAATTGCACACAGTTCATCCTAGTGAACTGTATGCCGTATATCGCACACACCCTCATCTGGCTGCCCGTTTCTGTTGTTCTGCCTCATCGCAAACAGTTCTGCTGGATTAACCATTTTCCACGCATCTAAACCGTGTTTGATGTCACCACCATCGCAAAGGTTTTGCATCTTTTTTTATGGTTTTATTACATCACCATTTGTGATGGATCCATCGCACATAGTTGCTCACCGTTGAGGCGCCGTGGAGCGCTCTGCTCGCATCCGTGCATGCGCGCTCTGCCAGCGGTTGGGGCCTGTGCACGATCACGTTGGGGGCCCATATGCATGCGGTTGCACTGCGCGCGTCGCCATGATGCAGTTACGTGCGGCATGATGGAGTTACGCGCTGCAAATTAGAACTGCCACCCGGGCGTGCGGATATTCCAGGCCGTCTGGTTTCCCCATTAATTCCCGTGGCCGTTATAACCTTAGCCACTTCAACCTTTCGATCTCTCCCCACAACACAACAAGCACACCCACGACGACACATATAGAGAGGATATCTAGCGGCGCTCCAATGGAGTTCGGCGAGCATAAAGTGGAGACCCACGCGAGGGAGACGGATCTCTCGGTGGTGTACACCATCGACCCGGCCTTGGTGGAGGACTACATCAACACCATGGAGCAGTTGCTTGCTCGAGACAAGTACAAGGTGGTCGGCTTCGACCTCCAATACACCGGCGGTCATCCCGGCAAAGATAAGAAGGTTGTCGTCGCCCATATGTGCTTGCACCATCATGTCCTCATCTTCCACTACTGCATGGCCACAGAGCCTTGCGACCATTTTGCCAGGTTTGTCAACAGCACCGACTACAAGTTTGCTACGGTGGAAACCTGCAACGATGTAAAGGCGCTCATGGTTACGGGCTTGGCCTGCAAGAACCTTGTCGAAATCCGTGACCACTACAGGGTCTGGGGCAGCACCAAGAAGGACTCCCTGGTTGAACTCGCCTCGGCCATCATCGACCCCTACTACGAAAAGATGAAGCAGGATGCCAAGAGAACAAATCTCGTATCCTGGCACTAGGCCTGGACGCGGCAACTGGATGAACCTCACCTCAGGTTCGCGGCCAAGAGCGTGTACACATGCTACGGGATGCACAGGCGGATCGTTGACATGAGGAAGTGCCTCGTTACCGAAATCAATGAGGCGGGATCAAGCCACAAGCAGAGCAATAGCGGCAAGCGTCACAAGAAGTAGATGATGATCAGATGATCGTTTATCCTAGTTAATTATGCATGTACTATATAGTTTACTTTGGTGTGTGGAAATGTCATGTGTGTAGTAGCAATCTATGAAATTATGCATGTAATAGTTTACTTTGGTGTGTGCAATTAAATGTCATGTCTCATGTGTGTAGTAGCCACCTATGTAATTCGATGTTTAATTTGGTTATGCAGCCATGTCCTTATAAGTGTGTGTGTATATATATGTTGTTCTGTATGCAATCCCATCGCACAACACACACGTCTTATTAGCAGCAATCGTCTGTGTTATTATCGGTCTTCCCACACATTTCTCATTACAGACCTGTTTGCCGCGTATCACACACATCTTGTTAAATTGAACCGTTTCTATTCTCTTGACTCAATGCAAACAGTTCATCCGAGTGAACTGTTTGCCCTCTATCGCACACACCTTGATCTGGCTGACCGTTTCTTTTGTGTTGCCTAATCACAAATAGTTCATATGAGTGAACAGTATGCTGTATATCGCACACACCTTCATCTAGCTGCCCATTTCTGTTGTTCTGCCTCATCACAAATAGTTCATTGTATTGAACCATATGCCCCTCATCGCACACGCAACTAAAATCGAAACCGTGTTTGATGTATCCGCCATCGCAAACGTTTTGCATCTTCTTTGACGGGTTTTTTACATCACTGTTTGCGATTATTGCATTGCACACAGTTTCGTCAATGGGTCTCTAATCATAGTGTCGCGTTAGCAGCATCCTACAGTAGTGGCTATCCATCATGCATCTAGAGTATTAAGTCCATAAAGAACGGAGTAACGCCTTAAGCAAGATGACATGATGTAGACAAAGTAAACCCAATTAATATGAATAAACCCCATCTTTTTATCTTTAATGGCAATGATACAAGTACGTATCATGTCCCTTTCTGTCACTGGGATTGAGTAACACAAGATCGAACCCATCACAAAGCACCTCTCCCATTGCAAGATAATCAATCTAGTTGGCCAAACCAAACCGATAGCTCGGAGAGAAATACAAAGCTATAACCATCATGCATAAAAGAGTTCAGAGAAGGCTCAAATAATATTCATAGATAATTTGATCATAAACCCACAATTCATCGGATCCCAACAAACACACCACAAAAAAGATTACATTGAATAGATCTCCAAGAACATGGAGGAGAACATTGTATTGAAAATCAAAGACAGAGAATAAGCCATATAGCTACTAGCTATGCACCTGTAGGTCTGTGGTAGACTACTCGTACATCATCGGAAGGGCAGCAAAGTTGATGTAGAAGCCCTCCGTGATCGATTCCCCCTCCGGCAGAGTACCGGAAAAGGTCTCTAGATGAGATCTCATGAGAACAGAAACTTGCGGCGGCGGAAAAAATATTTTGGGTGGCTCTCTAATGTACGGGAAATATTTGGCAATTTATAGAGCTGGATTTAGGCTAGGAGGTGCCACAAGGGGCCCACAAGCCTAGGGGGGCGCCCCCTGGGGCGCGCCTGGCAGGCTTGTCGCTGCCTCGTGGCACTTCAGGTTTTCTCCCGAAGCTTGTAGGATCCCTTCTGGTCCAGAAAAAATCATCAAAAAGTTTAGCATTTGGACTCTGTTTGGTACTGATTTTCTGAAAAGCAAAAAAAAAAAACAACCGGCACTATGATACGTCTCCAACGTATCTATAATTTATGAAGTATTCATGCCATGTTTACAACAATTTTATATGGTTTTGGTATGATTTGATTAGAACTAACCTAGACTGACGCTGTTTTCAGCAGAACTATCATGGTGTCATTTTTTGTCAGAAATAAAAGTTCTCGGAATGGGCTGAAAATTTACGGTGATTTTTTATGGACCAAAAGAGACCCCCGAAGCACTGGAGCTGGACCAGAAGAGTCTCGGGGAGTCCACAAGCTAGGGGGCGCGCCCTACTGCCCTGGGCGCGCCTTGAGGGCTTGTGGGCCCCTCGGGCACCTCCTTGACGTGAGACCGATGCCAAAAATTCTTATAAATGCCCAAACCTCTGAAAAGAACCCTAGATCGGAAGTTCCGCTGCCGCAAGCCTCTGTAGCCACAAAAAATCAATCTAGGCCCTCTCCGGCACCCTGCCGGAGGGGGCCATCATCACCGGAGGCCATGGAGGAGGAAGCTGGAGGGGGCCATCATCACCATGGAGACCAAGGACCAGAGGGAGAACCTCTCCCCACCTAGGGGGGAGGCCAAGGAGGAGGAAGCACAAGAGGGAGACCCTCTCCCCCTCTCTCTTGGTTGCGCCGGAGTGCCGCCGGGGGAATCATCGCTGCGGTGATCATCTTCATCAACATCACCATCTTCATCACCTTCCTCATCTCTTTTTAGCGGTCCACTCTCCCGCACCCCGCTGTAATCCCCTACTTGAACATATGGTGCTTTATGCCACATATTATGATCCAATGATATGTTGCCATCCTATGATGATTTGAGTAGATTTCTTTTGTCTTTTGGGTTGATTGATGATCTAGATTGGTTTGAGTTGTATGTTTTATTTTGGTGCTGTCCTATGGTGCCTTCTATGCCGCGCACACATGGAGGATTCCCACTGTAGGGTGTTGCAATATGTTCATGATTCGCTTATAGTGGGTTGCTAGAGTGACAGAAGCTTAAACCCGAGTAAGGGGGTTGTTGCGTATGGGATAAAGGGGACTTGATACTTTAATGCTATGGTTGCGTTTTACCTTAATGATCTCTAGTAGTTGCGGATGCTTGCTAGAGTTCCAATCATAAGTGCATATGATCCAAGTAGAGAAAGTATGTTAGCTTATGCCTCTCCCTCATATAAAATTGCAATAATGATTACCGATCTTGTTAACAATTGCCTAGGATAATTCCGCACACCGATCCATCATTATTCCACACTCGCTATTTGTAATATATTATAATATATTATAACTTTATGATAACAGCACCTATTTTTATATTTTAGTTCTCCGATATCATGCAAAGCTATCCTCTTCTTACCTTTATTTCTCGTTTCTAGATGAAAGCAAACGCTCGGTGTACGTAGAGTTGTATCAGTGGCAGATAGGACTTGAGAGAATATTGATCTTACCTTTAGCTCCTTGTGGGTTCGACACTCCATACTTACCACTTCCTTCTTTGGAAATTTCTACGATGATTCCTTGCACTTGGGGATTATCAAGCTCTTTTCTGGCGCCGTTGCCGGGGAACAATAGCATGGGGTTGATATTCTCGTGTGTGCTTGTTTGCTTTCTTCACTAAGTAGATTTTGTTTTCCCTTTTGTTTTTGTTTTCTTTAGTTGTGGGTGAAACAAACATTTTTTTAAAAGAATGCAAAATACAAAAAAAATCTTTACTTGCCTCTTATGCCTAAAAACTTTTTCAAAAAGAGAAGTAATTGGAAGGTTATGTATTGGAAAAGTGAGGGTCGACCTTGAACATTTGTGTTCATGCTCATGGAAACAATGTAGAATTTTTCATGGAAGTTTCTCAAAAATAATTATCCCCTTGTATATATCCATTGTATTATAAAAATAATGTGCCAAGGTTTGGCTTTATGATGTTTAGATTGCTTGTTTGCTATGTGCGGTGCAAAAACAGAAACTTTGGCTGTAGTGCGTGATTTTAAATTTTTTACTGGAACGTCAAAAGTTTCTGAAATTTTTACGCAGTACTTCTATGCAAAGTTTTTATTTTTTCCTATTTTTTTAGAATTTTTGGAGCTACATAAGTGTATGAAGTTTCCAGATTGCTACAGACTGTCCTGTTTTTGACAGATTCTGTTTTCTATGTGTTGTTCACTTATTTTGATGAATCTATGGGTAGTATCGGGGGGTATGAACCATGGTGAAGTTGGAATACAGTAGATATAATGCTAATATGAAATTAGAATGAGTTCACAACAGTACCTAAAGGTAGTGATTTGCTTTATTATACTAACGGATCTCACAAGGTTTTTTGTTAAGTTTTGTGTGGATGACGTGTTCGAAGATCGAGGAGTTATCGATATGAGAAGAATAAGGAGAGGCAAGAGTTAAAGCTTGGGGATGCCCAAGGCACCCCAAGTAAATATTTCAAGGATACTCAAGCATCTAATCTTGGGGATGCCCCGGTTGGCATCCCATCTTTCTTCTTCAACAATTATCTGTATACCTCGGTTTTTTGTTTTGTTCACATGATATGCGTCTTTTGTGTTTATTTTTCTTTCCTTTTTTCCTTTATGCACCATGCTAGTATGAGATAGTCCTTCATTGATTTATAGAATGCTTCATGTGCTTCACTTAAATCTTTTGAGTATGGCTTTATAGAATGCTCTTTGTGCTTCACTTAAATATTTTGAGTATGGCTTTATAGAATGCTTCGTGTGCTTCACTTATATATTTTGAGCTTGGATATTGGTCAATCTATATTAATTGTAGAATGCTCTATGAACTTCACTTATATCTTTTAGAGTATGAATAAAATTATCATCGAAATTATCATCGACCACACCCCATGGCAAATGACCTGAACCATTAAAACCATGCATCCCCACCCGAAAAAACACAAGCAAAAGGAAGGCAAGCGAACTGACCAGATGACTCACATGCTAGGGGAAAGCGCGATCAGCGAGAACACGCAACCACGTACGCCTAGAATTGCTACTTGTGAGCTGCGTTGGGATTTCCTCAAAGGGGAGAGGATGATGCAGTACAGTAGAGATAAGTATTTTCCTCAGTTAAGAACCAAGGTTATCAATCCAGTAGAAGAACCACGCAACACCTCGTTAGTAGTACCTACACACAAAATAACAAATACTTGCACCCAACGCGAACAAGGGGTTGTCAATCCCTCGACGGTTAATTGCAAGGATCAAACCTCGTAGTGATAGATAGATAGAACAAAAATACAAAATAAAATAACATAAATAAAATTTTAGCAAGGTATTTTTGGATTATATATATATGATAAAAATAGACCCCGGGGCCATAGTTTTCACTAGAGGCTTCTCTCTTGAAAATAGCATATGGTGAGTAAACAAATTACTATTGGGTAATTGATAGAAAAGAGAATCATCATCACGATATCCAAGACAATGATCATGTATATAGGCATCACGTCCGAGACAAGTAGACCGACTCCTGTCTGCATCTATTACTATTACTCCACACATCGACCGCTATCCAGCATGCATCCAGAGTATTAAGTTCATAAAGAACGGAGTAACGCCTTAAGCAAGATGACATGATGTAGACAAAGTAAACTCACGCATGAATAAACCCCATCGTTTTATCCTTAATGGCAACAATATAAATACGTGTCTTGTCCCCTTCTGTCACTGGGATATAGATCACCGCAAGATTGAACCCATCACAAAGCACCTCTCCCATTGCAAGAAAAATCAATCCAGTTGGCCAAACCAAATCAATAGATCAAAGAGAAATGCAATGCTATAATAATCATGCATAAAAGAGTTCAGAGAAGACTCAAATAATATTCATAGATAATCCGATCATAAACTCGCAATTCATCGGATCCCAAGAAACACACCGCAAAAAGTGAATATATCGAATAGATCTCCAAGAACATCAAGGAGAACATTGTATTGAAGACCAAAGAGAGAGAAGAAACCATCTAGCTATGGACCCGTAGGTCTGTGGTAAACTACTCACACATCATCGAAAGGGCAGCAAGGTTGATGTAGAGCCCCTCCATGGTCGATTCCCCCTTCGGTAGAGTTCCGGGGAAGGCCTCCAGATGGGATCTCACGAGAACAGAAACTTGTGGCGGCGGAAAAAGTATTTCGGGTGTGAGGGAGTCATGGACTAAGGGGTCCTCAGGGCGATGGCCCATTGTACATGGGCCGGACTGGTGGAGCCGTATAATGACAGGAGATCTATGAAGCCGTGGTGTGCCCTCCAAGTCAAGACGGCGCAGGATCTCTTCAAACCCTTGTTGTAATCTATCTTCAGTAACCCTAGCCCTGTCGGTGTCTATATAAACCGAGGGTTGTAGTCATTAGGGGGAAGAGCTACATTCATCACCTCATAGCCTTAGGGTTTAGCTCATGCTGATCTCGAGGTAGATCTACTCTGTAAACCACGTTATACATTCAATACAATCAAGCAGGACGTAGGGTTTTACCTCTTCGAGACGGCCTGAACCTGGGTAAACACTGTGTTTGTCGTCCCTTGTTACCCATCGATCCTAGATCCACAGCTCGGGATCCCCTACCCCGAGGTCTGCCAGTTTTGACACCGACATTGGTGCTTTCATTGAGAGTTCCGCTGTGGGGTCGCCCAAAGGATCGATGGCTCGCCTGATCATAGGAGAAGGCATCGGATCCGGGGACTTCTTCGTCCCCGGTCAACTCTTCGCGTTCGACAGCATTGTCCTGCACGCCGACCCAATTGGTCGTCTGGATCAGATCGACAACTTTGCCCCCGAACACTGAATTCGATTCGGCAACCTGGAATACGTGGCGGACTCATGGGGCGATCTGGTCTTCGCCGGATTCACTACCCCTTCCCGCACCCACGCAGGCCTCGTCGTGCCCGCCTTGGAGTCTTCCTCCAATCCGATCTACGGATCGGCCCCAGTAGCTTTGAGCCAGGAGAGCTTCGCTTCGAGCGGCGGCCAGACTCCACGTTCACCCGAACCCATCATGTCCACGGAAGATTTGTCCTCGACCTTAGAGGCAGGATCAGGAGGCGGGAGCCAGGAATCAATCTCGGCCGAACCGTTCCTCCACAATGCTCACCCAGCCGTGAACTCCCACAATGAAGTGGCGGACAATGGCCAGAAATTACTCCCGGCCCGAAGCAACTCGATCTCAAGCCCCGGCGTGGAATCCACACGCAGGGATCAAAATCCGTCCTTGACTTCCGATGACTATCCGGACCCCTTCGAGGATCCGGTCTTGCACCCTGAGCTTAGCTTGGCCTGTAGAAATCAAGGACTGGCTTGGGCATTGACTGCCCCCGTTGCAACAGAATCTGGCCTAGAGCCCTCGAGTTCGGCGACCCTCGCTATGATAAACGAGGCGTTGGACCAAATTCAGAAAATGACTATCTAGGAGGATCTCTCCCCCGCTCACGATCAAGGCGTACTATAGGGAACTTTGCGTCCCACCCACCACCCACTTGGTAGCCACTATCGATGATTTAACCGATATGCTAGACTACAATTCGGAGAATACCGAATACATGGACAAGGGGGACGGAGCCATGGCCAGTGCCGATGTTGCCCCCCCCCCCCCCCCCCGTTACCGGCCGCTGGTCGGCCACTTCCACCTACGACATTTACATGGTGGACACCCCCAAGGATGACGACGGCACCCCCAATCAGGACAGAGGCAAGCCCAGAGATGAGCCGCCCAAACGCCAAAAACAGCGTCGTTGATCAAAGCCACGTCGAAGCCATGCAAGCAACGTGGAATCTGCGGAGAATGGCACCGTAAATAATACGGATGACCTCGCCGGAGACGCAGCCTTTGAACATCATTAGGATGACCTCGCAGGGTAGGAGGACCCGCTCAATTAAGAAAACCCCGACGACTCCGAGGATAGCAACTACCTCCCACTCTCTGAAGAGGAGGCCAGTCTTGGTGAGGACGATTTCATCGTCCCCGAAGACCCTCTGGAGCAAGAATGGTTCAAGCGGAGGCTTTTAGCCACCGCCCGCAGCCTAAAGAAGCAAAAATGCAAAATCAAGGCCGAATAGGACACCCTCAACGACCGATGGACTAAAGTCCTAGTTGCCGAAGAGGGGATACGGCTGGGATCAGCCAACTAGGGGTTATCCCAAGCGAAGACTCCTGCCACAGTTCGACGACGAGGCCGTAGAGCCCACACGCCCAATATACACAAACGCCGAACAGCCGGACCGCCCCCTAGAGGGCAGGACAGGGAAGCTGACGAGGCCGAACACCCATCCGCCCCACCTCGCCGTCACGGCAAGGATCAAGTGCGGCCCACTTACGAGTACGCCCTCCGCCATGACCTAGACGCTCGTGGAGGCCATACCAGGTCCATCTATGGACCCAGAGAGGACCTGCCCACGTACCGGGAAGGATACTACGATCGGTTAAACCGAAACAATAGAGTCCGGGAGCAGCAGCAGATTAGGAGGGCCGAAGACCTCCGACGCGACGTAGCCCGAGTTCGGGGCGCCGCACACCCCTTGTGCTTCACAGAGAGGGTAATGCAACATCAACTCCCGGAAGGCTTCAAGCCTGTGAACATCGAATCATACGACAGAACTACAGATCCAGCCATATGGATAGAGGATTTCCTCCTCCACATCCACATGGCATGAGGAGATGACCTCCACGCCATTAAATATTTGCCGCTAAAGCTTAAAGGCCCAGCTCAACACTGGTTGAACAGCCTTCCCGAAGACTCTATAGGTTGCTGGGAAGAGCTTGAGGACGCTTTTCGAGCAATGTTTCAGGGCACCTATGTCCGGCCTCCGGATGCTGACGACCTAAATCGCATCACGCAACAACCCAGAGAATCTGCCCGACAGTTTTGGAACCGATTCCTGACCAAGAAAAATCAGATCATTGACTGTCCGGATGCCGAAGCCTTGGCTGACTTTAAGCATAGTGTCAAGGACGAATGGCTTGTACGGCAGCTCGGCCAGGACAAACCAAGAACTATGGTAGCCCTTACTTCCCTCATGACCCGCTTTTGCGCGGGCAAAGACACACCAACCCAGACACACTCGGTACCTCCGAGGTTTGGGACGGAAATGGAAAGCCCCGACGCAGCAAGAATAAATGTTGCCACAATGACGGCGAGGGTGAGGATACGGCAGTAAATGCCGAATTCCGAAACCAGAAGTCTGGAACCCAAAAGAAAGCCCTTAAAGGCAATGGTGATGGCCCGTCTAGACTGGACACAATTCTGGACAGGCCTTGCCAGATCCACGACACATCAGAGAAGCCCGCCAACCACTCCAACCAAAATTGGTGGGTGATCAAACAGGACGGCAAACTCACAGCCCAAGACTCGGGCAAAAGCCCACGAAGCGAGGACGATGATGAGCCCCGCAGGCCAAATAGTGGAGGCCAGAAACCCTTCCCTTCCGAGGTCAAGATGGTAAACATGATTTACGCAACCCACATACCGAAGAAGGAGAGGAAGCGAGCGCTACGGGACGTATACTCTGTCGAGCCAGTAGCACCGAAGTTTAATCCATGGTCAGCTTGCCCGATCATGTTCGATCGCCCACCAGCATACGCCATGGAGGGTCCGCAGCCCTAGTGCTAGACCCCATCATCGATGGATTCCACCTCACTAGAGTCCTAATGGACGGAGGGAGCAGCCTCAACCTGATATACGAGGATACAGTGAGGAAAATGGGGATTGATCCATCAAGGATTAAACCCAGTAACACCACCTTCAAGGGGGTCATTCCGGGAGTGGAGGCCCGCTGCACGGGCACTGTGATGCTTGAAGTAGTGTCCGGATCTCCAGATAACTTCAGAAGCGAGGACTTGATCTTCGATATCGCATCTTTTTGCAGTGGCTATCACGCCCTCCTTGGCCGAACAGCGTTCACCAAATTCAATGCCGTTCCTCATTATGCGTACCTCAAGTTGAAGATGCCTGGTCCTTCGGGCGTCATAACTATCAACGGCAACACAGAATGCTCACTTCGAACCGAAGAGCACACTGCGGCCCTAGCGGCTGAAGACCACACCGGCCCATATAGGCCCGGATGCCGACCCGCCATAAGGGCTGGTGACAATAGTAAACGGGTTCGAACCCGTTCCCGGTCATGGGACCCCCATGCGTTCGCCGCAAATAGGGATACGCGCCCCATGGCACGCCCACATTCTTCACGCTCCATGTGCCTCATCAGCACAACTTCGCACTCAAAATACCATGGGCAGCCGTGAGGCATACATTAATCTGAAGTACATATTCGGTTAAACCGAACTTCGGAATTACCTCGTCTCCAGACGACCCGGGGACCAATTCCGGATATCCCCAAGCTTACAGCTCCATCAGCAGGGTCCTCGGCCATCAAGGTCTCATCGAAGGTCCCAACCCCCACCTATCAGGTGCAAAGGCACAGACGTGCAACAGGGCACAGTGAAGGCTTCAACTCACGTATCAAGGCCCTGTGTCAACCTTTACTCTGTAAATTTTCTTTTTCTTTCTCTCTTACAATTACTGCCCTCACAGTTCGAATTGTACGGTTAGACATCCTGAGCTTACGAGAAATAATAAAAATACCCTTTACGGTGTTCGGATATCCGCATCTTGCAATTTTTTTGTATCTTTTCGGATTCCCCACTCGCTCTTCGAACAGCCCGGCATGAAAATATATTAACTAGTCAAGAGTTCGATTTATGTATCAGCTCAATATCTTCAAGTCCGGCACCGCTTTCCGCTAGGTGTTCGGCATCTCGGATATTGCACTATATGCATCTGTTCCAAACTATGTCTTGGGTCAATAGTTGGGTTGCCCGGCTCCTGTGCTTGCCTCTTATGTTCCGCACGTTCGGCTAAGAGGGCAAAGGGAGAACCCCTGCGATTGTACTTCTGGTTTGCCCGGTCAAGTACCTCAGGAGGAAAAAGCCGAAAACTGACCGTCATAGTAAGCGCGAACGGGTCCACGATCCGATGACGAGGCTTGACTCTGAAAATCGTTGGCGATTTTGCCGTGTCACACGAAGGGTTTGTCTTAACACAAACCATGTGATAGGAAAGGGCAGGATTTGATCCCTAAGTACATCACAATACACCGGGGGCTAGTCCCTAGTCCCCACCGCCAAGCTCCTAAGGCTAAGTGAAAGCAGTAAAACCAAATAGTCTGATTGCCTGGTTTCGCTCCCGCACTACCGCCTACGGGCAACAAGACGTTGGCTAAGGGTAACAGTGCGGAGACAAAACACCCCTCGTGATATTCACCTAGGGGCTGAAGCCAATGACTGGTAGCTTTCAGAATAAACATATGGCCACACAGGAGTGAAAATTTAACCATTACAATATCAAATAAGTCCATCAGGCGCATAATGAAGCATAAGTCCCACTTGATACAAACTTAATACAACTACTCAAACATTACATCTTTCGAACACTGGCCCTCTATCGCCCGCGCTCCGGCTATCACCTGCGCGAAGTACTGCTCGGGGTGGCGATGCTCCTTCCCCTTGGGCGGCAGACCAGTGGCCATCTCCATTGGATTCATCCTCGTCCAATGAACCAGAGTCTTTGCAAATGCGAGCCTCGCCCCCTCAAGGCACGCTGACCGCTTTGCGGCGTCAATCCGCAGCGGTGCCTCCCGCAGCTTTTGCACAAGGCCGAAGTAGGTGTCCGAAATGGGCTGGGCCGGCCATAGGCTGACACAGAGGTCCTTCAAGGCCAGCTCGGACATCCGATGCATCTCCATCAGCTGCTTCATTTGATCGCTGAGGAGGGGTGGATGCTCGGAGTCCGGAAACTATGACCAGAAGAGCCGCTGCGTGGAGTCCTCCTCGAGGGTGGCATAGTGCCTCGCCGCGGCTGCCGTATTCTTTGAAAGTTCGGCGAAGACGCCTGCAGAGCGCCAGACCCTCGTCAGCAGGGTGAATCTGTTGCCTCTGAACACACTCTGCAGTAAATATTTCTTACCATTGGCAATTTGCGCGGCTTGCCGGAGCTCCTCCCGAACACCTCAAGCGTCACTCCTCGCCTCCTGAAGCTCCTTCTCCGCCTTGGATAGCAGGGAGGATTGCTCCTCCTGCCCCTTCTCAAGGGCCTCCAGCTTCTTGGCGGCATCCTGGAGGTCCACTTGGACTTTGATCACCCGAGCCTCATATTGCTCGGCAGCAAGCTTGGCCTTCTCAAGCTCAGCCACAACCTTCTCTGCGGCCGTCTTCTTCTCGGCCGCCTCGGCCTCGGCTTTCTTCAGGGCCTCCTTCAAGCCCTCGACCTCGGCGGCAGCAGCTACAGGGTCATCAAGATAAGGGATTAGCATACAGTCTGGATCGTCAATATCCGGCGTCAAGCAAGTACACATCTTCTCACAGGGCTTACCTTGCGCCTCGTCAAGCCGTTTGTTGACAAGGTCAAGCTCTTGATCGGAAAGCTTGAGCTTCCGATCCATCTCCTCTAACGCCGCGGCATTAGCAGCCCCGGCCATGGAAGATGTCTGTGTCAGCAAAAAATATGTCGACATTATTATTCAGCTTACCGAATTTGATCCTCTGCAGGTCTCTCTGAGGTCCTGGCAGAGTCTCGGGGGCTGCTATGTATACGGCCTACCTAAACTAACAATTACAACCGCATTATGAGTAAAGAGCATTACTTGACTTACCTCAAAGCCTGTGATACATCTCCATCGTATCTATAATTTTTGATTGTTTCATGCCAATATTATACAACTTTCACATATTTTTGGCAACTTTTTATTTGATTTATTGGACTAACATATTGATCCAGTGCCCAGTGCCAGTTCCTGTTTGTTGCATGTTTTTTATTTCGCAGAAAATCCAAATCAAACGAAGTCCAAATGCAATGAAATTTTACGGAGAATTATTTTGGAATATTTGTGATTTTTGGGAGTTGGAATCATCAGAAGAGGGGGCCCACAGTGACCACAACCCACCAGGGCGCACCTAGACAGGGTCCAGGCGCGCCCAGGTGTCTTATGCCCACCTCGAACGTCAGTTGGAGCTATACTTCTGGCGCAAGGAAGCTTATATCCGGAAAAAAAATCATGTTAAAATCTCAGCGCAATCGGAGTTACGGATCTCCCGGAATATAAGAAATGGTTTTCACCCAGATCTGGGAACTCGAAACAGAAGAGAACAGAGAGGGAGATCCAATCTTAGAGGGGCTCCTGCCCCTCCACTGCCATGGAGGCCATGGACCAGAGGGGGAAATCTCCTCCCATCTAGGGGGAGGCCAAGGAAGAAGAAGAAGGAGGGCTCTCTCTCCCCCTCTCTCCCGGTGGCGCCGGAGTGCCGCCGGGGCAAGGATCGTGACGGTGATCTACATCAACAATCTTGCTACCGTCTACACCAACTCTCTCCCCCTCTATGCAGCGGTGTAACACCCCTTCTCCCCGCTATAATCTCTACTTAAACATGGTGCTCAACTCCATATATTATTTCCCAATGATCTATGGTTATCCTCTGATGTTTGAGTAGATCCGTTTTGTCCTATGGGTTAATCGTGATCTTGGTTGGTATGATTGTATATTTTATTTATGGTGCTGTCCTACGGTGCCCTCCATCTCGCGCAAACATGAGGGATCCTCGCTATAGGGTGTTGCAATATGTTCATGATTCTCTTATGGTGGGTTGCGAGAGTGACAGAAGCTTAAACCTGAGTAAGTGGGTTGTTGCGTATGGGAGTAAAGAGGACTTGATACTTAATGCTATGGTTGGGTTTCATGACCTTAATGATCTTTAGTAGTTGCGGATGCTTGCTAGGGTCCAATCATAAGTGCATATGATCCAAGTAGAGAAAGTATGTTAGCTCATGCCTCTCCCTCATATAAAATTACAAGAATGATTACCGGTACTTGTTATCGATTGCCTAGGGACAAATGACTTTCTTGTTGACAAAAGATATCCACTTTTATTGCCTTGCAATTTATTTGTAGTTTTATTCTCGCAAAGTACTCATAGTTTTATTCTTGCAAAATAGTTTCATACTTCTTTTAGGTAAAGCAAACGTCAAGTGTGCGTAGAGTTGTATCGGTGGTCGATAGAACTTGACGGAATATTTGTTCTGCCTTTAGCTCCTCGTTGGGTTCGACACTCTTATTTATCAAAGAAGGCTTCAAACGATCCCCTATACTTGTGGGTTATCAAGACCTTTTTCTGGCGCCGTTGACGGGGAGCAATAGCGTGGGGTGAATATTCTCGTGTGTGCTTGTTTGCTTTATCACTAAGTAGTTTTTATTTTCTTTTCTAAGTTGTTCTCTATCTTTAATTATGGATATGGAACACGAAACACCAAAAAAAATAGTTGTGCTTGCTACTCATGGAGATGGGGAATCTCCTAAAACCCTCGATGCTCGTTATGTGAAAGATATTATGCACCACTTTGATAATCCTGAGGAAACCCCGTTCAACTTGATAATGGGAGTAACGTTGGATCAACGTGAATACTTTAGGGATTATCGCTTGACACAAAAAGGGAAACTATTATGGGATCAAGTTGATATGTTGCGTTGGTATGCTTGGAATTTATGCCAGAGATATGATTATACTTGTTGCTCTAGGATGAACGCTCCACACCTTCCCTTTTCATGCAAATTTAATGATAATGAAACCTTGGCTTCTTATGCCAATGGTAGATATGATTACTATGATGTGGAACGAATAGAAGAATTTGTTGCTTTTAAGGGTGCTTATGAAATTGAATCTTTGTTTTGAAAGTATGAAGCTTTTGATGATGATGTTTATAGACCTGAAAATTTTGCTATCCTTAAATATTGTTATGATAATTATAAATACAATTCCGATATTGATGCGTTTATTGAGAAAGTCTCCGCTGTCCAAGAAGAGACTAATATTTTGCAGGAGTCTATTGAAGAAGGAATTGATGAAACTGTGAGCTCATTGGATGAAAAAGATGATGAGGAGAGCGAAGAACAAAAGGAGGAAGAGCGGATTAGCTACCCGTGCCCACCTTCTAATGAGAGTAACTCTTCAACTCATATATTATTTAATTTCCCTTCATGCTTACCGAAGGATGAATTCTATGATAATTGCTATGATCCCGTTGATTCTTTGGAAATATCCCTTTTTGATGAACTTGATGCTTGCTATGCTTGTGGCCAAGATGCCAATTGGAATTATGCTTATGGAGATGAACTTGCTATAGTTCCTTATGTTAAGAATGAAATTGTTGCTATTGCACCCACACATGATAATCCTATTATCTTTTTGAATTCTCCAAACTACACTATATCGGAGAAGTTGGCACTTATTAAGGATTACATTGATGGGTTACCTTTTATCGTTGCACATGTTGATTTTGATGAATATAATATGCATGTTCTTGCTGCTCCTACTTGCAATTATTATGAGATAGGAACTATATCTCCACCTCTCTATGTTTCCAACACGATAAAATTGCAAGAAACTGCTTATGCTATGTATTGGCCTTTACTTGATGTGCATGAATTGTTCTTGTATGACATGCCGATGCATAGGAAGAGAGTTAGACTTCTTAATTGCATGATATATGTTGCTTTGCGCTCACTACTAAATGCCAAATCATTGTTAATTAAAATTGTCTTTGATATACCTTGGGATCCGGGTGGATCGATTAGTTGAGCACTTTATGCCTAGCTTAATGGCTTTCAAGAAAGCGCTGCCAGGGAACAACCCGGAAGTTTTAGAGAGTCATTTTATTCTATTGAGTGCTTTTATAAATTTTAAAAACAAAAAAATATAGAGGGGAACTTAAAACTTCACTAAAAGAGAAGCGATTGAAAGGTGATGCATTGGAGAAGTGAGGGTCGATCTTGAACACTTGTGTTCATGCTCATGGAAACAATGTAAAATTTTCATGAAGATTCTCACAAAAATAATTATCCCCTTGTACAAAGCCATTGTATTATAAAAATAATGTGCCAAGATTTGCCTTTAGGATGATTAGATTGCTTGTTGGTATGTGCGGTGCAGAAATAGAAACTTTGACTGTAGTGCATGATTTTACATTTTTTACTGGAACATCAAAAGCTTCTGAAACTTGTTGCATAGTATTTATACACAATTTTTTTTATTTTTTCCTAATTTTTCAGAATTGTTGGATTAATATAAGTATGGTAGGCGTTCAGATATTTACAGACTGTCCTGTTTTCACAGATTGCTGTTATAGCTTCATTATGTGCGTATGTTTGAAATCTTGTTGAGCCTCCTTTGACTTGGGGCCATAGAATTGTGATAGCATACAGTGGGTAATGTTTGGTTATAATTATACAATAATGTTATAGCAGTACATGATGGGATTTGACTGCCATATTCACTAACCCCGCCACTAAAAGTTCGGTTAAGTTTTGTGTGGATGAAGTGATCAAAGATTGAGGAGGTCTCGATATACGGAGAAGGAGGAGAGGCAAGAGATCAAGCTTGGGGATGCCCAAGGCACCCCAAGTAAATATTCAAGGATACTCAAGCGTCTAAGCTTGGGGATGCCCCGGAAGGCATCCCATCTTTCTTCAACAAGTATTGGTATGTTTTCATCTTCGTTTCGTCCATGTGATATGTGTAAATCTTGGAGCGTCTTTTGCATTTAGTTTTTATTTTTCTTTTATGCACCGTGCTGGTATGAGATAGTCCATGGTTGATTTATAGAATGCTCATTGCACTTCACTTATATCTTTTGAGTATGGCTTTATAGAATGCTTCATGTGCTTCACTTATATCATTTGAAGTTTGGATTGCCTGTTTCTCTTCACATAGAAAACCGCTATTTGAAGAATGCTCTTTTGCTTCACTAATACTTATTAGAGCATGGTATTTTATAGAAAGAATGAAACTCTCTTGCTTCACTTATATCTATTTAGAGAGTCAATAGGAATTGGTCAATTGCATGGTTAGTCATAAAATCCTACATAAAACTTGTGGATCATTGAATATGATATGTTTGATTCCTTGCAATAGTTTTGCGATATAGAGATGGAATATGTGGGAGGTACTAGTAAATGGTTGTGGTTAGTAGGAATATTGGTGTTAAGGTTTGTGATTCCCGAAGCATGCACGTATATTCTCTCGTTATGCTATGAAGTTGGAGCATGATTTATTATTGATTGTCTTACTTATGAGTGGCGGTCGGGGACGAGCGATGGTCTTTTCCTACCAATCTATCCCCCTAGGGGCATGCGTAGTAGTACTTTGCTTCGAGGGCTAATAAACTTTTGCAGTAAGTATATGAGTTCTTTATGACTAATGCGAGTCCATGGATTATACGCACTCTTACCTTTTCGCAATTTGCTAGCCTCTACAGTACTGTGCATTACCCTTTCTCACCTCGAGATGTGTTGCAAACTTCTCAGGTGCATCCAAACCCCGTGATATGATACGCTCTATCACACATAAGCCTTATTATATCTTCCTCAAAATAGCCACCATACCTACCTATTATGGCCTTTCCATAGCCATTCCGAGATATATTGCCATGCAACTTCCACCGCTTCCGTTTTGATGACTTAAGCATTCATTGTCATATTGCTTTGCATGATCGTAAGATAGCTAGCATGATATTTCCATGGCTTGTCTGTTTTTTGATATCGTTGTTATGCTAGATCATTGCACATCCTGGTACACTGCCAGATGCATTCATATAGAGTCATACTTTGTTCTAGGTATCGAGTTGTAATTTTTATTTCTTTTGAGTTACAAGTAAATAGAAGTGTGATGATCATCATTATTCATTATTAGAGCATGTCCCAGTGAGGAAAGGATTATGGAGACTATGATTCCCCCACAAGTCGGGATGAGACTCCGGACAATGAGAGAAAAAAAAGAAAAAAAAGGAAAAAGGGGAAAAACAAAAAAAGAAAAAAGAAAAAAAAAGAAAAAAAAGAGAGAAGGGGCATTGCTACTATCTTTTACCACACTTATGCTTCAAAGTAGCACCATGTTTTTCATATAGAGAGTCTCCTATGTAGTCACTTTCATATACTAGTGGGAATTTTTCATTATAGAACTTGGCTTGTATATTCCGATGATGGGCTTCCTCAAATGCCCGAGGTCTTCATGAGCAAGCAAGTTGGATGCACACCCACTTAGTTTTCATATTGAGCTTTCATACACTTATAGCTCTTAGTGCATCCGTTGCATGGCAATCCCTACTCCTCACATTGATATCAATTGATAGGCATTTCCATAGCCCGTTGGTTAGCCGCGTCAATGTGAGACTTTCTTACTTTTTTGTCTTCTCTATATTTACCCCTATCATCATACTCTATTCCACCCGTAGTGCTATATCCATGGCTTGCGCTCATGTATTGCGTGAGAGTTGAAAAAGCTGAAGCGCGTTAAAAAGTATGAACCAATTGCTCGGCTTGTCATCGGGGTTGTGCATGATAAATACTTTGTGTTAAGAAGACAGAGCATGACAAGATTATATGATTTTGTAGGGATAGCTTTCTTTAGCGTCGATATTTTGAAAGACATGATTGTTTGTTGGGATGCCTGAGTATTGATGTCTTTATGTCAAATTATAGACTATTGCTTTGAATCACTTATGTGTTAATATTCATGCCATGATTAGATATATGATCAAGTTTATGCTAGGTGGCATTCCACATCAAAAATTATCTTTTTTATCATTTACCTACTCGAGGACAAGCAGGAATTAAGCTTGGGGATGCTGATACGTCTCCGTCGTATCTATAATTTTTGATTGTTTCATGCCAATATTATACAACTTTCACATATTTTTGGCAACTTTTTATTTGATTTATTGGACTAACATATTGATCCAGTGCCCAGTGCCAGTTCCTATTTGTTGCATGTTTTTTGTTTCACAGAAAATCCATATCAAACGAAGTCCAAATGCAATAAAATTTTACGGAGAATTATTTTGGAATATTTGTGATTTTTGGGAGTTGGAATCATCAGAAGAGGGGACCCACACTGACCACAACCCACCAGGGCACGCCTGGGGGCCCAGGCGCGCCCAGGTGTCTTATGCCCACCTTGAACATCGGTTGAAGCTATACTTCGGGCGCAAGGAAGCTTATATCCAAAAAAAATTGTGTTAAAATCTCAGCGCAATCGGAGTTACGGATCTCCCAGAATATAAGAAACGGTTTTCAGCCAGATCTGGGAACACGAAACAGAAGAGAACAGAGAGGGAGATCCAATCTCGGAGGGGCTCCTGCCCCTCCGCCGCCATGGAGGCCATGGACCAGAGGGGGAACTCTCCTCCCATCTAGGGGGGAGGCCAAGGAAGAAGAAGAAGGAGGGGGCTCTCTCCCCCTCTCTCCCGGTGGCGCCGGAGTGCCACCGGGGCAAGGATCGTGACAACGATCTACATCAACAATCTTGCTACCGTCTACACTAACTCTCTCCCCCTCTATGCAGCGGTGTAACACCCCTTCTCCTCGCTGTAATCTCTACTTAAACATGGTGCTCAACTCCATATATTATTTCCCAATGATCTATGGTTATCCTATGATGTTTGAGTAGATCCGTTTTGTCCTATGGGTTAATCATGATCTTGGTTGGTATGATTGTATATTTTATTTATGGTGTTGTCCTACGGTGCCCTCCGTCTCATGCAAACATGAGGGATCCTCGCTGTAGGGTGTTGCAATATGTTCATGATTCCCTTATGGTGGGTTGCGAGAGTGACAGAAGCTTAAACCCGAGTAAGTGGGTTGTTGCGTATGGGAGTAAAGAGGACTTGATACTTAATGCTATGGTTGGGTTTCACGACCTTAATGATCTTTAGTAGTTGCGGATGCTTGTTAGGGGTTCAATCATAAGTGCATATGATCCAAGTAGAGAAAGTATGTTAGCTCATGCCTCTCTCTCATATAAAATTACAAGAATGATTACCGGTACTTGTTATCGATTGCCTAGGGACAAATGACTTTCTTGTTGACAAAAGCTATCCACTTTTATTGCCTTGCAATTTATTTGTAGTTTTATTCTCGCAAAGTACTCGTAGTTTTATTCTTGCAAAATAGTTTCATACTTTTTTTAGGTAAAGCAAACGTCAAGTGTGCGTAGAGTTGTATCGGTGGTCGATAGAACTTGAGGGAATATTTGTTCTGCCTTTAGCTCCTCGTTGGGTTCGACACTCTTATTTATCTAAGAAGGCTACAAACGATACCATATACTTGTGGGTTATCAGCCTGTTAGAAGGCCTTGGACAGCGTCGTTCAGTCCGGATTGGACGAAACGAACACTCTGCATAACCGCACTCATTAGAGTGCGGTGCCCATCAACGATGACGGAGCTGCTCACCAGCTCCTCTAGAACGTCTGGCCAGCCAGCTGCCGCTCGTGTGGAGGTGTTCAGCACTGGCATTGGCTCCCCGGCCCCTCCCCCGCTGGAGGAGCCTATGCTGTCGAAGGCCTTCAGGGCTCGGGAGCGGTCGATGGTTGGGGTCTGGATGGTCCAGACTCCTTTCCCTCGCCGGCCAGGAGGGACGCTCCCTCCTGGTCTTCGGTGACCAAGGTGTTAACTTCGGTCATTATGGCGTCCGCCTCCCCCCTTTGTGTTCGGAGGAGGAGGAGTCCTTTGGGACCGCACCTCCTCAATCTCTTCGGGGATCGGAGGAGGCGCGGAGTGCGCCATAGACCCACTGTCCGCCAGTTCGGCGGGCGAAGACGTCCCCTCCAAAGTCTGCTCGGTGGGGCGTCCACGTGGGGAACTACAACTCGGAGGGGTTAACCTTCAACTAAAGCAAATTACTGAATTCGAGATAGCTAAAAATGCCAATGCCTTACCTGCTAGCCGGGGGCTTGACCCGGGGATCCTTCTCCGGAACCTTCTCGGACACTTCGGACTCCTTGTCGGAGTCCGAACCATCGGACAGAACCAGCTTGGGCCGCCACCGTCTCTTCGGGGCCGGAGAAGGTTGGACCTCCTCGACATCCTCGAAAGCCGCCCTCTTCTTGGATTGCAAGGAGGCAC
Organism: Thinopyrum elongatum; assembly: GCA_011799875.1. Taxonomy (NCBI): domain Eukaryota; kingdom Viridiplantae; phylum Streptophyta; class Magnoliopsida; order Poales; family Poaceae; genus Thinopyrum; species Thinopyrum elongatum. The sequence continues at coordinate 125,411,330 of CM022297.1, forward strand.
TCTCGTCCTCGTCCTCATCCTCGCCCCCATCCTGCACAGATGAGGCCGGCATCTCCGGACCGATTGCCCGGACGAACCCTGCGGCGGAGGCCCTCCCTGGCCTCCTGCGCTTCTTTTTTCTTGACCTTCTTGGCGGGCGCCTTATAAGGCACCATGACCAGCAGCTTTTCCAGTTGCTCTGATCTGGGCCCTTCTGGCAGAGGCGCCAGGCCGCAGATCTTCTTGGCCTTGGCAAGCCAGCCCTGCAAAATCGACATACTAGGGTTAGACCGAATCAAACATGGTATGAATATCCGAACACTCCTCGAAGAAAAAAATGCCGCTCACCTCTCTTGGGGGGTTCGTGGCATCGAGGCCGACGTCATTCCCCTCGACTGGCCACTCCTTCTGGGGCTGGAATAGTTGGCCCCATATCTTGTCAGGAGTCATGCCGTAGAGGTGTCGCACGATGGCCGGATCCTCGGGCTCGTACTCCCACATGGGCTTGGCCCTCGCTGGCAAGGGAGGAGCCGGCGGTGGAGCATGATCTGGACCATGTCGGCCAGCTTCGTGCCGGTGTCTATTGTGCTGTCGATGTGCTTCTGGAGCGCTTTCGTGTCGGCAACACACCCCCAGTCCAGGCTCTTGGTGGTCCAGGAGGCCAATCTGGTAGGGGGTCCGGACCTGAATGCGGGGGCCGCTCCCCATGCTCGGTGATATAAAACCACTCCTTCTGCCACATATGGACGGTGTCGACAAAGTGGCTGTCCGGCCACTGGACCCATGCCAGCTTACTAATCATGGCCCCTCCGCAGTCCGCATGCTCGCCACCAACCACCTTGGGCTTGACATTGAACACCTTCAGCCATAAACTGAAGTGCGGCTGGACTTGGAGGAGCGCTTCACAGACGACGATGAAGGTCGAAATGTGGAGGAGGGAGTTGGGGGCTAGACCATGAAAATCCAGCCCGTAGAAGAACATCAGCCCCTGCACAAAGGGATGCATGGGAAATCCGAGCCCCCTAAGGAAATGGGGGAGAAAAACTACCCTTTCGCCCGGCTCGGGCGTAGGGATGATCTGGCCCTCTTTGGAGGCCCGATGGGCGACATTGGCCGGCAAGTAGCCGGCCTCCTTCAGCTTCAGAATGTCCTCGTTAGTGACGGAGGAGGCCTCCCACTTCCCATTGGCGCCAGATCTGGCCATGGTCGAAGGAGGTGAAGTGGGATTCACTGTGGAAGCAGAGAGAAAGGGCGCTGGAGCTCTGAAGGTCTGCATGAGCGGAAGGTGGAAGAGGGCGTGGGATGCAGACTATAGCGGCCCCCTTTATAGACTGTTGGTAGGCCGGGGATTCCTTTTTCCACGCCGCTGGCCCCTCCACTTCCCGATATCTCCACAACATTATGAGCGGGGAGGGGAATCAAAATCATTAACCATATCCCCCGAAAAGCGGGACATGATGTTCGAGACATGTCAAATGTGGCGTCATCCTTGAATCACGCTTCAAGAAATAGTAACTGCTTGGTGTTATGGCCGGAAGCGACTCTTCATTGAAAGAGAAAAAGTTGTCAGATAAAGGCACTATTTGCGCTTGAGCGATGTTTTTATTATTACCTTCGGTGTTAAGTAAAACTACCATTTCAGATTCCGGACATCACTTGGTTCCGAACAGGGGAGAGACATACTGAGGAACTCGCCCTGCAAGCCGAATACTGGTCGGATGGATGGATACCGGATACAAGTCTTGGCGTTGGAGGCAAGTTCGGGGGCTACTGAGGGAGTCTTGGACTAAGGGGTCCTCGGGGCGACGACCCATTGTACATGGGCCGGATTGGTGGAGCCGTATAATGACGGGAGATCTATGAAGCTGCGGTGTGCCCTCCAAGTCAAGACGGCGCAGGATCTCTTCAAACCCTTGTTGTAATCTATCTTCGGCAACCCTAGCCCTATTGGTGTCTATATAAACCGAGGGTTGTAGTCATTAGGGGGAAGAGCTACATTCATCACCTCATAGCCTTAGGGTTTAGCTCATGCTGATCTTGAGATAGATCTACTCTGTAAACCACGTCATACATTCAATACAATCAAGCAGGACGTAGGGTTTTACCTCTTCGAGAGGGCCCGAACCTAGGTAAACACTGTGTTCGTCGTCCCTTGTTACCCATCGATCCTAGATCCACAGCTCGGGACCCCCTACCCCGAGGTCTGCCGGTTTTGACACCGACAGGGTGGCTCTCTGATGTCAGGGGAGTATTTAAGAATTTACAGAGGCAGAATTAGGTCAAGAGGTGTCACGAGGGGCCCATAAGCCCGGGGCGCCCCCTGGGCGTGCCTCCCAAGCTTGTCGCTCCCTCGTGGCTCGTCAGGTCTTCTCCCGAACCTTCTAGGGTCTCTTCTGGTCCAGAAAAAATTAATCCAAATTTTTTCTTCGTTTGGACTCTGTTTGATATTGATTTCCTGAAAAGCCAAAAACAAGCAAAAAACAACAACTGACACTAGGTTAATAGGTTAGTCCCAAAAATGATATATAATTGCATAATAAACATCCATGATTGATACTATAGTAGCATGGAACAATAAAAAATTATAGATACGTTGGAGACGTATCAAGCATCCCCAAGCTTAATTCCTGCTCGTCCTCGAGTAGGTAAATGATAAAAACAAATTTTTTGATGTGGAATGCTACCTATCATGTTCATCATGTAATCTCTCTTTTATAGCATGAATATTAAAATCCAAATGATTCAAAGCAATACTCTATAGTTTGACATAAAAACAATAATAATAAGGCATACCAACAAACAATCATGTCTTTCAAAATATCAATGCTAAAAAATGTTATCCCTACAATATCATATAGCCTTGTCATGCTCCATCTTCTTAACACAAATTATTTATCATGCACAACCCCGATGACAAGCCGAGCAATTGATTCATCCTTTCTAACGCGCTTCAGCTTTTTCAGCTCTCATGCGATACATGAGCGCAAACCATGGATATAGCACTATGGGTGGAATAGAGTATGGTGATGGAGATAATATGGAGAAGACAAAAAAGGAGAAAGTCGCACATCATCAAGGCGAATCAACGGGCTATGGAGATGCCCATTAATTGATGTCAATGCAGGGAGTAGGGATTGCCATGCAACAGATGCACTAAGAGCTATAAGTGTATGAAAGCTCAAAAAGAAAACTAAGTGGGTGTGCATCCAATTTGCTTGCACTACAAAAAAAAGACACATCCGTGACATTTTGGCTGGAACGATTTTTTTCCTGTCATGTTTATGACACTTCTATGACGATAATTGTGACAAAACCACGTATCATCATAGATGTGGTGGGCTCCTACTTCTATGACAAAAAATCATGATAGAAAATGGGCTTTTCATCCTGGGCGGGACGGGGACGCACCTGCATGACATTCTTTGGGCCATCCATGACGGAAAAAATTGTGGTAGAAGCGAGGACGAGGAAAATTTCAGGGAGTTTCCGGTTCGGTGGGTGGTCGGGGCCGAGCGATGCACAAAGGTTTGCGCGTTTCTCTCGTACACGTACGCACGTGGGCGCGAGGCGTTGGGCTCTAACTGAACCCGAGCGAGGCGTTCGCTTACTGAACCCTAGCGATTGCACTAGCTATGTTACTGAACCCGTGCAATCAATCCCTTGGATGTTAACTGAACCCGAGTGATTCCTTCGCTGCTGCTGCTACTTGAACCCGAGCAATCGAATTCTCCTGCTGCTTACTGAAGCCGATCGAGCCCGGCCCCGTGCGAGATGCAGCCAGCCGGTGTGTTGGGTTGCCTCTGGATGAATAGTGACTGTTGCTACCGCGGGCGCGATACGTAGAACGAGTCAAGACATGGTGAGTCGAGGCTGTGGATGAACAGTTCCCGGTGGGGGTTGGATGAACAGGAGCCCATTGTAGTAGGCGGTTGCCGCTGGATGAACAGGACCCCGAGGAGGCCGCCGCACCCCAGCCGGTTGGGGGTGGATGAACAAGACCCCGTGGAGGCTCCATGAACAGTAGCCAGTGCAGGCTGGATGAACAGTAGCCTGTGGATGAACAGTAGCTGGTGGAGGTTGGAGGAAGTCGACGTTGGATGAACAGTAGCCCGTGGAGGCTGGAGCGAGGCAGTAGACAGTGGATGAACAGGACCCCGTTTCGACCGTAGGCCCTCAAACAGAAGTCTGTTTCCTTCGTTTTGCAGTACGCCACACCCCCCGATCAACAGGACCCCGTTTCGACCGTAGGAGCTCGAACAGAAGTCCGTTTCCTCTGTTTTGTGGTACGGCAGACCCCTCCCGATGAACAGGATCCCGTTTCGACTGTACGCGGTCGAACATAAGGTCATTTCCTCCATTCTGCGGTACGCCAGACCTTGTTTTGGCTGTTCCGTCCAAGCCGGTTGGCTCCCGATGAATATGACGTATTCTGACCCAGTTGGTTGCCTCCCGATGAACAGGAAGCTGTTTCCTCCGTTCCGACCCAGCCGGTTGGCTGACGATGAACAAAACACCACCGCTGTACGCGTTCGAGACCCCTCCCGTATGTACGTACGTAGCTGTATTTACTTTCTTGCAGCGTGGTTGTATGTACGTGTACACGATATAGACAGGACTGCTTGACATGCTATGTCGGCGGTTCTACTATGACACCTGCCGCTCCTTACTCGGCGACGGGTCATCGCTGCAGAGATACTGATCGACCGCTATGTACGTACACGTTCGTGACCACACAGATAACTCTACATACGCTTTAACCTGGTGGGTCCCAGTTGCCAGGGGGTAAGGAGGCACTTCCTTGCGTGCGAAGATAAAGCCGGTGTGTCCCAGCTGTCAGGGGGAACATTTTTTTTCATGAAATACATAGGCCCTTCGAGTGGGTTCGACCTGTCAGGTGGAGGAATCATTATTTTGCGTGTAATAAGGAGGCAGTTCCTTGTGTGCGGCCATGGACCCAGCTGTCAGCCTCTCCACGTACTATCCTCTTGTGATGGCCGTCATTCGTTGACCGTGTTGATGATGCCGTACCGTCCGAGAGCACCAAGGTGGTGGACGACGACGCGACCTAGGAAGGGAACGATCCGGAGACGGGGAATACACAACAGTGGATGCCCATGCAGAGGCGAGTACAAGGGTTGACTGGTTCAGTTGCAGTTTGGGGCTGCCGTCATTGGAGAATAACAGGGGGTGTGGGTGAGTAGAGGGAAGGCCTGGCGAGCGGTGGAAGTAGGGTGGGGCGGTGAGGCCTGCGCGCCAGCATAGCCGACCACTGGAGGCAGGAGTAGGTGGTCCCCCGGCGCTAGTTTGGGCGGCTAGTGCAAGAAGATCAGAGATTGAAGAAGCAGTAGGACCGTTCGATTAAAATCCAATGGTCACTGCTGCTAGAATCGTTTGTTGAAAAAGTTGACAAAGCCCTGCGTACGCGTCAACTTAGTAGTCCCACAGGTCAGCCTCCAAACCAATGCGCCCCAGATGTCAAGGGGAGGAATCATTTTTTCCGCGTAATAAGGAGGAAGTTGCTTGCGTGCGGCCATGGGCCATGGGGGTCCCTACTGTCAGCCTCTCCACGTACATCCCTATTCTGATGGCCGTCGTTTGCTGAATGTTGACCACGTTGAGCACGCCGTGTGATAGCACAAGTGCTCCCTGGGTGATTTTGGTAATTAATGTCAACATATCTCTTGTTGGACTAATGCTTTTATCTAGTGTATTTCAGACAATTTCAACAATGGCGTGGAAAGGACTAGAAATGTGGACCCCTCAAAATGCTAAGGACACATATTGGAAAAAGCTCAAGACTCTTCATTTTTGTTATAGTGATCCAAGATCACATTGAGTCCATAGGATAGCTAATACTATTAAAAGGGGATGAGGTGTTGCTTAATGGCTTGCTTGCTCAAATGCTTAGTGATATTGTTCCTAAATCCTCAACCACTTTCTTCATCCAAATATGTCAAAACCCTAAACTCCAACTCGGCCCCACCGATTCATTCTATACGGCGCCACCGAGTTCATATGACATAGCCACAGCCATAAACCCTAACAGTTCGGTCACACCGATACGGATCTCGGTCTCACCGAGATGGCCTTGCTAACTCCCTGTTATCTGTTGCATTTATTTCGGTCTCACCAAAATTGCAATCGTTCTCACCGAGATGGCTTGACCAATTCTCTGTTGCTCTATTGCTTCACCTCGATCTCACAGAGTAGATGCAATCAGCGCCGCCGAGAGGAGTTTTGCCCTAAGCCCAAGCACATCGGTCCCACCGAGTTGTTCCAGTCGGTCCCACCGAGATTCCTAACGTTCACATTTTGAACTAATCGGTCCCACCGAGTTTAGCTATTCGGTCTCACCGAGATGGGTCAAATGTGTGTAACGGTTGGATTTTGTGTGGAGGCTATATATACCCCTCCACCCCCTTCTCCATATGTGAGAGAGCCATCAGAACGTGCCTACACTTCCACCATACATTTTCTGAGAGAGAACCACCTACTCATGTGTTGAGATCAAGATATTCCAATCCTACCACAAGAATCTTGATTTCTAGCCTTCCCCAAGTTGCTTTCCAGTCAAATCATCTTTCCACCATATCCAAATTTGTGAGAGAGAGTTGAGTGTTGGGGAGACTATCATTTGAAGCACAAGAGCAAGGAGTTCATCATCAACACACCATTTGTTACCTTTTGGAGTGTGGTGTCTCCTAGATTGGTTAGGTCTCGCTTGGGAGCCTCCGTCAAGATGTGGATTTGAACCAAGAAGTTTGTAAGGGCAAGGAGATCGCCTACTTCATGAAGATCTACCCGAGTGAGGCAAGTCCTTCATGGGTGATGGCCATGGTGGGATAGGAAAGGTTGCTTCTTCGTGGACCCTTTATGGGTGGAGCCCTCCATGGACTCGCGCAGCCGTTACCCTTCGTGGGTTGAAGTCTTCATCAACGTGGATGTATGATAGCACCACCTATCGGAACCACGCCGAAAATCTCCGTGTCTTCATTGCGTTTGCACACTCCAATCCCATCCCTTTACTTTCTTGCAATTAGCATGCTTTACACTTTCCGCTACATATACTCTTGTCATGCTTGCTTGAAATGTATTGTGAATGCTTAAACTTGTGCTAAAACTCTATCTCAACTTGAAGAATTTAAAAACTGCCACTTTTGCTTGTTGAGGGTCTAATCACCCCCCTCTAGACCCCTCTTCTCGATCCTTTCACCGTGCCTAGAGCACCAACGCGGCGGACGACGGTGAGGCCTAGGAATGGAATGACCCGGAGCCGGCGAAGACACATCAGTGGATACCCATGCTGAGGGGAATATGACGGTTGACTGGTTCGGCTGTGGCGTGAGGCTGCCATCACCAGAGAATAACATGAGGTGCGGGTGGGTAGAGGGATGGCCAGGCCAGCGGAGGGAGTAGGGTGGGCCGGTGAAGCCTGCACGGCATCACAGCCGGCCACAAGAGGAGGGAGCAGGTAGTCCCGCCAGCGCTGGTTTAGGCAGCTGGAGCAGGAAGATCAGAGATTGAAGAAGCACGTTGGCCATTGGATACATCCAATAGTCACTGCTGCTAGAATCGTGTGTTGACTATAAGTTGACAAAGCCTTGCGTAAACAAGTCAGCCTCGAAATCTGTGGCATGTATAGCCCATTTGCTATTATTTTTATAATTTACAGCCCATTTGCTAATTCATATGGAATTTATTGCAGCCCATTTTCCATTATACTATATGTGCTTATACTATATGGGAATATCTTGAGGAGCGCTTTCCAAACTATTCCTTGAAAAATCTAGATGAGATTCTTCAAAAGTCTATTGCTTTTCATAAAATGAAGCCTAGTGATCCTAAGTTTGGTGATTGTCTATTTGAGCTTTGTGATCTTATGCGTGCTAAGGGGAATGCTAGAGTCATTAGTAGCATCATTTCATAAACTATTAGAATTCATAAACATGCACATTGTCATGGTCATAAATCTAATGAATCACTTGCTCTAGGTGATGATCACTTACATGATGATATTGAGCATGGATATTATGATGAAGATGAAGACAGTGACTTTGACCTTGAGGAGTCGATGAGACACTTTGGTCTTATGGCTAACCTTCGTGGTTACATGGCCGGAGGGAAATAATGGATTCTCGATAGTGGATGTACAGATCATATGACTGGAGATAAGGACATGTTCCGTGAGCTTGCAAAAAATGACGGCCCATGCAAGTATGTAACGTTTGGAGATAACTCCAAGGGTAAGGTACTTGGCCTTGGTAAGGTGGCCATTTCCAATGATAGCTCTATCCAAAATGTTATGCTCGTCGAATCTCTTGGTTACAATCTCCTTTCCGTATCTAGACTAGCCGACTTTGGTTTCAATGTTCTATTTACCGAAGTAGATTTCCAAGTGTTTCCTAGAGATAATCATAATATGGTCTTTACCGGTATTCATAGAGGTGATCTATACATTGTTGATTTCACTAAGAGAGCTCAACCTCGTACTTGCTTAACTACTAAATCTTCTAAAGGTTGGTTATGGCATAGAAGGTTAGGCCATGTGGGCATGCGAAATCTTGATAAGCTTATTAAAGGTGATCATATCCTTGGTGTTAAAGATGTCATATTTGACAAGGATAGTCTTTGTAGTGCATGTCAAGCAGGAAAACAGGTTGGAGGAAGTCATCCCGTGAAGAACATCATGACCATGAGAAGACCGCTCGAGCTAATTCATATGGATCTCTTCGATCCCAATGCCTACAAAAGTCTCGGTGGCAACTCGTTCGGTTTTGTCATTGTTGACGACTTTTCAAAATTTACGTGGGTGTTCTTTCTTGATGACAAATTGCAGGTCCAAAAGATCTTCAAGAACTTCGCTAGGAAGGCCCAAAACCAATTTGAAGTGAAGATCAAGAAGGTTTGAAGCGACAATGGAACGGAGTTCAAGAACACCAATGTGGATACCTTTCTTGATGAGGAAGGGATCTCACATGAGTTCTCGGCTATGTACACGCCTCAACAAAATGGAGTTGTTGAGAGGAAGAACCGGACACTTATCGAGATGGCAAGAATGATGCTTGATGAATACAAGATGCCAAGACACTTTTGGGCGGAAGCGGTTGAGACAGCTTGTCATGCTAAGAATCGACTATATCTTCACAAGCTTCTCGGCAAGACGACATACGAGCTTCTCACCGGTAACAAACCCCAAGTTGGATACTTTTGAGTAGTTGGCTCAAAGTGTTACATTCTTGATAAGCATCATCGCTCAAAATTTGCTCCTAAATCTCATGAAGGTTTCCTACTCGGTTATGGCTCAAACTCTCACACTTACCGTGTCTACAACAATTTCACCCGAAAGGTTGAAGAGACGGTAGATATGAAGTTTGATGAAACTAACAGCTCGCAAGTAGAGCAATTTCCAATTGATGTAGGAGACAAAGATCCTTCAGAAGCAATCGAAGAGTTGTCCATTGGCAAGATTCACCCAACGGAGGTAAAGGAGAGTACTTCATCTGTTCAAGTGGAAGCCTCAACTTTACATCAAGGTGAACAACAAGTTGACTTGGGGGCATCCACAAGTGGAACTCCTCAAGATGCAGGAGATGAGGAAGTGCAACAAGATGAACCACCTCAACCTCCCTCTCCACCTCCACAAGAGAACGACAATGCCAACAATAATGAAGGAGAAGAAGAAGAAGACAATGAAGACAATGTTCCACCCCAACCCAAACAAAACCTCTCCCGAGTTAGAGCAAGAGTCACAGGAGACCATCCCATCGAACAAATCTTCGATGATATTCAAACCGGGAGAATCACTCACTCTAAAACTCGTTTGGCTAATTTTTTTGAACACTACTCATTCATTTCTAGTGTTGAACCTATGAAGGTAGAAGAAGCTCTTGAGGATCCGGATTGGGTGAATGCTATGCACAAAGAGCTACACAACTTCGAGAGGAATCAAGTGTGGACATTGGTTGAAAAGCCCGACGACGATCACAATGTCATTGGAACCAAATGGGTGTTTCAGAATAAGCAAGATGAAGATGGACAAGTTGTACGCAACAAGGCCCGTCTCGTCACTCAAGGCTACACTCAAGTTGAAGGTATGGACTATGGTGAGACATATGCCCCCGTTGCTAGACTTGAGTCCATACGCATCTTACTTGCTTATGCCAATCATCATGATATCACCTTATACCAAATGGACATTAAAAGTGCTTTTATAAATGGATAAATTGAGGAGGAAGTTTTTGTTAAACAACCTCCCGGCTTTGTCAATCCCAAGAAACCTAATCATGTCTACAAACTTCATAAAGCCCTTTATGGTCTTAAACAAGCTCCTAGAGCATGGTATAAATGCTTGACCAAGTTTCTTATTGAAAAAAGCTTTGAAATTGGGAAGATTGATTCTACAATTTTTAATAAAAGGGTTAATGGGGAATTATTTGTGTACCAAATTTATGTGGATGATATCATATTTGGTTCTACTAACCCCCATTTTAGTGAAAAGTTTAGAAGGCTAATGTCGGAGAAGTTTGAGATGTCTATGATGAGTGAACTCAAATTTTTCCTTGGTTTGCAAATCAAGCAAACTAAGGAAGGTACCTTTGTCTCTCAAACAAAGTATACCAAGGATCTTTTCAAGAAGTTCAACATGCAAGAAAGCAAAGGTTTGAAAACACCCATGCCTACTAGTGGACATCTTGACTTGACTAAGGATGGCAAATCGGTTGACAAAAAGGTTTACCGCTCTATGATTGGTTCATTGTTATATCTATGTGCCTCCCGTCCCGACATTATGCTAAGTGTGTGCATGTGTGCACGATATCAAGTGGCTCCTAAAGAGTGTCATCTTAAGGCCCTGAAAAGGATAGTGAGATACTTAATTCATACACCAAACTTTGGCATTTGGTATCCTAAGAGGTCATCTTTTGATCTTGTTGGATACTCCGATTCGGACTATGCCAGTGACAAGGTTGATAGAAAGTCCACTTCGGGTACTTGTCAATTTCTTGGTAGATCCCTTGTGTCTTGGTCCTCCAAGAAACAAAACTCGGTATCCTTATCCACTGCCAACGCAGAATACATTGCCGCCGGATCATGTTGTGCTCAATTACTTTGGATGACCCAAACTCTTAAGGATTATGGGATACATGTGAAACATGTTCCATTGCTTTGTGATAATGAAAGTGCTATTAAGATTGCTCACAATCCCGTGCAACATTCTCGAACTAAGGACATTGAAGTTCATCATCATTTCATTCGGGATCATGTTGCTAAAGGAGACATCAATCTTAAGCATGTTCGAACTGATAAGCAATTAGCGGATATATTCACCAAACCGCTTGATGAGAAAGTATTTTGCCGTTTGAGAGGTGAATTGAATATCATTGATGCCTCAAACTTGGAGTAGAAGCTCCATTTGGATACATGCAAGGCGTGAGCGTTTTGTGACTAATCCTTGATATTTTTCTTATGATAATGATCATATGTCTTGGATCTACACTTGTACCCTTGCATGTTATCTAACCCGTGTAGGTACTTGGATGAGCCCAAATCTATGAGATTGCAAATCACTCACATTTTGAGCAATTTCTACATCACCAAGTTCCTATGTTTTGGTTGTTGAATTCAAGGAAGCATGAACTCACTCAACATATCCTTTGACTATTTCAATTAGAATCGAATTTCATGGTTGTCAACTTGGATACACAAGTGCCCTTCCTTGCAAAACTAACCCATGTAGGAAGATGAACTTCAACTCTAAAGGGTGCTCCCAACTACATCAACCTTGAGCATCCAACACAAGTTCAACTACATGATCAAGATCAACACCACAACCCAAGGTATGTCATTCCATCTTAGAGAAGCTTTACTCCAAGTCATGAGCTAAAGCAACTCAAAAAGATGTGAATACATCAAAATGCTTAAATGAGAAATGGTAACCCCTGAGCTTAAAACGATGAGTATGACCTATGATCAAGTGATCTCACTTGACTCCTAAGTCAATATACTCTAACATAGGTGACTTTTGTCGCCGACCCTTTCTAGATGAAGTTCTCTAGTGACCTTTTACTTAGTTGATTCTTTTTTGTATATTTTTCTTGTCTTTATGTCTCCCTCAAAACAAAACAAAACTTCATCTAGATCATTTTAATTTTTGTTCTTCATACGTGTTTAATTCATTGCAAATCTTTCTTCTAATTCCTTGCAAATCCTTGTGAGATTTCATTTGTCAAAGTGATCTGAGTTGACAAAATCTTTACTCTGCATTGAACTCGGACCCTCCGATCCCAACCTATCGGCTCGACCAAAATACAAGGTTTCCTTGTATATAGTTCATCGGTACAACCGACACGGACCAGCTCGGTCTCACCGATAAGCACCCTCTGTGATTCTGTCATCTCGGAGTATCTGACGGAACCATATCAGCATCACCGATTTCAGCTCTGAGAAAACCTTTTGCCACTTTTTACTGCCTATTTTCTTCAGCTCCACTCAATGATTCTTCCCTCTATCAACATCATAAGCTACCTACTGCTTTGTAGTGACTCTCAAGGACCACACCTACTTGGCTTATGCTCCAGAAGTGCCCTTCTTGGAAATTGATGACAAAGGGGGAGAGAGAGCACATCAAAGGTTATCAAACAAGCACATCTAAGCTCTTCTACAGATGCTTGTTAACAAAGATGAGAGAAGTCATATGTCTTTAAGAGGGGAAGACATGCTAATATGTTTGATCCTAGCTATTGCTGAAAATTCTTTTTGCTCTATTTTTATTTGCTCTTATTCTATTTGCTCTGTTTTTATCTCACCCTACCTTCTCCCATTATCCAATATCAGATTCAGGGGGAGAAAGAGTCTATGCCTAAGGGGAGAAAAATCCTTGGAATTTATTGCACATCTTTAAACCTCTGGGGACATGTCTATGTCTAAATGAAGTACTTGTGGTACTCTCCCATCACATGTCATCCCAGTCTTGGTATTCTTGTGGTTCCCCAAAACTGCCATACTTGGAGTGCTCTTGTGTTATCTAACCCTGTTTTCTCAAATCCACTCTCTCAAAAGTCAGATCAAGACCACAAGGTAAGTATATGCATCACACTCATGAGCATGATGATCTCTTGCTGTTGTACATATTGTTTGCAAGAGGGATTCATAAACATGGAGGTACATTTTCTCAATCATATCTTTTGCTTTGATGCATATAGCCAAGATACATGTAACTCTCTACTTACTCTGTCATGTTATGCATTCACATGTTAGTATATTCTATCTTCACATGATTGCATACATGTAGGGGGAGCTTATGCATGTTACAGGTTCCTCCAAAGCTTTACTTGCTACTCTTCATATCATTTACCTAAAGCTTTGATGTATGTTGTCATCAATTACCAAAAAGGGGGAGATTGAAAGCACAAGTGCTCCCTGGGTGATTTTGGTAATTAATGTTAACATATCTCTTGTTGGACTAATGTTTTTATCTAGTGTATTTCATACAAGTTCAACAATGGCGTGGAAAGGACTAGAAATGTGGACCCCTCAAAATGCAAAGGACACATATTGGCAAAAGCTCAAGACTCTTCATTTTTGTTTTAGCGATCCAAGATCACATTGAGTCCATAGGAAAGCCAATACTATTAAAAGGGGATGAGGTGTTGCTTAATGGCTTGCTTGCTCAAATGCTTAGTGATATTGCTCCTAAACCCTCAACCACTTTCTCCATCCAAATTTGTCAAAACCCTAAACTCCAACTCGGCCCCACCGATTCATTCTATCCGGCGCCACCGAGTTCATATGACATAGCCATAGCCAGAAACCCTAACAGTTCGGTCACACCGATATGGATCTTGGTCTCGCCGAGATAGCCTTGCCAACTCCCTCTTATCTGTTGCATTTATTTCGGTCTCACTGAAATTGCAATCGGTCTCACCGAGATGGCTTGACCAATTCTCTGTTGCCCTATTGCTTCATCGGTCTCACCAAGTTGATGCAATCGGCGCCACCGAGATGAGGTTTGCCCTAAGCCCTAGCACATCGGTCCCACCGAGTTGTTCCAGTCGGTCCCACCGAGATTCCTAACGTTCACATTTTGAACTAATCGGTCCCACCGAGTTTAGCTATTTGGTCTCACCGAGATGGGTCAAATGTGTGTAACGGTTGGATTTTGTGTGGAGGCTATATATACCCCTCCACTCCCTTCTCCATATGTGAGAGAGCCATCAGAACGTGCCTACACTTCCACCATACATTTTCTGAGAGAGAACCACCTACTCATGTGTTGAGATCAAGATATTCCAATCCTACCACAAGAATCTTGATTTCTAGCCTTCCCCAAGTTGCTTTCCACTCAAATCATCTTTCCACCATACACTAGTGGAAAAAGTGCTAGCCACAACTTTCGTTGGTGGCGCGGCATTTTACATCCTCGCCAGCACTATTTTTTCAAATAGTGCTGGCGTAGGCCAAATCCGCACGCCAGCTTTACAAGCATAGTGCTGGCGTTGCTTGTTTTGTGAACGCCACAAATCTATTGGCCCATATATACTCACCGTTTGGAAACAACTGGTGACGTTGGTTTTCTTTGCACGCCATAGTTATTTTGTTATTGCTGGCGTTCTTTTTCTTTGCACGCCAGAAACACTTTTCCTACTTGATCAAGTGTTTTAAGTATATAATTATATTATGCTTTTTTTGTCATCATTATTTTTACAGTTTTTATCATTTTAGCAATTTTATTTTTTACCACCAGTTCAAATTTTGAGTCTTTTATTTTGTCAAGTCTTTCATTAATTTTAGTCTTTTTTTATTTGGCCTGTGATTAGCTATGGCGTTGCCATTTTATCCAACGCCAGCAATAACCTATCTGAGTCAACTTAGAAAATACCTAAGTCCACCGCTCGCTCTCATTTCACACCCCACCCGGCCCGGTCGTAGACACAACTCCCCCTGGACCAAAGCCGCCGCCCCCGTCGCTGACCCGCCGCCGCCCCCGTCACCGCCCCGCCTACGCCCCGTCGCCGCCCCTCGCCGGCACCAAGGTTATATCCACTCCTCCGTTCGCGGACATGCCAAACGGCCAGAAATTGTAGTGATAATCATCCGATTGCTATTGTGTCTCCCCTCCGTTGGCAGATCTGAGCTAGTTTAGTAGAAATTTATAGAATGTGTTATGTATATTCTTCAAAGTTATCATTTTAGTTTTCTTTACACATTTCTGTATAGGTTGACTGGTATATGTAAATCAAATAGCTTTGCATACGGAAGTTATTCTTATATATGATAGTATGTGTATGTATAGAAGTCAGTTTGCTATATCTTATTTATCAAAATAGATTCATAATTTTATCTATTCTACTTAATTAACAAAATCATGTCTTTCCAACACATGCACTATTCACTATAAAAGTATCTAATTTTGTTCTGATACAGCTCACACCAAGTATTTGATAATGAAACTTTACAAATCATATCTTTCCAACACATGAACTATTTTACATTGCATATTATCTTGATCGTATATATAAGCGATGTGTTTGTAGGTCATGGCCAATTCCGGAGGCAACAACAAGTCGGTGTGCGATGTGGACATGGCCAACAATGAATCCTTAAACACTTTTGAGTATGTCATCAAGAGCATGCAAGGGGCAAATGACGATCTAAAGGGGGAGATTAAAGAGCTACGCAAGGATGCTGTTCGGCTCGTTCAGGAGACTAGTTAGCTTAGGGACGAGAGGGATAAGCTCGTCGAGGATCGGGATAAATTGAAGGAGGATAGGAGATGCCTCAGGGGTGAGAGGATTGACCTAAAGATGGACATAGATCATTTTAGAAGAGAAGAAGAGGCGGATAGAAAGAATCTGATCCAGCTGGACATACTCCTTGCTGAAGATTAGTTTTTTAAGTAGCTAGCTAGCTCATCTTATTAGTTGATGATGATCGAGTAACTAGAGTACTTGAGTGAACTTTTGTGAAGTTTAATATCAACTTGTTGAGTTCATGAGCCTCTTTATGTAATGATTATCTATTAAGTAAGTACCTAGTGTTGATGAGTATATTGTGTCCAGTAGTATCTATTAAGTACGTAGCTAGTGTTGATGTGTAAATTTTTTTATTACCAAAAAAACCATTTGCTGGCGTTGGACGAGCAGGCACGCCAGAGTTATGATGAATTTAGTGCTGGCACTGGACTGGTGATACACCAGCACAATGTAGGATACTGCTGACGTGCCCTCCAACGCCACCACTACATTTTAGCAATGGCGCCATATTAGTGGCGTCGTGTGTCTACGCCAGCAAGGCTATTTTTGGCACGCCATAGCTATGATTTCCTCCACTAGTGATATCCTAATTTGTGAGAGAGAGTTGAGTGTTGGGGAGACTATCATTTGAAGCACAAGAGCAAGGAGTTCATCATCAACACACCATTTGTTACCTTTTGGAGAGTGGTGTCTCCTAGATTTGTTAGGTGTCGCTTGGGAGCCTCCATCAAGATGTGGAGTTGAACCAAGAAGTTTGTAAGGGCAAGGAGATCGCCTACTTCGTGAAGATCTACCCGAGTGAGGCAAGTCCTTCGTGGGCGATGGCCATGGTGGGATAGACAAGGTTGCTTCTTCATGGACCCTTCGTGGGTGGAGCCCTCCGTGGACTCGTGGAACCGTTACCCTTCGTGGGTTGAAGTCTCCATCAACGTGGATGTACGATAGCACCACCTATCGGAACCACGCCAAAAATCTCCGTGTGTTCATTGCATTTGCACACTCCAATCCCATCCCTTTACTTTCTTGCAATTAGCATGCTTTACACTTTTTGCTGCGTATACTCTTGTCATGCTTGCTTGAAATGTATTGTGAATGCTTAAACTTGTGCTAAAACTCTATCTCAACTTGAAGAATTTAAAAACTGCCACTTTTGCTTGTTGACGGTCTAATCAACCCCTCTAGACCCCTCTTCTCGATCCTTTCACCGTGCCTAGAGCACCAACGTGGTGGACGACGGTGAGGCCCAGGAATGGAATGACCCGGAGCCGGAGAAGACACATAAGTGGATGCCCACGCTGAGGGGAATATGACGGTTGACTGGTTCGGCTGTGGTGTGAGGCTGCCGTCACCGGAGAATAACATGAGGTGCGGGTGGGTATAGGGATGGCCAGGCTAGCGGAGGGAGTAGGGTGGGCCGGTGAAGCCTGCACGGCATCACAGCCGGCCACAAGAGGAGGGAGCAGGCAGTCCCACCAGCGCTGGTTTAGGCGGCTGGAGCAGGAAGATCAGAGATTGAAGAAGCACGTCGGCCGTTGGATGGACATCCAACAGTCACTGCTGCTAGAATCGTGTGTTGACTATAAGTTGACAAAGCCTTGTGTAAACAAGTCAGACTCGAAATCTGTGGCGTGTACAACCCATTTGCTATTATTTTTATAATTTACAACCCATTTGCTAATTCATATGGAATTTATTGCAACCCA
Organism: Thinopyrum elongatum; assembly: GCA_011799875.1. NCBI lineage: Eukaryota > Viridiplantae > Streptophyta > Magnoliopsida > Poales > Poaceae > Thinopyrum > Thinopyrum elongatum. The sequence goes on from CM022297.1 coordinate 125,428,761, forward strand.
TTTTCCATTTTTAGAATTGCTACCCATTTCCTGGTCAGTACCAGGGTTAAAAAATTGAACTAAAAAATTTGCGAAATTTTAAAAATTCGCATATTTTTGCTGGGGTACGAAATATTTTTAATATATAAATTAGGAGCCATACTAAAACTAATTTAAAAATAAAGTAATACTATGTTATGTTAAAATCCAATGAAATATAAAATATCAGTGAAGAACAAAAAAAAAATGAAACTAATTGCCCATTTGCTATATTTTCTTTGGAATTTGCAACCCCTTTCATATTACTTATAAGATTTACTACCCATACTCAGGCCTGGCCGGAATGCATCCCTCCTCGTCTTGAAAGATTTGCAGCCCAGTAAGTCAGAGAAAACAAATAGGCCTAGCTTGGGTATTTTTCAAAAAGAAATGGTGGGCTACCTATTTTCCCAAAGAAAAAACTGCTGGGCTGGTCATGTTGTTAGACGGGCCATAGAGACCGCACAACCCAGTTTATAGCCTGCTCCTCTGAACAAATCCTCAAAAAAAAGCGTTGTGCAATTCTTTCGGTAATTGACTATACGTTGTGCAATTCTGTCGTTAATTGACTATACGTTGACAATGATGTGGGTCCTAGATATCAGAGGGTGGATTAGAGTAAAAAAAATCGAGGGGTGCATCTGAGTAGTAAAGAGGCACTTGCTTGTGTTCGGGAGTGGACTTGGTGGGTCCGTCCTGTCATACTCACAACTACAGTCCTCTCCCGATTCACTATGTTGACAAGGCCGGACGGCGGCGCCGCTGTGAGTGCACCAAGGCGGAGGACGACGGCGATGCCTCAGACGGGAATGAACAGGAGCCGAGGAAGATGCGGCAGTATGGCCGTAGGCGGAGGGGAGTATGAGGGTTCACTGGTTCTGGTGCGGGGTGGGCTGCCGTCGCTGGAGAAGAATAGGATGTCGGGGGGAGTAAAGGGATGGCTTGGTATGCATTTCAGGGTACGACAGGGTGGGGATGCGTGCATGGTAGCGCAACCAACCATAGAAGGCGGGAACAGGCGCTCCCACCGGTCAGACCAAAAAACTCATTATGCTGGATTATAAGAATTAATTTTATATGGCTACAACTTACTGTAAAATGCTGTGGAGCACCTTTTTCTTCTTGATGTTTTTTTAGACAATTTTCTTCTTGAGGTGTGAAGCCGAGCACATTCAGAAGCCCCGGGATAAAGTGGTGTCGCCAATGTGTTGGGCTGGGTTGGACATTCTTATCGAAAAATAATAATGGACTGGAACTATTTACGACGTTGACTACGATTTGCATGGGTCCACTGGTTGCAGGAAGAAAATGGTGGGAGAAAAAAGACTGGTCGCTATCTTTGCCTAAGAATAATATCGACTAAATGTAACGACACTCTCATAGGAAATAATATCCTCCAGTTAAAATTTGACTTTTCAAATCGTAAATTTAAAAACTGGTGCATGAGCATTTATCTTTATTTATTTATGTTTAGGGGACCATGAGCATGTACCTGGGCCGGATTCATGTGAGAGCCTCCCTTCGAGTTAATTATGGGCTCCTCTATTGGGCCTTCATCACTGGGTTGCATGTGATCGACAAGTGGAAAATATGTTCCGTACCAAAAATAGTATGCGCTACGTACGGGGCACTAAAGGATCGGACCGTGCAACGATTTCCAAAACATTGTGTTTGTCGTTCTAACAACACATTTATTCAACCAACAGATGAAATATATTACTGATTGTACATTGAAAACAGCAGCAATAGCAACCAGGGCTGGGGGTGCAACAGAAGCAGTAAGCAGGCCAGAAGAGTAAAGACACAGCTCTCTCTTCCAAACCAAACATCAGCCAACATTACAAAAGGGCTACCAAAAAAGAAGAAGTGTATGCATCAAACTAAATAAAGATCCTACTACACCAAGTGTACACATCTAACTAACTAGCTCAGTTAGACGTTACTATTTATTAAGCTGTGGAGATTGGCTGGCGGCTTGAACCAGATGGGTGCCTGACGGGGGAAACTCCAGACAGCAGGTCGAAGTCTGATACTTGCGACCCTCTCTCCTACTTTGGGCTATAGAGCGTGGTGGCACATATCAGGGTATGGTGCATGGAGAGATGCATGGTATACTGTGTACACACAGTTTTGCTTGATGAACAAAACCGTGCTGCCATCGTGATCCTTGCCGTCGGTTATCTCATGGTTAATCTGGTAATTCAGTCCGAGAAACAGAGAGCATGTACCAAGGCTACTTACTGGCCTCCAGTCAAAAATTCCTGAAGGCCCAGAGAAGTTGGGATCCTGCTCAAAGACCTTGCAGTGACTGTGATTGTATTCCGCGAAATAACACATCCGGTACGTGCGAACGATCATCAATCGTTTGCCGTCGTCTGATCGAGGTAGGAACTACCCGCAACTGCCATAACGCTTTTCTTTGAAAGGTTTTGGGATTAGGAAGGGTAGGGACACCAGGCGGCCTACATCATCATATCAAGTTGGAGTCAAATAAAAAAGGGATAATTAGATTTATGCCCCTAGTTGTGTCCCACTCGACTGTTTTACCCCTAATTTCCAAAAGCCACCGGTTCTGTCCAAGTCACTTCGCTCCTCTTATGCTTTTGCCCTTTGACCGTTTGACCGCCAGTTTGAAAAATTCATAACTAATTCATACTAAATCAGAAAAATGCAAATAAGATACCAAAATGTTCAGAAAAACATCACCTATATGTTAGTGTCATTTACATTCATGAAAAAAATTGTTGGAAAGTGCCCATCCGAGTTTTAGCTCTTATGATACCATCATGAATAGTAAAATCTATAAAAATTCAAAAAATTCAAAAAAAATTGGTGGCAAAGAATGACAAATGTTTTAAGTGCTTGCCGAGTTTCATCAAGGAATGACACTCGTGGATGTCGTGGCAAAAAAAAAAACAATCAGCACTCCAAAATAGATTATTTTTTTGCCACGACTTCCACGAATGTCGTTCCCTGATGAAACTTGGCAAGCACTTAAAACATTTATCATTCTTTGCCACCAAATTTTTTTTGAATTTTTTTAGATTTTACTATTCATCGTGGTATCATAAGAGCTAAAACTTGGATGGGCACTTTCCAACACTTTTTTCATGAATGCAAATGACACTGACATATAGGTGATGTTTTTCTGAACATTTTGGCATCTTATTTGCATTTTTCTGACTTAGTATGAATTAGTTATGAATTTTTCAAACTGGCGGTCAAACGGTCAAAGGGCAAAAGCATAAGAGGAGCAAAGTGACTTGGACAGAATCGGTGACTTTTGGAAATTAGGGGTAAAACAGACGAGTGGGACACAATTAGGGGCATAAATCTAATTATCCCAATGAAAAGGGCTCGTACTATAGTCAATCTTAAGAACAACATGTTATGAGCATGAATATTTTTCTGTAAATGTTGACAGTAATATAAGCAAGCCATCATGATATCATAGGAAAGTAACATACTGCTGTAACAGCCCTTTGTAGTGATGACTGGAGTAGGCTAGCAATACGTCCAGCCATAGAAGGAGTCCACAACATAAATGAAGCCCTTGTTTTCAATGACATCAGGGAGCCATGGAGGATGTATGATCCTGCGATGGACGTGCAGATTTATCCACTTACCCCAGTGGCCTGTCAGATTGGTGAGACCGCGGTGGAAGAACGCAATTAGCCTGAAGTCTTTATAATTCGCAGATCTTGTGGGCACTTGGCAGATTACAACCTTGAGCAAATCAAACTTGGTATCATGTTGGCTACTGTAGTATTCTGGGCCGCGGTGCCAAAGCGGTGCAGTGTTAATCGAAGGAAGGGGGATCAATTGCCGGTTGTAAACCTCCACGAGCATCCAGCTACCGCGACTGTCAACAAGCACCATCCAAGATGTGTTCATGCCGATCCAGTACATACTGTTAATGTAGTTGAGGGTGACGAGGATCGGATTGCAGTCGAGGGGGTTGATGCTCGCCATCCTACGATCATTATGCTGCGTGACACGCCATTTCTGAAGATCAGGCGGCATCAGCAAGCAGGTAGATGTCTTAAAAAGCTCCGGTCTGAGGGCTTTGAGTAAATGGTATAGCCCCGACGAGCACGTGGCGAGCGGCATAGTACTGAGATTGTCCACACGTGAAACAATGAGCTTGATTACCTCTGTGGGGAGCGAATTCCAGCCACTCTTTCGGCGGACGCTGCTCAGTTCTGCCATTGTTAGTGTTTGGGTTTCGGAAGAGGGGGGAGGCGCCTAGCGGGGATGGAAGATTGGACGATTATGTGCAGTTGAGGATGGAGAAGCGAATATATGCTGCGGGAAGTGGACAGGTGATGATGACAATGTAGCAGCAGCACGCCGCTTGACTTACGAGGCACATCCCAGCAGTGTAGGGTCATATCGATGCCAGACAACTTGAGTGATCATAGTACTGGTACAATAAACTACAGTACCTACTACTATGCCCGAGTAGTATAGTGGTGTAGGACTCTGCTCTACTACTAGCACTGGAGGAGTAGTATATTATAAAATAGTTACAAACTTCAATGCCCGAGCGTGGAACGACTATGAACTGCCATCGGTGCTAACTCCAATCCCCAGCAAATGTTCGCTGGGAGACATGGCAGTTGCAAACGCCCGCTTCGCAGTTACAGTACGTGTGTAAGGGTGGCGGTTTTGTCAAATACTATGGCTTAAAAACAGGCCACCATCGGATGGAAATCTGACGGTTATGTGGGATTCGCCAGGATTGGGCTCGTGGCGAACAATCGCCAGATATCATTACTAAAAAAGGTTAAAACACCCGGGGCTAGAACTTGCACCGGCTGACCTCTAACAATGATACTAACATAGTTGTAAAATGGTCAGAGAACGTGTCTACGCGGTGTTTGGAATTATATGCAAATTAGTAAAAGAAACGGAGGGATTACTAGTAAGTACACCATCTACCGCTTCGTGTGCTACTCCTGTGCTCCATGCGGCGGGCGTAACGTCCCCTACAACCACTCTCGTTTCATGGACGGCCTAGTCGATGCCTGCAAGGTGCCCTGCATCTACAAGAGTTTTAGCTGCGAGAGGTATGTCGACCAACACTCGCTGGCGGAGCATAGTTCTAGATGCGCGCACGCGCCCTGCTACTGCTATGAGTGCACGCCGCCGTTTGAGGGCTCACTTGCGAGCCTCATGCATCACCTCACGGCATCGTCCGGCAATCACTCCTGGCCCACGGTGAACATCAAGTACGAGACATGCTACCAGTTTGCCGTGCCGGAGTCGCTGGAGGATCACCGCCGCCGGCTGCTAGTCGTGGAGGAGGATGGCAGTGTCTTCCTCTTGGCCGTGGGCACTGTCAAGGCCCGCGCAGTCCGCTGTCCCGTCTCTGTCGTGTGTGTCAGGGGCAATGCTGCTGACACTGACACAAGGCTGATGTACAGGTGCGTGCTCACTGTTGCTGCCCCTCTGGCATACGAGGGCGACCTCAGCGCCTCCCTCACGCTGAATGGGACTGTGGTGAGCTGCTCCGTTCCTGGCAATGTGGACATGGAAGAGGGCTGGTTTCATATTCACCCCAAGATGATGCACGGGGACTCCAAGGAGGTTCACCTGGGCATATGCATTACCAAGTTAACTGTTCATCATTAGTCTTCGCTCAATGTAAGCCGATGTCTAAGCATGTGGACACTTCTTATTTATATAGTATAGAACCTTCCATGCATGTGTTATTTTTTCAAAAAAATTGGATGCAGGTTGAAAGTTGAACGCTTTTGTTTGTAAAAAATACTTTTTTTATCTATTTAGCCTACATTTGCTATTCATCCGGATGCTTGTGAGCTCTAGAGAAGAAATAATATCCGAAGAAACCTATCGATATTTGTTACACATGAGATGACCCCCACATACTTTGTCAAAATAAACAACTCCCCGATCAATGCATTTCACTGTTCCGTGCAACGCACAGGCACCTTACTATATATAGTACGACCATAAATTTAACTAACAAAATGCTCATGCATGTCATCAAAAATTATATCAGCATAGTTCAACCATAAGTACATAGTTCAACCGTAATTAAGCATACTCAAGCGTACATAGTTCGATCCCACATCTCATCTCATCTGCCGGCACGATCCCGAAGCTTCTCCAGGTACCCGGCGTACGCGGTGTGCGCCACCCTATGAGAATACTTCTGCTTGAAGGAGCCAACGGCTCATCCTCTTGCATGCGCCAGAACACTTTCATACGCGTCATGAAGCTTTTGGTTGCAAAATGGGCATCGATAGCCGCCGTCCCAGGTCCTAATACGGCTGTTATGCATTCCCGCATAAAGCTCCCTCAGGATTTGCCTCTTGTACCTCCTTTGTCCATCTTCATCCTCGTTGTCCACATCGTCAGACAGCACCTATACAAATAGTAAAAAAAAGTGGCGTCAAATTAATGTTTACAAACTAATCTCTAGCGAACATTTGGCAGTTGCCAAAATTTGGCATCAAATCAATGTTTACATGCCGTGAAGTAGGATTAGGAATTTATGTCTATTTTTTATACATATCCAGAGATTATGGTTCGAGTTTTAAGCACAATCGTCTATGTACAGACCAATCTTGAAGAAAATAATGGCACAAACATATATGTAGGTCATTCAAAATCAATTGTCAAGTCCTGGCTAGGAATTATTAGCACGAACACTAACCCTAGTCGGATTACTAGCAGAAATCATTTGCACAGATGAAACAACTAATCACTTATCACTTGTACCATTCAAACAATCAATACACTACACGGATCTAACGAAAGTTACTCAGATTTCATGGATTGGGAGAACATAACCATAGGATTTCTATTCCAAAAAGAGGGAGGCAGGAGTAACCAGAGAAACCCTAGGATCTATTTGACACATAAATGGGTATAGATGACTAACCGGTTGTCCGTCGTCGTCGGAGTCATCACCGGAGTGGTCGTCGGAGTCGTCGCCCGAGTCGTCACCGGAGTCGGTGTGGACCTCCGCCTCCGGCTGTGGAAGCATGACGCTGTCGACGATGTCAGGGTGCAGCGATACCTCAGCGGCGGTGATGGCAACCTCTGTCTCCATGTCCACGCCGTGCTCCGGTGCTTCAGTAGCCCCGACGTCGCCACTCCCTCCGATGGGGCGCTTCGGCGGCATCCTCATACACTGACGGCTTTGAGGACTGAGAGCAGCGTCCAGGATGCAAGCGGAGGGAGAGGATTGTGTGTGTGGCAAGGATGGGGGATGCGGCCGCTCGGGCGCGCCATTAATATGGAGTAGTGGGAGAGAGGCGGGCGGTGGTCAAACCGCTGGCTCGCCTCCCGGTGAGCCTGCGCACCGGACTGCTGGCATGCCTACCATCGTTTCACACAACTACTCGCACACCTCCCAATGACGCGGCGCAGCTAGCACGCCTCCTGTCAATTCACACACCTGCACACACGCCTCTCGGTCTGCCTGCGCGGTGGACTGCTCGCATGCGTCCCGTCAACTCACGCCTGCTCGCATGGCACACGGGTCGTGTGGCGGCACATATATTGTTTTTCTATTTGGATGATTAATGTTGCCGCTTTATTGCTTAACCGAAGCATGGCACGTATCCATTGTTGGTCTAACGCTCACGGTTTGAATAAATAATCCGTTTGCGACATTGGTTCCCAATTATTAATAATCTCCCGTTTGTAAGAAGATAAAGATTACATCAAAACTGGTCTCAAATTTGACAAAAAAGGTACAACGCCACTTTGTATTGGTGTCCATATGACAACACGATAAGTTTCATGAATTTCAAATAAGTTTTGGATGTACTAGAATTTAGAAATCAAGATTCTCAATGTTTGAAATTTCTTGCACGAGGAGTAAACATGCACCCAATGAGACACATGTGTTTTTGCAATCCATTTAGGTGCACTGTCACGTGTGCATGTAGCTCAAATTTGATTTTTGCACATTATTCCCCTAGAAAATCAATCAATGTACTAAAATGTCTTAATGATCTCTATTTTTTTTCAAAATTAAAACATCCCTCCTTTGGTAACATATGTTCACCGTGGGATAATTTAACATGCATCGTAGTTGCGGTGGATTCGCGGTGTGTGTGTGTGTGTGCGCGCGTCTGGGGGGTGGGGGGTGGCTGGCAGAACTCTACGAGTCGTGAGCCACCGTGTGGGGTTGGCCGTTTTGTGAGGCAGGTGCCACATCACAGTTGTGAATTCGTTATTTAAAACATTAAATAACCCTTTCATACATACATGTTTTGGCCACATGCAGTCGATGGTTGTCCTACACGACACTCGATACTCGCGTGTGACACTTTCTGTGGGCCCGTGAGGTCGCCGTCCATCACTTTGACCAACAGCCGGCAGAGAGGTTAATTTGACCAGCAAGGTAGAATCTTTTTTGTTTGTGTTATGGTGGGAGTATATAGTACGCGTCGAAGAGGTGGGAGGGGACTAGCATATATACTATATGTACGTGTCCGTGAATAAGTACACCTCACTCAGTGTCGGGACTTTTCGGTTTTCGAGGCACGTGCCACATCAAAGTTGTGAAATTGGCTATTCAAACATCACACAACACCTCTTTGGGCCACATGCATGCAGGCGGTGGTTATCCTAGGACACTCACGTGTGATGCTTCCATCTGTGGGCCCGCGAGGCCATCATCGATGCATGCATCACTTTGACCTACATCGAGAGAGGTTAATTAATTTCACCATCAAGGAAGGTTCTTTTTGGGTTGTATTACGGTAGGAGCATATAGTATGCGTTGAAGAGGGGGAAGGGGACCATCATATGTAGTACGCTTCATGAACCTTGCTCTGTGTGGGGATTTTACAGTTTTCCAGGCATGTGCCACATCAAAGTTGTGCATTTTGGGTATTCAACATATGTTTGGCCCACATGCAAAGCGATGGTGGTTGTCTTCTTGCACCCACTTAAGCGGATATCAGCGATATCGATGCTTTCCATCTATGGGCCCACTTGGTCCATCACTACTTTGCCTAACAATGAGAGAGGTTAATTTGACTTAGGAGGGGATTATATTTTTGTTTGTAATACGGTATATATATAGGTCATGCTCTGGGATGACATGATACAATTTGAGCACACACATGCATGTGTACGCATGAATCCCTCCCATCGAGTCGAAGTGGCTAGTACCACGACACGTCATGAACCGATCTCTCTCTGTGTGGGGACTGTACGATTTTCGACGCACGCGCCACATCAATGTTGTGAAATGGTATTCAAACATGCATGCACGCATCACCTCCATACATATGCATGTAGTGGTTGTCTTCGAACGGTACACTCCCTCGCGTGGTTATCGGTGACAAGCCTATATATTCGTGGGCCCGTGTGGACATCCATGATCACCTTGACCGACAACAAGATAGGTTACCATGGCGGATTCTTCCTTTGGTTCGTGTTATCATAGTATAGGTCATGGTGAGATTCAGACCTAATTAAGTTTGAGCGCATACTATGCACGCATGCATGCATGAATCCCCGTCATCGGCTTGAAGTGTGGTGTGACATACATATGTATCATCAACTAACCCTCGCTCAGTGTGGGGATTTCTGGTTTGAAAGCACGGTGCCACATCAAAGTTGTTCCATTGTGTATTCAAAAACACCTCTCCATACATATGTTTGGGCCACACGCAGGCAGTGGTTGTCTTCGGGGACTAGCTACTTGAGTGATTATTAGCGAGCTAGCCCATCTCCGGGGTCGCATGGACGGCCATCACTTTGACCAACAACAAGAGAGAGGTTGTACGATCAAGGTGGATTATTCTTGGTCCGTTTTACGATCCATCTTGGTGAGATGCCCTCTCTGGCCTGCCGACTGAAAGTGTGTGTGTGGGGGGGGGACTGCTACTTCGCACTTTGCTATGTGAACCTTCGTGGGGGGGGAGGGGGGGCATGCATTCATAGCTTAGGATTCCCTTCCTGCCAACACGAGGGGGGGGGGGCAAGCAATACCATGCGCTTTGCGAGATAGGTGCCACATCAAAGTTGCATTTGGTATTTGAACATCAAACCACCCTTTTCATACATATATTTGGTCCACATGCAAGTGTGTTCGTGTTCTGACCCTCTCCCGCGTCATTTTTCGCCAAATTTATGAACATTAGACAAGTCGGATGACGCAACAGACACGGTTCACTCACACTAACCGTGTGCCACGCCGGTGCCTCTGTCACGCACATCCGCACAGTACATTGGGCTCCACAAGGCTTCCCCTCTCAATAATATCTACCTGCCTGCAGGTTATTTCTATCTAATAACACACGGTTATTATGTTTCAACCGTGTGTGATGTTTCTTGTTCCCACTCCCGCCTGCATCCCTCGAAAATATCTGCCCGCCTCGAGGGTTTTTCTGTTTCATAACACATGGTTGTTATTTCCGGACCGTGTGCGATGCACCATCATCCAAATTTTCAATAGCCCCGGCATTTCACTCCCGCTTTTGACTCCTGTGTAGTAAAATTTTCAGTAGCCGCGTCATTTCCTCAAACACACCCCGCCCCACCCCCTCCACACACACACACACACACACACCAAAACCTCCTCGGGCGTGCGCGCGCGCACACACACACCCCCTCCCTCGCTCGAAACCCTAGCAAGGTCACCGCCACCGCCGCAAGGCCTCCATTGTCAACATCTGCCGGTTTGCCCGTGCAGCTTACCCACTGATCTCCATACCCAGGTCGCCCCGAGTTTCTTAGATGATGCCTGCCAAACGCCCCCTTTCCCACAAATCCCCATCCCCCACTCCAGAGCGTCGCAGCCTAAGCCCGGCTACGCTTCCCGTGGAGCTCGAGGAGCGACTGGCCCAAAAGAGGTGTATCGCGGTCTCTTCGCCCGACGTCGCCGAGGAAGCTGACGACCATTACTGGCCGCAGGCACTCAATCAGCGGGCTAGAGTATGCGAGTATGCCGCGGATGCCGGCTATGACATCAAGGTCGTCGACAGCGACGGCCTGACGCGGGCTATGTCACAGGTTAAGTGGCCCACCCCCAACCCCTCGAGTTCAACCGCCATCGATCTCATCCATGGCCCCGCCGCTGATCTCCTCTGGCTCACCGTCAAGAATTTGCCATCCTACATCGCCATCGAGCCCCTTTTGTCATTTCTAAAGGACATGTTCTATGACGCTGGCTTGGGATCCACAGCTTCCAAGTCAGACCTCATCGATGGCGACCACGAGGAGGGTACCCTCTCCGGCTCTTCCAAGGGGAAAGAGCCCATCTGCTCTTCCAAAGGGAAAGAGCTCGTCTGCGACATCAGGAAGGGCACCCTACAGCCATGCTCTTCCAAGGGGAAGGAGCCCATCTACGACAACATGGAGGGCATCCAGGGTCCGTGCCCTTCCCACGGGAACGAGCCCATCTATGACAAGTGAGGAAACCCATGATTTGTTTTGCCGTGCCTCTTCACAGGGGGAACCCATGATTTGTTTTGTCGAGTCCCTTTTGTAGTGTAGTGAGAATATGTCCAGTTTTAATTGCTATATTTGGTTGTTTGCAGTATGCCTTGTTTATTTCAGTTGTTCACAATGTGATGCTCTATATGTGCAACTATTTACTATGCAGTACATTTCATCAATCCAGTTTTAAACATACCTATAGGAATGCATATATTTGCTTGCTGTTAAGCCTGTTATAGCTAGCATATGCCTCTTTTAAAGTTTTTTGATTGTTCGGTTGGTTGTAGTTAGCATATGTCCAGTTTCAAATGCTATCTTTGGTTGTTCGTAGTATGCCTTATTTATTCCAGTTATTCACAACGTGATGTTCTATATGTGCAAGTATGAACTGTGCAGTTCAATATCATCAATAGCAGTTTCAACAATACCACTATGAATGACTACATTTGGTTGCTACATCTTGTAGTTAACACGCCTTTCCATTTTTATTTAACAATAACCAGTGTACTTAGACCGGCACAATACCAGTTTGAATGACTATGTTTGCTTGTTGTTAAATGTTAGGCATGTTGCAGTTAACACACCTTTCCACTTGTTTTGCTTTACTAGCGTGCTTAAACCTGCACACTGAAGCTATCTTTTGGAAATTATTTTGTCTGCCATGGATATATTTGGTTGATGTTTAGCCTGTTGTGCTTAACATGCCTCTTGATGTACCAACACAGGATAATTTTGGGAACGACTATTGTTTTCCATCGAGGTTAGTTTCATCCCATGGCTTATATATACTCACTGTTCAGGATATCGGTAGCTGGTACCATATAGGCCGGGGGCTGATAAGGGACTAATCGGTGAATCAAACTTTTAACTGAATATATCTGTAACCCATTTATCATTAGGTTAACTAGGGCCATATGTAATATATCTGAGGGTATATAGCAACATGCACTGTACTTAATGTCTAAATATGCAATCCTAGGCTACATAGCAACAAGGAAGAGTGTTACCTTAATGTTCTGATGATGTCTAGATATACGTAGAAGAGCAGTAGCAGCAGCAACAACAACAACAACAACAACACAACCCTGTTTGGATACTGAACTTAGCTAGAGGTTAGAGTTAGTTTCTAGCTCATGACTAACCCTGAACTAACTCCATCCAAAGAGGTGTTTGGATGACAGGGTTAGATTGACAATAAATGCACTAGGAGAACTAGCTCCAATTAACACCTCTTGGGTGGGATAGTTTTTTTGGGTGGGTTAGATGCAACTAGCTCAAACTAGCTCTCATGTTTGGATATACTTTAGGGGGTATTTGAGCCCGAACTAGCTCAAACTAACTCTAACCCATGGACACAACAGCAGTTAATCAACCGATAATTTGTAAAAATGCAGTAAACTCCTTCCGACCCATAATATAAGATGTTAATTCATCTAATATGTGAGTATATTGGATGTTATAAGATATTATAAAAGAGTGTTGTACTACATCATTGTCCAATTGCTATTTAGCTTCTAATATTAATGTGAGAACTCGGAATTAACTTCCAGACCCTCCTGTGTATATTTGTCAACCCCAGGATCATTGTTGACAACACAGCAAAATGGTATCATTGCACAATGAGTAAAAGTATTACAAGTTAAATAAATCTTACCACAAGGCATACATAGGGAAATGTCCCATGACATTTATTACAATCAGGAAACAACAGAAAGTAAAAAATGCGCAGCGACTCCATCTCAGCCATAGGCAGTCGATGTAGTCCACGTGACCTCACTCCTGCGGATCGCCATAGTAGTCGTAGTCATCACCTTCATCTTCATGGAACTCTGTTATTCAACAAAATTATTTCCATGAGTACATTACGTACTTAACATGCCTCCGAAGGTTCTAATAGCTACATGTGGCTTCAAAGGAAGGCTTTATGGCTCATTTGCATAAAAGATAATTTTGTTTGAAAAATATAGCAGTTGGATAAAAGCAGTTTTGATGAAAATATGTTTTATCTCCAGAATAACTTTCATCAAAGTGAGGCTCCTCGATCAACTCACGTCCTTCATAGGTTCCAAGAATAGGGGCAAGGAGGGAATACGCAAGACAGGTCCTGTATGTCAAGAAAGATTCATGTGTCGTCCATGACCGTGGACACGGCTATTCGAATAGTTTTACACTCTGCAGAGGTTGTACACTTTACCCACACGACACAATCCCGACTTGTTGCCACTAGCCGTCGCTAGCATAGTACACCATTTGGTATACTGGCAGGGAGATTGTGACGAGGTCTTTCATTAGACCAAACTTACTGTGCCAAGCCCACTAGGTTTCAACACGGAAGTAACCGCAGTTCACAGTCCGGGCCCCCTTTTGTGCCGAGGATACTCCTCGCAAGGCAGCTATCCCATCTGCGGTACGGCGATGACGACAATAAGAGTGAACTAGCTAATTAACCAAGCCAGTGCCCATATAGCATGTGGCTGTACTGTTATCACAATCTTCAAATCCAAGACTTATTAGGCCTCATGTGGCACGGACGACTGATTGCCCCCTTCAACTTATGAAAGGCAGCCAATCGCTCCTTCAATCCTTGATTCAGCTGTCGCCCGCGCCAATATTCAGATGGTAAGTTTCACCCAGAGTAGAAGAGGATAGAGAAGGTCAACAAGGCCAAATGGCCTAGCTCAGCGATAAGTTTCAACTGTCAATGACTCAGAGGTCATTCAACAAAGCACCTATAGGGTGATAAGCATGGCTAAGCATTTCTACTCTACTGGAACTATATACTTCTACTCAGGTGTCCAGTAAATAGGCGATAAGCGGATCAAGGTAATGTGTCAATTGACACACTAGCTACGAGAATTAAAATAACATGCATATCGTAACCATAAAACACTATGCAATTTTGTAAAACATAGGATAAGTATGATCAAAGAAGGAGGCATGCCTTCGTTGTTGAGTCCTTCTTCCGTAACTTGTTTCTGTCCATGTCCAACCTCGTCACTCCCTACTCGTCACAACGATAGCAAAAGACAAACAAATAAATACCAAAGCAAAATAATACAAATAACATCCAAAACAAATTAAGAGTGGATGGATAGCAGGATATCGATCAAATGGAGATTCTGAAATGAGATAGCATGATAGGGAGGTAAGTAGAGAGGATTCAACGTCGTGACAGGGTTTAGGTTGACACGGCTATGGAAGGCTTGGCGATCAAGACTAACTAGTATGAACTGTGGTACTAACCAGTAGTAGTGCCCACTACACATCTCAGCTTACTATATAGGAAACGGTTACATAACAAAGCAAATTGCATGAACATACATGGAATAATCCATCCAATGCATTTCAACTACTCAATCATAACATGACATAATGAAGGTAAAAGTTAACCACAAATAAATATTTAGATAGAATCTAAATATTTATAATGGTTAATTGCAACCAAACATATACAACAACTATATAATCAAACAAAAGCAAGTATTCTATATGACAACCAAACCAACATTATAAGCCATACTAGTTAAGCACTCAAACATCATTCAACAACATGATTTGAAATGATCTAGGTCTAGCCCTAAAACATTATTAAAAGGAAATAGAATCAACTGCATTATATCAAACTAATTCATTTGTCAAACAATTAACAAGAACTACAACATCTGGACGACCACAAATTAGAGGGTGACAATTGCGCTATTCTTCCTTGGTGGTTCTTGTCACTCCTAGGGGATGGGCCTGGTGAATTCACCACCTAGGAAACACACGGGGTTGAATCAACAAACATACAATGCACCGAGCAGGCGCTGGCGATCGGGAGCGGTCCTCGCCCGTCAGCGCGCTGGAGGTGGTGTGACATACTCAAGTAAGCACACCCCGCCTCAGGGTGGGGATCTGGTTGTGGAAAGCACGGTGGCCACATAAGGTTGTTCCATTGGATCAAAAACCCCTCTCCATACTATGTTGGGGCCACACGCAGGCAGTGGTGTCTTCGGGGACTAGCTACTTGAGTGATTATATAGCACTGCCCATCTCCGGGTCGCATGGACGGCCATCACTTTGACCAACAACAAGAGAGGTGGTACGATCAAGGTGGATTATTCTTGGTCCGTTTTACGATCCATCTTGGTGAGATGCCCTCTCTGCCTGCCGACTGAAGTGTGTGTGTGGGGGGGGGACTGCTACTTCGCACTTGCTATGTGAACCTTCTGGGGGGGAGGGGGGGCATGCATTCATAGCTTAGGATTCCCTTCCTGCCAACACGAGGGGGGGGAAGCAATACCATGCGCTTTGCGAGATAGGTCCACATCAAAGTTGCATTTGGTATTTGAACATCAAACCACCCTTTTCATACATATATTTGGTCCACATGCAAGTGTTTTTCGTGTTCTGACCCTCTCCCCGCGTCATTTTTCGCCAAATTTATGACATTAACAAGTCGGATGACGCAACAGACACGGTTCACTCACACTACCGTGTTCCACGCCGTGCCTCTGTCACGCACATCCGCACATTACATTGGGCTCCACAAGGCTTCCCCTCTCAATAATATCTACCTGCCTGCAGGTTATTTCTATCTAATAACACACGTTATTATGTTTCAACCCGTGTGTGATGTTTCTTGTTCCCACTCCCCGCTCGCATCCCTCGAAAATATCTGCCCGCCTCGAGGGTTTTTCTGTTTCATAACACATGGTTGTTATTTCCACCGTGTGCGATGCACCATCATCCAAATTTTCAATAGCCCCGGCATTTCACTCCCGCTTTTGACTCCTGTGTAGTAAAATTTTCAGTAGCCGCGTCATTTCCTCCTCAACACACCACCCCGCCCCACCCCCTCCACACACACACACACCCACACCACAAACCTCCTCGCGCCCGCGCACCACACACACACCCCCTCCCTCGCTCGAAACCCTAGCAAGGTCACGCCACCGCCGCAGGCCTCCATTGTCAACATCTGCCGGTTTGCCCGTGCAGCTTACCCACTGATCTCCATACCCAGGTCGCCCCAGTTTCTTAGTGATGCCGCCAAACGCCCCTTTCCCACAATCCCCATCCCCCACTCCAGAGCGTCGCAGCCTAAGCCCGGCTACGCTTCCGTGGAGCTCGAGGAGCGACTGGCCCAAAAGAGGTGTATCGCGGTCTCTTCCGCCCGACGTCGCCGAGGAAGCTGACGACCATTACTGGCCGCAGGCACTCTCAATCAGGGCTGAGTATGCGAGTATGCCGCGGATGCCGGCTATACATCAAGGTCGTCGACAGCGACGCCTGACGCGGCTATGTCACAGGTTAAGTGGCCCACCCCCAACCCCTCAGTTCAACCGCCATCGATCTCATCCATGGCCCCGCGCTGATCTCCTCTGGCTCACCGTCAAGAATTTGCCATCCTACATCGCCATCGAGCCCCTTTTGTCATTTCTAAAGGACATGTTCTAGACGCTGGCTTGGGATCCACAGCTTCCAAGTCAGACCTCATCGATGGCGACCACGAGGAGGGTACCCTCCCTCGGCTCTTCCAAGGGGAAAGAGCCCATCTGCTCTTCCAAAGGGAAAGACTCGTCTGCGACCATCAGGAAGGGCACCCTACAGCCATGCTCTTCCAAGGGGAAGGAGCCCATCTACGACACATGGAGGGCATCCAGGGTCCGTGCCCTTCCCACGGGAACGAGCCCATCTATGACAAGTGAGGAAACCCATGGATTGTTTTGGCCGTGCCTCTTCACAGGGGGAACCCATGATTTGTTTTGTCGTCCCTTTTGTAGTGTGTGAGAATATGTCCAGTTTTAATTGCTATATTTGGTTTTTTGCAGTATGCCTTGTTTATTCAGTTGTTCACAATGTGATGCTCTATATGTGCACTATTTACTATGCAGTACATTTCATCAATCCAGTTTTAAACATCCCTATAGGAATGCATATATTTGCTTGCTGTTAAGCCTGTTATAGAGTACATATGCCTCTTTTAAAGTTTTTTGGTTCGTTGGTTGTTGTAGTTAGCATATTTCCAGTTTCAAATGCTATCTTTGTTGTTCGTAGTATGCCTTTTATTCCAGTTATTCACAACGTGATGTTCTAATGTGCAAGTATGAACTGTGCAGTTCAATATCATCAATAGCTTTTCAACATACCACTATGAATGACTACATTTGGTTGCTACATCTTGTAGTTAACACGCCTTTCCATTTTATTTAACAATAACCAGTGTACAGACCGGCACAATACCAGTTTGAATGACTATGTTTGCTTGTTGTTAAATGTAGGCATGTTGCAGTTAACACACCTTTCCACTTGTTTTGCTTTACTAGCGTGCTTAAACCTGCACACTGAAGCTATCTTTTGGAAATTATTTTGTCTGCCATGGATATATTTGGTTGATGTTTAGCCTGTTGTGTCTACATCCTCTTGATGTACCAACACAGGATAATTTTGGGAACGACTATTGTTTTCCATCGAGGTTAGTTTCATCCCATGGCTTATATATACTCACTGTTCAGGATATCGGTAGCTGGTACCATAAGGCCGGGGGCTGATAAGGGACTAATCGGTGAATCAAACTTTTACTGAATATATCTGTACCCATTTATCATTAGGTTAACTAGGGCCATATGTAATATACTGAGGGTATATAGCAACATGCACTGTACTTAATGTCTAAATATGCAATCCTAGGCTACATAGCAACAAGGAGAGTGTTACCTTAATGTTCTGATGATGTCTAGATATACGTAGAGAGCAGTAGCAGCAGCAACAACAACAACAAACACAACACAACCCTGTTTGGATACTGAACTTAGCTAGAGGTTAGAGTTAGTTTCTAGCTCATGACTAACCCTGAACTAACTCCATCCAAAGAGGTGTTTGGATGACAGGGTTAGATTGACAATAAATGCACTAGGAGAACAGCTCCAATTAACACCTCTTGGGTGGGATAGTTTTTTTTGGGTGGGTTAGATGCAACTAGCTCAAACTAGCTCTCATGTTTGGATATACTTTAGGGGTATTTGAGCCCGAACTAGCTCAAACTAACTCAAACCCATGGACACAACAGCAGTTAATCAACCGATATTTGTAAAAATGCAGTAACTCCTTCCGACCCATAATATAAGATGTTAATTATTCATCTAATATGTGAGTATATTGGATGTATATAAGTATTATAAAAGAGTGTTGTACTACATCATTGTCCAATTGCTATTTAGCTTCTAATATAATGTGAGAACTCGGAATTAACTTCTCCAGACCCTCCTGTGTATATTTGTCAACCCCAGGATCATTGTGACAACACAGCAAAATGGTATCATTGCACAATGAGTAAAAGTATTACAAGTTAAATAAATCTTACCACAAGCATACTAGGGAAATGTCCCATGACATTTATTACAATACGAAACAACAGAAAGTAAAATGCGCACGACTCCATCTCACAGCCATAGGCAGTCGATGTAGTCCACGTGACCTCACTCCTGCGGATCGCCATAGTAGTCGTAGTCATCACCTTCATCTTCATGGAACTCTGTTATTCAACAAAATTATTTCCATGAGTACATCGTACTTAACATGCCTCCGAAGGTTCTAATAGCTACATGTGGCTTCAAAGGAAGGCTTTATGGCTCATTTGCATAAAAGATAATTTTGTTTGAAAAATATAGCAGTTGGATAAAAGCAGTTTGATGAAAATATGTTTTATCTCCAGAATAACTTTCATCAAAGTGAGGCTCCTCGATCAACTCACGTCCTTCATAGGTTCCAAGAATAGGGCAAGGAGGGAATACGCAAGACAGGTCCTGTATGTCAAGAAAGATTCATGTGTCGTCCATGACCGTGGACACGGCTATTCGAATAGTTTTACACTCTGCAGGTTGTACACTTTACCCACACCGACACAATCCCGACTTTTTGCACTAGCCTCCTAGCATAGTACACCATTTGGTATACTGGCAGGGAGATTGTGACGAGGTCTTTCATTAGACCAAACTTACTGTGCCAAGCCCACTAGGTTTCAACACGGAAGACCGCAGTTCACAGTCCGGGCCCCCTTTTGTGCCGAGGATACTCCTCGCAAGGCACTATCCCCTGCGGTACGCGATGACGACATAAGAGTGAACTAGCTAATTAACCAAGCCAGTGCCCATATAGCATGTGGCTGTACTGTTATCACAATCTTCAAATCCAAGACTTATTAGGCCTCATGTGGCACGGACGACTGATTGCCCCCTTCAACTTATGAAAGGCAGCCAATCGCTCCTTCAATCCTTGATTCAGCTGTCGCCCGCGCCAATATTCAGATGGTAAGTTTCACCCAGAAGAGAGGATAGAGAGGTCAACAAGGCCAAATGCCTAGCTCAGCGATAAGTTTCAACTGTCAATGACTCAGAGGTCATTCACAAAGCACCTATAGGGTGATAGCATGGCTAAGCATTTCTACTCTACTGGAACTATATACTTCTACTCAGGTGTCCAGTAAAGGCGATAAGCGATCAAGGTAATGTGTCAATTGACACACTAGCTACGAGAATTAAAATAACATGCATATCGTAACCATAAAACACTATGCAATTTTGTAAAACATAGGATAAGTATGATCAAAGAAGGAGGCATGCCTTCGTTGTTGAGTCCTTCTTCCGTAACTTGTTTCTTCCCATCCAACCTCGTCACTCCCTACTCGTCACAAACGATAGCAAAAGACAAACAATAAATACCAAAGCAAAATAATACAAATAACATCCAAAACAAATTAAGAGTGGATGGATAGCAGGATATCGATCAAATGGAGATTCTGAAATGAGATAGCATGATAGGGAGGTAAGTAGAGAGATTCAACGTCTTGACAGGGTTTAGGTTGACACGGCTATGGAAGGCTTGGCGATCAAGACTAACTAGTATGAACTGTGGTACTAACCAGTAGTAGTGCCCACTACACATCTCAGCTTACTATATAGGAAACGGTTACATAACAAAGCAAATTGCATGAACATACATGGAATAATCCATCCAATGCATTTCAACTACTCAATCATAACATGACATAATGAAGGTAAAAGTTAACCACAAATAAATATTTAGATAGAATCTAATATTTATAATGGTTAATTGCAACCAAACATATACAACAACTATATAATCAAACAAAAGCAAGTATTCTATATGACAACCAAACCAACATTATAAGCCATACTAGTTAAGCACTCAAACTCATTCAGACAACATGATTTGAAATGATCTAGGTCTAGCCCTAAAACATTATTAAAAGGAAATAGAATCAACTGCATTATATCAAACTAATTCATTTGTCAAACAGTTAACAAGAACTACACAACACATGGAACAAATGGATGAACAACTATCTTAGACATGATATGATTAAGAGTAACAATCAACCAATAATAAATATCTGGATGAATCCAAATACTCATAATGGTTAACAGCAAGCAAAGACTAAACATCAACCATAACAGCTATTAGCCAACATTTCTATAACAAGAGCCAACCCAATACTACGGTCAAAGCTATTAAACAATTAAATAATGAGACACACATCATACAAGGCATATGAGTAGAAAATCACTAATAAGTCTTATCTAATAACACAAGCATCACACGTACGAGTTGTCATGAGAAGATACTAAACTAGGATATGCTCTTCATAACAAGGAGTAACCAATAGCCAAATAACCATGAGCAACAAGATTATCACCACATGCTTAAACAACAGAGCAAACTATGCACACTAAGCATATGAGGAAGGCACAACTCAACTACTCATGAAAGTTAAGTTGTAATAAGCTTGTGAGGAACTATTGAATCCACACCAAACATTCATAAAACAATCATGGGACCAAGTTAAGCATCTACAATCTACACAAGAACAACTATAACACATGGGAGAATAATAAGACATGAAAGATCACTCGCAAGAAAGATGTCTAGACATATAACAATGCAACAACTAGATATAATGCTAAGCATGGATGATGATCACACGAGTTGCCAAAGTATGCTACTAATAGAATACAACTCGTAACTATGAGATAACTTAGTTGATATCAACTAACATGACTATCACGCAATGAATATCATAGCATGAATAACAAAGACAACATGCATTACTATCAAGTACAATTTACACTTGTAAAGACATAACATAACAACTTGGAATGATCTATAACATGAATTGATACACCAACACACTATGCAAACTAGTCATACAATCATAACAACACGACATAGCAATCTAGTCATACAATCATAACAACATGGCATAGTATTGTTCAAGCAAGAAGTTGTTGAATAAAAGAACATATTAAACCAACAAACTGCTATCATGTATATCTACCAAGTAAAGGTTAGCCAATGCGTGAACATAAGAGACAAACTAGCAATGATGTAACACATGGTAGGCATATAACCAAAATATGCATTCTACTTTGAGTAAGTACTAACATGGCATGGCAATCAACTAAGCATGCAAAGCTACCATCGTAAGTAAATGAAATACCTAGGATAGTTAACAAGAAGTAATAAAGAAAGTTATATGCTACAAGCATAAACAATATGTAGCAATACAAATTTGAAACATGAACTAAAGAGACCAACCATGTAATCATGGATAACAAACATCTACAAAACAAGATGAACAACTAGTCAACAATATTCTATGCAGCAAGTAACTACAACATATTGGTTCCCAAACAACAAAGCATTTCATCTCATATCTAGCATAAAGAAACTATGCAACAACACGTACAATAAGTAGATAGACATCTACCATAGGCATTGTATGAACTCAAACCAGTAAAATAAACATGTATTAACATAGTGCTTACTTTAATATCTAACATCACTAAACCACATAGGTTCTATAATATAACATATCCTGTCCATGTCGAGTAGCATGAAGAAAACTAGATAAAACATGGAGTTTTGATAAACAACAACCTAGAACATGACATGACTTTAATCTATAAAACACACATGCAACATGGATAAACATGAATATGTAAATCATATCTAAGATATATTCATGCTAAACAAAAGGAACTAGTCAAAACATGAAATATTCCACGACTCGATAAAGAGAGCAAAGCTTAGAATACTTCTATGAAATTATAAGCTTGGCGATCATTCACCAAATTTTGTACACGTGCACAAAAGAGAACTACATGATCTATAAAGAAAATAACAACATGAGACACCATACAAAACTATAAGAAATAATTAAAAGAAACCCTTACAATAAATCTAGTCAATCACACCTAACTCCTATAATTATGGAATGATTAGGAGTAACTCCTAGGCATGTCATGACCATATAAAAATATCAAATCAACACAAAAGTTCACCGATCGACTACTACACATGATAACAAATCATAAGAACTAATATGAAACAAAAGCATAACACACTACTATGATTAGGCATGAAATATGTACATTAAACCATACAAAACTATATTAAAATCTATAGACATGTCTAACACAAGACAATAACAATATAAAAATATTATCAACTTGCGACAACAAAAATTATAATCGATAAACAAATAAATCTAACAAGTCATTTGTCACACGCAAAAATTATGAAACCAATAGGATGCACTCCTAGGCATATCGCGAACATATGAACAATAATATATTAATACAAAATTTAACCGATAAACAAACCCCATTCAATCTTGGGCAAGAACGAATATAACAAAAATTTATACTAAACTCCTATTGATGAAACTAGCGATCTAACTCCACCATGGGGTTACTATGGGCATGAGAAACAAATCATATGTTGAACACAAGATCATCCGAGGAACTAAAAAGTACGCGGACATGTCGATGGAATCCGTTCATGCATTGGCGCGAGCAACGACATAGATGAGTCGAATGATGATGTCTACGAGATAGAGTAGATGATGATGAGTATGCGTGCAAAAGGAATTTGATAGAGGCTCACCGAGTTTGACAGAACGGCACGAAGAACTCGACGAATAGTGTAGCCGGACATGCGAAATTCTGCGCGTGTGGTCAGCGGGACGCATTCTTTCTTCCCTGAATGGATTCATGGCATGGAGGAGAATCTTCTGGCGCAAGGAAACGGTTGGGGATGGCCTCCTTCATTGGGGTCGAACACCGGTGTCCATCGAGCACCGTTTCTTTGCAGAGTGTCCTGGAGGGAGAGAACAGGGAAGGGAGATGGCAGGAGAACTCATGGGATTGGGAGAGGAGATCAACGCACACATCTACATATATTTAGTTTTGGAAACGAACAGAGGTTAAGGGAGCTAGTGGAGGGGCTGTTTGTTTCCTGTACGTTTCCTCCATGTAAGTCGCGAGCATACAGAAGAAGGAAGAGGAAGGAGAAGAGGCACTCGTTGGGAGAGAAGGGAATTGGAGTGAAATAGGGAGGGAGGAGGAATTAAAGGAAGGTGCGGTGGTTTCCTATGTGTACGTGGCTGTTTTTTTTCTTCTGTAGGTTTTCTAGCGTACAGAAAGAAGGGAGGAGAAGGGGTTCGCTTGCTATAGGAGAGATGGGCCAGTTTGGCCTGGCCCAAGTGGGAAAGTGGAAAGAGAGAAGAGGAAAAAAATGGGCTTGGCCAATTCGGTTTGGAGAAAAAATAAAGAAGTGAGGAGGCAGATTGGGTTAGACCCATTCAGTTTGGAAGGAACAAACAAAGATTTAGGATGCACCCAAGAAGAGAGACTTCTAATGTGAGGGAGAAAAGAAATGAGTTTCTTTTATGGAAAAGGTAGAAACAGAATAGAGGCTCAAACGAAAAAAAACAAATGACTTCGGAAACTCCAAAGAAATATACACACACACATAATTTAATATGCTGAAGGGAGAAAAACGAAACCCAACTAAAAGAGAAGAACAAAACTCAATTTAAATTTAAGTTCGCATTAGAACAAATTAAATCCTCAAATAATAAAAGTCCAATTTAAGCTTTGTTAACAAATAAAAAAATGGTATTTTATCGCCCTGATATTTGGAAAACGTTTTCTTAAACATTCCGAGAATCGGGATGTTACAAGTAACTTGGTGCTTTTAGGTACATATGTCATTGGTAAAGATCCACGCTTCGACCCTTTCTCTGTATGGGGCAATGAGATATCGATGAACCAACATCAAGTGAGGAAGCTGATAAAGATTGTTAGTAAAATGGGTCAAAAGATGGCAATTAAACTATTTGTTTACATTTTATCCAAGACAACAGCGAACTGCAGGATGTTAAGTAAGAACTCTGCAGCCTTCTTTTTACTGCCCATAATGAGTTGTGCTAGATGACAATGTCTGAATCTTTTTCCTTTGCAGTGGTTCCCAAAGCAGTTTACTCAAGATTACCTCTCAAACTACATGATTGGTGGGCATGCAAAGGTTAAAGTATTTCTACCAGAACTCGATGATTATCTAGATGTTTTCATGAAGACCATGAAGGATGGGCGATCGGCCATCACAAGGGGTTGGACTAGAGTCGTGCGTGCCTTCTGCATGGAGGAGGGCACAATATGGGCATTCCGCTTCACCTTGTTCAGCAACCAGAATGTATTTCGCCTCTTTCTTTACCGTCTTTAATAGTACAAGTATACAACTGTGGTTCATCATTCTTTATTTGGTTCTTATGTAATTCTTGAACATATGTACCTATGAATCGAATAATGCATTGGTTGTTTGAACCTGATGGATATGAAAAAAGCTATAGCATACATTCAAATTCAAATTTGGTACAATTTGAAATAGCAACAATTAAATTACGATGAAATTACACTCTCCAGGTCATTACGGCGCACACGGTTGGTAAAACATAAACGTTTGCGATATACACCATAATCTGACACGGTTCACAGAGAAGAAACATGTGCAAGCATGCACACAGTTGTCGTTTGCAAAGCATGTGCGATGTCAGACAATATCACAAACGGTGCGGGAAAACTAAACATTTGTGATAGTTGCCTTATTGTACATGATTCGCAACCATGAACTATTTCTGATGTGGTATGCATCGTAAAGGTTGCACCACAGAATAGCGTGTGCGATAGTTGTCATGTACGATGATGTTACGATGGTCCGACGTTTCGTAATCCTGTCCAACACTCGTACGACGATTAGCTAATCTTCTTAATTAGTTATCGCATACGGTTTGGGAAAAGCGAATGTGTGTGATTGTCTGCTTATCATACATGTTCTATAATCGTGAACCGTTTGTGATGGGCCACGCATCGTAAACGTAGGACCATAGAATACCGACTGCGATGGCAATGCAAGCACAAACGAGTTGCAAGGATGCAGTGCCTGGGTGGCTCCCTATCCCTGACGATTTCTGGGTCGTGTGGGAAGGACTCCTCTATCGCAGTCACTCACTTGGCAACGGTTCCAAATGCCGTCGTGGAAATGGGTTAAAAACCGTTTGTATAGCACCTCGCTGTACCAGTGATCCGGCGCCAATAGGTACTCCTCCTCGCTGGAAGCGTGCACCCGGTCCACGTACCACCAAGCGTAGATGAGGCGCTTGGGCATGACTGCACTCAGGGCTTTGGCACAGGCATCCTCCGCCACCCACACGGCCCTCGCACAAGCCTTCTGCCAAAGAGCCAATTGCCTGACTTTCTCGGACGTGACATAGGCCTTCCAGGCAGCATGCCTCGCGGCGCTTCTCTTCATCGGCCTTCTTCTCCGCCTCTCTTTTGGCACGCTCTACCGGAGGCAAAGCCTCCCACAAGGCGACCTCCATTTCTTTCCAAAGCTCCTCCAAGCTGGGGGGCTCAGCGAGTGGCGCGACGTTCTCCTCGTAGCGGGGAGCCGACGCGTCCTCCGATGCACGTAGTAGCGAGACTGGGAACACCGATGCGTCCACCTCGACGCGTCGCGGCGAGGAGCGGAACACCGACGCGTCATCCTCCACTGGTGGCAGCGAGGGGCGCCTAGGGCTTGGGAGGGGCGATGCCATGGTGGTCGACGAGTCCTTAACTGAGAGGGAGGTGGAGGAGATAAAGGCGATGAACATGAGCGTTCTTTCGAATAATGTGGGAGGCGCAATATTTATAGCGAGCAATGCCACACCTACGTAAGATATGTTGCTTGATTAATGTAATAGCTAGGTGGGTATATTTTTGTTGGAGTAAATTACGGCGGATGGGAGGGGTGGAAATATTGCTGGTCACAACGGATCGGACGAGCGCGGGGGGACGAGAGTCATGCATGCAGATTGTTTTCACACGGGGAGGAGTGGTGGGACTACCGGAGGGAGAAGGAGTGGTGGGACTATATATGACATGGCAATATCATAACGCACCTGGACGGAGGAACTAGTCTGCACAGTGCATATAAGTTTTGTCTGAAGTCAAAGTACCTCTACTTTGACCAAACTTATAGAAAAATGTATCAACATTCACAATGTCAAATCAATATTTTTATATTCATTATGAAATGTAGTTTCATAAAATATATATTTGGTATTGTAGATATTGATCTTTTTAATATAAATTTGGTCAAACTTTTGCAAACTTTCACTTGACACAAATCTTACTCGGAGTAAAAATGACCAGAGGGACTATCATGCATGCGGAGTAGGCAAAAGAAAATTGCTCATTTATAGCCATCCGAAGTCTCAAAGGGCGCGACCGCGTGAGGGAGGCGAAGGTCGTGGGAGGCGCGACGGTTGATGGAATTAAGTGAAAGTTACATGCACACGCCGTCATGGCGTGCGAACACGCAGAAGCTATACCGTCAGGCCTACGATGTGGGTCTAGTAGAAATGACATCTAATGGGTCCCGCATAGTACTCGAGAACTCTTTGGGGGAATCCAGTCGTTTATCCACCGGGTAAGCCACCACCCTACGCTATTCGCACGCCCTACTCGTCCCCGTACCTTACAATAGTTCTCTCCCAGTCGTCCCGTCCTTTCACATTACACCAGTTCCACTTCTCCTAACCCGCCTCCAAAATCCATGGCCTCCCAAATCTCCATGATCGGTGGTGAGTACAAGGTTGTAACCATCACCGATGATGAGTTCATTGTCATCTACACTCGTAGATCCGTGACGGTGGAATCATGCCTTTTGGCGCTCCCTACACATGTTCCAAAGTTCAAACGATGAGTGGGTCGCTGGGCTAGATGTTTAGTACACCACATTCCTGGAAAAGGAGAAGCTTCTAAAGGAGGCAGAGATGAAGAAGCCCGCTGTGATCCAGGTTTGCATACATAACGTGTGCTTGGTCTACCACATATGCCATGCCGACGTTAGGTGCTAGGATTTTGAGGTCTTCCTCAAGGACAAAAGAGTGAAATTCGTTACTGTAGACTTTACGAATGACAGGAGAGTCCTGGGTCAGATAGGCCTTGTTGTAGGCCAGCCCTTCGATCTCCGGAAGGAAAGCCTGGTGTCCTCCTCTCAGCGTTCAATGCTGACCCTGGCAGCAACCATGGTTGATCCTTCGTACGATGAAGTGAAGAAACCTCACCCCAAGTTTCATCATGCATGGGAGTCGAAGATAATAGATGAAGATCGCATCGTGTACGCAACAATGGATGCCTACATTTGTTTAAATATCTACAAGGGTTGGATGAAGAAGCAAAGCCCAGTGTCCGGTTCAAGCAAAGAAGTGTCGGCGAAGAGGGAGATGAAGAGGGACGAGGACGTGGACGAGGACTCCGAGTAAGGTGGCAGTGCCGTTGCTCATGCTGGTTCTACTGCAGTGTCAAGCCGACTAGTTGCTTAGTTTTATTTTAGGGGTGTGATATGTTGAGCCCCCAGCAGAGCTATGTTATGTTCTTTCTCGTTATTTGAACTCTTTAGTACATACTAGTATGTCTTACTACTGTTCTTCTTGTAGTTGGTACTACTATTCATTTCTTTGCGTTTGTGACGCCCCCGATTCAATCATAGACTAATCATACACGCAAATGTGTACGATCAAGATTAGGGACTCACGAGAAGATATCACAACACAACTATGGACACAAATCAAAAATAATATAAGTTTTATATTACAAGCCAGGGGCCTCGAGGGCTCGAATACATCAACTCGAATACAAATGAGTCAGCGGAAGCAACAATATCTGAGTACAGACATAAGTTAGACAAGGTGACATAAGATGGCTAGCACAAACATGGATACAGATCGAAGAGGCACAGGCCTCCTGCCTGGGATCCTCCTAAACTACTCCTGGTCGTCAGCGGCATGCACGTAGTAGTAGGCACCCTCGGGGTAGTAGCAGTCTACGTCGAAGGTGGCGTCTGGCTCCTGGGCTCCAACATCTGGTTGCGACATCCGAGAAGAATGGGGAGAGGGGGAAAAGAGGGAGCAAAGCAACCGTGAGTACTCATCCAAAGTACTTGCAAGCAAGGATCTACACTACATATGCATCGGTATCAATGAAATGGGTAGTATCTGTGGGCTGAACTGCAGAATGCCAAAATAAGAGGGGGATAGCTAGTCCTATCAAAGACTACGCTTCTAGTAGCCTCCATCTTGAAGCATATAGAAGAGAGTAGCAAGTATAACATCAAGTAACATCGTATAGGATAATCCTACCCAATGATCCTCTCCTCGTCACCCTATGAGAGAGCGATCACCGGGTTGTCTCCGGAACTTATCTGGGTGTGTTGTATTAAGTATCCGGTTCTAGTTATCATGAGCTCGGAATACAACTCGAAGTCGTCCTGTTACCGTGGGCACGGCTATTCGAATAGATCAATCTTCCCTGCAGGGGTGCACCACATTACCCGACACGCTCGATCCCTCTGGATGGGCACACTTTCCTGGGTCATGTCCGGCCTTGGAAGATCAACACGTTGCAGGCCTACCTAGGCCCAATAGAGAGGTCAGCACGCCGGTCTAAATCCTAAGCGCGCAGGGGTCTTGGGCCCATCACCCTTTGCACTCCTGCACGTTGCGAACGTGGCCGGTGAGCAGACCTAGCCCCCTTAATACAAGCATAGGCTTCCAGTCCAACCCGGCGCGCGCCACTCAGTCGCTGACGTCTGAAGAGCTTTGGCTGATACTACGACGCTGGTTGCTCATATCTTGTCCCACGTGGCGGTTAGTGCGTATAAGGCCAACGACCAACTCAGATCAAATACCCAATCTCGGTAAGCGTGTTATTTTGAAGTAACCACATACGCCGACCAGGAACCAGGCCCACCTCTCTCCCGTGTGGTCTCAACCTGCCCTATCGCTCCGCCACAAAGATCCACTCAGAGGGTCGTCGGGAAACATGTCCTTTCAGCCCCCAGTCCGTGAATCACTCGCGGGTACTCTACGAGCAGACCCTACTTTAGTCACAACATGTATCAAGTATAGTATGTATGTAAGTATAAACCCGTGATCACCTCCCGAGTGATCACGGCCCGATAGTATAGCATGGCAGACGGACAAGAATGTAGTACCACTGATGAAGTACTAGCATCCTATACTAAGCATTTAGGATTGCAGGTAAAGGTAACAACAATAGCAACAAGGACAGGTTATGCAACAAAATAGGATCAAACTAATAAGCAGTAACACTACTCTAATGCAAGCAGTAGAGGGAAAGAATAGGTGATATCAGGATGATCAAGGGGGGTTTGCTTGCCTGGAAGCTCGGTCGAGAAGGAGGGGTCGTCAACACCGTAGTCGATCGGGGCAGCAGTGGCGTCAATCTCGAAGTCTACCGGAGAGAAGAGGGGGAAGAAGCAATGAATATAATGCAAACAAATGCATGACATGACATTAAGCGGTGCTAGGTGTGCCCTAACACGGTACTAAGTGCTACTGGCGAGGGGGGGGGGACATCCGGGAAAGTATTCCCGGTGTTTGGCATTTTCGGACAGACGAACCGGAGGGGGATGGTTGCATGTTCGCTATGATAGGGGTGTGTGACAGATGAACGGGCCGCGTATTCGGATTCATCTCATTTTTTGAGCAACTTTCATGTACAAAGTATTTTCATCCGAGTTACGGATATTTTTCTATTTATTTTGTAAGTTTTAATAATATTATGGAATTAACGGATTTAAATTAATTAGAAAATGCAATTATTGTGCCAGCATGACAACATCATGATGTCAACAGGTCCACAGGTTGACCTGGTCAACCCTGGCATGTGGGCCCACTTGTCATTGCCTCAGTTTTAACTAATCAGATGATTAAGGTTAATTAACATGATTAATTAGGTTAATTAACATGATTAATTAGGTTAATTAATTCATTTAATTAATTAATTAATTATTTCAATTATTATTTTTCTTTCTTTTGTTCTATTTTTTTTCGTTTGGGGATGGGGTGCCCTAGTCAGTGGCCCAGAGGGGCCTATCGGGCGCTTGGGTAGGGGCGGGGCGCACGATGGGCGCAGTTGAAGCAGCGGCAGATGGGGCGAGCGGCAGCAGGGCGCAGCAGCGTAGGCGGGGCGAGATGGGGAGCACGCGTGGCTGGCCGCGGCGAGCGGGCTGCGGGCGTGTGCGGTTGGTGCGGCG
This sequence comes from Thinopyrum elongatum, assembly GCA_011799875.1. Lineage (NCBI taxonomy): Eukaryota > Viridiplantae > Streptophyta > Magnoliopsida > Poales > Poaceae > Thinopyrum > Thinopyrum elongatum. Next base: position 125,459,658 of record CM022297.1, read on the forward strand.
CGCGATGGGGCGGTGAACAACGATGGGAAGGGGGCAGAGGGGGAGCTCACGGCAAGGTGGTTCAGGGAAGCGCTCGGGGAGGTGCGGGGGTGGCCGGAGATGCTCGGGGCGGCTGGTGGTGCAGATCGACCGGGGGGCGACGACGACCGTGGCGGTTTCCGGCGATCTGGGCAGCGGTGATCCGGCGGAGGGGGCTCCGCAGCTGCTGGAGGCGCCGAAGCATGTGGCCGACGACGGCAGGACACGGTGACGCACGGCGTCGGGGGTTGATAACCCACAAGTATAGGGGATCATTTGTAGCCTTTTTCAATAAATAAGAGTGTCGAACCCAACGAGGAGCTAAAGGACATCGACCGAACCTTTTGTGTGTGAAAACAATCCCCGAATATTACTCTATTTTTTTTGCTGGAAAAGTTCCTCATGCTACAATATTTCCATATATTTGTATTTAGATTCAGTTCATGATTATTTGGATTTGGACGTTTTAGGTGCCCCCTACAAAAAAATTTAATAGAGATTCTGTGTGTGTAACGGAGAGAGAACGCGTGTATGTGTCTACATGTGTGTTGTGGCGGAAGGGCAATGTGGAAACGGTGTGTGTGTGATAGTCATAGAGAGGTGTGAATGTGCAAATGATCATGTATGAGTGAGACATAGAGATATACCGAGATGTTGTGTATACATGAGAGAACGGTCTTCTATTTGTGTTTTTTGTGTGTGCATGTGTGAGAGAGAGAGGAGCATCCGTAACACAACAACCATCTCTCTCGATTCGACCGTCCCTCACACAATCGCATGTAACACATGCATCAACGCACACATTTTGACACCCTCACCCAGCCCCTGCCCGCCTCAAGGCCCCTACATCGCTCTCTATCTCGCACACATAATCTCTTCATGAAAACCCTATTTGGCATGCATGTACCTCTCTGTCACATACACACCGTGTACCACGCACACACATTTATCTCTTGCTATGTCTCTTTGCCTAGCAAACACACTCCCCATAGTCCTATCTTTGTATCCCACACACGATCTCTCTATATTGCTTAAACATTGATGCACACGATGTATCTGTCTCGCACCATTAGCCTCTCTCGCATGCTCACTATGCACACACATTCTCTCCATAGGTTTGATTTCTCTCAATATTTGACACACACACAACCCCCCACCACCACACTATCCATCCCCATCTAAGGTTATATAGCGACCACTGTCACTTGTGCTTTTCTGCACCCTCACATGCACACCACCTTGATTTCAAGGAGGGCACCAGGAAGAACGAAGACGACGACCATACCGCACTAGAGACCGCAGGGCCATTTGGAAGCAGGATGATGTGGCGACGGCTGAGTAACTCCTTTCCCCCTCTTTCTCTCCCTCACCCTTCCTCCCGCACAAAATTATCAATCCCTCATCCCACAAGATTCCCGTCTATTCCATGTTCTTTTGAGATCTCTCACCAAACCTTTTGTCTCTCATCCTTCCACATGTACAAAATCTTGATGCACACGCATCTCACTCCTTATATTACATGTATCTATCTTACTCACAGACCTAATTTCTTCCTCTGTATACATACCTCTCTCGCACATTTCCTCTCTCTCTCTCTCTCTCTCTCTCTCTCTCGGTTTCTCTCCTACTCTCTCGCCCATATATATACAATCTTTCCCGTCCTCTGTCTCTTTCTTCCACTGGGTGTATATCTTGTGTGTTGAGCGCACGCATCTCTCTCCCGCCATTGCTCCATCTCCACAAACTCTCTACGTTTCATTCATACATTGGGATGTGTTCTGAAAATTGCTTTAGACCGGATCTTGTAGAGTTATGGTTGGTTTTGTTGCATCCAACAAATTAATAACTATGAAATGCATTTAGATTTTCATTTGAGTTGGATTATGTGAGTTTGAGCATATTGTGAAGTACTATAGACCTGGTATTCATCTTGGAATTCAACAACGATTCTAAATATTGAATTGTACAAACCATTACATTTGAAGTCAATAGCTTAATATATTTATTTCACAATTACAACAAATAATTAATGCCACAACAAACTAGGAAAACAAATGTGTACTCCCTCCGTTTTTATTTAAGTCTGCGTATTAGCATTGGTCAAAGTCAAGTTTTGTAAACTTTGACAAAGTTTATAAACAAAAATATTAACATATACAATAACAAATCAATACCATTAGATTCATTATTGAATGTACTTTCATATCATACAGATTTGTTATGGTAAATGTTTATATTTTTTCTATAAACTTGGTCAAACTTTAGGAAGTCTGACTTCAGTCAAACCTAATATGCAGAGTAAATAAAAACGGAGCGAGTACTAGTAGTACTCCTAGCTGCTCAGCCCAATCACCCAACACGCCAGACGGGGAGTAGGGAGTAGTACAGTGTTACAAATTTTCAGGTCGGCGGCAAAATCTCCTGCTTCCATCGAGATCTCTCGTGACTCAGATTTGACCAATGCAAAGTTACCATCATACCCTTGGTCGAACAGGCCAACGAATGCTGGTTGGTCGGGGGCTATTTTGGTAACTTCACATTCACCCCACCCATCCAACCCCACCCCGGCACCCATAGTACTCCTCGTTACTCCCCATTTTTTATCCCCACCGCAAAATAGACTTCTCCACGACACCGCAGCACCTTTGTGCCCCTCCCCTTCTTCATCGGCGCACTCGTCCACCGCAGCGCATCTGCCTCATCAACGACGTCGTACGCCGCACTGGAGCTGGTCCGCTGTCGCCGTCGTACACGGAGCCGCTTCCCCGGCACCATCTTCCACGGTCTTGGATCTGCTTCTCGGAAGCCGACGCCAAGCACAGCAGTATGATGGCTCATGTCCGCGTCAGTATTTCCCCGAAGAGGAAGGGATGATGCAGCACAGCTACGGTAGGTATTTCCCTTAGTTATGAAACCAAGGTTATCGAACCAGTAGGAGAACCAAGCAACACTATGTAAACGGTACCTGCACACAAAGAACAAATACTTGCAACCCGACGCGTAAGAGGGGTTGTCAATCCCTCTCGGGTAAAAGATAGATTGGTTTGTATGATTTTGGATAAATAGATCTCGCGATAAAAAAAATAAAGAAAAAGTGCAGCAAGGTATTTTTGGGATTTTAGAAAAATAGATCTAAAAACAAAAGCAAATAAAAATAGATCTCAAAGCAAATATGATAAAGAATAGACCCGGGGGTCGTAGATTTCACTAGTGGCTTCTCTCAAGAAAATAGCATATGGTGGGTAAACAAATTACTGTTGGTCAATTGATAGAACATCAAATAATTATGACGATGTCCAGGCAATGATCATTATATAGGCATCACGTCCAAGATTAGTAGACCGACTCCTGCCTGCATCTACTACTATTACTCCACACATCGACCGCTATCCAGCATGCATCTAGTGTATTAAGTTCATGGAGAAACGGTGTAATGCAATAAGAACAATGACATGATGTAGACAAGATCTATTCATGTAGGAATAGCCCCCATCTTGTTATCCTTAATAGCAACGATATATGCGTGTCTTGCTGCCCCCTTCTGTCACTGGGAAAGAACACCGCACGATCAAACCCATCACAAAGCACCTCTTGCCATGGCAAGAAAAATCGATCTAGTTGGCCTAACTAAACCAAAGATTTGAAGGAGAAATACGAGGCTATAAGTAATCATGCATAAAAGAGATCAAAGAACTCAAATAACTTTCATGGATATAGATCTGATCATAAACTCAAAGTTCATCGGATCCCAACAAACACACTTCAAAAAGAGTTACATCAAATAGATCTCCAAGAGACCATTGTGTTGAGAATCAAAAAGAGAGAAGAAGCCATCTAGCTACTGCCTACGAACCCGTAGGTCTACAATGAACTACTCACGCATCATCAGAGAGGCACCAATGAGGATGATGAACCCCTCCGTGATGGTGTCTAGATTGGATCTCGTGGTTCTGGAACTTGCGGCAACTGGAATTGTGTTTCATCAACTCCCTTAGGGTTTTTGGAATATTTGGGTATTTATAGGGCAAAGAGGCAGTGTGGGAGGCCATTGAGGTGGGCACAAGCCACTTGGGCACGCCTGGACGCCCAGGCGCGCCCTGGTGGGTTGTGCTCCCCTCGGAGCCCCCCTCTAGTACTTCTTTGGCCCAATAGGTGTCTTCTGGTCCAGAAAAATTCTCCAAAAAGTTTTGCTGCATTTGGACTCCGTTTGGTATTGATTTTCTGCGAAGTAAAAAACAAGCAAAAAACAACAACTGGCACTGGGCACTATGTCAATAGGTTAGTTCCAAAAAATGATATAAAGTTGCTATAAAATGATTTGTAAAACATCCAAGAATGATAATATAACAGCATGGAACAAGCAAAAATTATAGATACGTTGGAGACGTATCACAGTACCACCGTCGTCGACAATGAACTGACTCTCGTTGCCGACCATGATGCACAGACACCGCCGCGACCTTCGTACTCCTCCTCGATTGGTAATGTGTATATTGATTCTCTAAGCAGTACATGTGTAGTTCCGATTAAGTTCATACCTACCCTTCAAATTTCCTGGCTACTATTGTTCCGGTAAAAGTAATTGGTTATAGCTTGCATTGTCCAATAGAATATCATCTTTTAATTGTGCGTTGCTCCTGTATTGCACCGTGCTTGGGTAGGTTCTTCATCTGTAACCAGTAGTGTCACAAATGATGGAAAGTTTTTTAGAATAGCAGGGAGGTGACCCCCCTGTTCTATTCACTCAAAATGAAACCACAACATAGTTCTAGCAAAGTTGAAGAGCCACATAGTAGGATATTAAAAATCCCTCGTGCTAACATGGCAGATGAGTGCTTTAATGTTGCCCACAAGATGCGTCACTATTACTATAGTTTTCTTGCCTTGTTGAGATTTTAAAACTACGAATGCGAACATGCAGAGGAGCAATGAAGACCAAAATATGGGATGTTGGGGACATCTTCAAGGAACATCACAAGTTAAAGAGGAGCTGCACCGAACCTGTAAAACGACCTTTGGTAAGTAACAACCTTTCAATTACTTTGACATTGAGAACTTGACTAACATTGGTGGTTGTTTTGTGTGTCCTTGATGGTTTCGTTAATGAAATCGGAGGGAGCCCCCTCTTTTGACCATTTTTTTTACTTTGACATGGTATGTGTCTGGCAGCTGTAGTGAACACAGGACCAGACCAGGCCCTGGGCAAGCCCCGAGCCGAAAATAGCGTCAAACCATGTTGTCTGCTTGGCTAGGGTTCTTGCCATGCAATCTAGCAGTGTGGCAGATTATGAAACAATAATAGGCGAGACAAACAATTTCCTGTACACTTGATTAGGCTCTCAATCATTTGTAGGATCTCAATTTACTCAGTGGACCCACCTTGCCGTAGGATGAATCTTTCATAATTTAGTGTTGAAGCTAGTCAGTCAAACACGCCTACATACGCCCTAGAGATCATCTGGTTGACGGTTATTTTGCTGCAGCAACCCTTGGCTTAGTGCACCCGTCTGCTGGTTTTTCTATTTCTCTTAGCCTTGTGTTCTTTGATGTATATGTCATAGTTTCTATAAGCTGGCTCTGCTTGATATGTAATAAGCACAATCTTAATCATCCTAATGCTTTCCTTTTTAGCTTGATGTAGGAAGTGGGTGTTCTCACCTTGTAGTTTGTTTTTATATTTCTCCTTTTGAATTCACTTCTCCTAGTTCTGTTTATCGGGCTTCTACTTAATGGATTTGGGGAGCTCTGACTATTGATCTATAAAAGAAGTAACTTCTTCATGCGAGGAAGCAGTTCCTGCCAGGAGGGAATTATGGTCAAACACGAGATCACGTTTCCAAAATGAGGATGGATTACACACAAGGTGCCATTTCCCTAATGATGCCAGATTAGACACAAGGTGCAAATTCCCAGATGATGCTGGATTACTCACAAGCCAGGTGGAGTCGTCAAGTGTTCGTGTCCTCGTTGCTCTAGTAAAGGCGGAAAGAAAGTGTGCAGCAGCCCTTGAGAATATAGCTGAGTTCCCGAAGAAGCGAAAAGAGCAATTAGATGCTCTCTTCACCCAAGCCAAAGAAGAGGTGGAAGAAGCCATAAAGAAGCTAGCAGAGGCAGAGCAGGCTAGGCGTCTCCTGCTATCTAAAACTGTTGTCAATACAAATTTTCATTCATAATAGCTAGGTTCAAATGTTTATCCACTTAGCATGCCTGTTCTGATGTCCGTGCATCTACTGAGATGTATGTAAGTCTGTGATGCCAAGATGTGGCACAAAATAATTTTTTTCCGGGTCATGTTATAACAGCCATTACTTTTCGAACAATAACAGACGAACCATTGGATGGTATGGTTCACACGCAAGCCCAACATTCCAAGTTCAACTTCCACATCAAACTCATGTTCACAGATATCTGCACATTCATAGATAATGTCCACAACCATGATTCACTTCAAAGCCAAAAAATGTGAGGAGAGTTATAAATAAAGAAAAATCTCTAGTTCTTACTACCAGTGTGAGCACAACAAATCAAGGTCATACATAATTAATTATATTTTGGACATTTTTTAACTAAACGCGAATAACTTCTGGAAGCAGGTATAATCTCTAATGCCGGCGCGGCTGGGGTCCATGATGTTTTGAACCAAACCGGGCAACACACTGGGTGTTTGTGTCGGTGACGCGGTGGTCGTAGCCTTCATGGGTTCAGAGCGGCGGCGGCTCCCGTGGTCTACTATTCCTCGGTGCCAGAGGTGGCCGCGGACGTATTGGCCACCTCCGCCGGCATGCCACGGTTCCACCAATGTTTTCGTTGGATGGCGCGACCAACCATGGTGCACTGGATGCTATGGTCCCTCGTGTGCCGGTGTGCAACAACTGGCCACTCCTCTGTGAGCAGGCTTGGAGTGTCGAGTTGATGCACCAGGGGCCAGCTTGGAGCGGCGCCTTGCTCCTCCGCTTGCCTGCCTGCACCCTCGCCCATGGTACTGACGGTCTGGGGCGGGGAGGAAGGTGGGGCAGCGAGTTGCCTTGCTCGTCGGGGCACCCAGCAGGCTTTTATGCCGGAGAACTCGTCTTCCTGCTCACCGGATGCTATGGAGAGCGTGGAGAAAATGGTGCAAGGAGGACATGGGGAGCGGCGGTGTGGTGCGGTTCTTGCCAAGCGTCTGGCCTCGTTTAAATAGCAGACGGACGAGAGGAGCCAACTGGCATTGTGTTCTAAAATGCCGGCTGGCTCGTGGAAGGACGTGTTGCTAGCACACGCGCGAATTCAATGGAGGTAGGTGGGGCAGTCTGAAGCCGGGTCAATGCGGCGAGGAGGCGTGTTCAGCCTGGCATGTAGTGAGTGGGGCCCTTTTGGCCGGCGCGCCGGTTCAATGCCTGCGCTAGTGAGAGGTCATGTCCGTGTGAGAGCAATCACTCCCTCGGTCCTTTTTTGTTTGGGTATAAGAAAATCTCATTTTCCATTCACATGTTACAAGTAAAATTTGTCGACAAACTTTGACCCAAAATACGATGGGGACTAGTAAACCAAGACGGAGGTAGTAGTGATGAATTCCATTTTCGCTCCATACCGATCGTTCTAAAAACTAGTATAACGCGCCATTGAAAATCAGAACTCTTACCCCGCTAAAAAATGATACTTTAAACGTGGCAACTCGATCAGTGGCGATTGGTGATCCACCGCCTCCAGGTCGTTCACCTGTGGTCCCCGACCATCAACTCCTATGGATCAAATTATCACACGAGCTGACTATTCCTACAAAGGTGCGCTCCACCACGTACTCGGTAACCACGCATGCAGCAATCGTGCACCTATGGGTTTATTTGTTTACCATGCCTTACGTAACTCTCATGTGTGCGAGACAGCGAACCGACTATGTGCGTGCGCCTCTTCTCTTCGTATATGTACTCCAGCGTTTGTCTGGTGTCCAAAAAATAATATAGTAATAACTAGCAATGTGCCAATGCGTTGCAACGCATCCACAGTAGAGTAATACATATTCACCAATTTGAAGAAAACAGTCTAGTTTTGATATACATATATCACTAAAAATATCTTATGTTTCACTCAAGATATATTCCTTTGGCTGTTTTGATGAGATAAGGGAGGAATGTGGTTGGTTTCAAGATTCGAGAAGTGGGATATTGTTGTAAAAAGCCCATGTGTGTGTGTGAGAGAGGGAGAGAGGAGGAGGACAGAGTGCGTGTGTGACAAAGACATGAAGAGTGTGTGCGAGAGGTATTATCATTAAATGAGGCGGTAGTGTGCATGTGCATGATCGAGAGGGCGTTTCTCAAGAAGGGACAAAAAATCTACATAGATACAAGGAGCGAAAGTGTGCGGTGGATGGATAAACCTATCTAGAGGCTGGTCGATCAATGTTTGTGAGAGAGATACGAGTCAGGGGTGCGAAGCGAGAGTTTTGTGTGTGTGAGAGAGAGACGGTAGCCGGTAGGGGGATCCAAAGCGGGAGTTGTGTGTGTGTTTTAGTGAGTGAGAGAGAGAGAGGGGGGAGAGAGAGAGTTTGTCTGATCGGTAAACAAATGAATAATGTCAGTTTTGGAACGGAGACGAAGACGGAAAGGATACCCCAACAAATGATGTGTGTGCGGGAGAGAGTAATTTTAGTGGTAGGAGTCATATCTAGAAATATATAGGGTGCGTGAGAGAACCCTGGAGAGAAAGGCAAAGTGAAAGACGAGTGAGACTGTGTGTGTGGCGGTGAAAAAAAATGCTTAGGTACCTATACTGATACCAGAGAATGATAGAGACGTGAGAGATAATGAAAACCGTGTAATCTATGAAGATAGAGAGAGTGTGACACTTCTCGAGGGAGACACCGAGAGACCGTGTTTGCAAAAAATGAAGAAGCATGTTGTGAGCGTGCGGGTGAGATGGAGAAAAAAGAGAGTGATAGCTACATGAAGGAGCACGCGAGAAAGACCTAGAGAGAGACAGGCATGAAACGAGATTCAAATATTTAGTTGTGTGTATAGAAGATGTCAACATAGAAGGGATTCAAATATTTGAATTCCAGATGATGATACATGTAATTCAAACTCGAACAAAAATTGATCTATCAAACATGCATACTAATTTAAATTTGCACGCATGTATGTTATTTAATATATTGATATTACCAATCCATACATTTGAGCTGAACATTATTTGGTTTCAAAAATTTGAATTCAAATTCAAACATAATTTGGTTTCAAAATTTTGAATTCAACCTTATGATTTTCAGATCATTGCATTTGTAAACCATATTTTATATATAAAGGGGCATAATTCTTTGTTGTGCTTTTGAAAGTATATATAAAAAATGATGTATATAGATTTGTATTCGAATACAAAAATGGATCCTGTCCGAAGAAAAAAAGAATATAAAATGGATTCAAATTGAGTTGGCACGGTAAACGTGCAATATTTTTCTGCAAAAATTTGAACAAAGCGGGGAAACTCGCACTAACCGCCTGAAACCAAAATCTGCGAGATGGAAATTACTACTGCCTATCCCTGACACGCAAAGCCTATCAGCTCGATTTCTATTGGTTTCTATAGGCGTAGGCTTGTAATTTCACTCAAACGTGACATAACCGCCTCCGCCTCTCACCTCCCCGGATTCATACACGGTGGGCGCCAAAACACAGTTTCTCCTCGGCCCAAGTCGCCTCTCACCCCGATTCATACACGATGGGCGCCAAAACACAGTTTCTCCTTGGCTGAAATCTTCGTCGGCAAATATTCGGTGTATGCGAGATTACCATCCTATCCCCAACCGACCAATATTGCTGGGATGTAGGAAATTGTAAACGGGGGCTAAGTTTGTAAATTTCGTCGCATTTGACACAAGCGCGTCCTGAAGACATGGTTCCTCCCAACCTCTCTCCCTCCATTTCCCCATTCGTACTCCGTGGGCGCCAAAACACCCTCCCCACCCCAGTCTCCTCCGTCCGCCACTCGTCCTCCTCCACCATGCCGGGGCTGATACCCCGACACCGTCGTCCATTACAAGAGATCGACCTCTCTCATCTACGGCTTCAGACCAGGATTCTTGCATCGCGTCCTCTTGCTTCATCCGCGCCGTCGTCCACCTTGTTGAGGCCGCTCGTACCACCGTCTCGTCCACTGCACCAGGATATTTCCCTCACCGCCATCGTCGGCCCTCCTAGATCTGCTTCCATGCCGCCGATAGCCATCGCTACCACAGCACCCTCAACGCCTCAGTAGATGCTTACACGGCGCCACAACAGAGGCGGTACTCTTTCGTATCTGCTCAAGTTATTTATCTCAGCAAGAAAATAGATCGCCACTGCTTTACTATGATTTGTTGTCCATCACTTAGAATCTTACTTGTTAGTTGAAAGCAAACATTGGTTGCGAAGTTGCCTTTGTCCGGTTTGCACCTTCAGATCCGCCATGGCACGCTCACCACTATACTAGCAATGCTTATGGTTTTCCCCTTTTATATTCCACATTAGCTTAAATGACACTCGACTGAATTTCAATTTGGGGTCAGTCCATTTTTGAGAGTTCGCCGGAGTTCGCTGGAGGGAAGGAAGGGGCTCGCCAGAGGGCTGCCCCATTATCTATCTTAGGGTTTCGTGTGGGGACAGTGGTTGCGGGGGGCTGTCGTCAGGCTATGGTGGGGCCTCGCCGGAGGCAAAACTCGACGCGGGTGGGGGGCTGGGGCGTGGGGTTGGCTAGAAGGATGGTCGGGGGCGGTGGAAGACCGGAGGTGGTGGGCGGTTTAGTGGAGGGCGGGGGGCGGTGGTTCGACCGGCGGCCCGTGCGGTGGTCTGTAGGGGAAGAAAAAGAGGCGAGGAAGAAGAAGGGTTAGGAGACGTAGGATCTTCATCCAACCGCCTGAAATGGTTGAGTGAACCAAATGACGATAGTCAGGCAACTTGCATGTAGACATTCCCTTTATATTCATTGTACCATCATCCTAGGTGCTTCGAGACATGCTAGCACTGCTCCTCAACCCATCAAGCTAAACAACATGCCACTCATAATTCCAAACTTTGTTCCTCAAATACGAATATGATATGATGCTGATATTACTAAAACAAAGAACGTTTAATTGGTCAGCTAGTGTTCCTACTTTACTTTCGAAAAGCACGTTCGCCACATATAGAGAGACATCAGGGAGCTGCATTCTTTATACTCTCTGGTTCATCATGTGTGGGCAACGAACATTTTATTATCCAAAATCTGCTTGCTCTTCTTTAGCAAGTTCCTCTTCTGTTCTTCTTTAATAAGTACTCTCTCTGTTCCTAAATATAAGTCTTTGTAGAGATTCCTCCATGGACTACATACGGAGCAAAATGAGTGAATCTACACTCTAAAATATATCTATATACACCCGTATGTGATCCATAGTGGAATCTCTACAAAGACTTATATATAGGAACAGAGGGAGTATAATAGTTGTATAGTATGTTCCTTGTAGTGAAGAGGAGCAGGGACATTTGCAGTGTACAAGTCTATTCAGTCGCCTGTCATGGACGCTTTCAACTCTTCGTGTTGGTCTGCCCTAATATCCAGGAAATGCTGGGAGCTGTGTCGCCTTTGAGAGTTAGACTGGTAGTAACAGTACCACTCCTTCAGTTGTAGAGAGCTGGTATCCGAAGCCTTTCTAGCTGTACCGACAATACTAGCACATATTTTCCAGCAAGTTCCACTTTCCTGATTTTACTCGTGATGCTTAGGGTTTTCCCATTATATCTACACTATGATCTGCGTAGGTGCTTTGTGTCCTACTAGCAGCAGTCCACCCTTTAAAGCTAAACAACACACCAATCATAATTCCAAAGCTTAGTTGTTCCAATACGAATGTGACATGATATTCATATTAGTTAATAGACATACATTTAATTGGTCAGCTAATGCTCCCACTTTAGTTTCCAAATGCCTGTGGCCACATAGAGAGAGACATCATGTAATTGCATTTCTTTAGATGCTCTAATTCATCATGGGTGGGCAACCAACATTGTATAGAAAGAAACAGAATCTCCATAATATGCTTCCTCTTCTATTCTTTAAAATGTTCCTCTCCTGTTCTTCTTTAATAAGTAAAGTATGTTCCTTGTCAAGAAGGCAAGCAGGGACATCTGCAGTCGACAGGTCTATTTGGCCGCTTTTGCAAGTTGCTTTCAGCAATTCGAGTTGGTCTGCCATAATATCCAGGAAATGTTGGGAGTGCGGCCTTTGAGAGACTAGACTGATAGTAACAGTAGTGCGTCTTCAGGTGAATAGAGCTGGCCTGTAGGTGATCGATAGGCTTTCGATTAGCAGCAGCAATACAACCCCATATTTTCCAGCCAGTTCCACTTCCCCGATTTATTTGTGATGCTTATGGTGTCCCCCTTTTAACGACACTACAATCTGTGTAGTGGCTTTGTGTCGTATTAGCAGCAGTCCACCCTTCAAGCGAAACTACATGCCACTCATATTTCCAAAGCTTACATTTAATTGGTCAGCTAATGTTACTACATGAGTTTTGAAATGCATGTGCACCACATATAGAGACATGTTGGAATACTATTTCTCTGTGCACTCTCGTTGTCATGGTTTCGCAATAAACTTTCAATACAGCATATTATGAACCTATCATCTGCCAATTATCCTTACTTCTGGAGCTCCCAATAGGGAGCCTATTTTTTGTGTAGTTGTGCCAGATTATATTATTGTACGCACCAAATTACATCACACAAGGGCTCTCTCATCAAAATCCAGTGATAGCACACAAGGGTTTACAAGGACCCCCTATTATATTAGAATATCCTATGCATTACAAAGATAATCTCACTACTATTTATGTTGTCATACTTCTCAGATATTGAACAAAATCACAATGAATATGAGAATGCGCACATTAGAAGAGTATCGCGAAACAGTGCAATGACTAACAAACTTGGCATCGAGGCATTGAGTTCCATTCTGGATGGAATGAAGCCCACACGCTCTGCACCTACAGATTCATGTTCAGAATATGATCTTAATGACTATTCTGAGCTCAAGGAGTCGAAGGCAGATGACCTATCCTGTTCACCCTACAAGGTGCCTGTTCTAATTTGGCAAGGTTTTATTGGTTGCATGTAACTTGCGTAAGCTGTCTTGCGTTTCTTCTACTTCTTTCCACCGCCATGTGCTTAGTTTACTCATCATATATGTGAAGTTGCCATGCTCACCCATTATCAATACGCATTCCATTTGTCATCATACCATGTTTTTCCATTCAAATGCTGCTCTTGTGTATCAGACATCCAAAAGGAAGAGAGTGATTGCAGAACCTGAAGGAGTAGTAGCAAAGTCCTTGAAAAAGGTGGTGGTACCACAGAAATCAGACAGCACCCCACTTATATTGGCGATAGAACCAGCGCAACAAAACCTAAGATATCGCAAGTATGTTGCTCGCTGCTTTGCTCTTGTTAGTACATGTTGTCTTGTACCGCTGTACTTACATTCATACCTGGTTGATTATGTGACATCAGTGTGCATGATAACCTGCATATCCACTATTCTCTCCTAATTATCAGATCTATATTAATGCTTACATCAATGTAGAATAAACCTAATGCTTATGAAGAAGTTTAGCTCTACCTTGTTCTTGTAAGTATGTGTTGTCCTTTATCAGTATACTTATACTGTCAGCTAGTTGTTCATGTACCATCACTTTGTAGCTTATTTTCCCTTGGCATCCATTTTGTACACATCTGATCTATGTTTACTCTTACCAAAATGTTGAATAAAACCAATGCTACTGAAGATGTTTAGCTCTGCATTACTCTTGTCAGTACCTTTTGGCTATATGTTGTACCTACATTTATAGCTAGTTGATTATGTAGCATCACTCTGCATCTTAGCTTAAATAATCTCCATTTGTTCCTATATTATCACTTCTATATTTACTCTTAACAAAATGTAGAATAAAGGCAATGCTTATGAAGAAGACTCCGTGGTAAACTTCTTGAATTGCCCGCCCATCAACATGGAAAAGGGCTTTATAGAGCCGATCTTCATTAATAACGTATGTTTGTCCTTCTCGAGCCTTCAAACTTTGTTATGTATATTTGGATAGCAATGACTGCAACTGCTGTTTATTTTTGTCGTTTGCATCAAATTGCATGTTTAAAGTTTATTATGAAGTTCATAAACATAAGTTTCTCTTTCTCAATTTCAGTTTTTAGTTGTACAACCTAGTTCCTTATTCATACCATGTAAATTAAACTAAACATAGCAAGTGATCTTCCTTAACACTGCATGTATGCTTTTTGATCTGTAATCCAGTGGTGTGGTCAAACTACCAACTCTAGGACAATGTCATATCCTGGTATGTCTTAACTATATGAACAATGCATATTATGTTCATGTTATTTAAATCGTGTCTCTTTATTTACCAATCTGAAATGGGATAAATTGACAGTACACTCACCATCGATGCTTATACATTCTTTAGCACTGCATGTATGCTTGTGTTCTTGATATGTAATCCAGTGGTGTGGTGAAGCTGGCCACCCTGCACAATGCCATTTCCTGCCATGTCTTAACTGTGAACATTTTTTTATTCTATTGTAATCCAGGTCTTTTTATTTGCCACTAAGAAATGGGATGAATCGACAGCACTGTTGCTTATATGTGCAAAGCATGTTATCTCTCTGCTTTTTTCTCTTTCAGGGTGATATCACTGATGCCAAGAACTGCCATTGATGCTATTTAGCTAGAGTTGGATATAAACGTCAAACAAGTGCAGTCATCAGCTTGCCCTGTAGCTCCTAGGCAGGGGTAACTTTCTTGAATTGTGTTGAAGTGTTGTCCGTTCTGTATATTATTTTAGGCGGCGTGTTTATTTGCACTGGTGGTGACCTTTGATGCCTAGTGTATGTAATCTGTTGTCTCGTTGTGCTTTATTATCGCTGGCGGCAAACTTTTATGCCCAGCGCACGTAATTTGCAGTAATTTATTTGTTATATAGTCTAGGTATATTCTTTGTCATGATGCTGTAATTTAATTTCTGTATATGCTGTCGTCGCTCCCTAAAAGGCCATAAGCTTTGACGAAGCGCAATGAGCCTAAATGTTTGGTTTATTATATTAAAAAATTATGGTACTAAAACTGGCCGGCCCGCCAATCGTTGTAAATGGGCCGAAACGTGGGCCTAAAATCATGTCCGGCCAATAGCAGGCCTAGACGTAAACTCACCAACTATTAGTTTCGGGCCTTTAACAGGTCGAGTACATCAGTTGCCTAAGTTGGGCCAGAAAATAGAATGTGCTTTTAACAGTTCAAAAAGTAGATTGGGCCTAAACAGTGTTGGAGGCCCATGATTGGCTCAACCACAAGACGGGCCGTTAACAGGCCAAAATATTTGTCGGGCCACAGTTGGCCGAATAACATAATGGGTCATAAGCAGGCCGGATGCAAAGCGAGTCATCATTAGGCCCAGTTATCTCACAGGCCTTTAATGGGCCAATAGTCAGGTTGGGCTAAAATATATCCACGAAGAGTACGAGCCTTTAAGAGACCGAAAGTCACTTCGGCCCAGAAATTGGCCCACATGCAGCATAGGCTGTTAAATGGCCGAAAGTGAAACCGGGCCGACAACGGCCCATATGTACCAATGGCCATTAACAGGCCAAAAGTAATATTGGGCTGAACTATTACATGGGCCTTTAAGAGGCCGTACTTCAAATGGGCCCCCAATGGGGCCGAAAGCATAGTGCCTGTTAATGGGCCAGATCATATATGGGCCATAATTTGGCCCAAAGAATGTCAGGCAGTTAACAGGCCGGATCCTATATGGGTCGTCATTTGGCCCAAAACATGGCACACTTTTAACGGGTCGGATCTGATGTGGGCTGTCATTTGGCCCAAAACATGACAAACATCTAACGGGCCGGATCTTATGTGGGCCATAATTTGGCCCAACCGTGGCAGGCTGTTAACGGGCCGACCTAGTAGAGTATGAAAAAATCTTGAGGGCCCTTGGCTGGGCCAGCCTTTTTTATCTTAAATGGGCTACTATTGGGCCCTGCCACATGTTGAGGTAACATAGGCGGGTTCCCTCCAATGTACGGATGACATCTGTCCCAACGCTAAGCCGACACGTGGATCCTCCGGTGAATGAGAATTTTACACGTGGAAAATCCCCATTGGTCCGGGCTGTTAATGGGTTATCGGATCCAAACTGGAACCCGATAGCTTAACGGCGACCCGTTATGGTGGATGCCACGTGTCGGTTACCCTTGACGAAAACACTTCCATGACGCACCATTTATCATCATGGAAGTGGACACTTCCATGATGATAATTTTGGTATTGTCATGTAACACTTCTACGACAGCACATGTATGACTATCTTGATTCTGTCATAAAATCATCATGGATGTACATGCATGACAGAAAATGTGACCTACTATGACAAACACGTATCATCAGGGAAGTGTTTTTTTGTAGTGTTGATCATGAAGACCTCAGGCATTTGTGGAAGCCCATCATTGGAATATACAAGCCAAGTTCAATAATGAAAAATTCCAACTAGTTATTTGCAAATGAAAGCATAGGATACTCTCTATATGAAAAACATGGTGCGACTTTGAAGCACAAGTGTGGAAAGGATAGTAACATTGCCCCTTCTCTCTTTTGCTCCTGTTTTCTTTTTACTTTTTTGGCTCTTCTTGGCCTCTCTTTTTTTCGTCCGGTGTATCATCCCGACTTGTGGGGGAATCATAGGCTCCATCATCCTTTCCTCACTTGGGACAATGCTCTAATAATGAATATGATGATCATCACACTTATATTTACTTACAACTCAAAATTTACAACTCGATAGTAGAACAAAATATGACTCTATACGAATGCCTTCGGCAGTGTATCGGGATGTGCAATGATCTAGCATAACATTTATAAAAAATGATGAATAGTGGCTGAGCCACAAATACTATGTCAGCTATATCATCATGCAAAGCAATATGACAATGATGATGTGCGTCATAATAAAACAGAACGGTGGAAATTGCATGGCAATATATCTCGGAATGGCTATGGAAATGCCTTAATAGGTAGGTATGGTGGCAGTATTGAGGAAGATATAAGGAGGCTTATGTGTGATAGAGCGTATCATATCACGGGGTTTGGATGCACCGGCGACGTTTGCACCACATCTCAAGGTGAGAAAGGGCATCAAAGAGGCTAGCAAATTGCCGAAAGGTGAGAATGCGTTTAATCCATGGACTCACATTAGTCATAAATAACTCACGTACTTATTGCAAAAGTTTATTAGCCCTCAAAGCAAAGTACTACTACGTATGCCCCTAGGGGGATAGATTGGTAGGAACAGACCATCGCTCATCCCCGACCGCCACTCATAAGGAAGACAATCAATAATAAATCATGCTCCAACTTCATAGCATAACGAGATACTATATGTGCATGCTTTGGGAATCACAAACCTTAAAACCAATATTCTTACTAAACCACAATTACTCACTAGTACCTCCCACATATTACCACATTAATATCGCAAAACTATTGCAATGAATCAAACTTATCATATTCAATGATCTACATGAAAGTTTTATTATATCCCTCTTGAATACCTATCATATTGGGACCAAATTCATAACCCGTACTAATTGCCATTTACTATTATCAACTCTCAGAAAGATATAAGTGAAGCATGGGAGTGCAACTATTTCTTTAAAACAAAACCACCGCCGTGCTCTAAAAAATATGAGTGAAGCACTTGAGCAACTGCCTAGCTCAGAAGAAATAAGTGAAACGCATAGAGTATTCTAACAAATCACGAATAATGCGTGTCCCTCTCAAATAGGTGTGTCCAGCAAAGATGATTGTGACAAACTAAAAAGCAAACAAAGCAAAGACTCTTATAATACACGACACTCCAAGCAAAACTCATATCATGTGATTAATAAAAATATAGCTCCAAGTAAAATTATCGATAGTTGGTAGAAGAAATAGGGGATGCCTTCCGGGGTATCCCCAAGCTTAGATGCTTGGGAGTCCTTGAATATTACCTTGGGGGTGCCTCAGGCATCCCCACGCTTAGGCTCTTGCCACTCCTTATTCCTTCATCCATGATCTCACTCAAAACTTGAAAACTTCAGCACACAAAACTCAACAAAAACCTTCGTGAGATTGATACGTCTTTGTCGTATCTATAATTTTTTATTGTTTCATGCCAATATTTTACAAATTTCATATACTTTTGGCAACATTTTATATTATTTTTGGGAATAACATATTGATCCAGTGCCCAGTGCCAGTTCCTGTTTGTTGCATGTTTTTTATTTTGCAGAATACCCGTATCAAACAAAGTCCAAACAAGATAATAATTTACGAATATTTATTTTGGAATATATGTGATTTTTGGCAAAAGAATCAACGCGAGACAATGCCCGAGGGGCCCACAAGCTCAAGGGGCGTGCCCCCTACCCTGGGCACGCCTAGCAGGCTTGTGGCCACCCTGTAATGCAGTTGGTGCCCTTCTTTCGCCGCAAGAAAGATAATATCCGGAAGAAAATTGTGTCAAAATTTCAGCCGAATCAGAGTTACGGATCTCCGGGAATTTAAGAAATGGTGAATGGCCAGAAAATAGGAACGCAAAACAAAAGACAAATAGAGAGATAGATCCAATCTCGGAGGGGCTCCCGCCCCTCCGCTGCCATGGAGGCCATGGACCAGAGGGGAAACCCTCCTCCCATCTATGGTGGGGGCAAGGAAGAAGAAGAAGGAGGGGGGCTCTCTCCCCCTCTCTCCCTGTGGCGTCGGAACACTGCCGGGGCCATCATCATGATGGGATCTACACCAACAACTTCGCTGCCATCGTCACCAACTCTCTTCCCCTCTATGCAGTGGTGTAACCTCTCTTTTACCCGCTATAATTTCTACTTAAACATGGTGCTCAACGCTATATATTATTATCCAATGATGTGTGGCTATCCTATGATGTTTGAGTAGATTCGTTTTGTCCTATGGGTTGATTGATGACCGTGATTGGTTTGAGTTGTATGTTTTATTATTGGTTCTATCCTATGGTGCTCTCTGTGTTGCGCAAGCATGAGGGATCCCTGCTATAGGGTATTGCAATATGTTCATGATTCGGTTATGGTGGGTGGCGTGAGTGACAGAAGCACAGACCCGAGTAAGTGGGTTGTTGCGTATGGGAGTAAAGAGGACTTGATACTTAATGCTATGGTTGGGTTTTACCTTAATGATCTTTGGTAGTTGTGGATGCTTGCTAGAGTTCCAATCATAAGTGCATATGATCCAAGTAGAGAAAGTATGTTAGCTCATGCCTCTCTGTAACACCCTGGTTTTTGCTCCTGTTTTTTTTTTCTTCGCGGGATTTGATTCCCGTCTTTTTTCTCGGTGTTATTGGATTTCTTTAGCTCTTGGGTATATGAAGATGGTCATTTAACCTTGCCTTCACTATCCATTCAGAGATTCTCTCCAGTCCAACCTTGCCACCCAAGATATATTCTCAGGGTTTTGCCACCGAAACCCTACCTTCCGAGTTGCCGGAAGGGAAACTCTAATCTCTTCCGTTAAAAAGGAACCCCAATTTCCTTTGATCTGCTGACTCCCAAACTTCTCCCAGTGATCATCCTTTATCTATAAACCCTGGATATGCAAAAATATTGCCAAGTCATTTGCAATATTTTTTATTTATAATTTATTCCTTTTTCTGCCAGTTAAAGGAATTAAATCCAGGAAAATATCTATCCATCTCCAAAGTTCATGAAAACTTGTGGAGATATTCTTTGTGATCATATTGAGCTCCCATAAAAATATTGGCCATAATTAAATAAGGGAAATTCTATTTTCCTATTTAATGCCAATATTGCATTTTGGGCAGTTTATAAAGGAACTACCATTTTGGTAGCCAGGAAGAATCCCATATAAATTGTGGAGCTTCTCATATCCATATATTCACCATTTCCATCAAAATCCAAAGTTCCATAGTTCAAAGTTTGAGCACAGCATCCCTTTGCAAATTCTGTCCAGATTTCCAGTTTGCAAAGGAAGTGCTTGAACCCTTGATCTATTTGAGCTGAAATTTTTCATGGTGATTAACATTGATAAATCACTCATGGAAACCAAAAACCAGCTCAATCCATCCATCCATTCTCCCACAACATTTTTCCTAATTTTCTCTCCATTTGGAAGCTCTGTGAAGCAAGTACCATTTTGGTGTACCCAAAGGGTATGAAACTTTTACAGTGGCTTCATATGTTCAAATCATTGACCTCCTCCAAATTTTAGCTCAATGCAAGCTAGTATGTAAGTGTCACATCAAAGTTTGCATTTCGGACCAATGGGGTCCATTCTGCAGCAAGTGCCACTTATCTTCATCCATATGAGCTGCAAATTTGCAGAGAAGACCATCATAGTGGATGATCACTCTCAGCCAAAAACCGGAGCCTATCTCTTGCTCAATCTCTCTCAGCTCATATCAAACAGTTTGCTGTTAGAATCTTCTTCTGCAAGTTTCTTTCATCTTAGCTCTAGCTAGATGGTTCCAGCCAATCCCCTCACTTACTTGAGCAGCAAGGGACCTGTTAGACAAGCTTATATAGGCAAAGGCCTTCCAGAGCATGCCATGGACGTGGTGACCAAGCAATGGCCACGCAGGAACGGCGCTCTGCTCTCTGTGAGCTCCGTGCGGTCGCCTCTGGCCAGTCTCTGCTTGTCTGAGCATGTCCAGCGGCTCCCCGGCGTCCACGCGACCCTCTCCAGACCCTTCTCCCCTCCAGATTCTTCCACCTCATGCCACGGCAGTCTCCGCCGCGACACTGTCCCGTGCGTGAACCCCGCCGTTGTCACCTTCCCCTCTGTCCTCTTCTTCCCCGATCCCTCTCGAGCTCTCCCGAGGTCTCGCCCCTCCCCGCGAAGCTGCGCGACACCACAAACGGCCAGCCACATCACCCCGGAGCTCCAGTGCGTGGCTAAGACCGACACCGCAGCCTTGTCTATCCATCCCCGCCGCAGTCGGCTGCAAATAGGCCATGCCCGACCCCGTCAACCTCACCCACGGCCTCTCCTCCCCCAGCATCCTCCCTGACCAGTCAAACGAGCTAGAGGAGCCCTCTTCGCCACCCATTGCTGCCTCGGTCTCCATCGGCCGCCACCTAAATTGGCGCAACCTCGAGCTCCATTCTCCCTTCTTCCACCACCAAACTCTGGCGAAGCTCTCCCGAGCCTTTGCTCCATTCTCACCACCGGAGCGCCCTGCCCTTCATCCACCCGACGCCTCCGACCGCTGTCCTTGAAGCTGTCAGCATCTTGGCCTTCCCCGCCGGCCGTGATTGGGTCCAGGGGATGCGCCGTGCTCCGCTGAGCTCTCCCATAGGCAGAGCCTCGCCGGAGGTGCCCTGTAGCTCCGGCAGGCCTCATCGGGGTCGGCTCTGCCCCTGGCTACGCGCGGGATCGACGAAGGAAGAAGAAGACGATCGCCCTTCCAGCGGGCCCCGCGTGTCATCCTTAGCGCGTTGACCCCGTCGCCGCCACGCTGGATAAGTGAGCGGGTCCCAGTCGTCAGCGGCTCGACCCCACCCTCTCCGTTGTTTTCTGGTGCGGCAGTGCAGGTGGGCCGGCTCAGCAACCGCAGCGGCTGCGCGGCCCAGCCAGCGCCAAGGCGCCGGCCACTTCCGGCCCGTGCTGCCCAAGTGCATACTGCACTTTCTTTTTATCAGTGGAATAACTGTCTAGGACCCGTATGTAAATAAAATATTTGCAGAAAGGCCCCTGGCAGAGAAACCACTATATCTTTTCACTCCCTACTCCAAATGAGGTGATTCCAAAGCCCACTTCTTCATCTGTTCGAGACTGTTCCGATGGTACCATTTTCATAATGTTTGCATGTAACACCCCAAAAATTTAATCATATTTTTATTAAGTAAAATTTGGCCAGAAAATAAAATTTTGATTTATAATAAGTCCTTTAACAATTTTTGAGCCTTTTCTGTTTCTGACTTTCAAAATTCTTCCCTCCATATAGAATTTTTTGGTAATAATATTGTGGGCTCTGGTAGTTTTCTTAAATCATTTCATTTATATTATAATAACAGTAGGAATTACTTTCATAATAAAATTTTGCCCAAGGTAATTCTTTTAAAGGCATTTTCAGTACTTTAAATGACTCTGTTGCACTACACCCATTTTAAATAATTCTCATAATATTCCACAAAACTTATGAGAGGTCATGTGATGCCTATATATCACATTTATGCAAAAACCCAACTTGGTGTTTTGAAAATTTTGAGTGAACCTTCCTCTTTTCCATTCTGTCCATTTTCTAGGTTATAACTACAGCCCCATTTTTCCTTGCTCCGAAAATTCTGAAACTTTTCCATATTTTAGTCCTTCCAACCAAACACTTAAGTCCATAAGGGCAGCCTTAATCTCATCTTGCAAGACCACCAAATATACCCCTTTAGTTTCTATCCAGTACTGAAGTTTTGTAAAACTTGCACTAGCAAGTTTTCTATTTTCGAGAACTAACTCCACCATCATCTTTGTCATCCAATGAGACACCATTCTGCCAAATATCACTTTCATAGGAATCTTGTAAATGGCCCTAGCATTCTGTTGACCACATCATGAGCATGACAGAATTTGGCAACCTCTTTAAACTACATTAGGATCTTCCTCCTCTGGCCAAAGTAGCATGAACACTAGCCTTGCCATCTCCAGGAGCATCAACCTGCCAAAGATCAACTTGTATGGATCAGTGTGGATGCCATTAGCAAATCGTCGAGCACCTTTCGTGCATGTCCAGAGCGCGCTCGGAGCGCCATGATTGTAGGCGTCGGCACCGCCGCGTGCTGCCCAACCGCTCATCCAAATCCTCCCCCCTGGATCAGCAAGCCACCCTAGAGCCTCGCCGACATTCTCCCCCGTCCGTTAGCACCGTCCTCCGCCGTGCACGGCAACCAAATGCGCCGCCCGACGAGTCCCTCCACGCCACGTCTCTGCCCGCGTAAATGCCAACGGCCAAGGCTCATTCATTCACCCCACCGACCACCTGTCGCCCCTACCGACCTCTAATGACCCCGCCGACCTCGCCAGCTACCTCGACGGTGCCATGAATGGCTGCCGCCGTCGAGACTTCTTCGGGAAGCCGCGGACCCGCGTCGCTCCCGCATATATAAGCCATCCAAGCTCGCCCTGAACATGGAGCACGCCACATCCCTCCTCTGCAAGCCATCCAGGGCAACCTCACGGCCGGGGATGGCCATCTTCCCCATCTCCGTTAGCTACTGCCGCCGCCCTCGCCTCGAAGCTCCCCACCTCTCCAGAGCTTCCCCCTCCCCGCTTTCTTCACCATTAGCCCTCTGGAGCACCCACGAACCCATCCTCGCCTCCAATTTTCCTGGAGAAGCACCATAGACGGAAGCCCTCTTTTGAGCTCCGCCGAAGTTTCTTAGGTGAGCTCGTCGCCGGCAGCTCCGTGCTCCCCGTCGGCCATCTCGCCCACCGGAGGGACCTCCTAGGCCTCCTGAGCTCGATGGTGAGCTCAGCTCGCCGAGGGGCACCTCCAATCGCCGGTGCCGGTTGCCGAAGCGCCGCCCCTGCTCTCCCACGGAGGATGCGCGCGCACATCGACTGGTCAAACCTGACCAATGGGCCAGGCGGGCCCACTATCAGCGACTAGGCCACGCCAGCGTGGCATAAGTGAAAACGTATTTTCCAAATACGCTTTCGACGTCGCAACCTTCCGCGTAGCCGATCGGCTGGGCCCGGCCCAGTAGCACCGCGCGGCTATGTAGCGCTCAGGGCGCGCCTATGATCTTCTTCCTTTTCTTTTTCCAGCAGTTTTCAAATAATTCCACAAGCACCATTTCTAGTCCAAATTTGGTGTTTCAAATTTCTACAGTCTTATAAAATCATGCTATATTTATATAGATTGGGTGAACATTTTTCTTAAGCATAGTTTTTGATGGATCTTTTAAATAGTCCATTTAGTCATTTATTCCAGCTTAGAAATTCCATAGGTAATTCATATTAACTCCAAATGGATTGAATCTTTTTCTGTTATTTCTTATTTTCATCTAGTTTATTTTAGTATTTATTTCAAAAAAATTCCAGACAACTTTTTGGCACTGTTGTTGCGATATGTGGTAATTTTAATATTTAAAAAAAAATAGGAAATGGAGGGGAGATAAATATTTCAAACTTTTGGAGTGCACCCAATATTTCTGCATGCTCAAGGCAAGCATCTTGAACACTTGATATGGTGAATGCATGGTTGGTTATTTGCATGAAAAGTGGAGTTATGAATAATTTGAATTCAAATAAAATTTGGCATATAGCTATTTTTGCATGCATGATCCATGGCCATTTTGCTAACATCTTTGTAGTATGAGTAAGTATGGTTACTTGCACTTGTCATACACGCCATGTTGATCTGGACTAAACTAGAGGAAAGAATCAGTCACGAGTAAAGTGACCGTGAGACTAAATTCTCTTGGTGACGAGAATGATCAGTAAGGGCATGTCGGGACATGTCAGGTGGTGACCCTGTTGGGTACTACCGAGGAATCATACTGTGCTAACCACTGCAGGAAAAGTTAAGCCTCTAGAGTTGGGCTAGATCGAGTCTTGTTCCGTTACACCAAGCTAGATACCGTGCTGCCACGAGTCCTTCGGCAAGGAAGGTACGGCCTCGTAAGTTGTTAACCCTTGTCCGGGTACACACCACATAGAGGGCTACGATGAGGGTTTCCATGGCCATGGACTAAATCCTGTCATCGGGTCAGGGGGCATGGGTGTTACCGGTCATAGCCGAGAGGGGGTCCCCCCTTGGAATCCGCGCGTATTAATAGTGATCCCATGCTATTCGAGATTGTTTAATCCCCGACTTAGAGTTTTTCTAGAACGATGCTTTGGGTGATTTCTGGCATCCGGACAGTTAATCTGGTGTGTGCTCGTCAGGCGTGTTTTCATCCCAAAGACCGTAATGGGAATTAGTCAGTGTCACCGTACTGACTAAAGAAATCCCATACATGTGGGTAAAGAGTACACCCTCTGCAGAGTTTAAACCTATTCGAATAGCCGTGTCCTCGGTCAAGGGCATTAGCTGGGTGGGTCAAGTGTCGGTCCCGATGTCGGTCTCCGGAGGAAATAATTAAAATATGCCTAAAATATTTTTACAGGATAATTATTGTCACCCTGATGCTACCATGAATATTTTGCTATGCATATTAATATTATTGTGGTTATGCATATTATTGTGGACTAACCCGTTTCTCTTATTTTATTTTCCTGAGTGTCTCAGGGGCTGGCTAGACTACCCCGGGCGTTCGGTTTTATTTTCAAGACCGACCGTGGCATCACCTTTTGACACCCGACTGGAATTTCTTTTCGAGACCTTTCCGTGGCGTCCCTCGAGTTCTCAGGCGGTCTATCTTGCCACTACTCTTGTGGACACCCGATTGGCATTTCTTTTCAAGACCTCTCCATGGCATCCCTTGAGTTCTCAGGCGTTCTGTCACACCACTACTCTTGTGGACACCCGATTGGCATTTCTTTTCAAGACCTCTTCGTGGCGTCCCTCGAGTTCTTAGGTGGTCTGTCACGCCAATACTCTTGTGGATACCCGATTGGCATTTGTCTTATATTCTTGCTGCGTACCTTTCCTTGTTTTATGACTAACATGTTATATTATGTATCTTTTTTGCGTTTGTCACTAACATGTTATATTTATTTTCTGCACCCTATTATTGTTATCATGCCATCTTTAAATTTTTAGTCAGCATGAGCATAGCATTTAATCCATCATGAGCATATGCATTCGGTATATCTTTTGTTCATCATGTTTGCGAGTACATTCAAACGTACTCACAGGCTTGTCCCTGGCTATTTACTTGGCCAGGTCAGGAGTTCTACGAGGAGTACCACTACGACGTCCGTGCGGAGCCTAGGATCGCAGCCACACAGGATGGGAATTATCCTGGTCAGCCGTTCCTGTGGGAATGGAGCCCCATCGACGTTGGAGAACCACAAGTCACTTCCATCACCTGTCACCAGATATCATCATTGTATCATTAGACCTTTATAGACTTGTATCCAATTCTTGTAATTGCTTGGTAATCTGTAACAAGGACGTGTCCACCAGTAACAATAATCCTGGGCTTGTGATGACACGAGGGGTTAATTTCTGGGATTTTTGTGTCCCCGAAATCCAGCCTCGACAGCCTTGGTATCAGAGCCAGGCTGACCGTTGGTGAATCCTATTTTAGCCTAGTCACTATCTCTAGGTTTCCACACCATTTCCATCCTTTCCTGTCCATAGTCAAGCCCATCCTATCCGATAACCGCACAATGGCCAGCCGACATCTTTTTGACAGTCGGTGCCCAACCTATCAACCTAGTCCGTAGGCGTGTGCCTGTGGCCGATACCTGAGTTGTCCCATCCGCAAGCGTGCGATGGAAGACTCTGCAGGCTTATAAAAGAAGCCTTGCCTCGACACAGCACATCACAACCTTCACTCACAGCCTGGTATCCAACACCCCAAGATGCCTGGTCCTATCGTCCGCAACGAGACCACCACATCTGAGCTGGGAGATTTTGTAGCTATCCTCGCCAATCTCACTCGGCGAGCTTTTGGCATGGAAGAGCCGCCGGAGTATGTCGTGTACCAAGAGCACACGAGTGATTCCATCCATCACTTCTGGGCCACGGTGCACATCTACGGGAGGAGCATCACATCGGAGCGCCCTTACCGGTTCACCGGGAGGACGACCTCCGACGAGGCCCAAGCCTTCCAACATGCAGCCCGAGAGGCTGTAGTTCAACTCTGACATCGATCACCGAGGGTTAACTACCGCTCTTTCTACTACTACCCTAGTCGTGAAAGCTATGGTAGCCCGACCCAAGTCGCCAACGGAGACCATGAGATGGATCCTGCCCTAGTGCATCTGATGCGCTACTCTAGAGCGCAAGAGGCACTCTTCGATCAGGTCACCCTTGATCTAATTGCCACCCACAGGACGCTTGCTCTCCTGACCCCGGTGAGAAGTGAAGCTGCACCCGCCACCGACACCCCGATAGTGCTGTCTGGGAGACCAATCGAGCCTTCGAGGGTCTGCCCCTGTTGCCCACCCGGGCAATGCATTCGTTTCCCCGGATGAACTCCGTCGCCTCTTTGGAATTTTCTCCAACGGGACTGTAGCCACTACACCCCGCGTGGGTCATCATCGCTATCCCAGCCCTGTAGCTCCTCATTCTACTCCAGCCAAGTACGACGTTGAAGACCACGAAGAAGCCTCGACATCTACGAGACACGCCCGTCTGGATGTCGACGAAGTGGACTAAGCCTGCCAGAGTAGCTGTCGAGTCCTTAGTAACCCTGTTGCCCTGTAAATCCCACCATCGTGTCATAGACGATCATGTGTACATTTGTAGTGCTTGATTGAATGATATGCCTTTTGTCTTGTTGCCTTATGTAGGATTGCTTATTAGTTGTGATATGCATTTAATTCTTCCGCCCTTAACAAATCTCGAGGATGAGATTTTCTTAAGGGCGGTAGAGTTTGTAACACCCCAAAAATTTAATCATATTTTTATTAAGTAAAATTTGGCCAGAAAATAAAATTTTGATTTATAATAAGTCCTTTAATAATTTTTGAGACTTTTCTGTTTCTGACTTTCAAAATTCTTCCCTCCATATAGAAATTTTTGGTAATAATATTGTGGGCTCTGGTAGTTTTCTTAAATCATTTCATTTATATTATAATAACAGTAGGAATTATTTTCATAATAAAATTTTGCCCAAGATAATTCTTTTAAAGGCATTTTCAGTACTTTAAATGCCTCTATTACACTACACCCATTTTAAATAATTCTCATAGTATTCCACAAAACTTATGAGAGGTCATGTGATGCCTATATATCACACTTAAGCAAAAACCCAACTTGGTGTTTTGAAAATTTTGAGTGAACCTTCCTCTTTTCCATTCCGTCCATTTTCTAGGTTATAACTACAGCCCCATTATTCCTTGCTCCAAATTTTTTGTCTTTCCCATATTTTAGTCCTTCCAACCAAACCCTTAAGTCCATAAGGGCAGCCTTAATCTCATCTTGCAAGACCACCAAATATACCCCTTTAGTTTATGTCCAGTACTGAAGTTTTGTAAAACTTGCACTAGCAAGTTTTCTATTTTCACGAACTAACTCCACCATCATCTTTGTCATCCAATGAGACACCATTCTGCCAAATATCACTTTCATAGGAATCTTGTAAATGGCCGTAGCATTCTGTCGACCACATCATGAGCATGACAGAATTTGGCAACCTCTTTAAACTACATTAGGATCTTCCTCCTCTGGCCAAAGTAGCATGTCCACCAGCCTTGCCATCTCCAGGAGCATCAACCTGCCAAAGATCAACTTGTATGGATCACTGTGGATGCCATTAGCAAATCATCGAGCACCTTTCGTGCATGTCCAAAGCGTGCTCAGAGCGCCATGATTGCAGGTGTCGGCACCGCCGCGTGCTGCCCTCCCTGCTGCTCAACCGCTCATCCAAATCCTCCCCCCTGGATCAGCAAGCCACCCCAGAGCCTCGCCGACATTCTCCCCCATCCGTTAGCGCCGCCCTCCGCCGTGCACGACAACCAAATGTGCAGCTCGACGAGTCCCTCCACGCCACGTCTCTGCCCGCGTAAATGCCAACGGCCAAGGCTCATTCATTCACCCCACTGACCACTTGTCGCCCCTACCGACCTCTACTGACCCCGCCGACCTTGCCAGCTACCTCGACGGTGCCATGAATAGCTGCCGCCGTCGAGACTTCTTCGGGAAGCCGCGGACCCGCGTCGCTCCCGCCTATATAAGCCATCCAAGCTCGCCCTGAACATGGAGCACGCCACATCCCTCCTCTGCAAGCCATCCAGGCAACCTCACGGCCGGGGATGGCCATCTTCCCCATCTTCGGTAGCTACTGCCGCTGCCCTCGCCTCGAAGCTCCCCACCTCTCTAGAGCTTCCCCCTCCCCGCTTTCTTCACCATTATCCCTCTCGAGCACCCACGAACCCATCCCCGTCTCCAATTTTCCCGGAGAAGCACCGTAGACGGAAGCCCTCTTTTGAGCTCCGCCGGAGTTTCTCGAGTGAGCTCGTCACCGGCAGCTCCGTGCTCCCTGTCGGCCATCTCGCCCACCGGAGGGACCTCCTAGGCCTCCTGAGCTCGATGGTGAGCTCAGCTCATCGAGGGGCGACGGTCGACGGAGCGCCGCCCCTGCTCTGCAGTGGAGGACGCGCGCGCATAGCGACTGGTCAAACCTGACCAGTGGGCCAGGCGGGCCCACTGTCAGCGACCAGGCCACGCCAGTGTGGCTTAAGTGAAAGCGTATTTTCCAAATACGCTTTCGATGTCGCAACCTTCCGCGCAGCCAATCGGCTGGGCCCGGCCCAGTAGCACCGCGCGGCTATGTAGCGCTCAGGGCGCGCCTCTGATCTTCTTCCTTTTCTTTTTCCAGCAGTTTTCAAATAATTCCACAAACACCATTTCTAGTCCAAATTTTGTGTTTCAAATTTCTACAGTCTTATAAAATCATGCTATATTTATATAGATTAGGTGAACATTTTTCTTAAGCATAGTTTTTGCTGGATCTTTTAAATAGTCCATTTAGTCATTTATTCCAGCTTAGAAATTCCATAGGTAATTCATATTAACTCCAAATGGATTGAATCTTTTTCTGTTATTTCTTATTTTTCATCTAGTTTATTTTAGTATTTATTTCAAAAAAAATTCCAGACAACTTTTTGGTACTGTTGTTGCGATATGTGGTAATTTTTTTTTTGAAAATAGGAAATGGAGGGGAGATAAATATTTCAAACTTTTGGAGTGCACCCAATATTTCTGCATGCTCAAGGCAAGCATCTTGAACACTTGATATGGTGAATGCATGGTTGGTTATTTGCATGAATAGTGGAGTTATGAATAATTTGAATTCAAATAAAATTTGGCATATGGCTATTTTTGCATGCATGATCCATGGCCATTTTGCTAACATCTTTGTAGCATGAGTAAGTATGGTTACTTGCACTTGTCATACACGCCGTGTTGATCTGGACTAAACTGCAGGAAAGAATCAGTCACGAGTAAAGTGACCGGGAGACTGAATTCTCGTGGTGACGAGAATGATCAGTAAGGGCATGTCGGGACATGTCAGGTGGTGACCCTGTTGGGTACTACCGAGGAATCATACTATGCTAACCACTGCAGGAAAAGTTAAGCCTCCAGAGTTGGCCTAGATCGAGTCTTGTTCCGTTACACCTACCTGGATACCGTGCTGCCACGGGTCCTTCCGCAAGGAAGGTACAGCCTAGTAAGTTGTTAACCCCTGTCCGGGTACACACCACATAGAGGGCCACGATGAGGGTTTCCATGGCCATGGACTAAATCCTGTCATCGGGTCAGGGGGCATGGGTGTTACTGGTCCTAGCCGAGAGGGGGTCCCCCCATGGAATCCACGCGTATTAATAGTGATCCCATGCTATTCGAGATTGTTGTCTCCCCGACTTAGAGTTTTTCTGGAATGATGCTTTGGGTGATTCCTGGCATCCGGACGGTTAATCTAGTGTGTGCTGGTCAGGCGTGTTTTCATCCCAAAGACCGTAATGGGAATTAGTCAGTGTCACGGTACTGACTAAGGATATCCCATACACGTGGGTAAAGAGTACACCCTCTGCAGAGTTTAAACCTATTCGAATAGCCGTGTCCTCGGTCAAGGGCATTAGCTGGGTAGGTCAAGTGTCGGTCCCGGTGTCGGTCTCCGGAGGAAATAATTAAAATATGCCTGAAATATTTTTACAGGATAATTTTTGTCACCCTGATGCTACCATGAATATTTTGCTATGCATATTAATATTATTGTGGTTATGCATATTATTGTGGACTAACCCGTTTCTCTTATTTTATTTTCCTGAGTGTCTCAAGGGCTGGCTAGACTACCCCGGGCATTCGGTTTTATTTTCAAGACCGACCTTGGCATCACCTTTTGACACCCGACTGGCATTTCTTTTCAAGACCTTTTCGTGGCGTCCCTCGAGTTCTTAGGCGGTCTATCACGCCACTACTCTTGTGGACACCCGATTGGCATTTCTTTTCAAGACCTCTCCGTGGCGTCCCTCGAGTTCTCAGGCGGTCTGTCACGCCACTACTCTTGTGGACACCCGATTGGCATTTCTTTTCAAGACCTCTTCGTGGCATCCCTCGAGTTCTCAGGCGGTCTGTCACGCCAATACTCTTGTGGATACCCGATTGGCATTTCTCTTATATTCTTTCTGCATACCTTTCCTTGTTTTATGACTAACATGTTATATTATGTATCTTTTTTTACGTTTGTCACTAACATGTTATATTTATTTTTTGCACCCTATTATTGTTATCATGCCATCTTTAAATTTTCAGTCAGCATGAGCATATGCATTCGGTATATCTTTTGTTCATCATGTTTGCGAGTACATTCAAACGTACTCACAGGCTTGTCCCTGGCTATTTACTTGGCCAGGTCAGGAGTTCTACGAGGAGTACCACTGCGATGTCCGTGCGGAGACTAGGATGGCAGCCACATGGGATAGGAATTATCCAGGTCAGCCGTTCCTGTGGGAATGGAGCCCCATCGACGTTGGAGAACCACAAGTCGCTTCCTTCACCCGTCAACAGATATCATTGTTGTATCATTAGACCTTTATGGACTTGTATCCAATTCTTGTAATTGCTTGGTAATCTGTAACAAGGACGTGTCCACCAGTAATGATAATCCTGGGCTGATGATGACACGAGGGGTTAATTTCTGGGATTTTTGTGTCCCCGAAATCTTGCCTCGACATTGCACATGCTGAAAATGACCATTTTGCACTTGCCCTTCTACCATCCCTCCGAGAGAGAATGGTTTCCAGCAATCCTTTCCGCGGACACTTCGCACTCCTCTCGGGTGTATTCCTTCACCCCCAGGCAAGCCGACCATCTAATATATGCCCTAAAGCATTGTTGTGTGTTATTCTTGCGTGTTTAATTAATGATTATGCATGTGATAGAAATGATTAAACTTCTGCTAGATTGCACTTACTGGTTACATTACTTGCATTAGTTTGCTATGTGGTAGTTCAAAGTAACTTACCTAAATGCATAGCTACTGCCATCTCAAGGTATTGTGATAAACAACCATGCTTGCTAAGTACCTGCTAAAGTTAAACCTAGTCGGTTGATCCAGAGTCACCTGTCCGGACTTATCCGTGCAGCCACATTTGCCGGTA
Source organism: Thinopyrum elongatum (assembly GCA_011799875.1). Lineage (NCBI taxonomy): Eukaryota > Viridiplantae > Streptophyta > Magnoliopsida > Poales > Poaceae > Thinopyrum > Thinopyrum elongatum. The sequence goes on from CM022297.1 coordinate 125,491,965, forward strand.
TGGGACGGCCTTGACCTGGTCTGATCGCGTGCTCTTTTACCGGTACCACCAAATAGGGAAGGTTATGTGCATGTGCTGCCTTAGCCCGGTAGGCGGAGATAACCTTGTGAGCCCAGTTGAGTATTGTGCCGGTGTCCCCGTTTGGGACAATTGAGTTTGGCCACAACGGTGGCAGGTGTCACGAGGTGACACAGGGGCCACCCAGGGCTTGACTCCGGGGGAGAATGATTGCCGGTGGTACGGTGGAGGAGTCACGGGTTAGGCAGGTTTCATTGGAGCGACACTGGTCCATCCGAATGGGATCACGAGGCCAGGTGCTCCATGGTGTGGGTAAAGTGCGCAACCTCTGTAGAGTGAAAAATCTATTCAAATAGCTGCATCCATGGTATTGGACAGTCCGTCCAGACCTCACTAGGTGGTCAACCATAACAATAATAATAATGATGGAAGAACTCGTCTTATGATCGGAAGTACTCAGCGACTCATGAGTATTCCGAGGGTTGTGGGACAACCCGTAAGAGAGTAAGTTTATCAGACTTACAGTGGAGATGCATATACATCGGATGATGTCAGGGATATGATATGTTGGCCATGGAATGGCTATAAAAGTGATGGTCGGATGACCGAAAGACTTGGATTGGATTTGGTTCAACGTCGGATTGAATCATGAGAATGTTCGGAGTATGGTTCACTTACTTGATATGCTTTACTTTACTGTATTTTACTTTAGTAGTTATCTTGCTGGATAAACCTGTTATGACTTGATGATTAATATTGCTAGATAGGTATGCTATGCCATGATAATTAATGATGCTCTAATAACAAAGGCATGCTTGAATGCCATGGATTGCTTTGCTTGGTGTATATGTTAGTTTGGTTTGCTTGCGAGTACATTCAAAAGTACTCAGCGGCCTTTAACATGGCCAGGTTCACATAAGGATCCATCATCCATCAACGAGGGGCCGGAGCGTTCGTGGGCTAGAAGAGTAACCCAGTCAGATCCCTGTGGATTGGAGCCGCACCAAGACCATGCTGCCTTAGATAGAGCTTTTCCACTGCCATCACCTTTGTAATATATCATGTAAGACTTATATATCCATTAATAGAAATGCATGTGTTCATGATACTTGTTGTAAGCGCGTATGCCAGAGTGACTTCCTGGGCTGGCATGTGCGGCGACCATCTGGCTACAGTGGTAATCAGGCGGGGCGCCACAACGGATGGTATCAGAGCAGCCAGGCTGACTATAGGTTATCCTAGCCAGACTTAATTGCCTCTTGATTAGTAGAAAGCCCAAATGGATTTCAGCCATCTTTGCCAAGCAGGTGCTACTTCTTGAGCTTGCGTTGGTTTTTCCCTTGAAGAGGAAAGGGTGATGCATCAAAGTAGAGATAAGTATTCCCCTTAGTTAGAGAACCAAGGTATCAATCCAGTAGGAGACAACTCACAAATCACCTAGCACCTGCACAAACAATCAAACAACTTGCACCCAACGTGATAAAGGGGTTGTTAATCCCTTCATGGTTACTTGCAAAAGTGAGATTTGATAGAGATAGGTAAAACTAGACAAAAGATAAAGTAAATATTTTTGGGTTTTTTGGTTTATAGATCTAAAAATAAAAGATTGCAAAATAGTTGATCGGAAAGTAATATGATGGAAAATAGACCCGGGGGCCATAGGTTTCACTAGAGGCTTCTCTCAAGATAGCAAATAATATGGTGGGTGAATAAATTACTGTCGAGCAATTGATAGAAAAGCGCAAAGTTATGACGATATCGAAGGCAATGATTATGAAATATAGGCATCACGTCCGTGTCAAGTAGACCGAAACAATTCTGCATCTACTACTATTACTCCACACATCGACCGACTCCTGCCTGCATCTAGAGTATTAAGTTCATGAAGAACAGAGTAACACATTAATTAAGATGACATGATGTAGAGGAATAAACTCAAGCAATATGATGTAAACCCCATCTTTTTATCCTCGATGGCAACAATACAATACATGCCTTGCTGCCCCTGTTGTCACTGGGAAAGGACACGGCAAGATTGAACCCAAAGCTAAGCACTTCTCCCATTGCAAGAAAAACCAATCTAGTTGGCCAAACCAAACCGATAATTCGAAGAGAATTACAAAGATATCAAATCACGCATATAACAATTCAGAGAAGATTCAAATAATATTCATAGATAAGCTGATCATAAATCCACAATTCATCGGATCTCGACAAACACACCGCAAAAGAATATTACATCAGATAGATCTCCAAGATCAATGACTAGAACATGGTATTGAGAATCAAAGAGAGAGAAGAAGCCATCTAGCTACTAGCTATGGACCCGTAGGTCTGAGGTGAACTACTCATGCTTCATCGGAAGGGCAATAGAGTTGATGTAGAAGCCCTCTGTAATCGAATCCCCCTTCGACAGGGTGCCGGAAAAGGTCCCTAGATGGGATCTCATGGGTACAGAAGGTTGCGGCGGTGGAAAAGTCTTTTCGTGGATGCTTCTGGTGGTTTGGGAACATATGTGAATATATAGGCGAAAGAATTAGGTCAGGGGAGTCACGGGGGGCCCACAAGGCAGGGGGCGCGCCCAACCCCCCTAGGCGCGCCCTCCACCCTTGTGGCCGCCTCGTGGCTCCTCTGACTTCATCTCCAAGTCTCCTGGGTGTCTTCTGGTCCAAGAAAAATCATCGCGAAGGTTTTATTCCGTTTGGACTCCGTTTGGTATTTCTTTCCCACGAAGCTAAAAAATCAAGGAAAAAACAGAAACTGGCACTGGGCTCTAGGTTAATAGGTTAGTCCCAAAAATAATATAAAATAGCATATGAATGCATATAAAACATCCAAAACAGATAATATAATAGCATGGAATAATAAAAAAATTATAGATACATTGGAGACGTATCAGCAGGCACGGCTACTATTGATCATAAGGCAACCCCATAGGTCTTTGGCTCCATCAGACCCCAACTCTCGTGGCCTTTGCCTCCGGTGTGAAATATCCGCACCAGGCAATGACCCGTGAGCCCTGAACCCCTAGGTAAACCAGATATCCCTACCTTGCTTGCTAGCCATGGTGTTTCTCTTCTTACTCCAGTTTCCTTTGGGAAACGCTTATAAATTCCATCTCTCCCCGACAACCGTACGATCGTTGACTAAGCCATTTTGGCTATGGTCGTGAGTCGAGTGTGATGTTCCCTAAGGAAGTAGTAGGAGCTCGACACCAGTGCTACCAGGAGCATTGTGTGGTTTCACTTCTAAATCCTTAGAGGTGCATCGAGTGCGCTATACTAGTTATACTAGTGGATCTTCGGCCACGTGTGTAAGGTCCGCAAAATTTTGAGCTTTATTTGCTTTTTGGTTTTTCACGGTTCTTATTTCTTTTGTCAGTTCTGTTTTTTCGCTTTGACTGGATCCATCCGCAAGAGCTTCCTAGGAAGATCAGCATGCAACTTGGATAATACCAATAATCCAAATTCAGCAAGAGTCAAGCCAAGCCAACTGCCTGGTATTCAGAACAGCAACACCGGATCTGTCAGGAATGAAGAATATTTCAGAAGTAGAATCTATGTGCAACTGACAAGGACAGAATATACCTGAGAGAGTTGGCCTCAAAACAGATCACACCTAAGGAATAGTCAGATGAGCTATCAGGAATGAACACCAGTAAGGACAAATTATTCCGTCCGTGATACAAGGGTTATTTCAGTCAGCGAGGCGAACCGAGTCTTTCCTCAATGGACTAAAGAATCATTTATTACCCACCGAAGACATATTTCAAGAATGTGAATGTGCCAAGAGCACCAACAAAACTCCGGTACGTTGATGCAAATTGCAAAGCAAATCTTGAAGTTCGTCGGTGCAAATGAAAAAATTTCCGGGCACTGTGAACAAGAATATGGATAAGCTTGCGATTGCCCAGAATCAATGAGAACTTCACATGCTTGGAATGCTCAGCTGAACCGAATGGAATTATCCATCAACTGCTTATTACCGACAACACTTGGTTTGAATGCAAAGGGTATCCCGAATTAATTAACAACATGAGGCATGCATCAGTTGTGCAACCTTTACAGCAGCAATGATTAGACCAGCAGAAGGACAAGTGGTGTGTAGAATATCTTCAGTCAAGGTATGGCCTATATCAAGTTTTGGCTCTACTACGAGTAAATTTCAGATACTTCAGAAAGGAAGCCAGAATCGTCCATAGAACCGACTGCATACACAGTGAAAGGCTTCTGGTATAAGGAACCCCGCCTTCCTCCATAAGCTATCGGGAGAAGAGCTTACGACACTAGACTGTCAATCTTCCTCGGTACACCACTTAGTGAGAAAATCTCCTGGGGTACAGCACTCCCATCCTCCACAGCGTGCTACCGCAGAAAACTTCTGGCATAAGGTACCCGACCTTCCGCAGCAAGCCACATGAAGGAAAACTTTTAAGGTACGATACCCAGCCTTCTTCAGCACACTACCCTGGCAGAAGCTTCGAGCATAAGGAATTCAGCCTTCTTCAACCCACCATCGTGCCCACAACAAGCTTATCAGGAGCACGAACTAGTCCAGACACACCTGTCTGCCTCAGAACTCAGTGGTTATGAAAGGATTTATATTATCCCTGCATATGTTGTGAGCATGCAGTCCAGTGGACCAGTTCATGTGAGCCACTCGTACACGGGAATGACTGTGTTTAGAGAAACATTGGCCCCATGTTAAAAAGAAGAATATGAGCACATCAATCCCTACGAGGTATGCAAGAGTAAGTTGTGAGAACAAGCCCGACAAGCCGGGAAAACAATCAATGAGCCGTGTTGGTAGGTCATGACAAGTCCATGAAAGGAATCCTCAAGAACAAAGAAGTTGTGGACAAACAATCTCTGTGATGGTCGACAAGATACAGCTTCACGGACAGAGTGGTATTACCAATCCTCGTCACTCTCACATATACGGCCACAACAATGCAGCCACCATGTCATACTCATCATGAATATGGGCCATCAGCCAAGATAAGAGGCTATACTCCGAAGGATACACCGGATGATAGCGATGCTATGTTCAGCTCAGTGGTCGTATCAAGGACTACAGAGGCTATATATGACAGAGCCAACTCCACGAGCGACAGAGTTTGAAACAAGACATTCAGATAGAATTGCTCAAAGCACGTCAGCACCAATAGCTCGTAGACATCATGATATCATTGGAATAAGAGATTACTGTCTATGATTACTTTGTGATCATGCCTGACATCTCAGTTGGGGATAAAGCAGCAATAGCTCGGTAATGTTGTTCCTTGAATTGTGGATCATCTAAAGACAAAGTCAGAATGCCTAAGATATAAGGAAACATCAGTATGGAACCCACAGCCAGACTGAGCATTCTGACACGGCAAAAAGAAAGTCACCCCTAGCCACTCGAGGTCATACGAGCACGTGAGCCTGGTACCAGGAAAGGATGTTTTGCCCATGACAGCCAGGGTACGAAGCATCGCAATAAAACCCGAAGCAGTCAATTCCAGGCCATGTAAACCAAGCAGTCTGTTGGTATTACCCCCTACCCCACCCAGCAACACCACTATCCGAATGAAAGGTACACCTGATAGGAAAGAGAAGGATTCAAGGAAAGTTGTGTGAAGAGACAACACCTGGTCCATCAGAAGAGGCAGTTAAAAGGTCAGTGAGCTAACGAAGACAAGAGATAGCTGATGGATCCAAGTCACACATAGGTAAGTCCCCCTTCACCGGGAGGTAAGCCCGAAAATCTCGAGGACGAGATTTTCTTAAGGGGGGTAAGTTTGTAACACCCTGGTTTTCGCTCCTATTTTTTTCCTTCGCGGGATTTGACTCCAGTCTTTTTTCTCGGTGTTATCAGATTTCTTTAGCTCTTGGGTATATGAAGATGGTCATTTAACCTTGCCTTCTCGATCCAACCAGATATTCTCTCCAGTCCAACCTTGCCACCCAAGATATATTCTCAGGTTTTTGCCACTGAAACCCTACCTTCCGAGTTGCCAGAAGGGAAACCCTAATCTCTTCCGTTACAAAGGAACCCCAATTTCCTTTGATCTGCTGACTCCCAAACTTCTCCCAGTGATCATCCTTTATCTATAAACCCTGGATATGCAAAAATATTGCCAAGTCATTTGCAATATTTTTCATTTATAATTAATTCCTTTTTCTGCCAGTTAAAGGAATTAAATCCAGGAAAATATCTATCCATCTCCAAAGTTCATGAAAACTTGTGGAGATATTCTTTGTGATCATATTGAGCTCCCATAAAAATATTGGCCATAATTAAATAAGGGAAATTGCATTTTCCTATTTAATGCCAATATTGCATTTTGGGCAGTTTCTAAAGGAACTACCATTTTGGTAGCCAGGAAGAATCCCAAATAAATTGTGGAGCTTCTCCTATCCATATATTCACCATTTCCATCAAAATCCAAAGTTCCATAGTTCAAAGTTTGAGCACAACTTCCATTTGCAAATTCTGTCCAGATTTCTAGTTTGCAAAGGAAGTGCTTGAACCCTTGATCTATTTGAGCTGAAATTTTTCATGGTGATTAACATTGATAAATCACTCATGGAAACCAAAAACCAGCTCAATCCATCCATCCATTCTCCTACAGCATTTTTCCTAATTTTCTCTCCATTTGGAAGCTCTGTGAAGCAAGTACCATTTTGGTGTCTCCGCTTGTCCGAGCATGTCCAGCGGCTCCCCGACGTCCACGCGACCCTCTCCAGACCCTTCTCCCCTCCAGATTCTTCCTCCTCACGCAACGACAGTCATCGCTGTGGCACTGTCCCGTGCGTGAACCCCGCTGTTGTCGCCTTCCCCTCTGTCCTCTTCTTCCCCGATCCCTCTCGAGCTTTCCCGAGGTCTCTCCCCTCCCGCGAGGCTACTCGACACCACAAACGGCCAGCCACGTTGTCGGCGTACGACACCTATGGGATCCCAAAGGACCCCTTTACGATTCGGCAGGGAGAGAGGTATGCGCAAAGAGCAGAACCAATGATTGACGCGGGGCGATTTTACCCAGGTTTGGGCCGCTAATCAGCATAAAACCCTACTCCTGCTTTGTTTTATTAAGAGTGTTCTTGAGCCCAGGCTCCAGGAGTGCTTGCAATGAACAATACATTCAAAGAGCAACTACGCATGTAGGATGGGCCAGAAGATCCTCCTCCCCTGTAGCAGTTGCCTTGGGCCTCCTTTTATACGTTCAAAGGGGTCACCACAGTGGCAAAATGTACATACATTGAGGTGTGAAGTAGCTACAGGGTCATCATACCTAACCACTAACGGATTAGGTTGAATGCATTTAATTCACCATGAGGTGCCCGTTTAGGTGTCCTCATTTTCTTGGGGATGGAAAAAGGAGCCATCCCATCAGCACCGCTTAAGCTCTCCTCCACTGGCGCGTTGCCACGCATCCAGAGAAGGACCCAGAATGTCAGGCTTGTTACTGTGCCGAAGCGGTGGCACAGTGGCAGAATCTTGCCGGGCGCAGAATCTTGCCGGGCTTCGCAGTCCACCCCGGCAAGATCTTGCCGGGGAGGCTAGCTTTCGGTCTTCAGTTCTTCTTATCTGCTGATCCCCAGATCCTTGACTTGGGTGTTTCTTCGATAACTTGAATTAACCTCCAACTGCTCACCGACAAGCCTGGCCGTGAGTATGGCTACAACTGCCCGTGCACAAGTACGGGGTACTAACGGCCCAATACTTAGTACACCGACAGGAGCCCCCGGGCGTAGGCCACACACGAGTGCGAGGCGTTGTTGGGCTAGGCCCAAACAGTGCACAGGCACGCGTGGCAGGGGATTAACTGCTCATAAATATCCCGCTTACTGTGCCCCCCACTATGCGCACTGAATGCGCGACGTGGGAAGCGTGCGCTGAAAGGCTGCAGCTGCAGCGCGCCTGCAGAGGCGTATTTACATTGGGGAGTAAAAGAGGCGGCCTCGCTCCTTCCCCATAAAAAGGGAAACTGCAGAGGCGCAGCCTATTCACCCCCTCTTCTTTTCAATCTGGACTCCGCCATTATTTTCCCCTCTCGAGCTCAAAGCCAGACTTCTCCTTATCCACTCTTCGCTTCCGCACCCGCTCTATCCTCAGCCTCCGCCTTCGCAATCGCCATGCCGCCCAAGGCTAGCAAGGCCAAAGGCAAGAGCAAGGAGATGAAGGTCGATGTCTCAGAGAGCGATCTGGTGAAGATGCGGAAGAAGTACGTCGTCTTCGCTCCGATGCTCGATGTGAGGGCCTTGAAGAACCGGTACCAGTGCATGTGGGCGAAGGAGACGTAAGCTCACCCCGCAACTCGCGTGATTCCAGGTTCTTGTTCCAAAAGCGAACCTGACAGATATCGCTTCTTCACCGCTTATTTCTATTGCGGACTCTGTCCTTCATTCTCTGACTTCTTCAACGACATTATGTACACATACGGCTTCCATCTTCTTGATTTCACGCCGAATGCCGTAATGTGCATGTCCGTCTTCGCTCACCTTTGCGAAAACTTTGCCGGAGTAGTTCCCAACACCGCCCTCTTCCGCCATTACTTTATTCCTCGCATTCAAAAGGGGGAGGCCCTTTCTAGATCTATCGCCTGGATTCCACGGGCTTGGAATAAGGAGATATACCCAGATGGGGTCTACCACGAGAAGTGGGATGAATGGCGGTCTGAGTGGTGCTGGATCAAGGAAGCAGATCCCCATCCATTCTATTTGCCTCGACAGCAGAAGGCGGTCTGTGGCAGTGACTGGAGCGATCTCGCCGCGGAGGACGAGAGGCTCACGATCGCCACCACCAGGATCCTTCGCCTAAAAGCTGCCGGGCTCACAATGGAGATGATTGGCTTCGATTTTCTCCGCCGCCGCATCGCCCCCCTACAGAGCAAGGGAAGACCAGCATGGGAGTACCGGAACGCAGCGGACATCATGAGGCTGCGCCCTGGATTGAACAACAATTTGACGGCCATGCAGCTCGGCGCTCTCCGCCACAAACTATTGCAGCGCGATGACAAGCATCGGTTGCCAGCAAGAATTGTCGCTTTGTGCAACAACTCCGCCCTGGGGTCAATCATCGCCATCATGCCAATGTTCAATGCCCATGGTCTTGACACGACTTGGGCCAAGCCAACTAAGGAGGAAGCACAAAAGTTCTTCGACAACTTGTCAGAGAGGGCCATCCGGGAAGAGACGGGCCTCATTCGCGCAACCACTGACGAAGAAGTGGCGTATATTGCCACTAGGGTGGAATAAGCGAATCTTGCCGCGGAGGCCGGCAGCGTTGGTTTCACAGAATGGGAAACCAGCGACGCGGAGGTTGTGATGGAAGAAAATCTTGCCGGGGAGGCAGAGGCTGCCAGGGAACAGAGCAGCGCGGCCGCTGAGGGCTCGTCCGACGAGGACGTAGCCGAAGAAGAGCCGTAGGAGGAGCCCCCAGCTCCAAAGAAGACCAAGCGCGTTCTTCGAAAGGCTGCTTCTAGCATCCCGGCAAGCCAACCCTCTTCGAGCAGCGAGGCTCCCGGCAAGAAGGCGGCCGGCAAGACTGCGCCGTGACAAGGAGTTCGACTGCAACCTGTGCGGCGCGCGAGACCTGCACCTGTGGCAACTGCCGAGGCGGCAGGGGCGTCTCACACAACCGCACCGGAGGCTGAGGTGGCGGAACCACGCCGACCTCCCGCGCCTGCTACAGCCAAGCGACCCAGGACCCCTCCTCCGCCTCCCCACACAGACACTGCAACGGAGGTCGATTTCGACATCTCCGGCTTCAGCCCGGAACGAGAAGTGGAAGAGTAAGTATCCTGTCATAGCCTTTATCTCCCAAAAATTCGGAGTAATCTCATAGCCTTGCTTTGTCCTATCTCCGCAGTGATGCAGAAACCTTGGCAGAAAGGGCAGCGAAGAGGTCGAGGACTTCCATGGGCGATGAGATCCCGGCAGGCTCTACGAGCACGCCGGAAATTGTCGTCGTCAGCCCGGGGCTCAGCCCTCAGCGCAGCCCCCAGCGTGAGTTCTCCACTCGTTTCCCACTGGCAGGTGCCGAGGTTTTTACCCTTGCCGCTGATATCTTCGGGCTTGCAGGAGAAGAAAAGCAACAGGGAGAGGTGGAAACTGCCCCTGTCGTGCCGCCTCCGTCAACCGCGTCGCCCACAAGCGCATCCCCGGCAAGAGTTACCATCGACGAGCCTATCTTGGTTGAGGAGGAGCCGGTACGCATGGGTACCGACAACATTTCCCCGGCAGCCAACGTTGCTGGGAGGGGCGAGGCCACCTCTCAACAACTGGACGCAGGTAACTGTTTGCCTTAGAGCACTTGCTATCCTTTTCTTTATCTTTCTTTCTTTTTGTCTTCTTGAACTTCAACCTTGATCTTATTTTGTTTCCTTCCTTCGTCCTCCAGAATTCCCTGTGATGGAACACATGGATGTCGACGTTGTCATCGAGGAGACCGCCAGAGACGCCGCCGCTGAGGCTGACAGGATCGCCGCTAGCGAGGCCGCCAAAGACGCCACTGTCGAGGTCAGCGAAACTGTTATCGAGGAAGCCGCCAAGGAATCTGCCGAGAGGGCCGACGAGGAAACTGATGACCACACTGACGGCATTCCTGCCGCAGGAGCGCCAGGTGCTACATCGGCCACAGAGCCCCCAGCCACCGGCGAGACGAACATCGAGGACCAACCATCGACATCCGAAACTCCCTCATCGAGCAAATATCTCAAGGTTGGCGACAACCTATTCATCAACTTGCCGGGCACGGCAAATATTGAAACGCCGACTGAAGGGGAAACCTTTGATGAAGAAATCATCGCCGCTGCCGGGCTCGAAATCGTTGATGATCCAAGCGCCAGCAGTGGCAAATCTGAAGAGGATCAGCTCCTCCAAGCCATGGGCAAAAATTTTCGTAAGCTCCAAGCACTCCACCGGGCTTGAAAAGAGAAGGCAGATTCCAGAATGGCAGTTGTCGAAGCAGCCGAAGCAGGCCTTCAGAAGCGCATTGAGCAGACATAGATCTGATACGCCGAGGCTCTTCAGGAGTTGATTGCCAGCCGGGAACAAGTGAGCCAAAGCTGGACGGAGCTCCTCTTGAAACAATCTGACATGGAGAAGGCGCAAGAGGAAGCTGCACAAAGAACTGCCGCTGAAGATGCTCTCCTGACGGAGCATCGCATTGCGCTTGATGCCCACGAGGAAGATCTTGCCGCACGTGAGTAGGCGCTCGCCGCCAAGCTTCGCGGCAAAGATGAGGAGATCGATAAGCTTGTCGCGCAGCGGATCCAGGAGCTGGAGCAAAAGCACAAAGAGGCGCTCGAAGCTCTAACTGTAGATCACGCCGGCAAACTCAAGGAGGCCGTCGATGCTGCCGAGGCTGCAGAGGCCGCCAAGAACGAGCTGAGTGACAAAGTGAAGAAGCTGGAGGTGGATCTTGAAGAACACGGCAAGGAGCTCTCGACTCTCAAAGGGGACAGGGAGAAAACTCTCCACAGCCTGGCGGAGATGCAAGTTGCCATGTCCGACAAGACCAAGCAGCTCTCTTCAGCCAACGATGCCATTGCCGATCTAAGGCTAGAGCTGACCACGCTGGAGAAGTCCCTCAAGGACGGCAGGGCCCGCGAGAAGGCCCTAAACAAAGATCTTCAGGAAGAGAAGAACTTGCTTAAGAGCGCTGCCGCCGCCCAAATTGACTATGAAAAGGGTGTGAAAATCTGGACTGATCGCCTTGTCGACACTGCGGAGAGGCTCACAGCACAATTGTCAACCATGGGTCAGGATGGCCTGCAAAACTTCAGGTATTCCTCCGAAGAAAGAATATCTTCGAGCGCCAGGTTGACCATGTTCTTCGAAAGCATCATTGACGCTTTGAAGCTGCTACAGTCCAACCGAGCGACCCAACTGGCCAATGAATCCCGCAAACTTTGTCGGGCTGTCCTCCGCAAGGTACTCGTCAAGGTGGTGCATAAGAACCCTGATGTTGATCTCACCAACGTGCTCGACCGCTTGCCGAAGGATGCAGATCTCAAAGCACTTGAGGAGCTTGTCGCGCCCATCCTTGAGAAGGTAGATTCAATCAAGAGGGTCGAGGGCCAACGCAGGGACTAGCCGCCTCATTTTTCCTTGTCGCCACCATTCCATGCCAAAAGACAATCAAGTCTTATGTTAGAACTGCGACAATTTATTGATGTAATATAACTTGTGTATGTTTGGGTATATGCATGCTATTTCCCTTGTCCGATTTCTTTATGTACGGAGTACACCCTACGCTTACTGAAAACTTGCCCGCGTGCAACCTGCCGCGAGCGCTGGGTGCGGGACTTCAGCAGCCTGCTGGAGGTGCAGCGGCCGGCAAGACACCTTGGCTTTCTCAGCGCAGCCACTTAAATTATTGAGCGGACTCGAAACAAAATAAGGGCGCAACCGATTACGACAAGGATTCCTTCGCGTGTAGGTTTTCCATACAAAAGTCGAAATCGTCTAAGGAAAATAACTTCATAATAAAAGAAACTTGCTTAAAGTTTTATAACTTAGCTTTCTGTCGTTGTTCTTCCTCCGGTAAGGCATCAATTCTGAATGTCGCCCACTGGTACTCATATCTTCCTTCCCCCTCGGCAAACGTGCGCGCGAGGAATCCTTCTATCTTTTGAGAAAAAGAAAGAAGAGAAAATAAAGATATGGAACCTTGGCGGTTCGTTAGTACTTACCGGGAACAAGTGTCATACAACATCTTAGACAAGCATGCATATATATATATATATATATATATATATATATATATATATATATATATATATATATATATATATATATATGAACATGGAAATCGATAAGGAAATGCACAACACTTAAACTTATTCATCTGGGCTCAGGGTCTGCGCCTGGCTTTGTACAAAGGATTATATGCCTTGTCGGCAAGACTTGTACAAAAAGGTGGTTGCCGGGGGCCCCCGGCAACCGCGCCTTATGGGTAGAACTTGCGAAGATGCTCAATATTCCAGGAATTGCTCACTGGAACGCCATCTTCGGTCTCCAGGCGGACAGTGCCGGGCCTGGTGACTCGTACTACCCGATAAGGGCCTTCCCACTTCGGCGTCAACTTGTTTGAATTCTTGGCGGACTGAATCCGTCAAAGAACAAGGTCGCCTTCCTCAAGACTTCGGGCATGAACTTTGCGGCTATGGTAGCGGCGCAAAGCTTGCTGGTAGCGTGCAGCTCGCACAGCAGCCTGAAGACGATTCCCCTCAAGGAGCACAGCATCATCTTGCCACAGTTGCTCTTGCTCAAGCTCATCATAAGCGAGCACTCGAGGTGATCCGTATATGAGTTCCGTGGGGAGAACTGCTTCCGCTCCGTAGACCAGAGCGAAGGTCGTCTGGCCAGTGGCTCGATTTGGTGTCGTTCTGATTGACCAAAGAACCGTCGGCAACTCATCAATCCAGCGTCTTCCGCATTTTCTCAGCTTGTCAAAGGTTCTGGTCCTGAGACCGCGTAGCACTTCAGCATTAGCGCTCTCTGCTTGGCCGTTGCTTCTCGGGTGAGCAACAGAGGCAAAACAAATCTTGCCGCCAAGGTCTTGGACGTACTGCATGAAGGTGCGACTTGTGAATTGCGTGCCATTGTCGGTGATGATCCTGTTGGGCACACCGAAATGGCAAACTATTCCTTTAAAGAACTTGACGGCTGATTGTGCTGTCACCTTCCTCACCGCTTCCACCTCTGGCCACTTTGTGAACTTGTCGATCGCAACGTACAAGTACACAAAGCCCTCGGTAGCATGGGGGAAGGGGCCCAGTATGTTGAGCCCCCAGACCAAAAATGGCCAGGAGAGAGGGATCGTCTGAAGAGCTTGAGCTGGCTGATGTGATTTCTTTGAATGAAACTGGCATGCTTCACACTTGGTTACTAGTGCAGTTGCATCCTGGAGAGCGGTGGGACAAAAGAAACCTTGCCGAAATGCTTTCCCGACAAGTGCTCTTGATCCTATGTGAGAGCCACATATGCCTCCATGTATCTCTGCCAACAGCTCTAGTCCATCCTCCCGAGGAATGCACTTCAATTTCACACCATTTGGTCTCTTTCTGTACAGGACGTCATCGACGAGCTGGTACATAGCAGACTGACGGGGTACTTTTTCTGCTTCTTCCTGTTCCTCAGGGAGTTCTCCTGTCTGAAGGAAATGGACAATGTGTTGTGCCCATGCTGGAGCTTGGGGCTCGATAGCTAGGACAAAAGGCATCTCTTCCGCCAAGGGAACATTTGTCTCGACAGCGAAAGTGTGAGGTTCCGCCGGAGCCTGTTGTTCCCGGCAGGCTTGTCGCTGATCCCGACAAGTTCCTTGCCGGCGGCTCCAGGGAGCTCTGCCGGAAAGTACTGTCCAGAATTCAACCTTCTTCTCTTTTCTTGCCTCATTGATGGCGCCACAGATGGTTGAGTCAAATGGAGCACAAAAGTTCCTGGTTCCACAGGCAACTTGAGGGCAGCGCGCTTTGACAGGTCGTCAGCAATACTGTTTTCGGCACGAGGAATGTGCTTCATTTGTAGACCGTCAAAGCGCTCTTCCATTTTTCTCACTTCATCCACGTAAGCTTGCATCAATGGACTCTGATAATTCTTGTTAACTTGCCTGACAACAAGCTGCGAATCGCCTCTGCTGACGAGCTTCTTGATACAAAGGTCTGCCGTGATCCTGAGACCGGCAAGCAGCCCTTCGTACTCCGCAGTGTTGTTTGTCGAACTCTCCCGGGGGAAATGTATCTGGATTACATACTTGAGGTGCTCTCCGGTGGGTGCGACAAGCAGCACGCCAGCACCGACGCCTTGCAGCGAAAAAGCCCCATCAAAGTACATAACCCATTCTTGGTCAATTTCCTTCCCGGGGAGAGTCGTTTCTTGAACCTCTTCGTCTGGCGTTGGGGTCCATTCCACAATGAACTCTGCCAAGGCCCTGCTCTTAATTGTCGAAGTACTTTCAAACTTGAGACCAAAGCTTGACAATTCCAACGCCCACTCCACGATCCTGCCAGTTGCCTCTGGATTTCGCAAAATCCATTGCAATGGAAAGCGAGTGACGACGGTAATTTCATGTGCTTGAAAATAATGGTGCAGCTTCCTTGAGGCCATAAGGAGGCCAAAAAGCAACTTCTGCACACCAGAGTATCTTGACCTAGCTCCTTGCAGAAGGGAGCTAACAAAATAAACTGGGCACTGCACCATCTTTTTCTTTTGCACTGGTTCTTCTAACTGCGCAGATCCTGTCTTGACGGGACCAATTCTTGTCGGGGAAGATCCCGCCGCATCACTTGGCGGTCCTGCCGCTGGTGTTGCCTCCTCATCAGCTTCTCTCTGTGCCACTAACGTAGCACTAACCACTTGATTTGTCGCTGCCAAATACAGCAGCAACGGCTCTTGTGGCCTTGGCGCGACTAGTGTCGGCGGAGAAGAAAGGTATTTCTTCAAATCTTGCAGCGCAGCCTCCGCTTCCGGAGTCCATTTCATTGGACCTGCCTTCTTCAAAATTTTGAAAAAGGGCAGGGCGCGCTCAGCAAATTTGGAAATAAACCTGCTTAGGGTAGCAACACAGCCGGCAAGACGACGTACATCCTTGACGCGTCTTGGCGCTTGAATCTGCTCAATAGCTTTGATCTTGTCGGGGTTCGCTTCGATCCCTCGTTGAGATACAAAGAACCCGAGAAGCTTGCCGGAAGGAACACCAAACATGCACTTCTCAGGATTGAGCTTTAAATTGATCTTGCACAGATTTCCAAATGTTTCTTCTAGATCTTGTATGAGCGTCGCTTTGTCCTTGGTTTTGACCACTATGTCATCCATGTATGCTTCCATATTTCTATGGAGCTGAGGCTCAAAACCAATTTGAACCTCTCTCGCAAATGTAGAACCAGCACTTTTCAACCCAAAAGGCATTCGTATAAAACAATACGTACCACATGGGGTGATAAATGCGGTCTTTTCTTCATCTTCTTTTGCCATGAAGATCTGATGGTACCCTGAGTAGGCATCAAGGAACGGCAGTAGGTCACAACCAGCAGTGGAGTCCACAATCTGGTCGATGCACGGCAAGGGAAAGGGATCTTTTGGATAGGCTTTATTGATGTCTGTATAATCAATACACAGCCTCGATTTCCCATTTGCCTTGCGCACTACAACCGGATTGGCCAACCACATTGGGTGAAGCTCTCCTCTAACCAATCCTGCCGCTTCTAGCTTCCTGATTTCTTCGGCAATGAATTCTTGCCGCTCCAAGGCTTGCTTCCTGACCCTCTGCTTGACGGGCCGTGCGTGAGGATAGACAGCAAGGTGGTGCTCAATTACCTCCCTGGGAACACCGAGGATGTCAGACGGTTGCCATGCAAACACGTCGACATTCGCCCGCAGGAAGGCAATGAGCGCGCTTTCCTATTTGTCCTCTAGGGTGGAACTTATGGTGAAAGTTCCACCCGTTCTGTCCTCCCTGACAGGCACCTTCTTGATTTCTGGCGGAGCAGCCTTGGGTTTCTTGTTCTTGCCGATGGAACTCTCTGGTGCATCCTCAATGGAAGCGCAACACTCCGAGGAGGTGCGCTTGTCGGAGTTTGCGCCAAGATTCTTGCTGGTCTTCTTCTTCCCCCCGGGAGTTCCAGCGGCAGGAGTAGATGCCTTGACGGCAGGTGCTGCAACTGCTTCCCGGTAGAGTTGGTCGGCACAGATGAGCGCATCCTTTTTGTCGGAATGAATAGTGATGACACTCAACGGCCCGGGCATCTTCAGCACATTATACGCATAGTGTGATGCCGCCATGAACTTAGCCAGCGCTGGGCGGCCAAGGATCCCATTGTACGACATAGGGATCTTGGCGACATCAAACACTACCTTCTCTGTCCTGTAGTTGAGCTCGCTACCAAATGTCACCGGTAGCGTAATCTTGCCCTTTGGCTAAGTCCTTCCTGGATTAACCCCTTGAAACGTGCCCGTTTCCCCGAGATCTTCATCAGGAATTTGGAGCCTCTTGAGCATGTCCGGCGAGATTAGGTTCAGTCTAGCCCCACCGTCAACTAGCATTTTCGTCACCTTGAGGTTGCAGATTGTCGGTGAGACCAACAATGGCAAGCACCCAACCGCGGTTGTGCGATCAGGGTGATCCTCGGCGTAAAAAATGATAGGCGTGTTGGACCACTTCAGGGGTTTACATGCATCGAACGATGGCTCCGTTGCATTAACCTCTCGCACCCACTGTTTAAGTCGATGGTGGGAAGAATGCAACAAGGCGCCTCCGTCGATACACATGGCCTCTGTAGCTTTCTGAAATTCGTGCTCACTGGACTCATCATCTTCTTCTTCATCATCATCACCCTCTTCTTTGTCATGGCCTCGAGCGGGCCTCTCCCTCTGTTGCGTGGCCTTACCGCGGCGACCCCCTCAGCCACTGCGCTTCTTGCTGGACCCCTCAGCACCATCCTGGGCCTTCTCCTTGTCTCGTCTCTCGTACTCAGCTCTCTGCTTCTCGACAAGCTGCTCAACTTGCCGGCAATTTTGGAGATCGTGGCCCTTGGTGCGATGGATCTTGCAATACTGCTTGCCGGAGCTTTCCAACTTGTCGGCGGCCGCCAAGGCCTGGCAGGAGGCGCACCCGGCAACTTCCTTGCCGAGGTCGTCAACCTTGGCCTTCTTGGTGGTACCGGGGTTGCCGGATTCCTCGACAGCAAGCACGGTCTTGCCTCTGCGCTTCTTGTTCCGTCGCCGGCCTTTCTTTGGCGGGGTTGCAGCGTCTTCATCTTCTGATTTGTCCCCTGCGCCAACACCCTCGCCAGGGAGTTTTCTCCCTTCTTCAGCCCGAGCGCACTTGTCGGCCAAAGCGTAAAGCTCGGCAATACTCCTGACCTTGTTCATCGCCAGCTCTTCACGCAATTTGCTATTACGCATGTTCTGATGAAACGCGCTAACAACAGCAGCAGGGTGAACGTCGGGAATATTGTATTGCACTCGGCTAAATCTCTGGATAAACTTGCGCAGGGGTTCGCCCTCCTTTTGAGGGAGGAGATGTAAATCACTCTCTTGGCCAGGAGCTTGGTGGCCTCCAACAAAGGCGCCAACAAACTGATGGCACATATCTGACCAAGAAGAAATGGAATTCTCCGGCAGATGCATCAACCACGACCTGACGTTGGGTTTGAGCACCAACGGGAAGTAGTTGGCAAGTATCTTGTCATCTCGGCCCCCGGCAGCCTGCACCGCAATGGTGTAGATGCTCAAGAACTCCGAGGGGTGAGTCTTGCCGTCATATTTCTCCGGGACCTCTGGCTTGAAGGTTCAGGAATTGGGCCAATGGACTTGCCGCAGCTTACCGGTAAACGCTGGAGAACCTACCTCATAAGGCAAGTCGCCTGTGTCCCCTGGTGCAGGCTTGTCGACAGCGGGCCCTGCGCGCTTATCAGATTGATGGCGCGCTTCCCGTCGCCGCTCGATGGTAGTTCTTTGCTTCGTTCCTAGAGAACTTGACGCTGGTCGCGGCGCATCCGTGGATCGGACGACGCCGTGGAATCATCATCACGGCCATCAGTTTGCCGGGTTGCCGACCGCGGCTGGTGTCGTGGAGGGGAGTGCATCGTGGTCGCACCGCCTCCGGTCTTCTCCGCATCGGCTCGCGCCGGATCGATGGACCGCCATTGTGAGGGCCCTGCCTCCTGCGGCCCATCTTTGTTGGCGAAGCCAATGAGGCTCTGGATAATAGATCGCCACTCCTCCATCTTCTCCGGAGCAGGAGGGAAATCGAGGAGCAGCTGCGCACGTGCCAAAGCTTCCGCTAGGGTAGGCGGCGGTGACAGGTGCGAGGTACGTGAGGTGCTCTGACTCCTAACAATGTTAGAAGGAGCACTGCCACGATCACGCGACCGCGCGCCACTTCCACCGGCAGTTTGATGTGCATGCTGGGCCTGCACACCTTGGGATCGATGCGCAGAAGTCCTTTCATGGGGACGCTCTGAACCACCAGCGCCATGGCGCTGCTCATCGCACACGACCTGGGAAGGCCGTGACGCTTGCGCCGGCGCGGGAGTCCTAGAAGGCGTCCTCCGATCTCTGGAGTTCGTCACGCCGCCCGTGGGCAGCACAGCCCCATCTCCGGATCCAGCGGCGTGTGGGTTGCCGTTGCCGCTGCGAACGATGCCGCTCGCTTGGCTTGGATCACCGGAATGCCATGGAGGCTCCAAACCTCTTCCTTCTGCATCCACGCCATCACCCGTACGCGAGGGCATAGGCAAAACAGACGTAGATGGTAGCGCCGTTGCGGCACTCTTCTTCTTGGGTGGCATGATGATGAAGATGATGAAGAAGCTAAGGCACCGATCACTGGATCAGGTTCGCGCAACCTTCTTCCCCCTACCTGGCGCGCCAAAGATGTCGGCGTACGACACCTATGGGATCCCAAAGGACCCCTTTACGATTCGGCAGGGACAGAGGTATGCGCAAAGAGCAGAACCAATGATCGACGCGGGGCGATTTTACCCAGGTTCGGGCCGCTAATCAGCGTAAAACCCTACTCCTGCTTTGTTTTATTAAGAGTGTTCTTGAGCCCAGGCTCCAGGAGCGCTTGCGATGAACAGTACGTTCAAAGAGCAGCTACGCATGCAGGATGGGCCAGAAGATCCTCCTCCCCTGTAGCAGTTGCCTTGGGCCTCCTTTTATACGTTCAAAGGGGTCACCACAGTGGCAAAATGTACATACATTAAGGTGTAAAGTAGCTACAGGGTCATCATACCTAACCACTGATGGATTAGGATGAATGCATTTAATGCATCGTGAGGTGTCCGTTTAGGTGTCCTCATTTTCTTGGGGATGGAAAAAGAAGCCATCCCATCAGCACCGCTTAAGCTCTCCTCCACTGGCGTGTTGCCACGCATCCAGAGGACCCAGAATGTCAGGCTTGTTGCTGTGCCGAAGCGGTGGCACAGTGGCAGAATCTTGCCAGGCGTGAAATCTTGCCGGGCGCAAAATCTTGCCGGGCTTCGCAGGCCACCCCGGCAAGATCTTGCCGGGGAGGCTGGCTTTTGGTCTTCAGTTCTTCTTATCTGCTGATCCCCAGATCCTTGACTTGGGTGTTTCTTCGATAACTTGAATTAACCTCCAACTGCTCCCCGACAAGCATGGCCGCGAGTATGGCTACAACTGCCCGTGCACAAGTACGGGGTACTAACGGCCCAATACTTAGTGCACCGACACATGTTGCCCCGGAGCTCCAGTGCGCGGCTAAGACCGCCACCACAGCTGTGTCTATCCATCCCCGCCGCGGCCGGCTATAAATAGGTCGTGCCCGACCCCGTCAACCTCACCCACCCCAGCATCCTCCCCGACCAGTCAAACGAGCTCGAGGAGCTCTCTTCGCCGCCCATTGCCGCCTCGGTCTCCGTCGGCCGCCGCCTAAATTGGCGCAACCCCGAGCTCCATTCTCCCTTCTTCCACCACTAGACGATCCACCAAACTCTGGCGAAGCTCTCTCGAGCCTTTGCTCCATCTTCTCACCACCGGAGCGCCTCGCCCTTCATCCACTCGACGCCTCCGACCACCGTCCTTGAAGCTGTCAGCATCTTGGCATTCCCCGCCGGCCGTGAATGGGTCCAGGGGATGCGCCGTGCTCCGCTGAGCTCTCCCATAGGTAGAGCCTCGCCGGAGGTGCACTGTAGCTCCAGCAGGCCTCGTCAGGGTCGGCTCTGCCCCTGGCCAGGTGCGGGATCGAAGAAGGAAGAAGAAGATGATCGCCCTGCCAGCGGGCCCCGTGTGTCATCCTCAGCGCGTTGACCCCATCGCCGCCACGCTGGATAAGTGAGCGGGTCCCAATCGTCAGCGGCTCGACCCCCCCCTCTCCGTTGTTTTCTGGTGCGGCAGCGCAGGTGGGCCGGCTCAGCAACCGCAGTGGCTGTGTGGCCCAGCCAGCGCCCAGGCGCCGGCCACTTCCGGCCCGTGCGGCCCAAGTGCACAGTGCACTTTCTTTTAATCAGTGGAATAACTGTCTAGGACCCGTATGTAAATAAAATAATTGCAGAAAGGCCCCTAGCGGAGAAACCACTATATCTTTTCACACCCTACTCCAAATGAGGTGATTCCAAAGCCGACTTCTTCATCTCTTCGAGACCGTTCCGATGGTACCATTTTCATAATGTTTGCACATGCTGAAAATGACCATTTTTTCCTTGCCCTTCTATCAGCCCTCCGAGAGAGAACGGTTTCCGGCAATCCTTTCCGCGGACTCTTCGCACTCCTCTCGGGTGTATTCCTTCACCCCCAGGCAAGCCGACCATCTAATATATGCCCTAAAGCATTGCTCTCTGTTATTCTTGCGTGTTTAATTAATGATTATGCTTGTGATAGAAATGATTAAACTTCTGCTAGATTGCACTTACTGGTTACATTACTTGCATTAGTTTGCTATGTGGTAGTTCAAAGTAACTTACCTAAATGCATAGCTACTGCCATCTCAAGGTATTGTGATAAACAACCATGCTTGCTAAGTACCTGCTAAAGTTAAACCTAGTCGGTTGATCCAAAGTCACCTGTCTGGACTTATCCGTGCAGCCACATTTGCCGGTATGGGACGGCCTTGACCTGGTCTGATCGCGTGCTCTTTTATCGATACCACCAAACAGGGAAGGTTATGCGCGTGTGCTGCCTGGCCCGGTAGGCGGCGAGAACCTTGTGAGCCCAGTTGAGTATTGTGTCGGCGTCCCCGTTTGGGACAGTTGAGTTTGGCCTTGATGGTGGCAGGTGTCACAAGGTGACACAGGGGCCACCCAGGGCTTTACACTGGGGGAGAATGATTGCCGGTGGTAAGGTGGAGGAATCACGGGTTAGGCAGGTTTTGTTGGAGCGACACTGGTCCACACGAATGGGATCATGAGTCCAGGTGCTCCATGGTGGAGGTAAAGTGCGCAACCTCTGCAGAGTGAAAAATCTATTCGAATAGCCGCATCCACGGTATTGGACAGTCCGTCCAGACCTCACTAGGTGGTCAACCGTAACAATAATAATAATGATGGAAGAACTCATCTTATGATCGGAAGTACTCAGCAACTCATGAGTATTCCGAGGGTTGTGGGACAACCCGTAAGAGAGTAAGTTTATCAGACTTACAGTGGAGATGCATAGACATCGAATGATGTCAGGGATATGATATGTTGGCCATGGAATGGCTATGAAAGTGATGGTCGGATGACCGAAAGACTTGGATTGGATTTGGTTCAACGTCGGATTGAATCATGAGAATGTTCGGAGTATGGATCACTTACTTGATATGCTTTACTTTACTGTATTTTACTTTAGTAGTTATCTTGCTGGATAAACCTGTTATGATTTGATGATTAATATTGCTAGATAGGTATGCTATGCCATGATAATTAATGATGCTCTAATAACAAAGGCATGCTTGAATGCCATGGATTGCTTTACTTGGTGTATATGTTAGTTTGGTTTGCTTGCGAGTACATTCAAAAGTACTCAGCAGCCTTTAACATGGCTAGGTTCACATAAGGATTCATCGTCCGTCGACGAGGGGTCGGAGCATTTGTGGGCTAGAAGAGTAACCCAGTCAGATCCCTGTGGATTGGAGCCGCACCAAGACCATGCTGCCTTAGATAGAGCTTTTCCGCTGCCATCACCTTTGTAATATATCATGTAAGACTTATATATCCATGAATAGAAATGCCTGTGTTCATGATACTTGTTGTAAGCGCGCATGCCAGAGTGATTTCCCGGGCTGGCGTGTGCGGCGACCGTCTGGCTACAGTGGTAATCAGGCGGGGCGCCACAATGGATGGTATCAGAGCAGCCAGGCTGACTATAGGTTACCCTAGCCAGACTTCATTGCCTCTTGATTTGTAGAAAGCCCAGATGGATTTCAGCCATCTTTGCCAAGCAGGCACGGCTACTATTGATCATAAGGCAACCATATAGGTCTTTGGCTCCATTAGACCCCAAGTCTCGTGGCCTTTGCCTCCGGTGTGAAATATACGCACCAGGCAACGACCCATGAGCCCTGAACCCCTAGGTAAACCAGATATCCCTACCTTGCTTGCTAGCCATGGCATTTCTCTTCTTACTCCAGTTTCCTTTGGGAAAAGCTTATAAATTCCATCTCTCCCCGACAACCGTAGGATCGTTGACTAAGCCATTTTGGCTATGGTCGTGAGTCGAGTGTGATCTTCCCTAAGGAAGTAGTAGGAGCTCGACGCCAGTGCTACCAGGAGCATTGTGTGGTTTCGCTTCTAAATCCTTAGAGGTGCATCGAGTGTGCTATACTAGTTATACTAGTGGATCTTCGGCCACGTGTGTAAGGTCCGCAAAATTTTGAGCTTTATTTGCTTTTTGGTTTTTCGTGGTTCTTGTTTCTTTTGTTGGTTCCATTTTTTCGCTTCAACTGGATCCATCCGCAAGAGCTGCCTAGGAAGATCAGCATGCAACTTGGATAATACCCAATAATCAAAATTCAGCAAGAGTCAAGCCAAGCCAACTGCCTGGTATTCAGAACAGCAACACCGGATTTGTAAGGAAAGAAGAATGTTTCAGAAGCAGAATCTGTGTGCAACTGACAAGGACAGAATATACCTGAGAGAGTTGGCCTCCAAACAGATCACACCTGAGGAACAGTCTGATGAGCTATCGGGAATGAACACCAGTAAGGACAAAATATTCCGTCCGATATACAAGGATTATTTCAGTCAGTGAGGCGAACCGAGTCTTTCCTCAATGGACTAAAGAATCATTTATTACCCACCGAAGACATATTTCAAGAATGTGAATGTGCCAAGAGCACCAACAAAACTCCGGTACGTTGATGCAAATTGCAAAGCAAATCTTGAAGTTCGTCGGTGCAAATGAAAAAATTTCCGGGCACTGTGAACAAGAATATGGATAAGCTCGCGATTGCCTAGAATCAATGAGAACTTCACATGCTTGGAATGCTCAGCTGAACCGAATGGAATTATCCGACAACTGCTTATTATCGGCAACACTTGGTTTGAATGCAAAGGGTATCCCAAATTAATTAACAACATGAGGCATGCATCAGTTGTGCAACCTTTACAGCAGCAATGATTAGACCAGCAGAAGGACAAGTGGTGTGCAGTATATCTTCAGTCAAGGTATGGCCTATATCAAGTTTTGGCTCTACTACGAGTAAATTTCAGATACTTCAGAAGGAAGCCAGAATCGGCCATAGAACCGATTGCATACACAGTGAAAGGCTCCTGGTATAAGGAACCCCGCCTTCCTCCACAAGCTATCGGGAGAAGAGCTTACGACACCAGACTGTCAATCTTCCTCGGTACACCACTTAGTGAGAAAATCTCTTGGGGTACAGCACTCCCATCCTCCACAGCGTGCTACCGCAGAAAACTTCCGACATAAGGTACCCGACCTTCCGCAGCAAGCCACATGAAGGAAAACTTTTAAGGTACGATACCCAGCCTTCTTCAGCACACTACCCTGGCAGCAGCTTCGAGCATAAGGAATTCAGCCTTCTTCAACCCACCATCATGCCCACAACAAGCTTATCAGGAGCACGAACTAGTCCAGACACACCTGTCTGCCTCAGAACTCATTGGTTATGAAAGGATTTATATTATCCCTGCATATGTTGTGAGCATGCAGTCCAGTGGATCAGTTCATGCGAGCCACTCGTACACGGGAATGACTGTGTTCAGAGAAACATTGGCCCCATGTTGAAAAGAAGAATATGAGCACATCAATCCCTACGAGGTACGCAAGAGTAAGTTGTGAGAACAAGCCAAACAAGCCGGGAAAACAATCAATGAGTTGTGTTGGTAGGTCGTGACAAGTCCATGAAAGGAATCCTCAAGAACAAAGAAGTTGTGGACAAACAATCTCTGTGATGGTCGACAAGATACAGCTTCACGGACAGAGTGGTATTACAAATCCTCGTCAGACTCTCGCATATACGGCCACAACAATGCAGCCAGCATGTCATACTCATCATGAATATGGGCCATCAGCCAAGATAAGAGCCTATACTCCGAAGGATACACCGGATGATAGTGATTATATGTTCATCTTAGTGGTCATATCAAGGACTACAGAGGCTATATATGACAGAGCCATCTCCACGAGCGACAGAGTTTGAAACAAGACATTCAGATAGAATGGCTCAAAGCACGTCAGCACCAATAGCTCGTAGACATCATGATATCATTGGAATAAGAGATTACTGTCAATGATTACTTTGTGATCATGCCTGACATCTCAGTTGGGGATAAAGCAGCAATAGCTCGGTCATGTTGTTCCTTGAATTGTGGACCATCTAAAGACAAAGTCAGAATGCCTAAGATAGAAGGAAACATCAGTATGGAACCCACAGCCAGACTGAGCATTCTGACAGAGCAAAAAGAAAGTCACCCCTAGCCACTCGAGGTCATACGAGCACGTGAGCCTGGTACCAGGAAAGGATGTTTTGCCCATGACAGTCAGGGTATGAAGCATCGCAATAAAACCTGAAGCAGTCACTTCCAGGCCATGTAAACCAAGCTGTCTGTTCGTATTTCCTGCTACCCCACCCAGCAACACCACTATCCGGACAAAAGGTACACCTGACAGGAAAGAGAAGGATTCAAGGAAAGTTGTGTGCAGAGACAACACCTGGTCCATTAGAAGAGGCAGTTAAAAGGTCAGTGAGCCAACGAAGACAAGAGACAGCTGATGGATCCAAGTCGCACACAGGTAAGTCCCCCTTCACCGGGAGGTAAGCCCGAAAATCTCAAGGACGAGATTTTCTTAAGGGGGGTAGGTTTGTAACACCCTGGTTTTCGCTCCTGTTTTTTTTTCATTCGCGGGATTTGACTCCTGTCTTTTTTCTCGGTGTTATCAGATTTATTTAGCTCTTGGGTATATGCAGATGGTCATTTAACCTTGCCTTCTCTATCCGACCAGATATTCTCTCCAGTCCAACCTTGCCACCCAAGATATATTATCATGGTTTTGCCACCGAAACCCTACCTTCCGAGTTGCCGGAAGGGAAACCCTAATCTCTTCCGTTACAAAGGAACCCCAATTTCCTTTGATCTGCTGGCTCCCAAACTTCTCCCAGTGATCATCCTTTATCTATAAACCCTGGATATGCAAAAATATTGCCAAGTCATTTGCAATATTTTCATTTATAATTAATTCCTTTTTCTGCCAGTTAAAAGAATTCAATCCAGGAAAATATCTATCCATCTCCAAAGTTCATGAAAACTTGTGGAGATATTCTTTGTGATCATATTGAGCTCCCATAAAAATATTGGCCATAATTAAGTAAGGGAAATTGCATTTTCCTATTTAATGCCAATATTGCATTTTGGGCAGTTTCTAAAGGAACTACCATTTTGGTAGCCAGGAAGAATCCCAAATAAATTGTGGAGCTTCTCCTATCCATATATTCACAATTTCCATCAAAATCCAAAGTTCTATAGTTCAAAGTTTGAGCACAGCATCCATTTGCAAATTCTGTCCAGATTTCCAGTTTGCAAAGGAAGTGCTTGAACCCTTGATCTATTTGAGCTGAAATTTTTCATGGTGATTAACATTGATAAATAACTCATGGAAACCAAAAACCAGCTCAATCCATCCATCCATTCTCCTACAGCATTTTTCCTAATTTTCTCTCCATTTGGAAGCTCTGTGAAGCAAGTACCATTTTGGTGTACCCAAAGGGTATGAAACTTTTACAGTGGCTTCATATATTCAAATCATTCCCCTCCTCCAAATTTCAGCTCAATGCAAGCTAGTATGTAAGTGTCACATCAAAGTTTGCATTTCTGACCAATGGGGTCCATTCTACAACAAGTGCCACTTATCTTCATCCATATGAGCTGCAAATTTGCAGAGAAGACCATCTTAGTGGATGATCACTCTCAGCCAAAAACCAGAGCCTATCTCTTGCTCAATCTCTCTCAGCTCATATCAAACAGTTTGTTGTTAGAATCTTCTTCTGCAAGTTTCTTTCATCTCAGCTCTACCTAGATGGTTCCAGCCACTCCCCTCACTTACTTGAGCAGCAAGGGACCTGTTAGACAAGCTTAGACAGGCAAAGGCCTTCCAGAGCACGGCATGCACGTGGTGACCAACCAATGGCCATGCAGGAATGGCGCTCTGCTCTCTGTGAGCTTCGTGCGGTCACCTCTGGCCAGTCTCCGCTTGTCCGAGCATGTCCAGCGGCTCCCCGGCGTCCACACGACCCTCTCCAGGCCCTTCTTCCCTCCGGATTCTTCATTCTCACGCCACGACAGTTGCCGCCGCGGCACTGTCACGCGCGTGAACCCCGCCGTTGTCGCCTTCCCCTCTGTCCTCTTCTTTCCCGATCCATCTTGAGCGCTCCCGAGGTCTCTTCCCTCCCGCGAAGCTGCTCGACGCCACAAACGGCCAGCCACGTCATCCCGGAGCTCCAGTGCGCGTCTAAGACCGCCACCGCGGCCGTGTCTATCCATCCCCGCCGCAGCCGGCTATAAATAGGCCGTGCCCGACCTCGCCAACCTCACCCACGGCCTCTCCTCCACCCCGGCATCCTCCCCGACCAGTCAAACAAGCTCGAGGAGCCCTCTTCGCCGCCCATTGCCGCCTCGGTCTCCGTCGGCCGCCCCCTAAATTGGCGCAACCCCGAGCTCCATTCTCCCTTCTTCCACCACCAGACGATCCACCAAACTCTGGCGAAGCTCTCCCGTGCCTTTGCTCCATCTTCTCACCACCGGAGCGCCCTGCCCTTCATCCTCCCGACGCCTTCGACCGCCGTCCTTGAAGCTGTCAGCATCTCGGCCTTCCCCGCTGGCCGTGAATGGGTCCAGGGGATGCGCCATGCTCCGCTGAGCTCTCCCATGGGCAGAGCCTCGCCGGAGGTGCCCTGTAGCTCCGGTAGGCCTCGTCGGGGTCGGCTCTGCCCCTGGCCAGGCGCGGGATCGATGAAGGAAGTAGAAGACGATCGCCCTGCCAGCGAGCCCCGCGTGTCATCCTCAGCGCGTTGACCCCATCGATGAAACGCTGGATAAGTGAGCAAGTCCCAGTCGTCAGCGGCTCGAGACCCCCCCCCCCTCTCCGTTGTTTTCTGGTGCGGCAGCGCAGGTGGGCCGGCTCAGCAACCGCAGCGGCTGCGCGGCCCTGCCAGCGCCCAGGCGCCAGCCACTTCCGGCCCGTGCGGCCCAAGTGCACAGTGCACTTTCTTTTTATCAGTGGAATAACTGTCTAGGACCCGTATGTAAATAAAATATTTGTAGAAAGGCCCCTGGTAGAGAAACCACTATATCTTTTCACTCCCTACTCCAAATGAGGTCATTCCAAAGCCCACTTATTCATCTCTTCGAGACCGTTACGATGGTACCATTTTCATAATGTTTGCACATGCTAAAAATGACCATTTTGCCCTTGCCCTTTTATCAGCCCTCCGAGAGAGAACGGTTTCCGGCAATCCTTTCCGCAGACTCTTCGCACTCCTCTCGAGTGTATTCCTTCACCCCCAGGCAAGCCAACCATCTAATATATGCCCTAAAGCATTGCTCTGTCTTATTCTTGCGTGTTTAATTAATGATTATGCCTGTGATAGAAATGATTAAATTTCTGCTAGATTGCACTTACTGGTTACATTACTTGCATTAGTTTGCTATGTGGTAGTTCAAAGTAACTTACCTAAATCCATAGCTACTGCCATCTCAAGGTATTGTGATAAACAACCATGCTTGCTAAGTACCTGCTAAAGTTAAACCTAGTCGGTTGATCTAGAGTCACCTGTCCGGACTTATCCGTGCAGCCACATTTGCCGGTATGGGACGGCCTTGAGCTGGTCTGATCGCGTGCTCTTTTACTGGTACCACCAAACAGGGAAGGTTATGCGCATGTGCTGCCCTGGCCCGGTAGGCGGCGATAACCTTGTGAGCCCAGTTGAGTATTGTGCCAGTGTCCCCGTTTGGGACAGTTGAGTTTGGCCACGACGGTGGCAGGTGTCACGAGGTGACACAGGGGCCACCCAGGGCTTGACTCCGGGGGAGAATGATTGCCGGTGGTATGGTGGAGGAGTCACGGGTTAGGCAGGTTTCGTTGGAGAGACACTGGTCCACCCGAAGGGGATCACGAGGCCGAGTGCTCCATGGTGTGGGTAAAGTGCGCACCCTCTGCAGAGTGAAAAATCTATTCGAATAGCCGCATCCATGGTATTGGACAGTCCGTCCAGACCTCACTAGTTGGTTAACCGTAACAATAATAATAATGATCGAAGAACTCGCCTTATGATCGGAAGTATTCAGTGACTCATGAGTATTCCGAGGGTTGTGGGACAACCCGTAAGAGAGTAAGTTTATCAGACTTACAGTGGAGATGCATAGACATCGGATGATGTCACGGATATGATATGTTGGCCATGGAATGGCTATAAAAGTGATGGTCGGATGAACGAAAGACTTGGATTGGATTTGGTTCAACGTCGGATTGAATCATGAGAATGTTCGGTGTATGGATCACTTACTTGATATGCTTTACTTTAATGTATTTTCATTTAGTAGTTATCTGGCTGGATAAACCTGTTATGACTTGATGATTAATATTGCTAGATAGGTATGCTATGCCATGATAATTAATGATGCTCTAATAACAAACACATGCTTGAATGCCATGGATTACTTTGCTTGGTGTATATGTTAGTTTGGTTTGCTTGCGAGTACATTCAAAAGTACTCAGCGGCCTTTAACATGGCCAGGTTCACATAAGGATCCGTCGTCCGTCGACAAGGGGCCGAAGCGTTCGCGGGCTAGAAGAGTAACCCAGTCATATCCCTGTGGATTGGAGCAGCAGCAAGACCATGTTGCCTTAGATAGAGCTTTTTCGCTGCCATCACCTTTGTAATATATCATGTATGACTTATATATCCATTAATAGAAATGCCTGTGTTCATGATACTTGTTGTAAGCGCCCATGCCAGAGTGATTTCCTGGGCTGGCATGTGCGGCGACCATCTGGCTACAGTGGTAATCAGGCGGAGCGCCACACACTCCCTCATATAAAATTGCAATAATGATTACTGGTCTAGTTATCAATTGCCTAGGGACAAATAACTTTCTTGTGACAAAAAGCTCTCTACTAAAACTAACTTAATTGTTTCTTTATCTAAACAGCCCATATCTTTTATTTACGTGTTCTTTATTATCTTGCAAATCTATCCCATTACACCTACAAAGTACTTCTAGTTTCATACTTGTTCTAGGTAAAGCGAACGCTAAGTGTGCGTAGAGTTGTATCGGTGGTCGATAGAACTTGAGGGAATATTTGTTCTACCTTTAGCTCCTCGTTGGGTTTGACACTCTTACTTGTCGAGAAAGGCTACAATTGATCCCCTATACTTGTGGGTTATCAAGACCTTTTTCTGGCGCCGTTGACGGGGAGCAATAGCGTGGGGTGAATATTCTCGTGTGTGCTTGTTTGCTTTATCACTAAGTAGTTTTTATTTTCTGTTGTAAGTTGTTCTCTATCTTTAGTTATGGATATGGAACACGAAATACCAAAAAAATAGGTGTACTTGCTACTCATGGAGATGGGGAA
Source organism: Thinopyrum elongatum (assembly GCA_011799875.1). Lineage (NCBI taxonomy): Eukaryota > Viridiplantae > Streptophyta > Magnoliopsida > Poales > Poaceae > Thinopyrum > Thinopyrum elongatum. The sequence continues at coordinate 125,522,510 of CM022297.1, forward strand.
CCTCCTAAAACCCTCGATGCTCGTTATGTGAAAATATTAAACACTACTTTGATAATCCTGAGAAAACCCCATTCAACTTGATAATGGGAGACACGTTCGATCAACATGAATACTTTAGGGATTATCACTTGACTCAAAAAGGGATACTATTATGGGATCAAATTGAAATGTTGCATTGGTATGCTTGGAATTTATCCTTGAGATACGATTATACTTGTTGCTCTAGGATGAAGGCTCCACACCTTCCTTTTTCATGTAAATTTAATGATAATCAAACCTTTGCTTCTTATGCTAATGGTATATATGATTATTATGTTGTGGAACAAATAGAAGAATTCATTGCTTTTAAGGGTGCTTATGAAATTGAATCTTTGTTTGAAAAGTGTGAAAATTATGATGATGCTGTTTACAGACTTGAAAATTATGCTATACTTAAATATTGTTATGAGAATTATGAATATAATGCCGATATTAATGAGTTTATTGAGAAATCTCCGCTGTCCAAGAAGAGTCTAATATTTTGCAAGAAACTATGGAAGAAGAAATTGATGACACTGTGAACTCATTGGATGAAAAAGATGAGGAGGAGAGCAAAGAACAAAAGGAGGAAGAGCGGATTAGCTACCCGTGCCCACCTTCTAAAGAGAGTAACTCTTCAACTCATACATTGTTTAATCTCCCTTTGTGCTTACAGAAGGACGAATGCTATGATAATTTCTATGATCCCTTGGATTCGTTTGAAATACCCCCTTTTTTTATGAAATTGATGCTTGCTATGGTTGTGGCCATGATGCCAATATGAATTATGCTTATGGAGATGAACTTGCTATAATTCCTTATGTTAAGAATGAAATTGTTGCTATTGCAGCCACACATGATAGTCCTATTATCTTTTTGAATTCTCCCAACTACACTATATCGGAGAATTTTGCGCTTATTAAGGATTATATTGATGGGTTGCATTTTACCACTACACATGATGATTTTGATAGATATAATATGCATGTGCTTGCTTCTCCTACTTTCAATTATTATAAGAGAGTAACTACATCTCCACCTCTCTATGTTTCCAATACGATAAAATTGCAAGAAATTGTTTATACTATGCATTGGACTTTAATTTGTGTGCATGAATTGTTCTTTTATGACATGCTGATGCATAGGAAGAGAGTTAGACTTCGTTGTTGCATGATATATGTTGCTTTGTGCTCAATACTAAATTACAAATCACTATTAATTAAAATTGGCTTTGATATACCTTGGGATCCGGGTGGATCCATTACTTGAGAACTATATTCTTAGCTCACTGTTCAAGAATTCATCCGATTAATCAGTTAATGGGCCAGTTAATCGCTACTTATAGGGTGGCTGAATCGAATAACACTTATTCATCATGTTAACTTGTGAGGCTGATTAATAGGCCTGTCAGACCAATGAATCGGTTGTTAGGCCGATTAATCGCTGCTAACCCATTAACTTGTGGGAAAACAAAGCCCAAAATTTTACCCCGTAACCCCGCCCATCCCTCTCTCACTCTTCAATAGCTAGGGTAGCATATTTTGGTATGTGCAGTGCAAAAACAGAAACTTTGGTTGTGGTGCATGAATTTACATTTTTTACTGGAACGTCAAAAGTTTCTGAAATTTTTACACAGTACTACTATGCAAATTTTTTATTTTTTCTAACTTTTCAGAATTTTTGGAGTTATAAAGTATGGTCAATGTTCAGATTGCTACAGACTATTCTGTTTTTGATAGATTCTGCTTTTGATGCATTGTTTTGCATGTTTTAACGAATCTATGGTTTGTATCAGTGATATAAGCCATGGTGAAGTTAGAGTACAGTAGTTATAGTTCAAAAATAAAATATGAATGGGTTTGCAATAGTACTTAAAGTAGTGATTTGCTTTATTATACTAATGGATCTCACGAGGGTTTTGTTATTGTGTGGTTGAAGTTTTCAAGTTTTGGGTGAGATCACGATGGTTGAAGGAATAAGGAGTGGCAAGAGCTTAAGCTTGGGGATGCCCGAGGTACCCCAAGGTAATATTCAAGGACTCCCATGCAACTAAGCTTGGGGATGCCCCGAAAGGCATCCCCTCTTTCTTCTAACGACCATCGGTAATTTTACTTGGAGCTATATTTTTATTCGTCACATGATATGCGCAAATTCTTGGAGTCTCTTTTGTGTTTATTTTTCCTTTTTCTTTTATGCACCATGCTGGTATGAGATAGTCCTTGGTTGATTTATAGAATGTTTCATGCACTTCACTTATATCTTTTGAGTATGGCTTTATAGAATACTTCAGGTGCTGCACTTATATCATTTGAAGTTTGGATTGCCTGTTTCTCTACACATAGAAAACCACCATTTGTAGAATGCTCTTTTGCTTCACTTATATTTGTTAGACCGTGGGAAAATCTTTTGTAGAAATAATTAAACTCTCTTGCTTCACTTATATCTATTTATAGATTCAACATGAATTGGTCATTCACATGGTTAGTCATAAAATCCTACATAAAACTTGTAGATCACTGAATATGATATGTTTGATTCCTTGCAATAGTTTTGAGATATAGAGATAGTAATATGTGGGAAGTACTAGTGAATGATAGTAGTTTAGTAAGAATATTGGTGTTAAGGTTTATGATTCCCGAAGCATGCACGTGTAGTCTCTCGTTATGCTATGAAATTGGAGCATGATTTATTATTGATTGTCTTCCTTATGAGTGGCGGTCGGGGACGAGCGATGGTCTTTTCCTACCAATCTATCCCCCAAGGGGCATGCATAGTAGTACTTTGCTTCGAGGGCTAATCAACTTTTGCAATAAGTATGTGAGTTCTTTATGCCTAATGTGAGTCCATGGATTATACGCACTCTCACCTTTCCACAATTTGCTAGCCTCTTCGGTACCGTGCATTACCCTTTCTCACCTCGACAGTTGGTGCAAACTTCGCCGGTGCATCCGAACCCCGTGCTATGATACGCTCTATCACACATAAGCCTCATTATATCTTCCTCAAAACAGCCACCATACCTACCTAGTATGGCATTTCCATAGCCATTCAAAGATATATTACCATGCAACTTCCATCATCATCATGTACATGACTTGAGCATTCATTGTCATATTGCTTTGCATGATCGTAAGAAAGCTAGCATGATATTTTCATGGCTTGTTCGTTTTTGATATCTTTGCTACGCTAGATCATTGCACATCCTGGTACACTACCAGAGGCATTCATATAGAGCCATACTTTGTTCTAGATATCGAGTTGTAATATTGAGTTGAAAGTAAATAGAAGTGTGATGATCATCATTATTAGAGCATTGTCCCAGTGAGGAAAGGCTGGTGGAGACTATGATTCCCCCACAAGTCGGGATGAGACTCCGGACGAAAAAACAGAAAAAAAAAGAGGCCAAAAAGAGCCCAACAAAAAAAAGAAAAATAAAGAAAAATAAAAAAATGAGAGAAAAAGAGAGAAGGGGCAATGTTACTATCCTTTTCCACACTTGTGCTTAGAGTAGCACCATGTTTTTCACATAGAGTCTCCTATGTTGTCACTTTCATATTCTAGTGGGAATTTTTCATTATAGAACTTGGCTTGTATATTCCGATGATGGGCTTCCTCAAATGCCTGAGGTCTTCATGAGCAAGCAAGTTGGATGCACACCCACTTAGTTTTCAGTTTGAGCTTTCATACACTCATAGTTCTTAGTGCATCCGTTGCATGGCAATCCCTACTCCTCGCATTGACATCAATTGATGGGCATCTCCATAGCCCGTTGATTAGCCGCGTCAATGTGAGACTTTCTTATTTTTTTGTCTTCTCCATATTATCTCTATCACCGTACTCTATTCCACCCATAGTGCTATATCCATGGCTTGCACTCATGTATTGCATGGGGGTTGAAAAAGCTGAAGCGTCTTAAAAAGTATGAACCAATTGCTTGGCTTGTCATCGGGGTTGTGCATGATAAATACTTTGTGTTAAGAAGATGGAGCATGACAAGGCTATATGATTTTGTAGGGATAACGTTCTTTAGCATTGATATTTTGAAATACATGAGTGTTTGTTGGGATCCCTGAGTATTGATGTCTTTATGTCAAATTATAGACTATTGCTTTGAATCACTCGTGTCTTAATATTCATGCCATGATTAGATTATATGATCAAGATTATGTTAGGTAGCATTCCACATAAAAATTATCTTTTTTTAATCATTTACCTACTCGAGGATGAGCAGGAATTAAGCTTGGGGATGCTGATACATCTCCGTCGTATCTATAATTTTTGATTGTTTCATGCCAATATTCTACAACTTTCATATACTTTTGGCAACATTTTATATTATTTTTTGGACTAACATATTGATCCAGTGCCCAGTGCCAGTTTCTATTTGTTGCATCTTTTTTGGTTCGCAGAAAACCCATATCAAATGAAGTCCAAACGTGAAAAAAATTCACGGAGATTTATTTGGGAATATATGTGATTTTTGGGAAAAAGAATCAACATGAGACGATGCCCAAGGGTCCCACAAGCTCGAGGGGCGCGCCCCCCTACCCTAGGCGCGCCCAGCAGGCTTGTGGCCACCCCATAAGGCGGTTGGTGCCCTTCTTTCGCTTCAATAAATATAATATCCGGAAGGAAATTGTGTTAAAATTTTAGCTCAATCGGAGTTACGGATCTCCGGGAATTTAAGAAACGGTGAAAGGCCAGAAAATAGGAACGCGAAACAGAAGAGAAACAGAGAGATAGATCCAGTCTCAGAGGGGCTCCCGCCCCTCCGCCACCATGGAGGCCATGGACCAGAGGGGAAACCCTCCTCCCATCTAGGGGGCAGGCCAAGGAAGAAGAAGAAGGAGGGGGGCTCTCTCCCCTTCTCTCTCGGTGGTGCTGGAATGCCACTGGGGCCATCATCGTGACGGTGATCTACACCAACAACTTCACTGCCGTCATCACTAACTCTCTCCCCCTCTATGCAGCGGTGTAACCTCTCTTTTACCCGCTATAATTTATACTTAAACATGGTGCTCAATGCTATATATTATTATCCAATGATGTGTGGCTATCCTATGATGTTTGAGTAGATTCGTTTTGTCCTATGGGTTGATTGATGATCATGATAGTTGTGTGTTTTGTTATTGGTGTTGTCCTATCGTGCTCTCCGTGTCGCGCAAGTGTGAGGGATCCCCGTTGTAGGGTATTGCAATATGTTCATGATTCGCTTATGGTGTAGCGACCCGATCCCAATGGATCGAAGTCTCTGTGCTTAAGTGTCATCCCTGGATCGGTATGCTGACACACACAGTGCTCGAGGATTTATAACAGAGTTCAATCACACACTTATTACATCGAAATCCTCGTAAAGAGAACTTGTTACAATAATATGGCTGAAGGCCATCTAAATAAAGTAACAGCGGAAGCATCGAAGGTAAATGAGTCCATCAACTCCAACGGCATAGCTGAGTGCACGACAACGACCTAGCGCACCTTACTCTTCGTCTGAAAAGTCTGCAACATGATATGTTGCAGCCCAAAATGGGTCAGCACATGGAATATGCTGGCAAGATAACACTATAGAGCAATGAACAAAGTAAATGCTATCACTATATGCATATGTGGCTGGTGGAGGCTCTATGGTTATCATGATTTTGCGAAAAGCTAATTTTTCCCTACAACAAAGGAATATATTTTATTTAACTATCATGGTAGTTGATAAACATTGAGAATGGTAACCCCATCTCAATCCCAATTAAACAGTAATTAACAACCCAGCAACATTTATTAAGAGTGATGAGATCAAGATGATAATCCAAGAACCAGATACTCAAGATGTCCATAACCGGGGACACGGCTAACCATGATTAGTTTGTACACTCTGCAGAGGTTTGCGCACTTTTCCCCACAAGACTCGATCTCCTCCGTTGGATTTCTCACGCTACATGGTGTTTGAGAAATGGATGACCGTGACACAGTCTTTCAGAAGCATTAATTCTTTCGACGGGTAAACCGTACCACCTACATCCCCTACATCTGCTAGTTTAGCACTGAAAGAGGTCACACAACATAATCAACTATGCCAGAGCCCATAATGGCTTGTGGCTGCACACGGAAGTTTCCAGCTTGAATAATCTTATGATCCCTTTGAGCCTGGGTGGCAAACCATAGGATGATCACACGGTAACCCCGGGATCTCCTAGGACAACACTGGATTCGCCAGGTGTCCGGGCAAACCACTGGTATCCCCAGGGTGCACCAAACCATTCCACCCAGATGTGTATTAAAGTAGCCACCTTAAATAAACCCTTATTTTATAAATAATCTCACATCTGTCATGGATACACTCAACCAAACCACGTCTACGAGCATAGCATAGCAGTATAAGTATAACATAGAAGTAACACCCAAGGTTTGATAATAAAGGGCAATAGGTTCTACCTCATCATCTACTTCCAATACCCACAAGTTAATCACATCCTAATCATGCAGTGTTTGAGGATTGTAACTAATGCATAAAAACTGGGTAATAAGGAAGTATGATCAATGTGTTACTTGCCTTGCTGACGATCTGCAAACCCTAGAGACTCGTAGTAGCACGCTTCGCACTCCGGGAATTCTATCGCAAACAAACAATAGCATACATAAGCACTCAAGCATAGATGCAAGGGCAAAACTCAGATGAGAAAGATCAAATCTGAAAGTTCAACTGAAAAGTTTCGATTTGCAAAAAGAATCAAACGAATCGGAGCGACGGAACTGAAACTACGGTCAAAAGAACTTCGAATTCAAATCTTCTTGAAACCAAATTTTAAATTGTCAAGACTATGTTCAAGTTGATTAACCAGAAAGAGGGGTTCGAGACGAAGATTTTGGCGTTGGTTTCACTGGATTTGGACGAACGGTTGAAAAGTTGCGAGGGTTTGAAGATCAGGGGCTAATCTGCGATATAAACAATCGCGGATGGGTCCCTGGTGAAAATAAAACAGAAAAAGAAAAACCTAACGAACGAACGATCGCTATCAGGGAAAAACAGGTGAAAACGTTCACTAACAGAGACGTTCGGGTGAACGTTCGTTAATTAGCGAACCCTAAAAAAACAAAACCGATCTAACGAAAAAAAAACGAAAAGAGAACCGGGGCGACGGTTCGGCGGTCTTTACCGGTTCTAAAAAAAAACCGGCGGGTCGGCGGCGGCGGGATCCGGCGGCAGCTAGCGCGGGCGGCGCCGGATGCGGGGCGGCGGCGGCTAGCCCGGGCGGCGGCGCTGCAGCGGGAGGAGGCGGCGGTGCGGCGCAGGCGGCGGCGCGGCTGCGGCTGCTGCTGGTGGCGGCGGCGGTGGTGCGTGGAGGAGAGGGGGGTCGGGTCCCGGCTTTTAAAGGCAGGAGGGCGAGGCGGCGACCCCGTCCGACTTGGAGGAGGGGTCGGGCGGCGAGAGGCCGAGGCGGACACGGCGGCGGCGCTGGCGTGCTGGCTCGGGACTTCGTCCCGAGCTCGGAGACGAGGCGGCGCGTTGTTGGGCCGGCTGGCTGGGCTTCGGCCCAGCGGCGCGGTTGCGTTTTTTTTAAATAAATAAATTCCGCCGAAGAAAAATCCTAATTTTTTTTTCTAAAAATGCCAAAAACAATTTTCACTGTCTAAATAAAATATTTAGAACAAGTGAACATTTTTCTAGCCTAAAATGCAATTTTCAAAAATGCATATTTTTTTCTAATTCAAATAAAATAGCAATAGAATCCAAATAAAATTATTTATTTGATTTTAACATTTTTCCTCCAATATTTCTTTTATTTTGGAGAAGTCATTTTATCTCCTCTCTTTTATTTTTGATATTGGAAATATTTTGGAGAGAAAAATTATTAAAACCAAAATGATCCTCTTTTCTAATTTGAGAAAAATTCAAATATGAAAAAAATAAATGAAATCCCCAACTCTCTCCGTGGGTCCTTGAGTTGCTTAAGATTTCTAGGATGACAAACGAAATGCAAATAAAATATGATATGCATATGATGACCTATGTATAACATTCCAAATTGAAAATTTGGGATGTTACAAACCTACCCCCCTTAAGATGAATCTCGTCCTCGAGATTCGGGTTGGCTAGAAAATAGGTGTGGGTGGTCTTTCCGTAGGTCTTCCTCTCGTTGCCAGGTGGCTTCATCCTCGGTATGGTGGCTCCACTGAACTTTGCAAAACTTGATAACCTTGCTGCGTGTAACTCGACTGGCAAACTCGAGAATCTTGACAGGTTTCTCCTCGTAGGTTAGGTCACTATCCAACTGAATAGCTTCCAGTGGCACTGTATCTCTCAGAGGAATATCGGCCATCTCAGCATGGCACTTCTTCAACTGAGAAACGTGGAACACATCATGAACTCCTGACAGTCCTTCGGGTAACTCCAACTTGTAGGCTACCTCTCCCATACGTTCCAAAACTTGGTATGGTCCTACAAATCTCGGGGCTAACTTTCCCTTAACTCCAAAGCGTTTAACTCCTCGTAGAGGTGACACACGAAGATATGCTCTGTCTCCGATTTCATAGACTACCTCCTTGCGTTTTGAGTCGGCATAACTCTTCTGCCTGGACTGGGCTATCTTGAGTCTATCCCGAATCAACTTAACCTTCTCTTCGGACTCCTTGATCAAATCTGGTCCAAGCAACTGACGGTCTCCAACTTCATCCCACATTAACGGTGTCCTGCACCTCCTTCCATACAAAGCTTCGAAAAGTGCCATCTTCAAACTTGCTTGGTAACTATTGTTATATGAGAACTCCGCGTAAGGCAGATTGTCATCCCAACTAGATCCATAATCTAGCGCACAAGCTCTCAAAATGTCCTCCAGAATCTGATTGACTCTCTCGGTCTGTCCATCTGTCTGCGGATGAAAGGCTGTACTAAACTCTAGCCTGGTCCCCAAAGTCTGATGCAACTGATGCCAAAACTTTGAAGTAAACTGTGTCCCTCTATCTGATACGATGGTCCTCGGAACTCCATGCAGACATACGATCCTCGTCATATATATCTTGGCCAACTTCGCACTCGTATAGGTGGTTTTCACTGGGATACAGTGAGCCACTTTGGTCAAATGATCCACTACTACCCAGATAGAATCATATCCCGATCGGGTCCTGGGCAATCCGGTGATGAAATTCATGCCAAGTTTATCCCACTTCCATTCGGGTATCGGCATAGGCTGCAGTAATCCTGCTGGCTTCTGATGTTCTGCCTTCACTCTCTGACATACATCACATACGGCTACATACTCGGCAATATCCTTCTTCATACCAGTCCACCAGAAACGCTCTTTTAAATCCAAATACATCTTGGTGTTTCCGGGGTGTATCGAGTATGGCGAGTCATGGGCCTCCTGAAGTATTAACTTCCTGATCTCTGCATTATTGGGTACATATACACGGTCCTCAAACCATAAAGTGTCAAGCTCATCCTCACGAAAACCTTTGGCTTTTCCTTTGCTCATCTTCTCCTTTATCTCAGCAATCTCCTTGTCATCCTTCTGAGCTTCTCGAATCTTCCCCAATAATGTTGACTGAACTTCCATTGCTGCGACAAAACCTCTAGGGACTATCTCCAAATGAAGCTCCCTGAGATCTTCGGCTAACTCCTTTGGTAACCCTCCGCTTTCGAGGGTATTGACATAACTCTTCCGGCTCAAAGCGTCTGCTACGACATTGGCCTTTCCTGCATGATAATGCAGCTTCATGTCATAATCCTTTATAAGCTCCAACCATCTCCTTTGCCTGAGATTCAGCTCCTTCTATGTGAAAATGTACTTCAAGCTCTTGTGGTCCATGTACACATCACAACGGTTTCCAATAAGAAAGTGTCTCCAAGTCTTGAGTGCATGCACTACAGCTGCTAACTCCAAATCATATGTGGCATAATTCAACTCATGCGGTCGAAGCTGACGTGAGGCATACGAAACAACTCTTCTGTCTTGCATAAGTACTCCTCCAAGTCCTAAGCGAGAAGCGTCGCAATACACTTGGAAATCCTTGCGTACATCCGGTAGAATTAGCACTGGGGTTGTAACCAAACGCTTCTTCAGCTCCTGAAAACTTGCCTCACATTCCTCTGTCCATTTGAACTTGGTATCCTTCTTCAACAACTCCGTCATAGGCTTCACAATCTTGGAAAATTCTTAATGAATCTCCGGTAATATCCCGCGAGTCCAAGAAAGCTGCGGATCTCTCCAACTGAGGTGGGTGTCAACCACTCAGTGACAGACTGAACCTTGGTAGGGTCTATGGCTATACCTTCTCCTGATATAACATGTCCAAGGAATCCAACTTCCTTTTGCGGCTTTCTATCTGCTGCTACTTTCCTTCAATCATAAGAGCCCTGTCTACCAACTCCTGGTAGTTAGCAAATGTTGCCACCAACAACTGCATACTCAGCTCATCATTCAACCCTTCCATAAACTTCTCCTGCTTCGCGGCATCTGTGACCACATCATCCGGGGCATAGCGAGCTAGCTTACTGAACTCATCCACGTACTGCCCCACAGTATGATTTCCCTGGCGTAAGTTGCGAAACTCATGCTTCTTCATGCTCATAGCTCCTGCTGAGACATGTGCAGTGCGGAATGCTTGCTGAAACTGCTCCCAAGTGACATTGGCTATGGGGAAAGTGGCTGTGTAATTCTCCCACCATGAGGCTGCGGATCCATCCAATTGATGTGCGGCAAAATGCACCTTCTCAGCATCTGTGCAACCTGCGGTGGTCAACTCCCTTCCAATCCTGCGTAGCCAGTCATCAGCAACAATCGGCTCGGTGCTACTGGAAAACACCAGCGGTTGCAACCTCGGAAAACGAGCTAAGTTGTCAACTGGAGGTGGTGGCGGTGGGTTGTTGTTGTTGTTGCCTTGGTTCTGGACTAGTAGCTGCATCAGGGCATTCTGCTGTTGGATCAACTGAGTGAGCTCTGGTGGGAAGACAAAATCGGGGTCACGTCTCGGAGGCATCTGATGGGTTTAGAGGGAAGAGATTATAATATAGTGAGGTCTAGTGAGAAAGCACTACCCATATGCACATGAGACAAACACATTCATAACACACCACTCAATTCAAACAAGGGCATACAAATGATCTAACTACCATTACAAAAGTGCTCGGACTACTACTATATACAAGGGGAAAATACTACTGATAATATGGTGGTCATCTAGAAATTTTGATCGGTGGAAGACTCCATGATATCTGCTCCAGCTTCGTCTTCATAATCATCATCACTACTGTCGGGGTCGGAGTCGGTGTCGTCGATGATGATGTAGTCTTCAGAACGAATGTCGTCGGGATGGTCGTCATCTCCTCCTGGCGCGGGGTCTCCCATGAATGCTCCTAGCTTCATCGTCAGGTCGTCATTCTTCTCCACTAGTATTGAGATTTCCTCCTCGTATCCATCGCGTGTAGACTTGAGTTCCTCTTCTAGCTCCACGTTCCTGGTCATCACCTTCTTCAAATCTATCATGCTTGCGCACATTTGGTTCTCCTGGCGATGAATGTGCTGGTTTAACTCCTGGATGAAAGTTGCAATGGACCTGTCCCTCCTGGTGCTGATCATCTCCCATTGCTCATCTCGGCGCCCACATATCTGGTAGATGGTGTCCTTAAGATCCTCGTGATAAACTTCGCCGATGCGTCCCATGATGATGTGGGCTGCCATGCTCTTTCCTAGACTCCAGGTCGGTGCATCAAAGGAAAACTCAATGGGCTCAGTAACTGGCGTGAATGTCCTTCCTGGAACTTGAACTCGAATCATCCAACGCTCCTCTTCTGGTACAATTGCAGTGAAGGTTCCCGTGAAGCTTGGTAGACCGAGGTTCAGGTACTTGGTGACTTCCTTCAAGTGTCGTCCAAAAGGTGTGTCTTCATCCGGTTGTGCAAACTTGTTCCTTGGGTCCGCCATCTATAGAGTAGAAATGGGGAAGAGTTAGAAATGAGTAGAGAAGAGTATCATGTGGATTTTCCTAGTGGTCGCGTCCTACAGTCAGCGTGTGCTCTGATACCATCTTTGTAGCGACCCGATCCCAGTGGATCGAAGTCTCTGTGCTTAAGTGTCATCCCTGGATCGGTATGCTGACACACAAAGTACTCGAGGATTTATAACAGAGTTCAATCACACACTTATTATATCGAAATCCTCGTAAAGAGAACTTGTTACAATAATATGGCTGAAGGCCATCTAAATAAAGTAACAGCGGAAGCATCGAAGGTAAAAGAGTCCATCAACTCCAACGGCATAGCTGAGTGCACGACAACGACCTAGCGCACCTTACTCTTCGTCTGAAAAGTCTGCAACATGATATGTTGCAGCCCAAAATGGGTCAGCACATGGAATATGCTGGCAAGATAACACTATAGAGCAATGAACAAAGTAAATGCTATCACTATATGCATATGTGGCTGGTGGAGGCTCTATGGTTATCATGATTTTGCGAAAATCTAATTTTTCCCTACAACAAAGGAATATATTTCATTTAACTATCATGGTAGTTGATAAACATTGAGAATGGTAACCCCATCTCAATCCCAATTAAACAGTAATTAATAACCCAGCAACATTAATTAAGAGTGATGAGATCAAGATGATAATCCAAGAACCAGATACTCAAGATGTCCATAACCGGGGACACGACTAACCATGATTAGTTTGTACACTCTGCAGAGGTTTGCGCACTTTTCCCCACAAGACTCGATCTCCTCCGTTGGATTTCTCGCGCTACATGGTGTTTGAGAAATGGATGACCAAGACACAGTCTTTCAGAAGCATTAATTCTTTCGACGGGTAAACCGTACCACCTACATCCCCTACATTTGCTAGTTTACCACTGAAAGAGGTCACACAACATACTCAACTATGCCAGAGCCCATAATGGCTTGTGGCTGCACACGGAAGTTTCCAGCTTGAATAATCTTATGATCCCTTTGAGCCTGGGTGGCAAACCATAGGATGATCACACGATAACCCCGGGATCTCCTAGGACAACACTGGATTCCCCAGGTGTCCGGGCAAACCACTGGTATCCCCAGGGTGCCCCAAACCATTCCACCCAGATGTGTATTAAAGTAGCCACCTTAAATAAACCCTTAGTTTATAAATAATCTCACATCTATCACGGATACACTCAACCAAACCACGTCTACGAGCATAGCATAGCAGTATAAGCATAACGTAGAAGTAACACCCAAGGTTTGATAATAAAGGGCAATAGGTTCTACCTCACCATCTACTTCCCAATACCCACAAGTTAATCACATCCTAATCATGCAATGTTTGAGGATTGTAACTAATGCTTAAAAACTGGGTAATAAGGAAGTATGATCAATGTGTTACTTGCCTTGCTGACGATCTGCAAACCCTAGAGACTCGTAGTAGCACGCTTCGCACTCCGGGAATTCTATCGCAAACAAACAATAGCATACATAAGCACTCAAGCATAGATGCAAGGGCAAAACTCAGATGAGAAATATCAAATCTGAAAGTTCAACTGAAAAGCTTCGATTTGCAAAAAGAATCAAATGAATCGGAGCTACGGAACTGAAACTACGGTCAAAAGAACTTCGAATTCAAATCTACTTGAAACCAAATTTTAAATTGTCAAAACCATGTTCAAGTTGATTAACCAGAAAGAGGGGTTCGAGACGAAGATTTTGGCGTTGGTTTCACTGGATTTGGACGAACGGTTGAAAAGTTGCGAGGGTTTGAAGATCAGGGGCTAATCTGTGATAAAAATAATCGCGGATGGGTCCCTGGCAAAAATAAAACAGAAAAAGAAAAACCTAACGAACGAACGTTCGCTATCAAGGACAAACGGGTGAAAACGTTCACTAACAGTGACGTTCGGGTGAACGTTCGTTAATTAGCGAACCCTAAAAAAACAAAACCGATCTAACGAAAAAAAAAACGAAAAGAGAACCGGGACGACGGTTCGGCAGTCTTTACCGGTTCTAAAAAAACCGGCGGGTCGGCGACGGCGGGATCCAGCGGCGGCTAGCGCGGGCGGCGCGGGATGCGGGGCGGCGGCGGCTAGCACAGGCGGCGGCGCTGCAGCGGGAGGCGGCGCTGTGTGGAGGAGAGGGGGGGGTCGGGTCCCGGCTTTTAAAGGCGGGAGGGCGAGGCGGCGGCCCCGTCCGACTTAGAGGAGGGGTCGGGCGGCGAGAGGCCGAGGCGGACTCGGCGACGGCGCTGGCGTGCTGGCTCGGGACTTCATCCCGAGCTCGGAGACAAGGCAGTGCGCTGTTGGGCTGGCTGGCTGGGCTTCGGCCCAGCGGCGCGGTTGCGTTTTTTTTTAAATAAATAAATTCTTCCAAAGAAAAATCCTAAAAAAATTCTAAAAATGCCAAAAACTATTTTCGCCGTCTAAATAAAATATTTAGAACAAAGTTAACATTTTTCTGGCCTAAAATGCAATTTTCAAAAATGCATATTTTTTTCTAATTCAAATAAAATAGCAATAGAATCCAAATAAAATTATTTATTTGATTTTAACATTTTTCCTCCAATATTTCTTTTATTTTTGAGAAGTCATTTTATCTCCTCTCTTTTATTTTTGATATTGGAAATATTTTGGAGAGAAAAATTATTAAAACCAAAATGATCCTCTTTTCAAATTTGAGAAAAATTCAAATATGAAAAAAATAAATGAAATCCCCAACTCTCTCCGTGGGTCCTTGAGTTGCTTAAGATTTCTAGGATCACAAACGAAATGCAAATAAAATATGATATGCATATGATGACCTATGTATAACATTCCAAATTGAAAATTTGGGATGTTATATATGGTGGGTGACGTGAGTGACAGAAGCACAGACCCGAGTAAGTGGGTTGTTGTGTATGGGAGTAAAGAGGACTTGATACTTAATCCTATGGTTGGGTTTTACCTTAATGATCTTTGGTAGTTGCGGATGCTTGCTAGAGTTCCAATCATAAGTGCATATGATCCAAGCAGAGAAAGTATGTTAGCTCATGCCTCTCCCTCATATAAAATTGCAATAATGATTGCCGGTCTAGTTATTGATTGCCTAGGGACAAATAAATTTCTTGTGATAAAAAAGCTCTCTACTAAAACTAACTTAATTGTTTCTTTATATAAAAAGCCCCTATATTTTATTTACGTGTTCTTTATTATCTTGCAAACCTATCCCATTACACCTACAAAGTACTTCTAGTTTCATACTTGTTCTAGGTAAAGAGAATGTTAAGTGTGCGTAGAGTTGTATCGGTGGTCGATAGAACTTGAGAGAATATTTGTTCTACATTTAGCTCCTCATTGGGTTCAACACTCTTACTTATCGAGAAAGGCTACAATTGATCCCCTATACTTGTGGGTTATCAGAGATCCGTTAGTATAACAAAGCAAACCATTATTTTAGGTACTGTTGTAAACCCATTAATATTCTATTATTGCATTATACCTACTGTATTCTAATTTCACCATGGCCTAAACCCCCCAATACAATCCATAGATTCATCAAAACAAGCAAACAACACAATGAAAACAGAATCTGTCAAGAACAGAACAGTATGTAATAATTCGAATAATGACCATACATATGTAACTCCAAAAATTCTGAAAAATTAGGACAACGTGGGAAATTTGTATATCAATCATGTGTAAAACAATTCAGAATTTTATCACATTCCAGTAAAATTTAACAATTCTGTTACTGGGTAAAAAAGTTTTTGATTTTATACAGAATCAAAGCAACTATCATCCAAATCATCCCAAAGGCTTTACTTGGCACAAACACTAATTAAAACACAAAAACACAACCATAACAGTAGCATAATTGTGTGCACTCAAGAAAATAGAAAAAACTAAGAAAATTAAGATAACTATTGGGTTGCCTCCCAACTAGCGCTATTGTTTTACGCCCCTAGCTAGGCATAATGCATAGCTTCAAGTGTTGTTATCTTTCTTCTTATCTTCTAAAGATGTGTTATTATCGGGAGGCTTTTCAAAAACAATGTGGAACACATCATCCATAGAAATTTTAGCATTAATAAGTTTACCATCCTCGAATCCCTCTTAATTCCCCTTTACAATCCAAGAATACTGTTTATTAATACCATTGAAAACTTGTTAGATTATATTTAAGGTAGGGGCTTCCTTTTTGGTATTCTCATCAAAAGTGTGATCATCGTGAAATAAATATCTAAACAAGTAATCTTCATTGTATAAGATCTCATCTATCACCATTTTTTCATGATTCATATGATAAAAATCAAAGATCTCTCTAGCTTCCCGCACTATGTAATCAAATTCATTCATGAGGACAAGGGTAGCTATCTTCTTAGCCCTAGTGTTGGTGTCAAAACTGGCAGACCTCGGGGTAGGGGGTCCCAAACTATGGATCTCGCATCGAAGGTAACAGGAACGAATGAGACGATGTTTACCCAGGTTCGGGCCCTCTCTATGGAGGTAAAACTCTACGTCCTGATTTTGTTTATATTGATGAAGATGTATCAAATACAGAGTTGATCTACCTCGAGATCATAATGTGTGGTCTAACTCTAGGGCTAGGTGAATGATATTGCGTCGATTTCCCCTCTACGGGCTAAACCCTATGGATTAAATACACGTCAGGGAGGGTATCTAGGGTTACAATATCGATTTCTAGGAGTAAGGCGGCAAGAGAGATCTTGGAGTATATGTCAAGTCTTTGGTGGTGGTAGTCTTGATCACGCCTCCTATGTACATCCTCCAAAGTCTATCTTGATCACGAATGAGGGCCCGTCGGCCCAGTGCTACTTCTTGAGCTTGTGTTGGTTTTTCCCTTGAAGAGGAAAGGTTGATGCAGCAAAGTAGAGATAAGTATTTCCCCCAGTTTGAGAACCAAGGTATCAATCCAGTAGGAGGAACACATAAGTCACCAATGGTTGCACCTACACAAACAAACAAATACTTGCACCCAACGCGATAAAGGGGTTGTAATTCCCTTCACAATTACTTGCAAGGATGAGATCTGATAGAGATAGGTATAAAAGATAAACAGAAGTGCAAAATAAAGTAAAGGTAAATAAATTGCAGCAAGGTATTTTTGGGTTTTTGGTTTTATAGATCTGAAAATAATATGATAAGAATAGACCTGGGGGCCATAGTTTTCACTAGAGGCTTCTCTCTTGAAAGAACGCATACGGTGGGTATAAAAATTACTGTTGAGCAATTGATAGAAAAGCGCAAAGTTATGACGATATCTAAGGCAGTGATCATGAATATAGGCATCATGTCCGTGACAAGTAGACCGACTCCTGCCTGCATCTACTACTATTACTCCACACATCGATCGCTATCCAGCATGCATCTAGTGTATTAAGTTAACAAGAACGGAGTAATGCCTTAAGCAAGATGACATGATGTAGAGGGATAGATCCAATCAATATGAATAAACCCCACCTTTTTATCTTTAATGGCAACAATACAAATATGTGCCTCACTACCCCTTCTGTCACTGGGTGAAGACACCGCAAGATTGAACCCATTACAAAGCACCTCTCCCATTGCAAGAAAAATCAATCTAGTTAGCCGAACCAAATCAATAGATCGAAGAGAAATACAAAGCTATCTTAATCATGCATAAAAGAGTTCAGAGAAGACTCAAATAATATTCATAGATAATCCGATCATAAATCCACAATTCATCAGATCTCAACAAACGCATCGCAAAACAAGACTACATCGAATAGATCTCCAAGAATATCGAGGAGAACATTGTATTGAAGATCAAAGAGAGAGAAGAAGCCATCTAGCTACTACCTATGGACCCGTAGGTCTGTGGTAAACTACTCACACATTATCGGAAGGGCAGCAAGGTTGATGTAATGGCCCTCCGTGATAAAAAACACAGAGAAAACAGCAACTGGCACTGGGCACTAGGTTAATAGGTTAGTCCCAAAAAATAATATAAAATAGCATAATAATGCATATAAAACATCCAAGGTGGATAATATAATAGCATGGAACAATAAAAAATTATAGATACGTTGGAGACGTATCTAGCATCCCCAAGCTTAATTCCTGCTTGTCCTCGAGTAGGTAAATGATAAAAACAGAATTTTTGATGTGGAATGCTACCTAACATGTTTATCATGTAATATTTCTTTATGTGGCATGAATATTCAGATCCATAAGACTGAAAACAAAATTTTAATATTGACATAAAAACAATAATACTTCAAGCATACTAATAAAGCAATCATGTCTTCTCAAAATATTATGGCTAAAGAAAGTTATCCCTACAAAATCATATAATCTTGTCATGCTCTGTCTTCTTAACACAAAGTATTTATTATGCACAACCCCGATGACAAGCCAAGCAATTGGCTCATACTTTTAACGCGCTTCAGCTTTTTCAACTCTCACGCAATACATGAGTGTGAGCCATGGATATAGTACTACGGGTGGAATAGAATATGATGGTGGAGGTTGTGTGGATAAGACAAAAAAGGAGAAAGTCTGACATTGACAAGGCTAATCAATGGGCTATGACGATGCCCATCAATTGATGTCAATGCAAGGAGTAGGGATTGCCATGCAGTGGATGAACTAGCGCTATAAGTGTATGAAAGCTCAAAAGAAAACTAAGTGGGTGTGCATCCAACTTGCTTGCTCACGAAGACCTAGGACGTTTGAGGAAGCCCATCATTGGAATCTACAAGCCAAGTTCTATAATGAAAAATTCCCACTAGTAATATATGAAAGGGACAAAATAGGAGACTATCTATCATGAAGAACATGGTGCTACTTTGAAGCACAAGTGTGGAAAAGGATAGTAACATTGTCCCTTCTCTCTTTTTCTCTCATTTTTTTTGTTTCTCTTTTTTATTTTGGCCTCTTTTTTTATTTAATTCCGGAGTCTCATCCCGACTTGGGGAAATCATAGTCGCCATCATCCTTTCCTCACATGGGACAAAGCTCTAATAATGGTGATCATCACACTTTTATTTACTTACAACTCAAGAATTACAACTCGATACTAGAACAAAAATATGACTCTATATGAATACCTCCGGCGGTGTACCGGGATGTGCAATGATCTAGCGTGACATGTATAAAAAATATGAACGGTGGCCAAGCCACAAATATTATGTCAACTATATGATCATGCAAAGCAATGTGACAATGATGGTATGTGTCATAATAAAACGAAAGGGTGGAAGTTGCATGGCAATATATCTCGGAATGGCTATTGAAATGCCATAATAGGTAGCTATTGTGGCTATTTTGAGGAAGATATAAGGTGGATTATGTGTGACAGAGTGTATCACACCATGGGGTTTGGATTTACCGGTGAAGTTTTCACCAACTCTTAAGGTGAGAAAGGGCAATGCAAGGTACCGAAGAGGCTAGCAATGGTGGAAGGGTGAGAGTGCGTATAATCCATGGACTCAACATTAGTCATAAAAAACTCACATACTTATTGCAAAAGTTTATTAGCCCTCGAAGAAAAGTACTACTACGCATGCTCCTATGGGGATAGATTGGTAGGAAAATACCATCGCTCGTCCCCGACCGCCACTCATAAGGAAGACAATCAATAATAAATCATGCTCAAACTTCATCGCATAACGAGAGACCATACATGCATGCTTCGAGAATCACAAACCTTAACACAAATATTCTTTCTAAACCACAATTACTCACTAGCATGACTCTAATATCACCATATTTATATCTCAAAACAAATGCAAGAAATCAAACTTCTCATATATTCAATGATCTTCATGAAAGTTTTTATTATATCCCTCTTGAATACCCATCATATTAGGACTAAATTCATAACCTAAGCAAATTGGCATACTATTTATAAGACTCTCAAAATAATATAAGTGAAGCATGAGAGTTCATCAATTTCTTCAAAATAAAACCACCACCGTGCTCTAAAAATTTATAAGTGAAGCACTAGAGCAACTACCTAGCTCAAAAGATATAAGTGAAGCACATAGAGTATTCTAATAAATTCATGATTAATGCATGTCCCTCTCAAAAGGTGTGTACAGCTAGGATGATTGTGGTAAACTAAAAAGCAAAGACTCATATAATACAAGATGCTCCAAGAAAAACACATATCATGTGGTGAATAAAAATATAGCCTCAAGTAATTTACCGATGGATTGAAGACAAAAGAGGGGATGCCATCCTGGGCATCCCCAAGCTTAGATGCTTGGTTGTCCTTGAATATTACCTTGGGGTGCCTTGGGCATCCCCAAGCTTAGGCTCTTGCCACTCCTTATTCCGTAGTCCATCGAAACTTCACCCAAAACTTGAAAACTTCACAACACAAAACTCAGCAGAAAACTCGTGAGAACCGTTAGTATAATAAAACAAATCTGCGCTTTTAGGTACTATTATAAACTCATTCCTATTTTATATTTGCATTATATCTACTGTATTCTAACTTCACCATGGCTCATAGCCCCCGATACTACCCATAAATCCATCAAAATAAGCGAACAACACAACAAAAACAGAATCTGTCAAAAACAGAACAGTCTGTAAAGACCCGAATTAAAGTCATACTTCTGTAACTAAATTTTTTGAAAACTTAGGGAAACGTAGGCAATCTGTATATCAATATTGTGTAAAAAATTCAGAAATTTTCCACGTTGCAGCAAATTTTAACAATTCTGCTACTTGACGCAAAAGTTTCTGTTTTTCAGCAAAATCAAATCAACTATCATCCAAATCATCCCAAAGGTCTTACTTGGCTCAAACACTAATTAAAAAATTAAAACACAATCATAAAAGAAGTATAATTGCGTAAACTCATAAAAATAGAAAATAAAAATATTGGGTTGTCTCCCAACAAGCACTTTTCTTTAAAATCCTTTTAGCTAGGCGTTGATAATTTTAATGAAGCTCACACGGAAGACAAAAAATTAAAGCACGAAAAGAGCATTATAAAGGATGTGAAAAACAAGTTTAAGTCTAACATACTTCCTATGCATAGGCATTTTATAGGGAAAAGATTTATCAAGACAAGCAAAAACTAGCATATGCAGCAAAGAAGAAAGAAACAATACCAATCTCAACATAACGAGAGGTAATTTAGGAACATGAAAATTTCTACAACCATATTTTCCTCTCTCATAGTAATTACATGTAGGATCATAATCAAATTCAACAATATAGCTATCATATAACATATTCTCTACATGATCCATTTGCATGCAAAGTTAACACTCTTCCAAAATAGTGGGATTATCATCAAATAAAGTCATGACCTCTCCAAGCCCACTTTTATCAAAAAATTCATAAGATTGATCATTATCCAAATATGTGGGTTTATTTTTAGATAAAGTTGACACTCTTCCAAACCCACTTTCAATATTATGGCAAACATATTCATCATGAGGGTTAAATAAATTTTCAAGATCATAACAAGCATTATCACCCCAATCATGATCATTGCAATAAGTAGTGGACATTGCATATTCTTAGCACAATTGACATTAAAAGAATTTATAATAACATCATTGCAATCATGCTTTTCATTCAAGGAGCTATCGTGAATCACTTCATAAATTTCTTCTTTTAGCACTTCATCACAATTTTTAGATTCACGAGTTTCAAGTAAAACTTCATAAAGATAATCTAGTGCACTCAACTCACTAGCAATTAGTTCATAATAATAGGATCTTTTAAAAAGATTAGCAAGTGGATGATGATCCGTAAGCTTTTTGTTTTCTAATTTCAATAAACATACAATTATACCAAGCAAACAAGGAAACAAACCAAGTAAGACATAAAGGCAAACGGAAAAAGGCAAATATTTTTGTATTTTTCTGAAAACGTTTTAGAAGTGGGGGAGATGAAAACGAGAGGCAAATGGCAAATAATGTAAATGCAAGAGATGAGAGTTTATGACAGGTACTTGGTAGGCTTGGTGTAGATCCTCCACAGCAACGGCGCCAGAAATTCTTCCTCCTACTTCTTCAGCTTGCGTTGGTTTTTCCCTTCAAGAGGAAAGGGTGATGCAGCAAAGTAGAGATAAGTATTTCCCTCAGTTTGAGAACCAAGGTATCAATCCAGTAGGAGTAACACACAAGTCACCAATGGTTGCACCTACACAAACAAACAAATACTTGCACCCAACGCGATAAAGGGGTTGTCAATCCCTTCGTGGTTACTTGCAAGGATGAGATCTGATAGAGATAGGTATAAAATATAAACAAAAGCGCAAAATAAAGTAAAGGTAAATAAACTGTAGAAAAATATTTTTTGGTTTTTGGTTTTATAGATCTAAAAATAATATGATAAGAATAGATCCGGGGGCCATAGTTTTCACTAGAGGCTTCTCTCTTGAAAGAACGCATACGGTGGGCAGACAAATTACTGTTGAGCAATTGATAGAAAAGCGCAAAGTTATGACGATATCTAAGGCAATGATCATGAATATAGGCATCACATCCGTGACAAGTAGACCAAATCCTACCTGCATCTACTGCTATTACTCCACACACCGACCGCTATCCAGCACGAATCTAGTGTATTAAGTTAACAAGAACGGAGTAACGCCTTAAGCAAGATGACATGATGTAGAGGGATAGATCCAATCAATATGAATAAACCCCACCTTTTTATCCTTAATGGCAATAATAGAAATACGTGCCTCGCTACCCCTTCTGTCACTAGGTGAGGACACCGCAAGATTGAACCCATTACAAAGCACCTCTCCCATTGCAAGAAAAATCAATCTATTTGGCCAAACCAAATCAATAGATCAGAGAGAAATACAAAGCTATCTTAATCATGCATAAAAGAGTTCAGAGAAGAATCAAATAATATTTGTAGATAATCAGATCATAAATACACAATTCATCGGATCTCAACAAACGCACCGCAAAATAAGATTACATCGAATATATCTCCAAGAACATCGAGGAGAACATTGTATTGAAGATCAAAGAGAGAGAAGAAGCCATCTAGCTACTAGCTATGGACCCGTAGGTCTATGGTAAACTACTCACACATCATCGAAAGGGCAACAAGGTTGATGTAGAGGCCCTCCGTGATCGAATCCCCCTCCAGCAGAGTACCGGAACAGGTCTCCAGATGGGATCTCACGAGGACAGAAACTTGCGGTGGCAGAAAAGTATTTTTGGTGTGCCCTCTGGTATACCGGGAATATTTGGGTATTTATGGAGTGGAGATTAGGGTTAGAGGAGCCACAGGGGGCCCACAAGCTCGGGAGGCGCGCCTCCTAGGGTGCGGCCGCAAAGCTTGTCGTGGCCTCGTGGCTCATCTAGTCTCCTCCCAAAGCTTCCTAGGTGTCTTCTGGTCCAAGAAAAATCGTCAAAAAGTTTCGTTCCATTTGGACTCCATTTGGTATTGATTTTCTGTAAAAGACAAAAACACAAAAAAAAACAACAACTGGCACTGGGCACTGGGCACTAGGTTAATAGGTTAGTCCCAAAAAATGATATAAAATAGCATAATCATGCATATAAAACATCCAAGATGGATAATATAATAGCATGGAACAATAAAAAATTATAGATACGTTGGAGACATATCACCCAGCCCGAGGATCGTGGGCGACTAAGTTAGCACCCTCCAATCTAGGACAACGTCAGTAGCCCCTGAACAGGTCTATGATGCCGAAGACAACTTTGATGGACTTTGGATCCGGAGTCTTCGGCTCGACAAGCGAGTTCCCCTCTAAGGAGTCTTCAAACGCCAATGGTCCTGCCAGGTGGACTCAGACTTGCCGCACGTGGCTCTAGCCCCTGACTTTGGCAACCGCGCCTTTATGGGGAAACGAGTCGCTTTATGGCAAAATGTCGAAGTGTCGGTCTCTTCCCCCTTATATTCATGGGCTAGTTGCGTTGATTTATCGCACCGGCCTAACCCTTCCCTTCCAAGCCAATCGCGCTAGCATCCCCTTCTCTCAAGCCCATTTTCTAGAGTTCTCATGGCGAGGTAAGCTCCTAAAGGCGCCCTCACGGCCCTGTCAGGGGCGACTAGGGCCGCTGCGCAATCTCGTGCCTTCATCTGGAGCGATTAGCCAAGCAAGGTTATCTGCCAGATTCAGATCTGACCATGACCCGCGCATGATTAACATCCATGAACGATCAAGTACACACAGAGAATCACCCGTCCCCTCAGGAGGGCGAGAGGGTATGTTTCGTCTCCTTTTTGCTGCGTGGATTAGGGTTTCCTATTCACCCCTTCCCCTGGGGTCTGCTAGAGTTTTACGGGCTGCGGCTTCATCACCTCACCCCCAACACTATTCTACATATTGTGGGGTATGTCGCCCTCTGTGAGATGCACCTCAGATGTGAGGCAAACTTCGAGCTGTGACGGAGGTATTTCTGCATAATGCCCTGCTCTCTAGCCTAGAAGTTATATGATGTCGGGGCAGCCGAAGTCTGTCACATCGAGGGGACAGAATACCCGCCCGGCTCACCTCAGGAGGATGCCGGCTGCTACTTCTTGAGCTTGCGTTGGTTTTTCCCTTGAAGAGGAAAGGGTGATGCAGCAAAGTATAGATAAGTATTTCCCTTAGTTGAGAACCAAGATATCAATCCAATAGGAGGGACACACAAGTCTCCAATAATTGCACCTACACAAACAAAAAAATACTTGCACCCAACGCGATAAAGGGGTTATCAATCCCTTCACGGTTACTTGCAAGGGTGAGATCTGATAGTGATAGATATAGAAGATAAGTAAAAGTGCTAAATAAAATAAAAGTAAATAAATTGCAGCAAGGTATTTTTGTGTTTTTGATTTTATAGATCTGAAAATAATATGATAAAAGATAGCCCTGGGGGCCATAATTTTCACTAGAGGCTTCTCTCTTGAAAGAAAGCATACAGACGATATCTAAGGCAATGATCGTGTATATAGGCATCACGTCTATAGGGGATATGACCCCACGGTATGACCCGCCCATTTAGGGCCGGGTTATCCAATGGCGGCTGAAGAACAAGACTCAAGATAGGCTGTGACGTTCAAGGCCTCAAGGCTTGTAGGGCGACTCATAGAGTGGACCAACTCACGGCCCAATACTTGAAGGCGGCGGCTCATCACCAGAAAGACGTCGTAGTTCTTTTACTTAGGAAACAAGACAAGGATTTTGGCTAGGGCACGGGTTGTACTCTGACCCAGACTCTGTTGTAAGCCCATGGCCTCAACCTATATATAAAGGGGAGCCCCTAAGGCAGAAGGACCAGGTTACAATCTCCCGAGTACTAGGTTAGCTGAGTCGCACCCTTGTACTTGAGATTATCATCATCAATAGCAATCAAGCAGGAGTAGGCTTTTACCTCCACCGCGAGGGGCCGAACCTGGGTAAACCCTTTTCTCTTGATTCCGATCAACCCCGTTCAAGCTACTACCTAGCAGCGATGGCCTCACGACAAGTCCTTTCATGAGGACAACTGCCATGACAAAACCATGACAATTGGTGCCCACCATGGGGCTATCGCCCAGTGGTGTTCAGTTCTTGGAGGGAGCTCTCCTAGGGATCAAGGGATATGCGATTGGCCGCATGACGAAGAGTCGTCGTGGCAAACTCTACATCGACGACTCAGGCTGGGGCCCTGAGGCCGACTCAATCAAGTTCAGGTACCAGGTCCCCTTCGGCAAGATCCACGTGTTCATCGGCAAGATCGGCGAATCAGGACCCAAGCCAGACATCTACACCGATATCGTCAAGCCTACTTGGCACACGCAACCCGCCTGAGCTCAAGCCGGCCAGAGCCATGTTTTCGTCGGCTTCACCCAAGGGGTCGATCTCGCAGATAATTCTGCATCTAGTGGTGACACCCTTGTTTACTCCAACGGCGAGTCATCAGTTTGGGAGACAGAGCTCCGCCCCATGTATGACGGCAGGCTTGGGGGCTGCTCTGATGATGAGCCGGCCCTGGACGACCATGAGTCTCCCTATTGGACCACCATCTATATGGCAGGCACCGCCCCGGCTCTTAACTCAACCGCGGCAGGTACTGTGGGAGGCGTCGGTGCATCGGTGAGTGGTCCAAACACGGCTGGCCCTGTCAAGCCGCTGACTCAAGTTCTCTCAGAGCTGGTCGCCTCATTGACCTCTCCTCGAGTCGCCCTTAAGAGCAGAAAATCAGGAAGAGCGCAAGGCGGAGGTGGCTAAAATTCGTGAGCAGATGACTAAAGCTCAGGAGGACACCAACGCTAAGAGTGCTCGCATGGTACAGTTACAAACCCAGATCCATAATGAAACAGAGGGCCTGAGGACAGAGGCATGGTGCCTGGGCCTCCGTCAGCACGCTTCTGAGGCGGTCCATAGGAGAAGGCATGAGACTCGCCTGCCCCCTGGTTTTGAGGGAACACGTCTATTCAACATGCCTGCACCAGGCGCCGGGACGAGCACCCCCGCGACACCGGTTATACCCCAATTGAATCGGGTCATGCCGCAAAACGGGAATGGCGGGCCATCTCCGGCTCAGCATCGCCAACCAGCCCCACACCCGCCGCCCATTTGGACGACTCCAGATTGCTTCATGACGCCGGCGGGTCACTTCTCCAATCCTGTTGATAACCTGGTGGCAGCAGCTACCAACCTTCCGCACTTCCGATCACGGGCAATGCCCCCAGGGAGAGAGAGGCTTTGCACGCCATTGAATTGTTAAAAACTGCGGTCGCTCAATAGGCGAACTATTCTTACAGTCAGCAACGACTCCACTCCACCCCACACCCAAGTTAAAGCAAGAGTCGCCATGCTGAGTCACCAGCCGTCTCGAGTAATGCCCATCAAAGACACGAACAGCAGCTCGACCCACCCCGACAGGGGGCTCTCGACGCCCAGGAGATTGTCGATATGGCCCGGGCACGGCAAGAGGCAGAGGCGGCCCACGCGGCGGCTCATCAGTCGCCTCCTATGACCCCCGTAGCCTCGCAAGGAGTTGGATCGAGCACCCGAACCATCGGGATTCTGTGCCTGGTGCTGGCTTTACACAACGAGCGTATGCCTAAGGATTTCAATGGTCCCCATAAGGTTTCCAATTACACGCCTGACCTTGAGCCGACGACTTTGATTGAGAGTTATGAAATTTCTATGGACATGCTGGACGTCAGCGACGCGGTCTGCGCCAAGTACATGACTATGATGCTGGAGGGGCCTGCTCGTACCTAGCTGAAGAACTTGCCCCCTAACTCCATCAACACTCGGGGGGAGTTGAAGGCGCGCTTCATCAAACACTTCCAGGGAACCTGGAAGCATCCCATGACTAATGCTGATCTACAGCATTGTGTTCAGCATGAGGGCAAATCAGCTCATCATTGGTCCTGCCGGGTCGTGGATATCATCCACTCCTCAGACGGCATATTAGCAGCTCAAGCCGTCTTGATCTTGGAGAAAAATGTCATTTTGACCCCCTCGTTCAGAAGCTCATGCGACTCAAGTGGACGGTTCAGGGCATGGGTGAGCTCATGGATGTCCTTACCAGATACGCTGAGTCAGATACCACGAAGGATCCTAACCCGGATGGCGATCAAACTAGTGAGGGAAAGAAGAATGGTGTCGGCAAGGGTCAGCAGCAGGGTAACTTGGGGTACAACGGCAACCATAGTGGCCAGGGCAACGGCGGCAAGCGCAAAAACCCAAAGGGCGTCTCAGACTTTGTTGCTAAAACCAACACTAGTTTCAAGGACCAGAGACGGAATAGTCCTGGGTGGTCGTTCAATGCCAATAAAGCCTGCAATTTTGAGGAAGCCCTCAAAGGGCCATGTCCCAAGCACAGTACTCCGGATAAGCCATCGAGCACTCTTGGGAGAATTGTTATATCATGCAGCAATTCAAAAATCAAGCTTATCAGAGTCACCAAGGTGGCGGCGGCGGAAACCCAGGACAACCCACACTGGCGGCTCAGGATCCGGCTTCCCTGGGGCCGGCTCATCTGGTGGATATAACAATCATGGCGGGTCTGGAGCTGGATACCAAGGGTCTGGAAATCATGGAGGTGGCAATCAGCATACTGGCCAAGGCACTCATCATCAGGGCAAGCAGACAGGTTTTCAGAGCAATCCTAAGCAATTGAATAGTGCGCAGTATCACGTCTTT
Organism: Thinopyrum elongatum; assembly: GCA_011799875.1. Taxonomy (NCBI): domain Eukaryota; kingdom Viridiplantae; phylum Streptophyta; class Magnoliopsida; order Poales; family Poaceae; genus Thinopyrum; species Thinopyrum elongatum. The sequence continues at coordinate 125,550,573 of CM022297.1, forward strand.
ACCGCTAGTACCTGCAAGCGGGACAACAAAATTCAGAAGCGTACCGTTAATTTTGTCGAGCCGGCGGTCCCTGAGTATTTGAATTGGTCAGAGCAACCAGTCACTTGGAGTAGGGCCGATCATCTGCCTCGGGTTGAAAATCCCGGTGGCCTGGCTTTGGTGGTGGTGCCTCAAGTTGATGGATATAATCTCACAAAGGTACTGATGGATGGAGGAAGCAGCATCACCATCTTGTACTATGATACGTTCTGGCATATGAACTTGTCAGAAAAGCAACTCCTGTCTTCCTCGACTGTTTTCCACAGGATTGTCCCCAGAAAATCTGCATATCCCATCAGGCGAATCAAACTAGAGGTTGCATTCGGCGATGAGTACAATTACAGAATAGAGTTTCTGACGTTTGAAGTGATCAAGATCAAGAGCCCATATCATGCTTTGTTCGGGCGGCCGGCTTATGCTCGTTTCATGGCTTGACCCTGTTATGTATATCAAGCTCAAGATGCCTGGGCCAAGGGGCACTATCATGGTCGATGGCGACAGAAAGATTGCTCGTGAGTGTGAAGAAGGGGACGCGGCTTACGCTGAGTCATCCTGTGCAGCGGAGGAGTTGAAATTCTACACATCCAATGTTGACCCGGCTGATATAACGTCTCTAAAGAAACCCACCACAGAGACTGACCCGTCCCTCAAGTTTAAGCCGGCCAAAGACACAAAACAAGTTGATTTCACCCCGGGCGACTCATCTCAGCAGTTCACTATTAGGACTGGCATGGATCCCAAATAGGAAAGCATGCTCAGCAGGTTCATCCGTGAGAATCAGGACATCTTTGCATGGAAACCTTCTGACATACCTGGTGTGCCAAGAGAATTCGCTGAGCACCACCTTAATGTTGATCCTAAGATGAAACCAGTCTGGCAATACCTCTGTTGTTTTAATGAGGAGGGACACAAAGCTATTGGGGAAGAAGTGGCCCGGCTCCTAGCTACCGGGTTCATCGTGGAAGTACTTCATCCTAAGTGGCTGGCCAATCCAGTGCTTCTCCTAAAGAAGAATGACACTTGGCGTATGTGTGTTGACTACACAGATCTCAACAAGGCTTGTCCGAAAGACCTGTTTGCCCTCCCCCGCATTGGTCAGACCATCGATTCCACCGCTGGATGTGAGAGTTTATGTTTCCTGGGTGCTTACTCTGGTTATCATCAGATAAAGATGGTTGTTGATAACCAGGAAAAGACGGCCTTCATCACACCTTTTGGGGCTTTCTGCTATGTCTCGATGCTTTTTGGGCTTAAGAGTGTAGGGGCGACTTATCAGTTCTGCGTGCAGAGTTGTTTTCACAATCAGATTGGGCGCAATGTTCATGCTTATGTTGACGATATCATCGTCAAATCTCAGACGAAGGAAACTTTGCTTGCTGATCTCAAGGAGATCTTTGACAACCTTCGGCGGTACAAGATGATGCTTAACCCGACCAAGTGTGTCTTTGGAGTTCCAGCAGGTAAATTGTTGGGTTTTCTGGTGTCTGAACGAGGCATTGAAGCTAATATAGAGAAAACCAAGGCGGTGACCTCCCTTGCCAAGCCGGCTAACATCAACGATGTTCAGCGCATGGCGGGTCGTATAGCTGCTTTGAGCCGGTTCATAAGCCACCTCGGTGAGAAGGCAATCCCTCTGTATCAGATGCTGAAAAAGACTAACAACTTCGTCTGGAGTGATGCTGCGGATAAAGCTTTTGAAGCCCTCAAGTAGCAGTTGGTTGAGCCGGCCGTCTTGGCTGCCCCCGCTACTGCAGGTTGGTCCAAACACGACAGTCCAATCAGAGACCCTTCGACGAAACTGTGTGCGATGCATTAATCACAAACGGTGATGTAATAAAACCGTCAAAAAAGGTACAAAACATTTGCGATGGTGGTGACATCAAACATGGTTCAGATTAGAGTTGCGTGTATGATGCATGGCATACGGTTAATCCAGCAGAACTATTTGCGCTGAGGCAGAACAACAGAAACGGGCAGCCAGATGAGGGTGTGTGCGATATACGGCATACAGTTCACTAGGATGAACTGTGTGTGATTAGCCAGCACAATAGAAACGGTCAGCCAGATCAAGGTGTGTGCGATGGAGGCCATACAGTTCACTTGGATGAACTATTTGCGATGAGCCAAGACAACAGAAACAGTTCGACTGAACAAGATGTGTGTGATACGCGGCAAAAAGGTCCATAATCAGAAATGTGTGCGAAGACCAATAATAACATAGACGATTGCTGCTAATGAGCCGTGTGATTTGCTCTGTCTATAGAAGAATAACATATATATATATATATATATAACTAAAATAAACATCCAATTACATAAGTGACTATACAGATCATTCACACACACCTCAATAAACAATTGCATGCATTCTAAACTAGGAGAAACGATCGTCTAGTCATCTACTTCTTGTGACGCTCCCGCCACTGCTCTGTGGCTCGATCCCTCATCTAGGGAAGGAAGAAGACACTTCCTCATGTCAACGATCCACCTGTACATCTCATAGCTTGTGTATGCGTCCTTGGCTGCGTACTTGACGTGTTGTTCATCCAGTCTCTAATGCTAGGCACTGTGCCAGGCGTTGTTGTCCTTCTTGCTCTCGTCCTTCATCTTCATGTAGTAGGGGTCGATGATGGCCAAGGCGAGGTCAACCAGGGAGTTCTGTTTGTTTTTGTCGCTGCCCCAGACCTTGTAGTGGTCCTGGATGTTGATAAGATTCTGGCATTTCAAGCCCGAAACCTTGAGTGCTTTTAGATCGTTGGTGGTGTCCACCGTAGCGAAACTGTAGTCAGAGCTGTTGATAAACCTGGAGAAACGCTCGCAAGGCCTTTTGGCTAGGTGGTAGTGGTAGACGAGGACGTCATGTCGCACGCACAACTGGGCAACGGCAACCTTCTGATCGTGCCCGGCACGACCGATGGTGTACTTGAGGTCGAAGCCGACCACTTAGTACTTGTCCTCAGCAAGAAACTGCTCCATAGTTTGGATGGAGCTCTCCACTGAGACCGGCTCGTTCGTGTACACCACCGAGAGGGCCTTCCCCCTCATGTGGGTGTCCACTACGTGATGCGTGGTGAACTGCCCCCGTTGTCGTCGTCGGCCGTTGGGAGTACCATTGGAGCCACGGGGAGCGCCATTGGAACTACTGGATGTCCTCTCTGTATGTGTCGTTGTGGGTGTGCTTATTGTGTCGTGTGGCACGAGAGATGAAGGTAAATGGCCGCAGGAATAAATGGGGGCCGGGTGGTATGGATTCTCGGCGCGTCCGCATGGCAGTTTTTGTAGCAGGTAACTGCATCATGGCGCCGCACCCGGCGCAACCGCATGCATAATGGTAGCACGAACGTACGTGATCGTGCACCGGCCTCAAACACTGGCAGCGCGCGTGGAGGGATGAGGGCAGAGCGACCGGAGGGATGCGAGAGCACAGCGCGCATGGCGGGACACAAGCAGAGCGTGCCGCGGCCGCCTCAACCGCGAGCAACCACACGCATAGAGCAATTGAACACGCAGGCAATGGTCGTCTACAAGCCGGCCGGCAGTTGCGACGCTGCGTAGAGAGCGGCCATGTGCTACTACCTCCATCTTCATCTATTAATCCCCTTTATATTCTGTGCCATATTTTGACCTTAAATTTAACCAACAAAATGTTGATGCATGTTATAAAAATTATATAATTGGAAACTATGTTCAAATACGAATCCAACGATATAATCTTTGGCGACATGCATTCATATTTTATTAGTTAAATCTCTAGCCAAAATTTGGCACAAAAATACATAGACGACTCATAAACCAGGACAGGGGTAGTAAGTAATTAAATCACAAATGTTTTTTTAATTAACCGCATGTGTACGTGTCCTTTCGTCCTCCTCTCGCACGTCTTGTCACCCCGCTGCCGCAGACGGCTTACAGCGCAATCTTGCGCAGCGCGCGGGGGCGTTCTTTTGGCCAAATGGTGGCTCGAAGTGGCGCCAATGAATCATCGGTGAGCCCGTTCCCGCGCAACCTCGCAGGTTCCCACGCAAGCTTCCCGCCCGACTCAGTGAAATCCCCCAAAATCCCAATGCTTACCGGCCTGCTATATAAACCCTAACGGTCGGCGATTCCTGCGTCGCATTTTCCCTTCCCTCCCTGTAGCTTATCTCGTGCTTCTCCCACAATCGCCAATGGCACCGGTCCGTCGTTGTCGCTCAGCCACTCCGCCGTCATCAGAGGACAGCTCCAGCTGGGAGGCTACACCACGACGGTGGCGCAGTCCCCAGTGTAGTGTAGTGCGCGTGGCGTCCCTGTTGGGTGTTCGCGGAACACCCACCACACGCTCCGCCGCCGCTGCCCGTCGGCAGCTGTTGCCGGCCGCCGTTGCCGCCACCCCACCATCTGCCACCGTGGCTGCCACACCACCGTCGAAAGCCGAGGCCATCGCCCGCTCCGCCGCCGCGGCCCAAAGTCGAGAGGTGGCCGTCATGGCCGCCACCCCATTGGCGGCCACCGTGGCCATCACCCGCTCCGCCATCGCGGCCTGAAGGCCGGAGGTGGTGGTCGTGGCCGCCACCCCATCGTCGGCCGCCGTGGCCACCAGCCTACCATCGACCGCCGGGGTCATCACCCGCTCCGCCACCGCCGCCCGAAGGCGGGAGGCGGAGGTGGAGGCCCGCACGTGCGTCAGCGACCTTGCGCGCTACATCGAGTTCCTGCGAGAGGAGGAGGAGCGCCTCGTCGAGCACGCAAAGAGCCTTACCGCCGCCATGGCCGCAACACACGTCGCCGCAGTGGCGAGGAATCAGGAGATCTACGAGGAGAACCACCACTTCAAGCGGGGTCGTCTAGAGCGGCAGAGGGCGTTCGAGGTGAGCGTCGCTGAAGGTGCAGCAGTGGAAGGCACCGTATTGCAGTTGTCCAGCTCGTCGGTAGGCACCTCCTCCTCTGCCTGTTACTGAGCGCGCTCGATAGAGGAGAGGCTGCCGGAAGTAGTACAAAGCCCCTCTGTAGTAGTAGTATTTAGGGGCTATTTTGTTCAGTTCATCTGACTATAGATGTGGTGGAACTGTACAACATACTTAAAATTAGCTAGTATATATAGTTGAACTAGCTATTTCAGTACGTGGTTAGCAACAATTGGGGAAAAGTTTGGTCGGTTCAGCTGTCGAGTTGAACTGTTTGTATAAAAGAATGACTGCTTAATCTATGAATGAAATCTATGCTTAATTACTGAATTTTAGTTGCAAAAATTAGATAGTGCTAGTGATTTTTAGCTGCATATTTTGACAAATGGCAGTGTTACAAGCTTTACAAATGGCAATGTTACTAGATCAACAAATGTCAATCTTTCCAGTTTGACAAATGGCAATATACCCAATATGACAGATGCAAATCTTACCAAATTGTCTGTACGTGCTTGCACACGGGTCATCCAAAACAACCGTTTGCGTTGAAGGGATGTACAAATCCTGCTCGGCACATTTTCTCTTGGCTTAGCGCCGAAGTCTGGCTTTGCATACCATATTCAATCTGAACCGTTTGTGTTGAAGAGATGCACAAATCCTGTGCTGCGAATTTTCCCTTGGCTTACTGGGGAAGACCATAGCTCTCACTTTGCATAAGGGTGTTCTATCTAAAACGTTTGCGATCAAGAGCTGCACAAATCCTGCTCGGCACATTTTCCCTTGGCTTCCTGGGGAAGATGTCGGTTTGCATACGGGTGTTCTATCTAAAATGTTTGCGATGAGTGTTTTATATTTAAAAACCCTTTATGTTGTTTTTAAAGAAAATCATTTGATAAGTCTGTACATTCAGAGAGAAAAATGCAAGTTCGTTCAAACCATATCTTTCATTCAATCACATGACGAATTTATATTCATATGATCGAGATACACTGATACAGTATTAAACCCCCCAAAAAAACTAATTCTAGCGGTGGCGGAGGCGGCGTGCCGCACCGGTGTTGTCATTGTTGTCCTCCGGGACGCCGTTGTTGAAGTCTTCAAGGCAGCACAAAATGTTCTTCACTTGGAAATCAAACATCATGTCATCGTGCGATCGATGGGCGGGGCGCGGGAGGATGGCAACTCGTCACGATGCGAGGTAGTGGTCGACGGCAGCATCCCATGCTGCTGAGGGGGGCGCACGCACGGGCATGGGCGCGGCGGGTGCAGGCAAACGCATGGGGATCGGCATTGCGGTGGGTGCATGGGCGCGCATGGGCACGGGCGCTGGCGCTGGCATGTACACGAGCTCGCGCTGGTCCACGGAGACCTCGCTGACGCCAGCGGCTTCTAGCTCTGTGATAGTGCTCGGCGACCAGCCCGTCAATGCTACGGGGATGGTCGCTGGCGCGGGCGCGAGGATGGGAGCTGGGATGGGCATGGGGGCATCAACCGCCGCGGCCAGCTCGTTCAGGGCCATGTCCATGAGGCCCCATTCCTCCTTATTTTCTATTTCCTCTAGCTCGGAGTGGACTTCACCAAACTGGAAGACTAGTGGCAGATGATCCTTCTGCGCCATGGCATTGGTGGAGATCTGCGGGAGGGAGGGGAATGGGAGGCGAACAGTAAGGCCGCCCGTATTAAACAGCGGCTCGAGCGCCATTAATGGAAAGGATGCGAGCAAGGCGGGCGGCCATGGAAGTCAAAGGGCTCGCTTCCCAGTGAGCCTGCGCAGCGTACAGCTCGCATGCTTCCCAGTGAGCCTGCACATTGGAGGACAGCGTGCACGCCTCTTGGTCAGCTTGTGCACCGGACTGCGCTCACACGTCTCCCGTTTAGTCAAGCAGCTATCTGCACGGCACCTCCTATATCCATAAAAAGAGAGACACATGGCATGATGTGACTGGTTAACAAAACACACATGATTTAAATTATACAAATGTTTGAGATGTTAAAGTGGCAGCTATTTGTTTCAAAATGCCTTTGTTGGCTGTTATTCGAGTGTGCCTTCTCTCAAAATGGACACGAAAAATACCACAGCATATCGGGTGCCATTCCAGGATAGCATGCCAAGTTTCATGAATTTCAGACGAGTTTTGGATTTACTAGAATTTAAAAACAAAGTATCTCAACGTTTTCCGGCAGTCAACAGTGCCCTGGTGTTTGAAATTCATTCCCATTTCTTGCATGGGACCTAAGCATGCACCCAACGACACACATTTGATATGTCAACCCATTTTTCTGCACTGGAGCCTATGCATGTAGTTCAAATTTGAATTATGCACATAAAATGCCTAGAAAACCCAGTTAATGTATAAAAAAATCCAAGCGAACCCCGAAAAATCCCAAAAATTGACACAACACTCCTGTTGTTCTATGTTGACACTAGAAAAATTTTGAAAGCAAGAAGAGGCAACGGATATCATTTCGTCCCCAAAGGTGGCACGTTCCCTACCAAAACCATCAGGCTTGTTGTGAGAAGCTCTGGTTTGCGAGAAGCTTATACCCAAACCTGCCCCAAATGGGACACAAAATTTACCACAGCATGTTGATGCCGCTCCATGATAGCATGTCAAGTTTCATGAACTACAGACGAGTTTTGGATTTGCTAGAATTTAAAAACCATGTATCTCAATGTTTGCAGCGGAGCTACGGTTGCAAGGTGTTTGACATTCATTCCCATTTCTTGCATGGGACCTAAGCATTCAACCAAGGACACATATTTGATTTTTCAACCAATTTACATGCATTGGAGCATGTGCCTGTAGTTCAAATTTGAATTATGCACATAAATGCCTAGAAAACTCAGTTAATGTATAAAAATGTCCAAACGAACCCCGAAAAATTCTTAAATTTAACACAACACTCCTGTTGTTCTATGTTGACACTAGAAAAAAATTGAAATCAAGAAGAGGCAACGGATATCGTTTCGTGTAGAAAGGTGAAACGTTCCCTATCGTAACCATGAGGCTTGTTGTGAGAAGCTCTGGTTTGTGAGAAGCTTATACCCCAACCTGCCCCAAATCAGACAATATTTTTACCACAGCATGTTGATGCCATTCCATGCTAGCATGTCAAGTTTCATAAATTTCAGATGCGTTTTTGATTTTCTAGAATTTAAAAACCATGTATCTCAATGTTAGCGGCCAAGCGACGGTGGCAAGGTGTTTGACATTCATTCTCATTTCTTGCATGGGACTTAAGCATGCAACCAAGGGCACACATTTCAATTTTAAACCCATTTATATGCACTGGAGCATGTGCATGTAGTTCAAATTTGAATTATGCACATAAATGCATAGAAAACTCAGTTAATGTATAAAAATGTCCAAGCGAACCCCGAAAAATCCCCAAAATTGACACAACACTCCTGTTGTTCTATGTTGACACGAGAAAAATTTTGAAAGTAAGAAGAGGCAACGGATATCGTTTCGTCCCCCAAGGTGGCACATTCCCTACTGAAACCCTCAGGCTTGTTGTGAGAAGCTCTGGTTTGCGAGAAGCTTATACCCAAACCTGCCCCAAATGGGACAATATTTTTACCAAGGCATGTCGATGCCATTCCATGATATCATGTCAAGTTTCATGAATTTCAGACGAGTTTTTGATTTACTGAAATTTTCAAACCATGTATCTCAATGTTAGCGGCCGAGCAACAGTGTCAAGGTGTTTGACATTCATTCTCATTTCTTGCATGTGACCTAAGCTTGCAACCAAGGACACACATTTGTTTCAATCCGTTTTTATGCACTGGAGCATGTGCATGTAGTTCAATTTTGAATTATGCACATAAATGCCTAGAAAACTCAGTTAACGTATAAAAATGTCCAAACAATCCCCGAAAAATTCCAAAATTTAACACGACACTCCTGTTGTTCTATGTTGACACCAGAAAAAAATTTGAAAGCAAGAAGAGGCGACGAATATCATTTTGTCCAGAAAGGTGACACATTTCCCTAACGGAACCATGAGGCTTCTTGTGATAACCTGCCCCAAATGGGAAAATATTTTTTACCCTAGCATGTTGATGCCATTCCATGATAGCATGCCAAGGTTCATGAATTTCAGACGGGTTTTGGATTTACTAGAATTACAAAAGCAAGTACCTCAACATTTGCCAGAGAGCCACGGTGCCATGGTATTCAAAATTCATCCCCATTTCTTGCATGGGACATAAGCATAAACCCATGGACACATATATGATTTTACAACCAATTTTGGTGCACCAGAGCATGTGCATGTAGTTTAATTTTGAATTGTGCACCTGAAATGGCTAGAAAACCAAGTTAATGTATAAAAATGTCCAAGCGAACCCTGAATAATTCCAATTTTTTGACGACACACCTATAGTTGCATGTTCACTGTAGATAAAAGTTCTAGCAATTCAAACACCCTCCTTTGCCGTTGTGACCCCATTATGTAATTCAAATCAAGATGAAAAATCAAGTAGATCGCACACAGTTTATTATCACCAACCGTGTGAGATGCAGTTCAAAATATCTTCGAGCACCGTCGGAGTATAGTACGCCTATGGCTTAAGTGAGAAGGTGCGTCGGCTACAGTCCACAGCCGACGTGTCAAGCACACTAGCTCGCTCCCCAAATATCATTTCACTGTTCAATCATCGCTGGTGAAATATGGGGACGTGGACCCGCGTCGTGAGGGCAACTTCGGCGGCCCACTCCGGTGAGAGCGCGACTGTAGCCGCCATGCGCGTGCTAACAAGCTGCATGAGCGCGGCCGCAATCTGCGACCGGGTGGCCAAGGCAGCCCAAACGGCCGCTGTTGCTTCTCAGGTGGCGACAGCAACATCTGTCTCGGGGATAGCAACTGGCGAGAGCGGCACAGCAGATGTCCGTTCCGCAGCGGCGGCCTTAGCCCTGATGGAGGCCGCCCACGCCATGTCGAGGCCGCCCACGCCCAGCTCGTGGCGGTCACCGCATAAATCAAACGAAGCTTCTCCAACAACGATCGGCAACCAACGACCGAAGAGTTGGCAATCGTCGAGAGCGTTCGAGCAGCCATCTGTTCCTCCGCGGCATACCTTGCCATGATGGAGCCTGTCAAAGCCCAGATCGCGGCTGCCCACGCCCAGCTCGTGGCGGCCTTTTCCAAATAGATGGCAGACACGGATGGCTAGATGCTTGCCGAGTATGGTGTGATAGATGCCATGGAGCCCCTTCCCCAGGAGATCGTCGGGCATGAGCTGGACATGGAGGAGGCGGCGGAGATCGATGAGCACCAGCCGTAGTAGTACTATTTGTTTTGTTTAATTAAGAGCGCCGGTCTTTAATTTGTTAGAGTAATGTTTCGGTCAGCTAGCTCTATTTAATTGCTGAACTTGCTCGATTAAGAAGTGTGGGTGTGCTGTAGTCTCCTTTGTGTACCCAAATTATGCAATGACGTGGATGACCACTGTAACCAGGGAAATTCGAACCAAATTTTTTGACGTTCAAACTCATCACACACGGGTTAAGCTATATGAATCGTTTGTGATGTTCACATATCGTACATAGTGCCGAATAAGGGACCGTGTCTGATGACACTTTGCGCGCCAGTTTTTTCGCTCCACCAATTCAAAATTTTCGGCTTCCACAGAAATATCTACCTCCCCACCACCCTTACCAAAAGCCACATTTCCCCTGTTTATGCCTTCCTTTCCAAGTTGAAACCTTCACTCCTTGCTTGTAGCATCGCCTCCTCGCCGGCGACCCTCCTTCACGCTGCTCGGACTCATCGATCCAGGCAGGTAATCCACACCCGACCCCCATCCTCCTCCTCCTTCCACATCCCATATGCCCTGACCGCCGGCGCGACACCTTCCACCCAAATCACCGACCCCTCCCCCAAATAAGCGCCGCTCTAAGCCATGGTGCATGCAGTATAGCCAGGAGCTCAAGAAGCATTTGGTAGCGAAGAAGCAAATCGCGGCCGCACGCGCGGATGAGGTCGCGATGGCTGCCATTCGTGCCGACCCCCAGATCTTGGAGGAGCACCTCGTCGTCGAGGCCACCGTCGACGTCTCGCACGCCGAAACCACGATGTGGTTGGCTGCTTTAAACGACAGTTCATGGCGTTTCCTCGAGGCCACCGTCGGTGCCTTCGACGAAGACTACGAGGTGTTTTCTCATTGTGCCCATGCTTACCTTAACTCGAGAGGCAGCAGGTTGGTGCCCGGAGCGGCTCAGGCAACTCACCACTACGACGAGGGCACTCACGATGTGGAGGCCTCGCCCTCTTCCATGTCGAAGGAGCCAATCATCATCGATATCTCCGACGATGAGGAGTAGCTTGTCTTATTAGCTCACTATAAGGACCTATGTTCAGTTTGCTAGCTACGCCGGTTAAGCATGCTCAGTTTACTCGTTGCATGTGCCGCTCCTGCCTTTCCTTAACAAATTCTAGTGAATTGTCCTATCTACTTTTACCATGCAATTTGTTGCTCTAATGTATATGTTCTGTATGTCGTGCAATGTGGTGCTCACTTATTAACTGTTTGGTTAATTAGTTGTCGTCTTCAGTTAACTGTTTGGTTCAATTATGCAAATGTGATGTTGAATTCTTTAGGGTGCAATTTTGTATTGTCTTCCATGTGAGAAATAAATCAAATTTATCTTTACAAAATACATGAGAAACAAATACAATTGCTATATTTCCAAGTTGTCAAGCATGCTTGGTTTGGTTAACTGTCTAATCTTCTAGTATGTTATACATTGTGCAATGTGGTGCTCAATTAACGTTTGGTTCATTTGTTGTGGTGTTTAGTTAACTGCTTGGTTCAATTCTGCATTGCGATGTTCAATTGTTGTGGGTGCATTCTATTATTGTATACCATGTGAGAAATAAATCGAATTTGGTTGTACTAAATACATGAGAAACAAATACAATTGCTATATTTCCAAGTTGTTAAGCATGATTGGTTTGGTTAACTGTCTGATCTTCTATTAGGAGTATGTTATATTGTGCAATGTGGTGCTTAGTTAATGTTTTATTCATTTGTTGTGGTGTTTAGTTAACTGCTTGGTTCAATTCTGCAATGCGATGTCCAATTGCCGTGGGTAGAATTTTGTATTGTTGTGCATGTGAGGAATAAATTGAATTTGGCTGCACTTAATACATGAGAAACATATACAATTGCTATATTTCCTAGTTCTTAATCATGCTTGGTTTGGATAAATGGGTTTTCCATGTGGCTTGAATTAATCTGATGAATCTGCAATGTGCTTATTTTAAATCAACATACTTTACTGATAGCATGCGAACCCTAACTTAACCTGATCACTAACTACCTTATATGTGTTGCAGGGAAACAATGGGAAGCACTGAGGTTTACAATCGAGGTTTTCACATGCATGGTCCTTTGTCTAATAGCACATTATTGTGCAATTGTAGGAACCATTCTAATATTTAGGTTTTTAACAATTTGGTCATGCACATGTAGGTCCTGCTATCAAAGGTTTTGACCCACTGTTCGACCCTTTTTGCATATGGGGAAATGAGTTGTCCATGAATATCAGTCAAGTCAAGAAACTCAGAAAGATTGTTAGGATAAAGAAATTAGCGATAAAAAACAACAAGATCTTTGTCTGCACAATGAAGAAGACATCAGTTCACTATAGGATGGTACTAACTATTATACCTTGCCTTTTTATTCCTTTGCCCCATTTCCAATATAGAGAAGATATTTATGCACATCCTTGTTTTCAGGCCTTTCCAAAGCAGTTCACTGATGATTACCTCTCAAACCACCTGTATGGTCAGGAGGCAAGGAAGGTATTCATACAACACCCATGGTTCAATATTGAAGTGTTCCTGAAGAGGACGAAGGATGGACGGTCAATCATCCACAGGCACTGGCCTAAAGTTGCAAAGACCTTCAACATCAATGAAGGCTCAATATTCGCCTTCTGCTTCAGCAGTTTTCCAGATGAGATTCATCTATCTATGTACCGTCTATGATGCTAATTTCGAAAGGTTATAGATGTTGCATGTGAAACTTGGTGCTGGTGCAGTTGTGTAATGGGGTAGCTGAGTGCTGAAACTATATGATGTTGTACTCTGATGTATTTCAATTATCAAATCCTGCTTCCTTAATATGAAAATGAAATATATTGTGTGCTTAATATGAAATGACAATTAGATTAATAAATGGATTATTAATAATAGGACAATTAGACTGCTAATTGCTTTTTTCTATTGCAAACGGTTATTGAGAAAACACCGTGGGCGATGACCTCAGGCAACGCGCACAGTTTCTAGGAATAAACCGTGTTGGATCAATGAACAATCACACACGACATCCTCTTGAAAACTATTTGCGTTAGGCCACCTTGTGCAAATGTTTAACACATAAATAGTGTGTGTGATGGACAGCCTTTGCCACACCGTTTCTTCTACGCACCGTGTGTGATGCATTCATTAACGCAAATGATAAAATTGTTAATATCGTTTGCAATGGCAACGCTATCACAAACGATTTAATGGGGAAAATTGTGTGTGATGTACCTGCGAACGGAAACGTTTTCCTTGGAGTGACTGTGTGGGATGTATATACAACAGAAACGTACTTCTTGGATTAACTGTGTGGGATGTACATACTAGCGAAAACATATTCCTTGGATTGACTGTGTGGAATGTACATACGAACGGAAACGTTTAGCCGGGACTGGCTCTGTGGGATGTAACCGGAAATGATTTGGCCTATATAATTGTATTTTTTAGCACAACTGTACGTATAACCATATTTGATCGCTCGCCCATCGCACACCACCTCATTTTGCCGAGCGTGTGTGCCAGGAGGGCCTATCCCCGATGGTTTCTGGGTCGTGTGGGAAGGACCCCCCTATCACAGTCACTCACTAGGCGACGGTTTAAAACGCCGTCGCGGAAAGGGGTTAAAACCCGTTTGTACAACACCTTGTTGTACCAGTGCCCTATCGACAAAGAGCCTATGCTCCTGTACATTGCTGCCAATAACAAAGTAGTAAGTGTTGCAGTTGTCATGGAGCACAAGGAGGCTGGGAAAGAATATCATGTTCAATGACTAGTCTACTATGTCAGTGAAGTTCTGACAAAATCCAAGCAGAGATATCCACATTGGCAGAAGCTGGTTTTCGGGGTCTTCATGGCGAGTCCCAAGCTGAAGCATTATTTTCTAGAGCACCCTATTACTGTGGTTAGTTCTGCCCCGTTGGGAGACATCATCCAAAACAGGGAAGCCACAGGAAGTATTGCTAACTGGGGAATTGAGTTGGGGCCGCATCATTAGAAATATGTGCCTCGAACAGCCATTAGGTCTCAAGCATTGGTGGACTTCATCAACGATTGGACTGAACTTCAAGTCCCAGAAGATAAGACGGATAACACTTATTAGACTATTCACTTTGATGGTTCCAGGCAGTTGGAGGGCCCAGGGGCTGGAGTTATTTTATCTTCCCCACGAGGTGATAAATTTTGTTATGTTCTCAGGATCATGTTTCCCTGTACTAACAATGCAGCTGAGTACGAAGCCCTCCTCCATGATCTCCGTATGGCTAAGGAGATGAACCTTATCCGGGTTAGATGCCTTGGCGACTCCAATTTGGTTGCTCAGCAACTTTCTAGAAAGTGGGACTCCGGGATCCCCTCATGGCGGCTTATCGGCAGGCAGTGACTAACATCGTAGGTCACTTCAAGGGTTATCAAGTGGATCACATTGATAAGCGGCTCAACGAGGCGGCTGATGCATTGTCGCGGCTTGGTTCTCAGCGTAAGCCGGTTCCTCCCAATGATTTCCTTGATGTACTCCATAATCCTTCTGTCAAGTTGCCATCCGAAGAAGATCTGGCTGTACCCGACTAGAGGCGCAGTTGGTGGCGGCTCTTCATGCCACCCAGACTGGACAGTTACTTAACTGGCATACCTGACTCGAGGCGAGCTCCCTGAGGATGAACTTATTGCTCGTCAGATCGTCCGCCGCTTGTAACACCCTGGATTTTGCCCATTTTCATTTTCTTTTGATTTTGGTTTGGATTTGCCCTTCGGTGGCTTAGTGGTCTTGAAACCTGGAGAGATCACCCTCGATTCCTCTCCTAAGTGGCTTGTCAATCTCAAAACCATCCCAAGACCTTGCCATTTCCATCTTGGACCAATCCCAATATTCTTTTCTCGGGAATATTCCTTTTTCTTATTAAAGGAATAACCCTGTCTGTCCTGGGTTGTGAAGCAACCCACACTTCCATCATTCCAAAGATTCCCAAATAATTCCCATAAATTGTTTGGGTCAAATATTCCTCAGATATGTCAAAATCCTTCCTTGCCATGACCAAAAATATTCCACCAATATTCATTTTCTGATTCTACCCTAGCTGGCAGTTTGTGAAGCAAGTACCCATTATCTTTGCTTGCTTGCTCTCAAACTTTTTGTGCTCTCTTTCCCATCCATATAATTTCCTCATGCCAAATTTCAACTTCATTTTGCCTAGTGAATATTCCTGAGCAATTTTTCAAAGTTTTTGTTCAAACAGAGGCCTTGTGAAGGAAGTGCAAGCTAGGCATATCTGAATGAGTTGAAATTTTGCAAGCATCTTCATATGCTCAAATAATAGCTCTCCACCAAATTTGAGCATCATTCCATTATCTATGTGATCACAGCATCAAATCTTTGTTTCTTGTAATTATTTTGGGTTGTGAAGCAACTATAATTTTTATTGCTCCATAATTCATGAATAATTTCCAGAACATGCTTCTACCTATATGTCACCTATCTACTAAATTTGGGCTCATTTGATCTATCCAATAATTCCCTAGAATTTTTCAAAGATTCTGTCCAGTAGCATGCTGTGTGAAGGAAGTACCATTTTGGCCTGTCCAACTGGCATGAAATTTTTATGGCATTCTCATATGACTAAATCATCATCCTATGCCCATTTCCAGCCAAAGGCAACACTTGAGGTGAGTGCCACTTCAAGATTGGTAATTCTGGTCAGTGAGGTCGTTTGAACTGCAAGTGCTAGCTAAACTTCTTCATTTGACCTCAAACTTGGCCACAATACTCATCTTAGTATATGATCACCCTCAGCCAAAGATCAGAGTCAATCACCAAACAAGTCTTCCTCAGCAAGCATCAAACACCTTGTTGTTCCTGATAAGATCTGCTAGCTGTGGTCACCTCAAGCTCCACTATGTATGTCTCTTTCCTCCTTGACTCTATCCTTCGAATGATTGATTGACCAGACACAAATTGGTCAACCAGAGCACGTGGCACCGCCGCATCCACGCTGTGACCACCGCCCTGGCAAGCCATGGACACGAGCTGCGTGTTTGCTAGCTCAGGCCCCTCCTCCGCTCGTCGTTTCCGCGCGCCTCGTCATGTCCAACAGCTTCCCCTCGCCGTCCTCTTCCTCCCTGGATAAGTCTCCCCCTCTCCCGTCCCCTCCTTCACAGTGCAGCCACCGCGCCCATGACCTGTCTCCTCTGTCGTCGTCACATCCAGTCGCTCGCGCCCTCCCGAGCTCTCTCGACCTCGCCTGAACCCTCTCCGCCCCTCCGTGATCATCCTGGAAGCCTCTCCCCTCCTCCAGGCGAGCTCCCGAAGCTCCGGGACGCCAGCGCACATGTCACCGCGGCCGTGCTCGGCCACCCACGTTGCCGCGGCTATAAAAGGGCTCCCGAGCCCCTCTCGTCCTCACCAACCTCCTCACCTCGCTCCACTGGTCCTCCCCGACCCATCCATCCCTCGCCGGAGTCCCTTCTTCCCTCTCATGGCCGCCATGCCCGCCGTCGGCCTCCTCCAAAATTGGATTGAGCCGAAGCCCCTCTTTCCCTCCCACCTGCGCTAGGGTCCCCCCTCGACCCTTTTGCCTCTTCGCATCTCCTCTGCTTGTCGCCGGAGCGCCGGAGGCCGTGTACCCAAGGTCGACCGCCGCTCACGCCCATGGCCATCTCGAGCAGCAGCCGCCCGCCGTTCCCCGGCGCCCGCGACCGGGCCAGGCGAACGCGGCGTCCTTCCCCGAGCCTGCCAGAGCCCTCACCTTGGCCGCAGGTGACTGGAATCGCCCGAGCCCATCACCGGAGCTCGCCGCAGGCACCCGAACCGTGGCTGCTGTGGCCTCTCCCCGACGCTCGTGGCACCCTGGTTGGGTGCGACACTTCCTCCCGCATCCTTCGGTGGCTGGAGCTCGGCCAGAGACTGCCTAAGCCGTCGGGCCCGTCGCTGGAGTCGCGCAGCCGCGTCTCTCCTCTACCTGCGTCGCGGGATAGAAGAAGGAGAGGAAGGGGAGAGAGAGGGTCAACGCGGGGCCCGCACGTCAGCCCCTGACAGTTGACCCAGGCTAGGCCCACGCGCTTAAGTGGAAACGTATTTCCATAAATGCATTTTCGCTTTCGGAAAGCGTATTCCGGTCGAAGACGTTTTCTGTTTTTCAGCCCAGGGACCTGTTTGTGGGGAAACTTTTTACAGATTGGTCCCTGGTGTTCAACCTCCCGCATCTTCGCGACCGTAGCTCCGATCGAGGTGATTCCAAAGCCCACGTCTTCGTCTCTTTGAGCCTGTCATGTTAGTACTATTTACATAATGTTTTGACATAGTGGAAATGACCATTTTGCCCTTGCCCCTAATCAGCCCCCTCCGAGAGAGAATCTTTTTCGGCGAATCTTTCCGCGGCTTCACCGCACTTCTTCCCGGAGTCTTCTTCATCCCCAGGCAAGCCACGACAGCCACTTGCATGACGGATTTGCAGTAGCTATGGTTCATACTTGAATAGCTATCTAATGTGTGCATGTTAATTTCTATATACTCATATGACATGCCAGTTATCAAGTACTCATTGGTAGCATTATGCTACTGATTAATACTTGCAGTAGTTCAAGCCAGGATGATGACATGTCTGCATGTTTATTTAATGGTTGTTATGAACATAATGATGTTGTTCATGCTCACCATGCTCGTCTGCATTTAGCTGGTTAAATGCTTGCATGATGTGGTTACTATGATCCAGATATTATGCTTCCTATCCCTGCTTAGGTTATATCATGTTCATATGCAATATGATTTCATCATGTTATCATGACTCAGTACATCATCATTTAAGTTAAAATGGATGTAATCAAACTTGAACACCTGTTGGCTGAGTCATAGTGCAGACCGAATCGAGCTCACCAGTGCAACCACACTTGCTGGGATGGGGCAGCCCTAACTCGGTCTATTGTCATGCCTCTCGCCGGTGCCTCCAACCAGGGAAGGTTATGAGCGCGTGCTACCCTGGCCCGGTAGGCGGCTATAACCTTGTGAACCCAGTTTTGGGATTGAGCTCAGGTCCCCGTCTGGGACAATTTTGTTTGGCCATGACGGTGGCAGGTGTCGGAAGGACACAGGGGTCACCCATGATATAGCCCAAAGGGGAGTTTGTCGGAGTGGCTGGGAGAGTGCCATGCAATAGATTGGGTTTTTTCGGAACATCGTTGGTCCACCCGAATGGGAGCACGAGGCCACGAGTTCCGTGGTGTGGGTACAGTGTACTAACCTCTGCAGAGTGTATGATCTATCGATAGCCACGTCCTTGGTCATGGGCACAGTTCGTAGTAGGACACACTATGGGTCAACAGTATAATAATCTTGCTTATAACAACCCAGTTCGATGAGAAAGAAGTTGGTTGATCTTTATGTGATCGCGAGAGGATCACCATGGTATCGAGGATACCGATGTTGGTTGATCGTGATCACGAGAGGATCACCGTGGTTTGGTGTTATGTGTTGATCTCGGTAAAGACCAAGCTCCTTGTGATCATGTTATCACTACGGTATTTTAATACCAAGTTTGGTTGGTCCCGAGGTTATCATGTGGCACACTCGATGGTAAGTTCTTACAGGTGATGGTTACGGGGTAACCTCACGAAAGAGTAAGTTACAACCTGTTGCATGTACTATATGCCATGCCATGCTTATATTGTTCTAGCATCATCATGTTTACACTTGCTTAACCTGTAAGTGCCATGCTGTTGCTTGTCTTGACTGCTTTGGTTGTTGTGAGCTTGCGAGTACATTCAAAGTACTCACCTGGCGTGTCGTGCCAGTTTGCAGGTCATGCCATGATTAATTGCTTGTCGAGGATTCCTAGTTTGCGAGCTAGGATACGCGTTCCAGCCAGAGTCCCTGCGGAGTGGAGTTCACCACCGCCATCGTTGTTCCGCTGCCGAGGGTACTCCGCTTCTTCGGGTTGTTTCGCTGTTAGCATAGAGCTACCCTGGGCAGGCGTAGTGTCGCCGTGCCGATGTATTCCATGTACCCTTGTAACCTTATCCATAGTAATAAAGAGCTGATTTGTTCTATGCCAACAGTGCCGTATTCCAGAAGACTTGTCTCTGGGCTGGAATACGAGGCGTTCCGGTTTCCTCTGAGCCGGGGTGCCACAAGCATTGGTATCAGTGCAGGTCTGGCTGTAGGATGCCCTAGACCGCGCGAATGTTAGTAACCGGTAGTATAGAGTCTACTCGGTTTGCTGCACTTGTTTGTTGCATTTGTTTGTGCATGGCATGCATATAGAATATTTATTCTGTCACTAACGGTGGATCTGGTGAGTGTAGGTGGCATCGGTTTCGACCCACTACCCGCACCCTCCAGTTGCATTCTTGTTCGTTGGTGTGGTGTCATCTCTGTCCCAGTGGAGTGATGCCAAGGTGCTTGGTGTGTCGATCCCTTGCAGGATTGATGCACAGGTACCACACCAATATATCTTCTTCAGCCACCCCTATTGTTTCGGTGATAAACATGTTTCTATCCCGAATCTTGCCATCCCTCTAGCCGCTTCGACAACCCTTACTGATCTTTGTTATCAGAAAAGGGCAATGCCCGTAAGCCTTTCTTGTTATCGCTATCTCACCCTGCCATCCATTCCCTGGACAAGTATGGTTTCTTCCATATGCTTGATGATGATGTGGACGTGACTTCGGTGTTCCGATCCACGATCACCAAGTCCGTCCTCACATCCGTATCCGTCCAGCTGCAACCGGTGTAAACCCGTGTTTGGTGTAGCCTAGTTTACACCAACTATTTCCACACGTGGATTCACTTTCGTGCACACCGCCATAGCATGTTAGATCGTAACACTGGAGTTCTTGCGAGATTTGTGTGCTTAAGTAGGCATGCATATTATTGTTGTGAATAGCTGTAGTATATGATATTGCTTGTGTGTGATCTTGTTGCTTTGTGTACTTTTATTTTAGTTGTTTCTTTTGCTTCTTTCTTTGGGCCCTTGGTGTTACACTATTTCCCTTATGGAAGTTGCTCACCGACACCGGACTCAAAGAATCAGTGAAGGGGCAAGCATTTGGAAGCTCAGCTCAACAATATGGGATTTGGTGCCGACTGCCTGGCATGGGGAATATCTGGTCTGATTATAATGATATCCTGGATTGATCATTGGCATCAGGTATATATACCAGTGCAACCTTCACAGCAGTAAGCATCGAATCAGCAAGAAGGCAAAGATGTGTGCATGATCAACAGTACATTTCGCGTCAAAGGTTACCTGAGAAGCGTACGACGCAAGGATTCCTGTGTCTTCCTTGATACGACACATGGATATCTTCCGATGCAAGCAAGCTATCTCAGCAAAAGCTTCAGGTGCAAGCTATTCAGTCTTCCTCAGCAAGATACCCTCGATGGCTTCCAGCACAAGCTATGCAATCTTCATCAGCAAGGCATCATATCCGTAGCTGTACATGATATTTCCTAGTCAGTTGGCAGCATATGACCATGCATTCCCCAGAGTCAGATCCGCAATCGTTGGTCAGAAGGAAAAAATCAGTCAGGACACAAGCCTGCCTCAGGAACCAAGCGCTCAGCTGCATATACTCAATAGATATGGTGGACGTGCTGCCAAGGCCATATGAGTTACTCATACAATGATGCCAGCCCAGTGAGAATCCGACTATCGCCTGAGCTATGTAAGAAAAAGAAGAATGCTAGTTATACACTTCAGTGTGATGACCAACAACCTATGGAGCAAGCCGACCATCTGATATATGCCCTAAGCATTGCTCTGTGATATTTCTTGCATGTTTAAATTAATATGCTTGTGCTTGTCTGAGTAGTAGTGAGCTGTATGTGACGCTGACGAACCCTTGCTTGCACTTTCTTCGGTGACGGCACCACGCCTGTGTTCTAAGCTGTTTCCGGCCGTTCAGGGTGGATGCCGACTTTTATTTCTCTTGTCAGCAACTGTCCATGTTCTGAGCTGCTTTTCGGCCGTCTCGGGCAGTTGTTGAATTTCTTTCCGTAGCAATGACCCTATGCTCTGAGCTGTTCTTCGGCCGTCTTAGGGAGTTGCTACTTTCTTCTTATCAACACCGTCTCATGCTCTGAGCTGCTTTTCAGCCATCTTGAGTCGGGGTTGAGTTACTCCAGTAATGTCCCAGATCTGAGTTGTAAAGACCGTTCTGGTGGCTACTGGTTTATTTGCCGGTTTCATTCAAGGGTTCAGACGGTCGTTACCCTACAGCTACAACTTGTAAAGTGATATGCCTGCCGGAATATTATACCTGGCAGTACCCATGGTCATCCGAAGAATCAAGAAACACATAAGGCCAAGCTCTGTCAGCTAAGGATACAGGCAAAGAAAACCATAATGAAGAAGCAAGAATGTCCATACGGGTGTGATAGTGGTTCCATGGTACCGATACCCCGGATAGTCTGAATCGGTACCAACCACCATGGATGCACACCCACGGGGTATATCCCATTTGCAACGACCTCCTATCAAGGTACCCCACTCAGCCAACTATGTATGCTCAGAATTGTCAGAAGAAGACATCCAAGTCCGTCAGGTCAGCCAAAAGATCAATTCGGCAGTTGGATTCCAGCAACCATGGCAAAGCATTTCATGGCCTACTATTTACTTAAAGGTGCCGACAGACGGAACGATCAGAAGGTTGACAACTGCTTCGAAGCATGTGTCCTCACCTAGGGGAATCGGTTAAAAGAGAACCTGCCGTGAACAAAATTCTTCTGCCAGAACCATCGTCAGTCAAGCCTGGAAATAATACCGTTATGAGGTCGTACCCTTTATGCTGGTCACGGCAGGTGACAGTCGAGTTTTTGGTACAAATATGATACTCGAGACAATGGAGATATCCACGACGTTCCAGCCATTATTGCAAGAAGCCAGGTTCCACCAGGAAAACGGTATGATTCACAGCACCGTTTGAGTCTGGAGGGCACACAAACCTTTGAAGCCACGCAATGCAAAGAGTAAAGGATTGCGTGTCCACGAGAGAGTTTGTTCACAACTCAGTGAACGGTCATCTGTATTAAACTTCATCAAAACACGTCCATGAGGAACTACTCACGGACCTACGAGAAGGACAGGTTTTCAGTCAGGATAATTCATCGCACCCCAGATATGGCAACAGACATAAAAGGAGTGAAGCCGGAGTAACATATGAGGTAAGATTTGCCAGCAAAAGGATCCAGTGAAACAAACCACCCTGAAGTCAGGTAGTCAGACAGATGAAATTTAATGGGAGCATTATACAAAGGCAAAAAGGAAGCCCGAGTTGGAAACGGTTTCCTTAAGTCAAAATATTCATGCTTGACCCCTGAGCAACCAAATCTCGAGGACGAGATTTCTTTAAGGGGGGTAGGTTTGTAACACCCTGGATTTTGCCCATTTTCATTTTCTTTTGATTTTGGTTTGGATTTGCCCTTCGGTGGCTTAGTGGTCTTGAAACCTGGAGAGATCACCCTCGATTCCTCTCCTAAGTGGCTTGTCAATCTCAAAACCATCCCAAGACCTTTCCATTTCCATCTTGGACCAATCCCAATATTCTTTTCTCGGGAATATTCCTTTTTCTTATTAAAGGAATAACCCTGTCTGCCCTGGGTTGTGAAGCAACCCACACTTCCATCATTCCAAAGATTCCCAAATAATTCCCATAAATTGTTTGGGTCAAATATTCCTCAGATATGTCAAAATCCTTCCTTGCCATGACCAAAAATATTCCACCAACATTCATTTTCTGATTCTGCCCTAGCTGGCAGTTTGTGAAGCAAGTACCCATTATCTTTGCTTGCTTGCTCTCAAACTTTTTGTGCTCTCTTTCCCATCCATATAATTTCCTCATGCCAAATTTCAACTTCATTTGCCTAGTGAATATTCCTGAGCAATTTTTCAAAGTTTCTGTTCAAACAGAGGCCTTGTGAAGGAAGTGCAAGCTAGGCATATCCAAATGAGTTGAAGTTTTGCAAGCATCTTCATATTCTCAAATAATAGCTCTCCACCAAATTTGAGCATCATTCCATTATCTATGTGATCACAGCATCAAATCTTTGTTTCTGGTAATTATTTTGGGTTGTGAAGCAACTATAATTTTTATTGCTCCATAATTCATGAATAATTTCCAGAACATGCTTCTACCTATATGTCACCTATCTACTAAATTTAGGCTCATTTGATCTATCCAATAATTCCCTAGAATTTTTCAAAGATTCTGTCCAGTAGCATGCTGTGTGAAGGAAGTACCATTTTGGCCTGTCCAAATGGCATGAAATTTTTATGGCATTCTCATATGACTAAATCATCATCCTATGCCCATTTCCAGCCAAAGGCAACACTTGAGGTGAGTGCCACTTCAAGATTGGTAATTCTGGTCAGTGAGGTCGTTTGAACTGCAAGTGCTAGCTAAACTTCTTCATTTCACCTCAAACTTGGCCACAATACTCATCTTAGTATATGATCACCCTCAGCCAAAGATCAGAGTCAATCACCAGACAATTCTTCCTCAGCAAGCATCAAACACCTTGTTGTTCCTGATAAGATCTGCTAGCTGTGGTCACCTCAAGCTCCACTATGCCTGTCTCTTTCCTCCTTGACTCTATCCTTCGAATGACTGATCGACCAGACACAAATTGGTCAACCAGAGCACGTGGCACCGCCGCGGCCATGTGGTGGCCACTGCCCTGGCAAGCCATGGACGCGAGCTGCGTGTTTGCTAGCTTGGGCCCCTCCTCCGCTCGTCATTTCGGGGCGCCTCGTCATGTCCAACAGCTTCCCCTCGCCGTCCTCTTCCTCCCTGGATAAGTCTCCCCCTCTCCCGTCCCCTCCTTCATGGTGCAGCCGCCGCGCCCATGACCTATCTCCTCTATCGCCGTCACATCCAGTCGCCCACGCCCTCCCGAGATCTCTCGAGCTGGCCTGAACCCTCTCCGCCCCTCCGTGATCATCCTGGAAGCCTCTCCCCTCCTCTTGGCGAGCTCCCGAAGCTCCGGGACACAGACATACGTGTCACCGCGGCCATGCTCGGCCACCCACATTGCCGCGGCTATAAAAGGGCTCCTGAGCCCCTCTCGTCCTCACCAACCTCCTCACCTCGCTCCACTGGTCCTCCCCGACCCATCCATCCCTCGCCGGAGTCCCTTCTTCCCTCTCATGGCCGCCATGCCCGCCGCCGGCCTCCTCCAAAATTGGAGCGAGCCGAAGCCCCTCTTTCCCTCCCACCTACGCTGGGCCCCCCCCCCCCTCGACCCCGCTGCCTCTTCCCATCTCCTCTGCTCATCGCCGGAGCGCCGGAGGCCGTGTACCAAAGGTCGACCGCCGCCCACGCCCACGGCCATCTCGAGCAGCAGCCGCCCCGCCGTTCCCCGGCGCCCGCGACCGGGCCAGGCGAACGCGGCGTCCTTCCCCGAGCCTGCCAGAGCCCTCACCTTGGCCGCAGGCGACTGGAATTGCCCGAGCCCATCACCGGAGCTCGCCGCTTTTCTGCCGCAGGCACCCGAACCGTGGCTGCTGTGGCCTCTCCCCAATGCTCGTGGCGCCCTGGTTGGGTGCGGAACTTCCTCCCGCATCCTCCGGTGGCTGGAGCTTGGCCGGAGACTGCCTGAGCCACCGGGCCCGTCGCTGGAGTCGCGCAGCCGCGTCTCAACTCTACCTGCGTCGCGGGATAGAAGAAGGAGAGGGAGTGGAGAGAGAGGGTCAACGCGGGGCCCGCACATCAGCCCCTGACCGTTGACCCAGGCTGGGCCCGCGCGCTTAAGTGGAAACGTATTTCCATAAATACATTTTTGCTTTCGGAAAGCGTATTCCGGTCGAAGATGTTTTCTGTTTTTCAGCCCAGGGACCTGTTTGTGGGGAAACTTTTTACAGATTGGTCCCTGGTGTTCAACCTCCCGCATCTTCGCGACCGTAGCTCCGATCGAGGTGATTCCAAAGCCCACGTCTTCGTCTCTTCGAGCCCGTCATGTTAGTACTATTTCCATAATGTTTTGACATAGTGGAAATGACCATTTTGCCCTTGCCCCTAATCAGCCCCCTCCGAGAGAGAATCTTTTCCGGTGAATCTTTCTGCGGCTTCACCGCACTTCTTCCCGGAGTCTTCTTCATCCCCAGGCAAGCCATGACAGCCACTTGCATGACGGATTTGCAGTAGCTATGGTTCATACTTGAATAGCTATCTAATGTGTGCATGTTAATTTCTATATACTCATATGACAAGCCAGTTATCAAGTACTCATTGGTAGCATTGTGCTCCTGATTAATACTTGCAGTAGTTCAAGCCAGGATGATGACATGTCTGCATGTTTATTTAATGGTTGTTATGAACATAATGATGTTGTTCATGCTCACCATGCTCGTCTGCATTTAGCTGGTTAAATGCTTGCACGATGTGGTTACTATGATCCAGATATTATGCTTCCTATCCCTGCTTAGGTTATATCATGTTCATATGCAATATGATTTCATCATGTTATCATGACTCAGTACATCATCATTTAAGTTAAACTGGATGTAATCAAACTTGAACACCTGTTGGCTGAGTCATAGTGCGGACTGAATCGAGCTCACCAGTGCAACCACACTTGCTGGGATGGGGCAGCCCTAACTCGGTCTATTGTCATGCCTCTCGCCGGTGCCTCCAACCAGGGAAGGTTATGAACGCGTGCTACCCTGGCCCGGTAGGCGGCTATAACATTGTGAACCCAGTTTTGGGATTGAGCTCAGGTCCCCGTTTGGGACAATTTTGTTTGGCCACGACGGTGGCAGGTGTCGGAAGGACACAGGGGTCACCCATGACATAGCCCAAAGGGGAGTTTGTCGGAGTGGCTGGGAGAGTGCCATGCAATAGATTGGGTTTTGTCGGAACATCGTTGGTCCACCCGAATGGGAGCACGAGGCCACAAGTTCCATGGTGTGGGTACAATGTACTAACCTCTGCAGAGTGTATGATCTATCGATAGCCGCGTCCTCGGTCATGGGCACAGTTCGTAGTAGGACACACTATGGGTCAACAGTATAATAATCTTGCTTATAACAACCCGGTTCGATGAGAAAGAAGTTGGTTGATCTTTATGTGATCGCGAGAGGATCACCGTGGTATCGAGGATACCGATGTTGGTTGATCGTGATCACGAGAGGATCACCATGGTTTGGTGTTATGTGGTGATCTCGGTAAAGACCAAGCTCCTTGTGATCATGTTATCACTACGTTATTGTAATACCAAGTTTGGTTGGTCCCGAGGTTATCATGTGGCACACTCGATGGTAAGTTCTTACAGGTGATGGTTATGGGGTAACCTCACGACAGAGTAAGTTGCAACCTGTTGCATGTAGTATATGCCATGCCATGCTTATATTGTTCTAGCATCATCATGTTTACACCTGCTTAACCTGTAAGTGCCATGCTGTTGCTTGTCTTGACTGCTTTGGTTGCTGTGAGCTTGCGAGTACATTCAAAGTACTCACCTGGCGTGTCATGCCAGTTTGCAGGTCATGCCATGATTGCTTGCATGTCGTGGATTCCGAGTTTGCAAGCTAGGATACGCGTTCCAGCCAGAGTCCCTGCGGAGTGGAGTTCACCACCGCCGTCGTTGTTCCGCTGCCAAGGGTACTCCGCTTCCTCGGATTGTTTCGCTGTTAGCATAGAGCTACCCTGGGCAGGCGTAGTGTCGCCGTGCCGACGTATTCCATGTACCCTTGTAACCTTATCCATAGTAATAAAGAGCTGATTTGTTCTATGCCAACAGTGCCGTATTCCAGAAGACTTGTCTCTGGGCTGGAATACGGGGCATTCCAGTTTCCTCTGAGCCGGGGTGCCACACAGCTCTAAGTCTATGACTATTGTCCATGGCGAGTTGCACATAAGAAGCATCACCGGTGCTTTTCAATGTTGCGTCTCCCCTGATGAGGGCCGCGAGATCCTCAATGAGATCCACTCCGATGATTGTGGTCATCATGCCGGCTCAAGATCCTTGGTTGTGAAGGCGTTTCGACACAATTTTTATTGGCTCACGGCTCATGCAGATGCTGAGGATATCGTGCGTAGATGTGATGGATGTCAGAAGTTTGCACGTCAGGCTCATGTACAGGCTTAGGAACTTCGAATGATTCCCATCACCTGGCCTTTTGCAATATGGGGGCTGATATGGTTGGTCCGTTCAAATGGTCCAAGGACAAGAAAACTCATCTCCTCGTGGTTGTTGATAAATTCACCAAGTGTTTTGAAGCAGAGCCTATCAGTAATTGCGATGCAGAAACAACAGTCAAGTTAGTGAAGAAGTTGATCTTTCGTTTTGGCTATCCACACAGTATCATCACTGATAATGGGACTAACTTGTCCAAAGGAGCCATGAAGAAATTTTGTCAGCAGAAGCACATCCGGCTTGACGTTGGCTCTATGGCACACCCTCAGTCAGAATGTGCTAACCAGGAGATTTTATGAGGCATCAAGCCCAGAATTATGGTCCCTCTTGAGCGTACTCCGAGTTGTTGGGTTGAGGAGCTTCCTTCTGTCCTTTGGAGTATACGGACTACCCCCAACAGGTCAACTGGTTATACACCTTTCTTCATGGTTCATGGTGTTGAAGTAGTGCTACCAAGCGATATTCGTCATGATTCACCCAGAGTGGCGGCTTATGTTGAAGAAGATAACAAGCAGGCTCGACAGGACTCCCTTGATGCTCTGGAGGAGGAAAGTGACTTTGCAGCATCACGATCAACAATATATCAGCAAGATCTACGTTGCTATCACAACCGTAGAGTTCGGAGCCGTACTTTCCAGGTGGGCGACTTACTGCTCCGACTGATACAAGATCAAGCTGGTATGCATAAGCGCTCACAGCCTTGGTAAGGGCCTTTTGTCATCAGCAAGAACCTCAACAATGGGTCATATTATTTGATTGACATAAGTGAACATAAGAAGTCATGTACATCTGAGGAGGAGACCAACAGGCCTTGGAACATTGCTCATCTCCGTCCTTACTATACTTAGAGCCACTGGCTCCAGCTATTGTACATACATATGTGTATATATCTTTTATGATCAATGTGAATAAAGCCGGCATCCCCGAAACTCGGGGCCTCTATCGTTTCATCCCATATATTGTGCATGAGTCTTTATTTTTTAATCATAGGTCATTTGGGGGCTTCCAACTCATCGAATGTAGCTATTAACATCCCTCTTGACCTGGCATATGCCACTATATCATGGTTAAACCTGCCTGTTTGCTTGATGCTCATCCGCCAAGATGACCCGGTGTACTCTTGACAGTCAATCTATTATGACCCTGAACTTGTCAAGGTTAAAACACTGGTTTAAGTCATGAGAGAGCTAGCCTACAGAAAGCTAGGATAAACCATAGGCTATCAAGCCAGCTTCATTGAAGCAAGACTCGAGCCTCGAAAGCCGGTCTTTTTGTCGAGCCTCGAAAGCCGGCTTAATATCTATATTTACATGTTTATTAAACTCTTTGTTTTACAGGATTATCTTTTTTGATCAAGATTGATATTTACCATGAGTCGTCGGGCTGTTAATACACCGGTTCATTTTGATCAAGGACAGATTGATATTGACCATCAGTTACCGGGTCATTAGTACACCGGTTTATTTTAATCATAGAGATTGATATCAACCATGCTTCGGCGGGTTATTAATTTGAAATAGCAGATATCTTAAAGATTATTGGGCGGGTCAAACAAACACCACACCAGTTCATGTCTTTTCGCAAAATAAAGCTTCAGCTATCAAAGTGCGCAATGGCACTGCCAAGGACCCCAAGTATTTTCTACTACCCTATTACATAGCCACAGCTGGGCTCAATATATCAACAAAGAGTTTTTAGGAGTCATCTACTCCTGTAAGCCTGCTCCTGTGCCCTCTGGGTTATCGTGTTCCAAGTTGACACCTTCTTGACGATCTCCCGCGTCTGATCCCTCCGGGTTATCCTGCGCCGGCTCTTCTCCGATCTGAAGGTTGTTCAGATCCCAGTCGATGGTTGTTAAAGCTTGGAAGATGGTATCGTCTTGCATGATAATTGATGGATCTACATCAGGAGCAAAAATATGCTTACACCATGCAGGAGTCAGGTTAAAAGGTTCGAATGTTGGTGGCTTAACCCGTTCATTCTCTTCATCATAAACTGGCTGATACTTGTTCAAGTCTAGATCTTCTACTATTTAACTCGCCAAGACGCGTGTTTCCTTCACACAACGGGCATAGTCTGTTGTAGAAAACTGATTGTTGTCAACATTAAATTCAGGAAAGCCATCAAGCATCTCAGTCGGCTCCATCTTGGGCACAAAATCCTTGGCCTGACTTAGTGACATCATTGCGCTAGCCCGGGCAGCTGATTTCTTCCACTCTTCAATCTGTTTTGGAATTGTGGAGAGTTGTTTCAACACATCTCTTATGAACTATGGCGGCTCTTTTCCACCCTTCACAACCATTATAGTATAAAGTCTCCCTGCATACAGTTGCTCAAGGAAGGTATATACAGCCTTTAACTTCACCTAATTGGCCTGGCGAAAATTTCCACTTCTGTTACCTACAACAATTGGACAGTAAAGTTACAACACTTCCATTATACAACATGAGTCGCCATGCGACTTATCAACTAGTATTGGCAGATGTGCTTACCAAAGATAGTTGTCATCATCTGGTATGACCCTTCAATGAGTTCAGCTCTTTAGTAACCGGCTTGAGCTGGCCCTCTGCTTCCTCAGCACATTTCAACAACGCTGCTTTTTCCTCCTCATGAGAGGTCTTCAAGGAGCTCAAGTTTTCAGCAGCAATAAGCACTGATTTTTGCAATGAGGAAGCATATGACTCAACCTTTTCGTGCAACCTTTTCTCAGATTTGAGCTGCTCTTGAAAGCCGACAGCCTTTGATTCAGCCAAGTTCATCATGTCCTATCAGAAAACAACAAGGTCAACATGGATACATATTGAGTCTTGAGCAGGCAAAGTTGCATAACCCGGCCCTTGGGAACTACAAGACAGGATGGTTTTTATCCAATTCCCAAGCAGTTGCAAGCAATCTACATGGCACTTGGGGGCTAATGCAAGTCATTTTTCTCATGAAGAATATCCAGGAAAGACCCGACTCATCTTGTAGAGATGAGCCGGCCCTTGGGGGCAACATGGTGTTTTTTCCTCCATTATTTATGATCCAACTTTGTGAAGACCCGACTCTTTCATAGAAACAAGCCGGCCCTTGGGGGCTACACGGTGTTCAACTATTTTTTACTCCATATCACTGGAAGACCTGACCCTCTCAAAGAGATGAGCCGGCCCTCGGGGGCTACGTGTTACTTCATATATAAAGGATATCTTTTCAAAAGAACTAGCTTCTTATTTTCATAACAACCCAGCCCTTGGGGGATACAGTTCAGATTTTGAAGTACAACTTAAAAGTCTTACACATACTTATGCTTTCCTATGTCTAAGACTTGGGGCTACATAAGTATACAATATTTAAAAGAGAGGGATTTTTCATACCTCATACTTCATTTTCAGCATGTTCACCATGCTTGCTTCCATACCCCGGCTTGTGGATAACCGAGTCAAGTAGCTTTCATGAAGCTCGGTTGCACTGAGGTTCTCAAAATTGGTCAGCTCAAGTTTTGCTTTCCCCTTTTCAGACACGATCGGCTCATCTTTTGCCATAAACTTGGCCAGTACATTTAACGCCTCCAGAGTTTTGTGTGCCTCCCTAGTAATGGTAACCTCATCATTGGTCATCTCTTGTGATGGAACATCTCCGGTTGTTACCCAGGGCTGGCAGGCATGAGCCGGGCTTGGCGGGTCAACATTGTCAGTCGCACCATCCAGTCCGACTTGACTATCCATCTAGTTTGTCTCCATGGCTGTTGTTTCTTCAATAATTGGCGGCTCCTTCTGCTACGGTAGCTCAACCCTTTGATCAGCATGGCCTTTTGGCGTCTCAGTTCGGACCTCAGGGGTCTTCAAAAGTGGGCCCTCTAACTCAGGAATTTCTGGAGCCGAAGATGACTCGCCAGTTTTCCTCTTCTTGGCATGGGCCCTGCAGTCACATGAATATGCTTAAGTAAACAAAGCAATGATTTTGAAGAGATACGAAGTATTAACACACTTACCCCTGCTTGATGACAAAGGGTGGGAGTTTTGAAGCAGTTGGGTCTCCAGATGATGGTGGCGACTCCTAATAATTTGAACTAGACGGGTTAAGAGGTTGCCTAATAAGGCCGGCTCATGGAAGAGATGAGGTTGGACTGTGAGGCACCTCAGTACGTCGCTTGCGGGCGATTGGTGCATTAGATAAGCCAGCCATGAGTTCTCCAGAACCACTTCGAGTCTGGCGTTTTGATGTACCAGCGTGTTGCAACTTCTTCAAAATAAATTGTGTATCTAAGTAAGCGTGTGGATGAGAAAATAGCACTTTCCTGACGACTTTTCTTGGTCTTTGGGGAACAAAGGTTTGCGAGCCGGAGGAGATGGAAATTACCTCGACATCGTCAGCCCGACTTGTTTCAGCATTGTCCTGGGAAGAATGAGCATTAGCAAGTTGCATAAAAAGAAGGCCAAGTGAATCAAGGTCTACCTCCGACTCATTCTCTGCAGCCAGCTCATCTTCATCAACTGGCTCATTTACTCGAGGGGCTGGAGCACGAGCAGACTTGCGGGCTGTAGTTTTCTTCCTCTTCCAAAATGCGGAGTCAGCCTCCATGATTGACAAGATTAATAAGTGAGTCCGACTCAAATAAAAATCAATGAGCCAGATGAGTGAATATGAGCATACTTACCAGAGGTGCTGGATTCTGAACACAGAAGGGATTAAGCCATGTCTTGTTGCATGCTTCTTGGGGCTCCCCTAGTATTTTTTTCACGTTTTTGTTTATCTCATCAGCTGATAAGTCAACCTCGCTGAAGCATTGTACATCATTTAAGCCTCCGGTGTACTTGCACATTAAGTCGCTCCTCTGACTTAATGGTTGAATTCTCCAACTGACCCAACACCGGGTCAAATCAATTCTAGTAAGGCCATTTGCTAACAAAGCTCTCAACCTGGGATATATGTGGGCGACTTCTTAATGATCTTCCTTAGAAGGCCAACTAGGATAAGCTTCAGTGTGGTTTAGTCGATCAAGCCGGTAACCTGGCAATGGATTTTCATCAGCAGGAGCAGTGTTCTTGCAATAAAACCAAGTCTTAGTCCATCCTTTCGGATGACTAGGTAGAGTAGCTAGTGGAAAAGTATGACTCTTCCACCTCTGAATAGAAACCCCACCAAGCTCTATGCTGGGACCATCTGCAAATTCGATCTGGTGGTTGATGTAGAAAAATTCCCTGAAGATAGGGATAGTTGCTTCTGTCTGAAGATAAACTTCACAAAAAACTTGGAACTGACACAAATTGGTCATAGAATTGGGAGCAATATCTTGAGGATGAAGGTTGTAGAAATTAAGGAAGTCCCGGAAGAACTTTGACCCGGGCGAAGAGAAGCCCCTATGAAGATGATCATCAAACACAACGACTTCTTCTAAGTCAGGCTGAGCGGTGTTTTCTGCCCCAGGTGCTCGCCAGCCAATTACTTCTTGAGCCGGCAATAGACCTTGCTCCACAATATCATCAAGCACAAGTTTCGAAACTTGGGACCTGACCTAATTGTAGGCTTTATCATTTTTGGCCATAATGAGCAGCCTAAGGGGTCAAAGTGCAAGGAAAGTATGAATGGCGGGTCATTTCATGAGTGATAAATCGCCGGTTGGTTTATATGATAAATTGGCAGTACAATAAAATGGCTATGATTAAGTGGCGAGTCGACATGGCTATTCAATTATTAACGAGTCGCCAAAATTACAAGCCAACCTAGTGGAGGAACAATTATGACTTCCACGACAGGCAAGTTATGATACACAATAATGAGCTGGCAAGACATAAGGCAGCTCATCCTAAATCGAGGACTCTCATTTTCAGCTAAGTGTTGGACAAACAAGTTTTCGCTAAAACATTTATAGTTATAGACCTACAAAATAGCTTGAAAGGAAAAATATTCATTAGACCTAAGGTGGACAGTGGAAGCCTCGGCTAATCTATCGAAGAATCTAGCGAAGGATTCAAGTTTCTAGATGCAAAAGTGGTGTCTTAATTATTGTCGCGGCATTTCTATAGGGGGTCTATTTGGATTTAAGATCTAAACAACAAGCAATGGCGATATGACTTGATGAACACCGACAAACTAGGTAAAAGGATGAGCTGTTGCAACAGATCTACAGGGGGTAATGAGGCTTACCTGAGCACGGCGGAGGCTTCCGAGGCTTTCTTGAGCAACTTCGATGGCGGCGCACGCAGTGTTGAAGAGAGTGGTCGGCGCCGCCAGAGTACTCGAGGTCGCACGGCAGCAGAGCTCTGGTCGTGGGCGGATGAGCGCGAGGAAGAAGAAGCAAGGGGGTGAAAAGGTAAAAGTAACTTTTTGAGTAAGGGACGCCTTGATTTTCAGGCTTGACGGATATACATAAAAGATTTGTTGTGACGTCACGTTTGAGCTCCTGGAATTCTGGGAAGATGACGTCATGATTCAAAGGGATGAGGGAAATGACAAGTGTGAAGGTATTTAAGCCGGAACTTATGACCCGGTCATAATGCATATTCGAAAGGAGGATGACCCAGAATTATTTTAAGATTGACATGAATGAATTCAAATCAATATGGGGGCTAGTGTTGGGGATATGACCCCACGGTATGACCCGTCCGTTTAGGGCCGGGTTATGCAATGACGGTTGAAGAACAAGACTCAGGATGGGCTGTGACGTTCAAGACCTCAAGGCTTGCAGGGCAACTCATAGAGTGGGCTGACTCATGGCCCAATACTTGAAGGCGGCGGCTCATCACCAGAAAGACGCCGTAGTTCTTTTACATAGGAAACAAGACAAGGATTTTGACTTGGGCACGGTGTCGTGGGTTTAACACGAAAGATGCCCTAGCAAAAGGACTTAGGTGTGGAGCCATCGCTACAATGATTAGCTTGAAGGAGTTGAGTGGGACGAAAGACACGAGTTTACCCAGGTTCGGCCCCTCACGATCGAGGTAAAAGCCTACTCCTGCTTTTGTTGCTTATTGCTTGGGTATCGATTACAAGGGAGCGGAATCGCTTGACCTAGCTATCGATAGATTGTAACTTAGGTTTACCCGCCCCAGGGGCTCGCCTTTATATACACAGGTCGAGGCCCTGGGCATTACAAGAGTCCGGACCGGCTTATACTTTGTAACCAACGCCGGCTCTACATTACCTTGCCTTCTTGGGCAAGTCACCGTAGGGCGGCTCACACCTCCGGGTCACACGCCATCTCCGGGTCTTGGGCCTTCAATCGGCCCGCCTCGTAAGCCGCCTCTAGGCTTCATGTCTTGGCTTCTTGGGCCTGCCCAGGCTTTATCACTGAGTCACCAACAGTGTAACCCGGCCCCTCCTGGGCGGGTCACACCGTGGGGTTATATCCCCAACATTAGGCCCTAGATTGATTTGAACCTGTTCATGTCAATCTTCACTCTTCGGTTGGCGAGTCTTCTTTGGTTCTTCTAAAACTTCAATCTTGAATGGATCTTCATGACCCGCCATACAAAAAGATGACATCATCTTCATAAATTCAGAAAAAACCTCATGATGTCACAACAGATCTTTGCATTAATCAACCATTCCAAAAATTGAGGCGCCCCCTCCGTTGTGATAATTATGACACCTCCTCAATCTTCAGGCCTGCCATTTTCACTATTTCACTTTTCCCTTATAAATAGGCACGGGGGCTGCCCTTTTCACCTTTTACCCCCGTCGCCTCCACTTCTTCTTCCTCACTGTGACCGCCGTGACCGAAGCTTCGCCGCCCCAGCCGAAACTCGCCAACTGCTCCATCGAGGCTGCTGCATCACCCTGTTGCGACCAGAATCCATCGGCGCACATCTTCTCTCCTCTGACACCGTCAGGTATCGTTCTTCTCTGTCCTCAGATCCACATTAGTTCATCCAAGTTCATAGAGTTCATTATCGTTCATCTAGGTTCATCTTGTTTCTCTGACTAGAACTGGTATTTCGATCTAAAATGAAGTAGGAGTAATGCGGTAGTAGTTTAGCCTTCACCTTATATCTTGTGTAGATTGCTTCCTCTTCAGAATCAATATACAACCTACTAGTTCTTCCACCGCAGCCCCTTTTAGGTCTAGCAATTATTTTCTTTTCCGCACCGTTCGTAGATCTGTAAACATAGTGGTACACTGCGAAACCTGTTTGTCCCATACTTAGCAAAATTTCAGCAATCTTGGATCCATAGACAATTGACCCGCCCTTCACCTTTCGGGCGGCTTAACACTGAATCGGTAACTCGCCAATAAGCCCAAAAACTACTTCTTTCAATTAACCCGCCAACATGCTGCCGGCTTATATTTTCATGACTTAACCCGCCATACTCTCATAGCTTAATTGTCACTTCAACCCACGGCTAGGGCGGCTCGTGATTTCTTAATGGTTCACTGTAATACATAGTCTTTTAATCGTAATTAGCTCATTATTGCTGAAACATCATGTAACCACTTGGGCGGCTTACCATTGCAATTTTAACCCGCCATATCTTTGTTCCTTGGTCACAGCCCTTTAACCCAGCCAATCATGACTAAAACTCCCACTTCCTGTGACTAGGAAGCCTCCCAAGTCTTAGAGCTCATGCTCAATGAATTTGTGGATATTGGCGTCTTACCGGCTAAAGAAGTCGTTCATTGGCAGGTTCCTGGTCCTGAAGTTACTCCACAACCTGGAGAAGGTGAAGTGGTAATCTTTGTAGACCACCTTCTCCGTGGCTTTTCACCACCTGGGTCAAAAAAAATCTGGGATGCCTTGCATTTTTATAACCTTCGTCCTCAAGACATCGTCCCCAACTCCGTCTCCAACCTATGCCAGTTCCAAGTATTCTGTGAGGTGTATCTGCAAGAAGAGCCTACCGTTGACCTCTTCAAGGATTATTTTTATATCAATCGCCAGACTGAGATGACAGATGGACCCAGTCTAGAACTTGGAGGTGTTTCCATCCAATGGCGAAGAGACATGACCTTCCCCTCAGTTGTCTTACCAAGCCACCCCAAAGGTTGGAACTGCACTTGGTTTTACTGCAAAAACACTGCCCCAGCTGAAGAGAACCCCCTATCGGCTTAGTACCAACACTGAGCTCCCAGGTCGATTAACTGCCGTAGAGCACGCTCAATATGCGCCTACTTTTTCAAAGATAAGGGCCTTAATAGCCAACGACTTAACTGGAGTCGACTTGACTCGTTGCTGGTTATCATGGAGGATCTTGCCTTTGACCCGGCGCGGTGGCTTAATGTGTGAGTACACTGGTGATGTGAAGGACCCGCAACGTTACAACCAGAAACCTTTGACTGACAAAGAGGTTAATGAAATGGTCAAATCTTTGCTTGGAGAGCCTCAAGAGAACTGCAATAAGGCAGGGATGAACCACTTCTGCACTCTTAACCCGGCCCCTCCTGTAAGTACTTTTAGTAAATCTTCTTCTCACTTATTTATCCTTTAGATTTTATCTCTTTTTAAACCATTGCCAATATGTATATACATGCTAATCATGCCTTCTGGAAGAAGAAAATAATGACAGCCCCTCCAACAAAGAAGACAAAAGCAGTGAAGACTCGAGCTCCGGGTCATCGTAAGAAACAAACGGTAGAAGAACTACTCGAGCTAGATGAGTCGGAGGTAGAACTTGACTCCCTTGGTCTTCTTTTTATGCAACTTATTGATGCTGATTCCTCTCAGAATGAAGCGGAGACAAGCCATGCCGATGAAGCAGAGGTAACTACTATCTCCTCCGGCTAAGAATCTTTGCCAAGAAAGAAAACAAGGCGGGTCATCCAAAAAGTAAGATTTTCACACCCTCTTGCTCATTTGGACCCCAACTTTCTTTTGAAGAAACAGCAGCATGAGTCAAGGCGCCAGACCTAGAGTGGCGGCACTGAAGATCTTGTGGCTGGCTTATCCAACACGCTGGCTCCTCGCAAGCGTCGTAATGAGGTGCCTAATAGCCCGACTCTGTCCCTTTCAAAGGCCGGTCTTATGCGTCAACCTCTTACTGCTTCTGACTCCAACTATCAGGGAACGCCTACGTCATCTGGCGACTCAACTGGAACACAGATTCATGTCTTTATTGTTACCCAGGGGTAAGTACTTTCATCCGTTGATAAAAACTTTGTGGTTATATACTCATAAACTCTTGTATTCTTGTCATAGGGGCAAAGCAAAGGCGGGCAAAAAACAAAAGGTGGGCGGCTCTTCCAAGGACCCCAAGGCTTTTGAGCCGGAGAAACAGGTGTTGGAAGCCCCTGAGGCCCCAATCCAAAATCTTGAAGATCCTATCAACCAGCAAGATGACCCGCCTCCACGGACTGATGATGCAACCTTTGAGCCTATGGATACTAAGGTTAACCCGGCAACCAGCCATGACCCACCAAGTCCTAAGCCGCCCTCTCCTGCCAAGTTGACTGACAAAAGCCCTGATGTTGTTGATGTTGAAGACGTTACTGTCACTGGGTCGGCCTTTAAGGCGCCCGAAGTCTCTAGAGTGCTACTAAGCACTCATCTAAGGAAGAAACACCCTCATTGGAGAAGGTTAAAGCTAAACTGGACCTGGAGAGCTATACAACCTTCAGCGCTAGTGAGCCGGGATATGGAGGCCGGCTTAGTCAACCTGATGCGGCAAAAGTATGAGGTATGAATGCGTTTAACCTCTCTTAGCATTATATATGTATATATGTCCATGTAGCCCCCAAGTCTTAAGTATAGGAAGATCATTGAATATGCTTGAGACTTGTGAAAATTTCCAAAGTGTAGCCCCCAAGGGTCGGCTTATCTTGATAAGATGAGTCGGGTCTTTACAATCTTTTGTGAGAACCAAATATGTAGCCCACAAGGGCCGGCTTATCTTGATAAGATGAGTCGGGTCTTACAAACACTTGTGAGAACCAGTTATGTAGCCCCCAAGGGCCGGCTTATCTTTGAGCCGGGTCATAATATAAATTGAAATGACCTACATTAGCCCCCAAGTGCCAAGTACATTGCTTGCAATGTGCTTGGGACTTAAATACCATTGTTGAATATGAACTCGACCATCTTAACATTACTTGTCACCCTCAGCAGGAGCTTTGAGTTTGGGCGAGTCAAACATCGCCGAGTTGAAGAAAAATTTGGAGACGCAGCAAAGTGAACGTGCCAAGGCTGAATTAAGCCTAAAATCATCATTGGAAAATATTGAAAATATCAAGACCAAATTTGATGAAGAAAGAGCCGCCTTGGAAACTGAGAAGGCCAATCTTTTAAAGAGAGCAGAAGATGCTGAGGCTCAGCTTAAACTGGTGACTGAAGAGTTATCTGGCTTAAAGCAACATATCTCTCAAATGACAGCCGCCATCTTTGGTAAGTAAAACATATATTTCACTGTATTGACCCGCCTGGCGACTTGTAATATAATTGTTAACCCGCCTGCCGACTCATGCTTGAAATTTCTTAACAGGTGCCAGGAGTGCTAGGCTTGGCCAGAACGTTGTGATGAAGCTGAAGGCAGTTTACTCTTTAACTGAGAAGTTATATACTGGCACTCTGCGAACTCTTGTGGCCATAGCGAACATCAAGAAACCTCCAACACTTATGAAGACTATGCTAGATCAACTTTCAACAGTGCCGGTGCAAGTTGAGGAGCTCAAATCATCAGCCGCCCATGCAGGGGCCATTGTTGCCCTAAGTCGGGCCAAAGCTTGGCAATCATAGTTAGACCCGGAAGAGATGGCTGATGGGTGTCCAGAATTCAATGATGACGGGTCTATCTTTGAGGAGGAGGATTTCACCAGATGCCTCAAAGAGATGCGACCCTTGGCGTGTAAACTTGCACAGGAGTTGGATCTGTCAAAGTACCAGGCTGCTTAGGATAACAACAATGCTCGTGTTAAGCTGCTAACACATGAAATTGTGGACTTAACCCCTCAAAGGCGTAAGCATATCTTCGCCCCTAATATTGACCCTTCTCTTATTCTTAACGATGAGCGACCTTTGAGGTGTTAATGGGCATCGACTGGGCCTTGGGTGATCTCCAGATGATAAACGATGAAAAGTCGGCACGGGATGATCCGGAGGCCTCTTCCTCAAGGCGCCATGATGATAATAACCTGGCAGGGCCTAACCCTGATGGCACAGTGTCGAGGTACGACACCTATGGGATCCCGAGAGACCCCTTTACGATTTGGCGGGGGGAGAGGTATACGCAAAGAGCAGAACCAGTGATCGACGCGGGAAGTTTTTACCCAGGTTCGGGCCGCTGATCAGCGTAAAACCCTACTCCTGCTTTGTGTTCTTATTAATGTTCTTGAGCCCAGCCTTCAGGAGCGCTCGCAATGAACAGTACGTTCAAAGAGCAGCTACGCATGCAGAATGGGCCAGAAGTTCTCCTCCTCTGTAGCAGTTGCCTTGGGCCTCCTTTTATATGCTCAAAGGGGTCACCACAGTGGCAAAATGTACATACATTGAGGTGTAAAGTAGCTACAGGGTATCATACCTAACCCCTGACGGATTAGGACAAACGCATTTAATGCACCGTGAGGTGTCCGTTTAGGTGTCCTCACTTTCTTGGGGATGGAAAAAGGGGCCATCCCATCAGCACCGCTTAAGCTCTCCTCCACTGGCGCGTTGCCACGCATCCAGAGAAGGACCCAGAATGTCAGACTTGTTACTGTGCCGAAGCGGTGACACAGTGGCAGAATCTTGCTGGGCGCCGAAGCCTTGCCGGGCTCCGCAACCATCCCAGCAAGGATCTTGCCAGGGAAGCTGGCCTTCGGGTTCCAGCTCTGCTTATCTGCTGATCCCCAGATCTCTGACTTGATGATTTCTTTGGTGGCTTGAATCGATCTCGAACTGTTCCCGGCAAGCCTTGCCGCGAGGATGGCTACAACTGCCCGTGCACAAGTACGGGGTAC
This sequence comes from Thinopyrum elongatum, assembly GCA_011799875.1. Classification (NCBI taxonomy): domain Eukaryota; kingdom Viridiplantae; phylum Streptophyta; class Magnoliopsida; order Poales; family Poaceae; genus Thinopyrum; species Thinopyrum elongatum. The sequence continues at coordinate 125,590,768 of CM022297.1, forward strand.
TAGTGGCCCAATACTTAGTACACTGACAGGAGCCCCCGGGCCTAGGCCATACACGAGTGCGAGGCGTTGTTGGCCTAGGCCCAAACAATGCACGGGCACGCGTGGCAGGGGATTAACTACTCGTAAATATCTCGTTTTACTGTGCCCCCCACTACACGCATTGAGCGCGCAACGTGGGAAGCGTGCCCCAAAGGCTGCAACTGCCTCGCTTCTATAGAGGCGCATTCACATTGGGGGATAAAAGAGGCGGCCCCGCTCCTTCCCCATAAAAAGGAGAAGCCGCAGAGGCACAAGCCTATTTACCCCCCCTCTTCTTCTCAATCTGGCCGTCGCCATCGCCTTCCTTCTCTCTAGCTCAGAGCGAAGCTTTTTCCTCTTCCGCCCGCCGCTTCCACGCCCGCTCCACCCCCGGCTTCTGCCCTCACAGCCGCCATGCCGCCCAGGGCCAGCAAAGGCAAGGGCAAAGAGGCGAAAGCCGACGTCCCGGAGAGCGAACTGGCGAAGATGCGGAAGAGGCTTGTCGTCTTCCCCCCATCGCTCGATGCTGAAGCTTTGAAGGGGCGATACCAGTGCATGTGGGCGAAGGAGACGCAAGCTCATCCCGCCACACGCGTAATCCCAGGTGCTTGTTCCAAAGGTGGATCGGACAGATACCCTTTCTTTACTGCGTATTTCTATTGCGGGCTCTGTCCCCCATTTTCTGACTTCTTCAATGATATCATGTACACATACGGCTTTCGTCTTCTCGATTTCACGCCGAATGCGGTACTTTGCATGTCCATCTTTGCCCATCTCTGTGAAAACTTTGTCGGCGTGATTCCCAATTCTGCTCTTTTTCGCCAATACTTCTTCCCTCGCATCCAAAAAGGAGAGGCCCTCTCTGGTTCTATCGCCTGGATTCCAAGGGCTTGGAATAAGGAAATATACCCAGAAGGAGTTTACCGCGAAAAGTGGGACGAGTGGCGGGCTGAATGGTGCTGGATCCAGGAAGCAGATCCCCATCCGTTTTGTCTTCCCCGGCAACAGAAGGTGGTTCGCGGCAAGGACTGGAGCGATCTCGCCGCGGAGGACGAGAGGCTCACAATCGCCACCACTAGGATCCTTCGCCTGAAGGCTGCCGGGCTGACAATGGAGATGATTGGCTTCGACTTTCTCCGCCGCCGCATCGCCCCTTTGCAGAACAGGGGAAGGCCAGCTTGGGAATACAGAAACGCGGCAGATGTCATGAGATTGCGCCCCGGGCTGAACAACAATCTGACCACTATGCAGCTTGGCGCTCTCCGTCAAAAATTATTCCAGCGCGAAGACAAGCATCGGCTGCCGGCAAGGATCGTCCCCTTGTGCAACAATTCTGCCTTGGGGTCAATCATCGCCTTCATGCTGATGTTCAATGCCCACGGTCTTGACCCGACCTGGGCCGAGCCAACCGAGGAGGAAGCGCAGAAGTTTTTTGACAACCTGACGGAGAGACCTGTCCGGCAAGAGTCAGATTTCATCCGAGCCACCACCGACCAAGAAGTAGCTTACATTGCTACTAGGGTGGAGGAGGTAAATCTTGCCGCGGAGGCCGGCAGCGTCGGCTTCACAGAATGGGAAGCCAGCGATGCAGAGGTAGTAGTGGAGGTAAAACCTGCTGGGGAGGACAAAGCTGCCAGGGAACAGAGCAGCGTAGCCGCTGAGAGCTCGTCCGGCGAGGACACGGCCGAAGAAGAAACGCAAGAAGAGCTCCCAGCCCCGAAGAAGACGAAGCGTGTTCTTCGGAAGGCTTCATCTGGCATCTTGGCAAGCCAGCCTTCTTCGAGCAGCGAGGATCCCGGCAAGAAAGTGGCCGGCAAGACTGGACCGCGGCAGCGGGCTCGTCAACAGCCTGCGCGGCGCGCGAGACCCACACCAGCGGCCACTGCTGGGGCGGCAGGGGGGTCTCGTACTACCGCACCGGGAGCTGCCCCGGCGCTTGCCACAGCCAAGCAGCCTAGGACTCCTCCTCCACCTCCCCACTCAGACATCGCAGCGGAGGTCGACTTTGACATCTCTGGTTTTAGTCCGGAGCGAGAGGAAGAAGAGTCAGTACTTTGCCACAGATTTTATATTCCAATCTTGGATCGATCTTACTAAGTTGCTCGTATTGTCTCTGCAGTGACACAGAAACATTGCTGGAGAGGATGGCGAAGAGGTCAAAGACTTCCACGGGCGACGAGCCCCCGGCAGGCTCCACGAGCGTGCCAGAAACCATCATCGTCAGCCCGGAGCCCAGTCCTCAACGCAGCCCCCAGCACAGCCCCCAGCGTAAGTTCACCGTTCTTTTTCCGCTGGCGGGTGCTGAGGCTTTCATTCTTGCCGCTGATATCCTTGGGCTCGTAGGAGAAGAACGGCAACAAGGAGAGCTGTCGGAAGACATCCCTGTTGTGCCACCTTCATCGACCACTCCGCCCACAAGCACGTCCCCGGCAAGAGATCCTACCGATAAGCCCATCCTAATTAAGGAGGAGCCGGCAGGCACGGACTCCGGCAACCCACCCCCGGCAACCGGAGTCGCCGGGAGGGGCGAGGCCACCTCCCAACAGCCCGACGCAGGTAATCGATTGCCTCAGAGTGCTTGTTACTTTTTCTCTTATCTCTCTGTCTTTTAGTCGCTTCAAACTTCAATTTCGATCTTATTCTATTTTCCTCCTTCATCCTTCAGAGTTCCTCGTGATGGAACGCATGGACGTCGACGTTGTCATCGAGGAGACCGCCAGGGACGCTGCTGCCGAAGCAGACAGGATCGCTGCCAGCGAGGCCGCCAAGGATGACACTGTCGAGGCTGGTGGTGCTCTTGACGGGGAGGCCGCCAAGGATGACACTGTCGAGGCTGGTGGTGCTCTTGACGGGGAGGCCGCCAAGACTGCACAAGAGGAGCCCGCCAAGGAACCTACTGAAGGGGGTGACGGGGAGGCTGATGACCGCACTGACGGCATTCCTGCCGTAGGAGCGCCAGGCGCTGCACTGGCCGCAGAGCCCCCTGCCACTGGTGAGGCGGTCACTGAAGACTAGCCATCAACATCTGAGGGCCCCTCATCCAGCAAATACCTCAAGGTTGGCGAGAACCTGTTCGTTAACTTGCCGGGGATGGCAAGCATTGGTGCTCCAGCCGAAGGAGAAGTTTTTGACGAAGAAATCATCGCTGCTGCCGGGCTCGAGGTTGTTGACGATCCCAGGGCTAGTAGCGGCATATCTGAAGAGGATCAGCTCCTTCAGGCCATGGGCGAGAACTTCCGCAAGCTTCAGGCTCTCCACCGCGCCCGGAAAGATAAGGCGGACTCCAGAATGGCAGTTGTCGAGGCGGCCGAAGCAGATTTTCAAAGGCGCGTCGAACAAATGCAAGTATGGCATGCTGAGGCCCTCCAAGAGTTGGTTGCCGGCCGGGAACAAGTGAGCCAGCAGTGGACTGAGATCCTCCTGAAGCAATCTGATATGGAGAAGGCGCATGATGAAGCTACCCAAAGGATTGCTGCTGAAGATGCCCTCCTGACGGGGCGCCGCGTTGCTCTTGATGCTTATGAGGAAGATCTCACCGCACGTGAGCAGGCGCTCGCCGCCAAGCTTCGCAGCAAAGACGAAGATATCGAGAATCTTGTCGCGCGGCGGACCCAGGAGCTGGAGCAAAAACATAAGGAGGCGCTCGAAGCTCTGACTGCAAGTCACGCCGGCAAGCTCAAGGAGGCCGTCGATGCTGCCGAAGCTGCAGAGGCCGCCAAGAACGAGCTGAGCGACAAGGTGAAGAGGCTGGAAACAGATCTCGAAGAGCACAGCAAGGAGCTCTCGACGCTCAAGGGTGACAGGGAAAAAACCCTCCACTCCTTGGCGGAGATGCAAGTTGCCCTGTCCGACAAAACCAAGCAGCTCTCCTCTGCGGCTGATAACATTGCGGTTCTGGAGCTGAAGCTAACCATGCTGCAGAAGTCTCTCGAGGCCGGCAGGGCCCGTGAGAAGGCTCTACTCAAGGATCTCCAAGGAGAGAGAAACCTGCCCAAGAGCGCCGCCGCCGCCCAAGCTGATTATGAAAAGGGAGTGGAGATCTGGACTGGACGTCTCATCGACACCACGGAGAAGCTTACGGCAGAACTGTCAACCATGGGCCTGTCGAACTTCGAGTATTCTTCCGAGGAAAGAATATCTCCAAGTGCCAGGTTGACGATGTTCTTTGAAAGCATCATCAACGCCTTGAGGGTACTCCAGTCTAGCCGGGCAACCCAATTGGCCAACGAGACTCGCCGGCTTTGCCGGGCCTTCCTCCGCAAGGTGCTTATCAAAGTGGTGCACAGCAATCCCGGCATCGACCTCTCCAACGCGCTCGGCCATCTGCCAGGGGACGCAAATGTTGAGGCGCTTGAAGAGTGCATCACGCCTATCCTTGAGAAGGTGGACTCCATCAAAAGGATCGAAGGACAACGCAGGGATTGAGTGCTCCCCCTTTTCTTGCCGTCGTCATTCCATGTAAAAGACAATTAAGTCTCAAGTTAGAATTGCGGCAACTCATGAATGTACTATAATTCGCCTATGTTTAGGTTCATGCTTGCTATTTTCCTTGTCTGATTCCTTTATGTATGGATTTCACCCTACGCTTACTGAAAAACTTGCCGGCGCGCAACCTGCCGCGAGCGCTGGGTGCGGGACTTCAGCAGCCTGCTGGAGGTGCAGTGGCCGGCAAGACTCCTTGGTGTTCTCAGTGCAGCCACTTAAATTGTTGAGAGGGCTCGAAACAAAATAAGGGCGCGACCGATTACAACAAGGGTTCCTTCGCGTGCAGATTTTCCATACAAGAGTCGGAATCGTCCAAGGAAATAACTTTGTAATAAAAGAAAAACTTGCTCTAAGTTTTTAGGACTTAGCTTTCTGTCTTTGTCCTTCCTTCGGCAAGCGTCGATTCCGAACTTTGCCAACTGATATTCATATCTCCCTCCCCCCCCCCCCCCGGCAAAGTGCACGCGAGGAATCCTTCTGTCTTTTGAGAAAAAGAAAGAAGAGAAAATAAAGACATGAAACCTTGGCGGTTCGTTAGAACTTACCGGGAGTAGGTGTCATACAACATCTTAGACAAACATGCATATATAAATATGAACATGGAAATCAATAAGGGAATGTACAACACTTAAATTTATTCATCTACGCTCAGGGTCTGCGCCTGGCTTTGTACAAAGGATCACATGCCTTGCCGGCAAGACTTGTACAAAAGGGTGGTTGCCGGGAGCCCCCGGCAACCGCGCCTTCTGGGTAGAACTTGCGAAGATGTTCGATATTCCAGGAATTAATCACTGGAACGCCATCTTCGGTCTCCAGGCGGACAGCGCCGGGCCTGGTGACTCGTACTACCCGATAAGGGCCTTCCCACTTTGGCGTCAACTTGTTTGAATTCTTGGCGGACTGAATCCGCCGAAGAACAAGGTCGCCTTCCTCAAGGCTTCGGGCATGAACTTTGCGGCTATGGTAGCGGCGCAAAGCTTGCTGGTAGCGTGCAGCTCGCACAGCAGCCTGAAGACGATTCTCCTCAAGGAGCACAACATCATCTTGCCATAGTTGCTCTTGCTCAAGCTCATCATAAGCGAGCACTCGAGGAGATCCGTATATGAGTTCCGTGGGGAGAACTGCTTCCGCTCCGTAGACCAGAGCGAAGGGCGTCTGGCCGGTGGCTCGATTTGGTGCCGTTCTGATTGACCAAAGAACCACCGGCAACTCATCAATCCAGCATCTTCCGCACTTTTTCAGTCTGTCAAAGGTTCTGGTCCTGAGACCGCGCAGCACTTCAGCATTGGCCATCTCCGCTTGGCCGTTGCTTCTCGGGTGAGCAACAGAGGCAAAACAAATCTTGCCGCCAAGGTCTTGGATGTACTGCATGAAGGTGCGACTTGTGAACTGCGTGCCGTTGTCGGTGATGATCCTATTGGGCACACCGAAATGGCAAACAATTCCCTTAAAGAACTTGACGGCTGATTGTGCTGTCACCTTCCTCACTGCTTCCACCTCCGGCCACTTTGTGAACTTGTCGATAGCAACGTACAAGTACTCAAAGCCCCTGGTAGCATAGGGGAAAGGGCCTAGTATGTCGAGCCCCCAGACTGAAAATGGCCAGGAGAGAGGGATTGTCTGAAGAGCTTGAGCTGGTTGATGTGATTTCTTCGAATGAAACTGGCACGCTTCACACTTGGTGACTAGTGCAGTTGCATCCTGGAGAGCGGTTGGCCAAAAGAAACCTTGCCGGAATGCTTTCCCGGCAAGCGCTCTTGACCCTATGTGAGAGCCACATATGCCTCCATGTATCTCTGCCAACAGCTCTAGTCCATCCTCCCGAGGGATACACTTCAATTTCACACCGTTTGGTCTCTTTCTGTACAGGACGTCATCGATGAACTTGTACATAACAGACCGACGGGCTACTCTCTCTGCTTCTTCCTGTTCCTCAGGGAGTTCTCCTGTCTGAAGGAAATGGACAATGTGCTGCGCCCATGCTGGAGCCTGAGGCTCAATAGCTAGGACTAAAGGCATCTCCTCTGCCAGGGGAACGTTTGTCTCGACAGCAAGGGCCTGAGGCCCTGCCGGAGCCTGTTGTTCCCCGGCAGGCATGTTGATCCCGGCAACTTCCTTGCCGGCGGCTCCGGGGAGCTCTGCCGAGAAGTACTGGCCAGAGTTCAACTTTCTTCTCTTTTCTTGCCGCATCGATGGCGCCACAGATGGTTGAGTCAATTGGAGCACAAAAGTTCCTGGTTCTATAGGCAACTTGAGGGCGGCACGCTTTGACAGGTCGTCAGCAACACTGTTCTCGGCACAGGGAACGTGCTCCATTTGCAGACCGTCAAAGCGCTCTTCCATTTTCCTCACTTCATCCATGTAGGCTTGCATCAATGGACTTTGATAACTCTTGTTAACTTGCCTGACGACAAGCTGTGAATCGCCTTTGATGACGAGCTTTTTGATACCAAGGTCTGCCGCGATCCTGAGAACGGCAAGCAAACCCTCGTATTCTGTAGTGTTGTCGGTCGAACTCTCCCGGGGAAAGTGCATTTGGACTACATACTTGAGGTGCTCTCCGGTGGGTGCGACAAGCAGCACGCCAGCACCGGCGCCTTGCAGCGAGAAAGCCCCATCAAAGTACATAACCCATTGCTGATCGATTTCCTTGCCGGGAAGAGTTGTTTCCTGAGTCTCTTCGTTTGGCATTGGGGTCCATTCTACAATGAACTCCGCCAAGGCCCTGCTCTGGATCGTCGAAGTGCTTTCAAACTTGAGGCCAAAGCTCGACAACTCCAACGCCCACTCCACGATCCTGCCGGTTGCTTCTGGATTTTGCAAAATCCATTGCAACGGAAAGCGAGTGACGACGGTGATTTCATGTGCTTGAAAGTAATGGCGCAGCTTCCTCGAGACCATAAGAAGGCCGAAAAGCAACTTCTGCACACAAGAATACCTTGACCTAGCTCCTTGTAAAAGAGAGCTAACAAAATAGACTGGGCGCTGCACCACCTTCTTCTTCTGCACAGGCTCTTCTGTTTGTGCAGATCCTGTCTTGTCGGGATCAACCCTTGCCGGGGAAGATCTTGCCGCGTCATCTGGCGGTCCTGCCGCTAGTGTTGCTTCCTCATCAGCTTCTCTCTGCGCCACTAGCGTAGCACTAACCACTTGATTTGTTGCTGCCAGATACAGCAGCAACGGCTCTTGTGGTTTAGGCGCGACTAGCATCGGCGGAGACTAAAGGTATTTCTTCAAATCTTGCAGCGCAGCCTCCGCCTCCGGAGTCCATTTCATTGGACCTGCCTTCTTCAAAATTTTGAAAAAGGGCAGGGCGCGCTCAGCAGATTTGGAAATAAACCTGCTTAGAGCAGCAACACAGCCGGCAAGACGACGCACATCCTTGACGTGCCTCGGCGCTTCAATTTGTTCAATAGCTTTGATCTTGTCGGGGTTCGCTTTGATTCCCCGGCAAGATACACAGAATCCGAGGAGCTTACCGGAAGGAACACCGAACACGCACTTCTCAGGATTGAGCTTCAAGTTGATCTTGCGCAGATTCGCAAATGTTTCTTCTAAATCTTGGATGAGTGTCGCTTTGTCTTTGGTTTTGACCACTATATCATCCATATACGCCTCCATATTTCTATGGAGTTGAGGCTCAAAACCAATTTGGATTGCTCTGGCAAATGTCGAACCGGCACTTTTCAACCCGAAAGGCATTCGTATGAAACAATACGTACCACATGGGGTGATAAATGCGGTCTTCTCTTCGTCTTCTTTTGCCATAAAAATCTGATGATACCCTGAATAGGCATCAAGGAAGGACAGGAGATCACAACCAACGGTGGCATCCACAATCTGGTCGATGCGCGGCAAGGGAAAAGGATCTTTTGGACATGCTTTATTGATATCTGTATAATCGATACAAAGCCTCCATTTCCCATTCGCTTTCCGCACTACAACCGGATTGGCCAACCAGGTTGGATGAAGCACTCCTTTGACCAGTCCTGCCGCCTCCAGCTTTCTGACTTCTTCAGCGATGAATTCTTGCCGCTCCAAGGCTTGCTTCCTGACCTTTTGCTTGACGGGCCGCGCATGAGGACAGACAGCAAGGTGGTGCTCAATTACCTTCCTGGGAACACCGGGGATGTCAGACGGTTGCCATGCAAACACGTCGACATTCGCCCGCAGGAAAGCAACGAGCGCGCTTTCCTATTTGTCATCTAGGGTGGAACTTATGGTGAAAGTTCCCCCCGTTCCGTCCTCTCCGACAGGCACCTTCTTGGTCTCCGGCGGAGCAGCCTTGGATTTCTTGTTCTTGCCGGTGGAACTTTCTGGTGCGTCCTTGACAGAAGCACAGCACTCCGAGGAGGTGCGCTTGCCGGAGTTCGCGCCAAGGTTCCTGCCGGTCTTCTTCTTCCCCCCGGGAGTTCCAGCGGCAGGAGCAGGTGCCTTGATGGCAGGTGCTGCAACTGCTTCCCGGTAAAGTTGGTCGGCACAGATGAGCGCATCCTTCTTATCAGAATGGATAGTGATGACGCCCAACGGCCCAGGCATCTTCAGAATGTTGTACGCGTAGTGTGATGCCGCCATGAACTTAGCCAGCACTGGCCGACCAAGGATCCCATTATATGACATGGGGATCTTGGCGACATCAAACACCACCTTCTCAGTCCTGAAGTTGAGCTCGCTACCAAATGTTACCGGTAGCGTGATTTTGCCCTTAGGCTGGGTTCTTCCCGGATTGACCCCTTGAAACGTACCCATTTCTTCAAGGTCCTCGTCGGGAATCTGGAGCTTTTTTAACACATCCGGTGAGATTAAGTTTAGGCCGGCCCCACCGTCAACTAACATTTTCGTCACCTTGAGGTTGCGAATCGTTGGCGAGACCAACAATGGCAAGCACCCGACCGTAGTCGTGTGATCAGGGTGATCCTCGGCGTCGAAAATGATAGGCGTGCTGGACCACTTCAGGGGCCTACATGCATCTGGGGATGGCTCTGCCGCATTGACCTCCCGCACCCATTGTTTGAGTTGGCGGTGGGAAGAATGCAGCGAGGCACCCCCATCGATACACATGGCCTCCGTAGCCTTCTGGAATTCTTGCTCACTGGATTCATCATCTTCTTCATCATCATCCTCTTCTTTGTCTCGGCCCCGAGTGGGCCTGTCTTTTTGTTGCTTGGCCTTACCGCGGCGCCCCCCTCGGCCACCGTGCTTCTTGCCGGATCCATCAGCACCATCTTGGGCCTTCTCCTTATCTCGCCTCTCATATTCGGCCCTCTGCTTCTCGGCAAGCTGCTCAACTTGCCGGCAGTTCTGGAGATCGTGGCCCTTGGTGCGATGGTTCGGGAATTGGGCCACCGGACTTGCCGCAGCTCACGGGTAAACGCTGGAGTCCCTACCTCATAAGGCAAGTCTCCTACGTCCCCTGGCGCAGGCTCGTCGACAGCCGGCCCTGCGCGCTTATCAGACTGATAGCGCGCTTCCCGTCGCCGCTCGATGGTAGTTCGAGCGTCCTCCTTGCCTCGTTCCTGGAGAACTTGACGCTGATCGCGGCACATCCGTGGATCGGATGACGCCGTGGAAACTTCTTCATGGCGGTCGACCTGCTGAGTTGTCGGCCGCCGCTGGTGCCGCGGAGGGGAGTGCACCGTGGTTGCACCACCTCCGGTTTTCTCCACATCGGCTCGCGCCGGATCGATGGGCCTCCGCTGCGAGGGCCCTGCCTCTTGCGGCCCATCTTTGTTGGCGAAGCCGATAAGGCTCTGGATAGTAGCTCGCCACTCCTCCATCTTCTCCGGGGCAGGAGGGAAATCGAGGAGCAGCTGCGCACGTGCCAAGGCTTCCACTGGCGTAGGCGGCAGCGACAGGTGCGAGGTACGTGAGGTGCTCTGACTCCTAACCATATTAGAAGGAGCACCACCACGGTCACGCGACCGTGCGCCACCTCCGCCAGTAGCTCGGTGTGCATGCTGGTCCCACGCATCTTGGGATCGATGCGCGGAAATCTTTTCATGGGGACGCCCTGAACCACCAGCTCCATGACGTTGCTCGTCATGCACGGCCTGGGTAGGTCGTGATGCTTGCGCCGGCGCGGGAGCTCCAGCAGGCGTCCTCCGATCTCTGGAGTTCATTGTGCCACCCGTAGGCAACACAACGTCGTCTCTAGATCTAGCGGCGTGCAGGTTACCACTGCCACTGCGAACGATGCCGCTCGCCTGGCTCGGATCACCAGAACGCCGCGGGGGTTCTAATCCTCTTCCTTCCGCACCCACGCCGTCGCCCGTACGCGAAGGCGTAGGCAAAACGGACGTGGACGGTTGCGCCGTTACAGCGCTCTTCTTCTTGGGCGGCATGATGATGAAGAAACTGAGGCGCCGATCACTAGATCAGGTTCACGCAACCTTCAATCCCCCTACCTGGTGCGCCAAAGATGTCGGGGTACGACACCTATGGGATCCCGAGAGACCCATTTAGGATTCGGCGGGGGGAGAGGTATACGCAAAGAGCAGAACCAATGATCGACGCGGGGCAATTTTTACCCAGGTTCGGGCCGCTGATCAGCGTAAAACCCTACTCCTGCTTTGTGTTCTTATTAATGTTCTTGAGCCCAGCCTTCAGGAGCGCTCGCAATGAATAGTACGTTCAAAGAGCAGCTACGCATGCAGAATGGGCCAGAACTTCTCCTCCTCTATAGCAGTTGCCTTGGGCCTCCTTTTATATGCTCAAAGGGGTCACCACAGTGGCAAAATGTACATACATTGAGGTGTAAAGTAGCTACAGGGTATCATACCTAACCCTGACGGATTAGTACAAACGCATTTAATGCACCGTGAGGTGTCCGTTTAGGTGTCCTCACTTTCTTGGGGATGGAAAAAGGGGCCATCCCATCAGCACCGCTTAAGCTCTCTTCCACTGGCGCTTTGCCACGCATCCAGAGAAGGACCCAGAATGTCAGACTTGTTACTGTGCCGAAGCGGTGACACAGTGGCAGAATCCTGCTGGGCGCCGAAGCCTGTCGGGCACCGAGCCTTGCCGGGCGCCAAGCCTTGCCGGGCTCCGCAGCCATCCCGGCAAGGATCTTGCCGGGGAAGCTGGCCTTCGGGTTCCAGCTCTGCTTATCTGCTGATCCCCAGATCTCTGACTTGATGATTTCTTTGGTGGCTTGAATCAATCTCGAACTGTTCCCGGCAAGCCTTGCCGCGAGGATGGCTACAACTGCCCGTGCACAAGTACTGGGTACTAGTGGCCCAATACTTAGTACATCAACACACAGAGGCCGGCTTAGAGGGGTGATTCAACTTTGAAAAACTTTGAGAAATTTGTGGACTCCTGGTGCAGCCATGTAATAGCGTAGTTAAAACTTTATCTGCCTTGTCATGCCTTCGTGCATGTTTTGCCAACTATGCTTCAGCTACTTAATTTTGTAGATCTTGCCTTATATATGCACATTTGGTCTTGGCACTTTGTCAAAATTTCTTGATAGCTTGATATATAATCTGTAAAAGATCCAATAGTGTCTTGTACTGGCGACTTACGGTCACAATCCAGGGCAAGTCAAATAACCCAACAATCCAGGGTGACTTACAGCCATATCCAATCTTTGAAAAGATCACTGTGGCGGCTTATAGCCTTAGTAAGCCCAATGTAGAGCAGTATAACCCGGATCTGATATGACCCGGCAAATTTTCATCTGCAAAACAGAAACATAGAGTATGTATGACTCAAGTATTATGTTAAGCCGGCTTGTAAGGCATGACCAAAACAGATTGGTTTTTGAAAAAACTCAATTGTTTGCTTCAAATAAGCTTGGCATGAAAGCCTATCATCCCGTAAGCCGGCTCTCACGTGACATAAATCCGTCATTTCAACCTTAACTAGTTCAGGGTCTTATTGAAAAGATTGACTGTTAAGAGTACGAATGGGCTACATAGCGGAGAGACTACAACAGACAGGTGGGTTTATCTTAGCTCACTGTAAGTCGGCTCTCACGTGACATAAGCCGCCATTTTAACCTTGGCGAGTTTCAGGGTCTTATTGAAAAGATTGTCTGTCATGAGTACGGCGGGTCACCTGGTGGAGTAGCAGGTTGCAAACAGGCAGGTTTAACCCAGTTATGGCATGAAAGCCAGTCAAGTGGGTTATAAAAGCTATGCTCATAGAGTAGGAAGCCCCCAAGCGACCTATGGCATGAAAGCCGATCAAGAGGGTTATAAAAGCTATGCTCATAGAGCAGGAAGCCCCCAAATGACCTAGAATATGGCACAAAAGCCGATCAAGAGGGTTATAAAAGCTATGCTCATAGAGAAGGAAGCCTCCAAATGACCTAGAATATGGCATGAAAGCCGATCAAGAGGGTTATAAAAGCTATGCTCATAGAGCAGGAAGCCCCCAAATGACCTTATGACTAATCAATAATGACTCTTGCTCAGAAAATTTGAGATGAAACGACAGAGGCCCCGAAACATGGGGATGCCGGCTTTATTATACTAATCATAAAAAGGTATGTACATTGATGAAGGTATATACAATGATGAGAGTCAAGGACTCAAGTGTAGTAAGGCCGAAGATGAGCAATGTTCCATGGCCTGTTGGTCTCCTTCTCAGATGTGCGGGAATCCTTGTTCTCTCGTATGTCGATGAGGTAGTAGGACCCGTTGTTGAGGTTTTTGCTGACCACAAAAGGTCCTTCCCAAGGTGGTGAAAGCTTATGCATCCCTGTCTGATCTTAAATCAAATGGAGTGTCGGTGCAACAAACCCTGGGTCTGTTGCCCAGACCGTGCACAGGCCCAAGATCGAGATTGCAACGTCCAAGACAAGGCCAAGGTAAAGAGATAGGCTCTTTGAGGAATCAAAGTGCAAGTTGAGCAGACCAAGTCAAGCCAAGAAGCAAGACACCGCTCAGGGAAATCCTCCCTTGCCGGGCAGGAGAGCCCGGCGAGGTCAAGGTTGCCCCAGAAGCAAAACCTCAAGGCCGCTTCGGCAGGCTTGCCGGGGGCATACGGAGGGAAAACGCCCCGCCAAGGCTTCACCGCCCCACCTCACGACGACGCAAGTCACCGATCGGTGCGGTGTCAAGCCCAGAGATGACTAAGTGGCTGCCTTTCGCCACATGGCAGCCATTTCCTACAGGAATCACCTCCAAATGACACCCGTCCTGCGACGTGTCATGCAGACAGGAGAGGAGGTGGCCAAACAGCCCTGCAAGGCGTGCCGGGCAAGCCATGATGTGACACTAAGCGGCGCATTTAATGCGTACTGCTCTATCTGTAGAGGAGGTATGATAGCACTGTTCGCTATCTAATCAGTACACAATGACTGATTTGCCACTATGGTGACCCCTTAATCTATAAAAGGAGGCCCATGGCAACCATAGAAGGGATTCGGACCCCTGTACACCCATACGCATGTAGCTGCTCTCGCCCTGAGGCAACCCTGCCGGGCAAGAGCGCTGCGTTTCCACCACCATACACCATCAATCCACCAAAGCAGGAGTAGGGTTTTACGCCTCGCGACGGCTCAAACCTAGGTAAAAACTTCCCGTGTGATCTCTGCCGTGCTACGCTGCGCTCCTCTGCTCTTTGTGCAATGCGCTCAGTCCCCCTGCCAAACCAAAAGGGGCCCTTGGCCCCATAGGTGGCCGTGGTTTCCCACGACATCTTTGGCACGCCAGGTAGGGGGCTGCGCTTGTGCGAACCCGAGAAGTGTACGAAGCGCGTCATCTTCACCGCCATCTTCTTCGTCAGCGGCTCCATCACCCATGCACCCAAGAAGAACCCCGGCGTCGCAGCTCATCCATCCACCTCGAAGGCCCCGCCACATGCGCCCGCCGACACCGCGGGGGCTACGGGGATGCCTGGAAGTGTGGACGCTGTAGGGGACGTGGTCGGCGCAGGCACCATCGTTACCACCTCCCCTGCGGCTGAAGCAGGAGCAGGAGGCACCGGAGAAGGACATCACCAACTGCATTCCAGCGGCCACGTCCCACGAGGTACGGGAGGAGAGATCATTCCATCGGCACCTCCTCATCTGGCCAAAGGGCATGGCTGCAGCGGGGGTACTCGCTCCGGGGGGAATCGCAACTCCCTGATCGCTCCCATCACGGGAGCGGCCGTAGAACATGCGGCACCCCCGGAACAAGCCGACCCAGCCGCTACGCCAAACGGAGCCGCTGGCCCTCGAGCGCCCCCACCTCGTCCACACGCCATCCAGGCGACTGGCTCACGACGACGAGAGCACGGCGCGACTGCTACTGGCACCGTCAGGAGCCGGGCGATGTTACGATCTTCATCGACATCCATGCCGAGCACCGCTTCGGAGGCCATGGCGCGAGCCCAGCTACTGTTGAAATTTCCACCGGCAGCCGATCAGATGGATGAGTGGAGAGCCACCATTCAGAGTCTGATTGGCTTTGCAGAGGCGGGAGGATCGCAGCAGGCTGGCCCGCCATGGCCTCCCCAGGCAGTGGCAACGGCCCATGCTGCCAGCCGTGCGGATGGGGCCACTCCTATGGTGCAGTCCCCTTCGCGGCAGTCGCCATGGGAGTCGCATGACCAAGAACCTAACGACGTCTCGATGGCTTCGTCCGACCCTCGAGCGCGTCAAGGCCCACGGCGAGTCCTAGAGGACAGGCATAGGGAAGGCGCGCGTGTCGACACCGAGCGACACGGCGACGCCCACCGCCAGTCCGACAGGCGCGATGGCCCCAACGTCGACGAGCCTGCACTCACTGACGGCGGGTACTTTCCTTTCAAGGTTGGGTGCCCTGCCTTCACCCACGAGCTGCGGCAAGTCCGCTGGCCGTCCACTCGCACGTTCAAGCCAGAGATACCAGAGAAGTATGATGGAAGACTGAACCCGATAGAGTTCTTGAGCATCTACACCATCGCTATTCAAGCTGCCGGGGGAAGAGATGAGAAGGTATTCGCCAACTACTTCCCTTTGGCACTCAAGCCAAATGTGAGGGCTTGGCTGATGCACCTACCGGAGAACTCCATTTCGACCTGGGCTGACCTGTGCCACGAGTTCGTTGGCACCTTCACGGGCGGCCATCAAGAACCAGGAGGCCCAGCGACTTGCAGCTCCTCCCGCAGAAGGAAGGCGAGAGCCTGCGGAAATATATGCAGAGATTCAGGAAAGTCCACAAGAATATTCCGAACATCCACCCGGCAGCTGTGATAGCTGCGTTCCAGTCCAACATGCGCAATCGTCGGATATGTTCCAATATGAACGTTTGATTGTCCAAGACTGTGAAGGAGCTTTACACTCTGGTGGATAAGTGCGCTCGAATTGAGGAAGGGAGGAAACTCCCCGGAGAGGAGGATGGCGTCAACATCGATTCAGAAGATGATGATGAGGCCACCAGTCAAAAGAAGAAGAACAAGAAGCACAACAAATGGCGCAAGGATAAGGCAGTAATGACCGTTGAGGGATCGGGCCTGCTTACAACCGGCAAGAAAGTCAAGGCAGAGATACCCAGCAAGAAGGTTGTTGCATGCACTTACTGCCGGGAAGCCGCGGCTGCCGAGAAGGCTGGGAAAGGCGATAGTAGGGGTGGAAACGGATCGGATGCGGATCGGATAGTGTTCTTACCACTTCCATTTTCATATTTTCAAAATGAATATGAATCCGAATACGGATTTTATCGGATACGAATGCGGCTCGGATGTTATTCCAATACAGATACATATCAGTTGTTTTCTTGATTTGGAACAGATACGAAAAATATCGACATATTACTTAAGTAAATTGGTCAAGAGCTATGTGACATGAAATAATCAACTTGTGACATATAATAAGTCAATGATAAATAGGTTTATGAATAAATACTATTGTAATGCGTAATAATTTCTAAGTTTAATCATATAAAGAGTAAAATTTGACCACTTATTTGGCTTTTATGTTGGATAATTCGAATATTGGGGCTAGAATTTTGAAAATTACCTCCCATAATCTTATCCGGATACGGATATATCCACTTCCATATCCATCTTTGTTTAATAACTGTCCTACCATATTTTATTTTTATTTGTTTAATAAATTCAGATATGGATAATTTCCATTTCCATTTTGGTTCGAATGCGGATGTTTCGAATACGAATAGGCATTTTCTCGAATACGAATATCGGATATTTCAGATTATCTACTACCACTTTCCACCCCTAAGCGATAGGCCGTATTGCAAGATCCATTGGACCAAGGGCCACGATCTCCAAGAGTGTCATCAGGTTGAGCAGGTTGTCAAGAAGCAGAGGGCTGAATATGAAAAGCGAGATAAAGAGAAAGGTCAGAATGGCGCTGGCGGAAAGGGCCGGGGTGGCGGAGCAAGCCGCCCCGGCAAGGCTCCTCAGAATCAAGGGAAACCCGCCAGAGGCCAAGAGAAGGGGGATTGCAACGATGAGAGTGATGGAGAAGATGAGGAGGAGACCAGCGAGGGGGAATTCCAGAAAGCCACTGACGCCCTGTGCATTAACGGGGGTGCATCTTTGCACTCCTCTCACCGCCAACTTAAACGGTGGGCACGTGAAGTCAATGCCATGGAGCCAGCAGCAGACTCTCGAAGGCCGCTCAAGTGGTCCCGCACGCCCATCATCTTCGACGAAGAGGACCACCCTGACCGCACCACCGCGGTAGGGTGCTTGCCATTGCTGGTATCACCAACAATCCGCAACCTCAGAGTCACAAAGATGTTGGTTGACGGCGAGGCCGGGTTGAATCTGATTTCTTCAAAGGTCATCAGCAAACTCCAGATAGCAGAAGAAGAGCTCAAAGTTACTGGTACGTTTCAAGGGATCAACCCCGGCAGGAGTCGTCCTAAGGGGAAAATCACATTACCGGTAACATTTGGGGGAGAGTTGAACTACCGGACTGAGAAGATCATGTTTGATGTGGTTGACCTCCCCCTGCCATACAATGGAATCCTTGGTTGCCCAGCTTTGGCCAAGTTCATGGCGGCATCCCACTATGCCTAAAACACCTTGAAGATGCCAGGGCCGGTGGGCGTCATTTCCATTCCATCAGACAAGAAGGACACAATTATTTGCGTGGACAAGATGTATCGGGATGCAGTCGCGGTAGAGGCCACTGAAGCTGCAATCCCCGCCAAGGAAAGTAATGGAAAGAAGGAGGCTAACAGGAACGCCGGCAAGGAATCCGGGAAGCGTACCTCTTCGGGGTACGCTACGCCTGTTGATGACTCGCCGAAGAGTTCCAATAGCAAGAGATCCAAGGCCTCTGCACCCGCTATGAAATAGGTCCCGGCAGGGCTGGCTGGCGCCGGTGGTACTTTCACCATCAGCGCCACCCTCGATGACAAATAGGAAAGCATGCTCATTGCCTTCCTATGGGCGAATGTCGATGTGTTTGCCTGGCAACCATCTGACATCCCCGGTGTTCCCAGGAAGGTAATTGAGCACCACCTTGTTGTCTGCCCACATGCCCGACCCGTCAAGCAGAAAGTCCGGAAGCAAGCTTTGGAGCGGCAGCAGTTCATTGCCGAGGAGATCAAGAAACTTGAGGCAGTTGGTCTGGTTAGAGGAGTGTTACATCCAATGTGGTTAGCAAATCCAGTGGTGGTACGCAAGGCCAATGGGAAGTGGAGGCTGTGCATAGATTTTACGGATCTGAATAAGGCATGCCCAAAGGACCCATTCCCCTTGCCGTGCATCGACGAGATTGTGGATTCCACCTCCGGGTGCGACCTGCTTTCCTTCCTGGATGCCTACTCTGGATATCATCAGATCTTCATGTCTAAGCAAGATGAAGAGAAGACTGTGTTCATCACCCCATGTGGCACATACTGCTTCATGCGGATGCCTTTCGGGTTGAAGAGTGCCGGGTCCACTTTCGCAAGAGCAGTCCAGATTGGTTTTGAGTCACAGTTGCACAGGAACATTGAGGCCTACATGGACGATATTGTGGTCAAGACCAAGGACAGATTAACCCTCATCCAGGATTTGGAAGAGACATTTGCTAATCTGTGCAAGATCAACTTGAAGCTAAATCTGGAGAAGTGTGTGTTTGGCGTTCGTTCCGGCAAGCTACTTGGCTTCTTTGTGTCCCACCGAGGGATAGATGCCAACCCCGACAAGATCAAGGCTATCAAGCAGATTCAAGCACCCAAGACAGTCAAGGACGTGAGGCATTTGACTGGATGTGTTGCCGCGCTCAGTAGGTTCATTTCCAAGTCTACCGAGCGTGTCTTGCCGTTCTTCAAGGTTTTGAAAAAGGCAGGGCCCATGGAGTGGACCCCCGAAGCAGACACCGCACTACAAGATTTGAAGGCCTACCTTTCCTCTGTGCCCACTTTGGTTGCTCCAAAACCTCAAGAGCCGTTGCTGCTATATTTGGCGGCAACTAATCAAGTGGTTAGTGCAGCACTGGTGGCATAGAGGGGAGTGGATGAAGCAGCAGACGCAGCAGGTGTCCCTTCTGGGGAGGAAAGCGAACACACCCCGGCAGGGCCAGGAGCAGATCAAGGTAAAGAAGAGCAGAACAGCGGAAGCAGTTCTCTGGTCACGGCAAAGAAGAAAGTGGTGCAGCGCCCAGTATACTTCGTCAGCTCCCTGTTGCAGGGGGCTAGATCTAGGTACTCTGGCGTGCAAAAATTGATCTTTGGCCTTATTATGGCCTCAAGGAAACTGCGCCACTACTTCCAAGCCCATGAGATCACAGTTCTCACCCGTTTCCCTTTGCAACGAATACTCCGAAACCCTGAGGCTACCGGTAGGATAGTGGAGTGGGCTTTGGAGTTATCCAGCTTTGGTTTGAAGTTTGAGAGCACATCAACCGTTCAGAGCAGAGCATTGGCAGAGTTTATTGCAGAATGGACGCCAACTCCTGATGAAGAGGTATTGGAGACAATTATCCCCGGCAAGGAAGCACCCCAAGAATGGCTCATGTATTTCGATGGTGCCTTCTCCCTACAAGGTGCAGGGGCTAGCGTGCTTCTTGTTGCTCCCATCGGAGAGCACCTGAAGTACATCGTCCAGATGCATTTTGCCCGGGAGGAAGCTACCAACAATATAGGAGAGTATGAAGGGCTCCTTGCCGGGCTCAGGATTCAACAGAACTGGGGATCAAGAAGCTAATCATCCGTGGAGATTCACAACTTGTGGTGAGACAAGTCAACAAGGATTACCAAAGTCCATTGATGGAGGCATACGTTGAGGAAGTGAGAAAGTTGGAGGAGCGCTTTGACGGATTGCAAACAGAGCACGTACCCCGTGCGGAAAACAGCATTGCTGATCATCTGTCAAAGTGTGCTGCGCAGAAGCTCCCTGTGGAACCAGGAACTTTTGTTCTCCATCTGACTCAGCCCTCCGTATCCCCGGCAACAATGGCCAGAAAGAGGAGGAAACTGGGCTCCGGCAAGCCTCTCCCGGTAGAACCCCACGAGGATCCCGGCAGAAAGCTTGTCAGGCACAACTCCCCTTCGGTTGCTGAGTTACATCCTCCCGCCAGGCCACCGGTCCCTGTGGACGAGGATCACACTCTCATGAATGGGGAGGTGCCATTAGTCCTCGTTGCCGAGCCACAGGCTCCGCCTTGGGCACGGCACATAGTCCATTTCCTCCAAACTGGAGAACTTCCCGAAGAGCAAGAAGAAGCTGAAAGAGTAGCACAGAGGGCCAGTATGTATCAGTTCGTTGATGACACACTGTATAGAAGGAGGTCCAATGGTGTGAAATTGAAGTGCATTTGCCAGGAAGGAGGAAAGGAACTACTGGCGGAGATACACAATGGTATGTGCGGCTCCCACATTGGATCAAGGGCGTTGGTTGGGAAAGCTTTCCGGCAAGGATTCTACTGGCCCACCGCCCTCCAAGATGCGGTCGAGCTTGTCACCAAGTGTGAAGCCTGCCAGTTCCATTCCAAGAACATCCACCTGCCTGCCCAAGCTCTTCAGACAATCCTTTGTCATGGCCGTTTTCGGTCTGGGGGCTCGATATCCTCGGCCCTTTTCCCTGTGCTGCCGGGGGCTTTGAATTCTTGTTCGTTGCAATCGACAAGTTTACAAAGTGGCCGGAAGTAGAGCCCATGAGAAAGGTGACTGCTCAGTCAACTATCAAGTTCTTGAAAGGATTGGTGTGCCGCTCGGAGTTCCTGCCCGGATCATCTCTGACAATGTCACCCAGTTCACGAGTCGTGCCTTCATGCAATACGTTCATGCCCTCGGAAGCAAAATCTCGTTCTCCTCTGTGGCCCATCCAAGGAGCAACGGGCAAGCTGAGAGGGCGAACGCTGAAGTGTTGCGAGGACTCAAGACGAGAACTTTCAATAGGCTGCAGAAGTGTGGCAGGCGGTGGATCGATGAGCTGCCGGTGGTTCTTTGGTCCCTCAGAACGACACCAAATCGAGCTACCGGGCAGACTCCCTTCTCCCTAGTCTATGGGGCAGAAGCAGTTATCCCCACAGAACTCATTTATGGGTCACCTCGAGTGCTTGCCTATGATGAAGTAGCGCAAGATCAGCACCGGCGTGACAACGCTATGCTACTCGAGGAGAACCGTCTCCAGGCTGCTACGCGTGCCACACGCTATCAGCAGGCCCTGCATCGCTATCACATCCGCAGGGTTCGTGCCCGGTGTTTTGAGGAAGGCGACCTTGTCCTTAGGCGCGTTCAGTCCGCCAAGGGTGCAAACAAGTTGACGCCGAAGCGGGAAGGCCCTTACCGGGTAGTACGAGTCACCAGACCTGGCGCAGTCCGTCTGGAGACCGGAGATGGCATTCAGATGCAAAACTCATGGAACATTGAGCATCTCCGCAAGTTCTACCCATAAGGTGCAGCTGTCGGGCCCTGCCCGGTAGCCACCCTTTTGTACAGGCCTTGCCTCTGTTGCATGTAACCCCTTGTACAAAGCCAGGTGCAGACCCTGAGCAACAGAGAAATAAATGAAGCGCTGGGGGGCCCCCGATAGATTGCATGCATGCATAAGCTTATCATGAGCATTGCATGTTCATGTAGATAAGATCGCATGAGGCATCATTTTCATCTGCATCATACTGCAGGCTCCTACTGTGGATTCGGTCCCGAAAAAGGAGAAGAGAAGACAAGCCTACATCGCGATCCCCGACAAGCCCAAACAGATAAGTTCTCTCTCTTATCCATACGAGTTCTGTAAGTAAAACTTGTGCATAAGAAAACCTCGCCGCTTTCAAGACTTAGGTGCTCCCATCCCTTGACTCGAACGTTGCTTTGGTCAGGGAGGTCGTAGTGGCCTTTGGCGAGGAAGTTGGCAGGGGGCTGGTCCCTCTTCATGATTTGTGCCCGGCAGGCCCAGCCCCGCGGCAGCAACTAGAGGGTACCAGCAGGATAGCCTACCGGGGGAAAACTTGTTTACTTGAGCGTAAAGAGGCATTCTCCCTCTTCCTAGACATGTTCCATGCACAAGTGCCCAGCAAGGTTTATCTTTTTCATTAATATGCTGATCAACAAGTATAGACCTTACAGAACACAAGCATGGATAAAAGAGATTACATAATTTGAACTAAAGTTTGGCAAGTGCCTACATATTTTAGATTGAAAAAAGATAAGTGCCCCGTAATCCCTTTCTTCTCCACCTCCTCCTAGGCACTGCGGTGGAAGAGAAGGAGAGCAAAAGGGGTGCTTGGGCAAGACGACCCACTCGACCCCGCCCATACGCCAGGCAGGCAGTGCCCTAAGAGGAGGAATCCACCACTACCGGTACCGAACCACCTTTGCGGCCTCCCTCCGGCGTCACGGGAAAAAGAGGACTAGGCCACGACCGACTACCACGCCTCGTGTCCCTTATGGGCCTCGGCGTGGTGTCGCTTGCGTCGCCCCTCACTAAGATTGGAGCTACGGGTGGCCCGGCGACGAGCGCACCAGAGTCGCTACCTCCGGCGTTACCACCGTGCCACCCGCGCACCCCCCTGAGGCATGCGCGAAGACAGGAAGAGGATTCTGCCCCAGCACTCAACGCCGTCGACCCTAAGCTGGGGCTCGGGGCTTGGCCCCAGGCTCTCCTCTTCGGCATACCTCAGGAGGAAGCAGAGAATGAAGGAGGTGAGCAGACGAATACTCCCACTCCTCCCCCATCCCTCCTTTTATAGACAGTCCGGGGTCAGGAGTTGCTCCCTCAGCAGGGGACCACCATCCTCCTCCACCAATCCATGAAGACCAGGCCCCTGCCTTAACGCTCCCCCGCACCACGCGCCTCCATTACCTACTCCGCCCGATGCATGTAGCATACGTGGCCGGGGATAAGGGAGTGGTGGGAAGAGTGAATTGGCAGTTACTCGGCCGTGCGTTAAAGTCATTCACGGGCCATTACAAAAGTGGCCCCACTGCGGTTGGCGTTACGTGATGGGCAGAAGAACCGTAAATTGATCCGAGCTCGGATTAGTGAATAAGCAAAGAAGATCTCGAAGGGCGAGTATCCATTTTCCCCCTCGCATGTGCACAAGTTAGGGCCTACCTCGACGACGCCCAGCAGCTCGTTCGGGCCAGGCCCGGGGGCTCCTGTCGGTGCAACAAATCCTGGGTCTGTTGTCCAGATCGTGCACAGGCCCAAGATCGAGATTGCAACGTCCAAGACAAGGCTAAGGTAAAGAGATAGGCTCTTTGAGGAATCAAAGTGCAAGTTGAGCAGACCAAGTCAAGCCAAGAAGCAAGACACCGCTAAGGGAAATCCTCCCTTGCCGGGCAGAAGAGCCCGGCGGGGTCAAGGTTGCCCCGGAAGCAAAACCTCAAGGCCGCCCCAGTAGGCCTGCCGGGGGCATACGAAGGCAAAACGCCCCGCCAAGGCTTCACCGCCCCACCTCACGATGACGCAAGTCACCGATCGGTGCAGTGTCAAGCCCCCAGATGACTAAGTGGCTGCCTTTCGCCACATGGCAGCCATTTCCTACAGGAATCACCTCCAAATGACACCCGTCCTGTGACGTGTCATGCAGACAGGAGAGGAGGTGGCCAAACAGCCCGGCAAGGCATGTCGGGCAGGCCATGATGTGACACTGAGCGGCGCATTTAATGCGTACTGCTCTATCTGTAGAGGAGGTATGATAGCACTGTTCGCTATCTAATCAGTACACAATGACTGATTTGCCACTATGGTGACCCCTTAATCTATAAAAGGAGGCCCATGGCAACCATAGAAGGGATTCGAACCCCTGTACACCCATACGCGCGTAGCTGGTCTCGCCCCGAGGCAACCCTGCCGGGCAAGAGCACTGCGTTTCCACCACCATCCACCATCAATCCACCAAAGCAGGAGTAGGGTTTTATGCCTCGCGGCGGCCCGAACCTGGGTAAAAACTGCCCGTGTGATCTCTGTCGTGCTACGCTACGCTCCTCCGCTCTTTGTGCAATGCGCTTAGTCCCCCTGCCAAACCAAAAGGGGCCCTTGGCCCCATAGGTGGCCGTGGTTTCCCACGACACGAAGCACTAAGTCGCCCTCTTGAAAAGTCCGGCTTCGAACCCTAAAGCTGTGATAGCGACGTAGGTCTTGCTAATAGATTGTTGAATGAGCCACCGTAAGATCACACTCTTCATCCAAAGCATCAAGTGCGTTCTGACGTGCCGTCTCATTATCATCTTCAACGTAAGCCGCCACCCTAGGTGAGTCATGACAGATATCGCTTGGGAGAACTGCCTCTGCGCCATAAACCATGAAGAAAGGCGTATAGTTTGTTAATCTGTTTGGGGTGGTTCTGATACTCCAAAGGACTGAAGGGAGCTCTTCAACCCAACAACCCAGTGTTCGCTCCAAAGGAACCATAAGCTGGGGCTTAATGCCTCTCAAAATTTCTTGGTTAGCCCGTTCTACTTAACCATTAGACTATGGATGAGCCACTGAGAAAACATCAAGATGGATATGCTCTCTTTGACAGAACTCTTTCATAGCACCCTTAGACAGATTAGTGCCATTATCAGTGATGATACTATGGGGATAACCAAAACGGAAGATCAACTTTTTAACAAACTGAACTGCAGTCGCCATGTCACAATTGCTAACTGGCTCCGCCTCAACCCACTTGGTAAACTTGTCAACTGCCACTAGAAGGTGGGTCTTCTTATCCTTAGATCTCTTGAACGGTCCAACCATATCAAGCCCCCGGACCGCAAATGGACAAGTTATTGGGATCATCCTCAATTCCTGAGCCGGCACATGAGCTTGTCTAGAGAATTTCTGACACCCATCACACTTGCTAACAATATCCTCTGCATCAGCATGAGTCGTTAACCAGTAAAACCCATGACGAAAAGCTTTAGCCACCAAAGATTTTGAGCCGGCATGATGACCACAATCGCCTGCATGAATCTCTCATAAAATTTCACGGCCCTCCTCTAGAGAAACACAGCGTTGGAACACGCCTGTCACACTGCATCGGTGTAACTCGCCGTTGAAAATAGTCATAGACTTAGACCACCTGGTGACCTGTCGTGCCAAAGTTTCATCCTCGGGTAACTCGCCCCGAGTCATATAAGCCAGATAAGGCAATGTCCAGTCAAGAATAGCGTGAAGAGCCGCCACCAACTGCGCTTCCGGGTCAGGGACAGCAAGGTCTTCTTCAGACGGTAACTTGACCGAAGGATTGTGTAACACATCGAGGAATATATTAGGGGGCACGAGCTTACATTGAGACCCAAGCCGGGAAAGTGCATCAGCCGCCTCGTTTTTCTGTCGATCAAGGTGATCCATCTAATAACCCTTAAAGTGACCAGCAATATTATCAACCGCCCGACGATAAGCCGCCATGAACGAGTCTTTAGAGTCCCACTTGCCGAAGACTTGCTGCGCCACAAGGTCTGAGTCGCCTAGGCACCTGACCCGGCTTAAATTCATTTCATTATCCATACGAAGGCCATGGAGCAAAGCTTCATACTCAGGTACATTTTTAGTACAAGGAAACATTAATCTTAAAACATAACAGAATTTGTCACCTCATGGGGAAGTCAGAATAACTCCAGCCCCCGAGCCTTCCAACTGCCTGGACCCATCAAAGTGGATTGTCCAATATGTGTTGCCAGGCTTCTCCTCAGGTGTCTGCAACTCTATCCAATCATTGATGAAATCCACCAAAGCTTGAGACTTGATGGATGTTCTTGGCACATATTTCAAATTATGAGGTCCAAGTTCAATTGCCCACTTAGCAACCCGGCCCGTGGCTTCTCTGTTTTGAATAATATCTCCTAAAGGAGCAGAGTTGACCACAGTAATAGGATGTCCAAGAAAATAATGCTTCAGCTTGCGACTCGCCATGAACACCCCAAACACCAGTTTCTGCCAATGTGGATATCGTTGCTTGGACTCAGTCAATACTTCACTGACATAATAAGCCGGCCGCTGAACTGGGTGCTCCTTACCCGCCTCCTTGTGCTCTACGACAACTGCTATGCTGACTGCCTTATTATTAGCCGCCACGTACAGGAGCAAAGGCTCTTTTTCAATGGGAGCTGCAAGGATGGGCAGCTCACCTAACTGTTTCTTGAGCGCCTCAAACACCTCATTGGCGGCATCACTCCAGACAAAGTGATCTATCTTCTTCATCATCTGGTATAGGGGAATTGCCTTTTCTCCCAGGCGACTTATGAACCGGCTCAAAGCTGCAATACAACCCGCCAGACGCTGAACGTCATTGACACACGCTGGCTTAGAGAGCGAAGTTATGGCCTTTATCTTCTCCGGGTTAGCTTCAATGCCCCTGCTCCGAAACCAGAAACCCTAGCAGTTTACCTGCAGGCATGCCAAAGACACACTTGGCTGGGTTAAGCATCATTTTGTAGACCCGGAGACTGTCAAAAGTTTCTTTCAGATCATCCAGGAGAGTCTCCTTCTTCCTAGACTTAACTACAATAACATCCACATAAGCATGAACGTTGTGCCCAATCTGACTATGAAAACAATTCTGAACACAGCGCTGATAAGTCGCCTGAGCGCTCTTGAGGCCAAAAGGCATAGAAACATAGCAGAAAGCTCCAAAAGGTGAGATGAAAGTCGTCTTCTCTTGGTCTTTAACTGCCATCTTGATCTGATGATAACCAGAATAAGCATCCAGGAAGCATAAGCTCTCACAACCCGCCGTGGCATCAATGATCTGGTTGATACAGGGGAGAGCAAATGGATCAGCTGGACAAGCTTTGTTGAGATCTGTGTAATCAACACACATACGCCATGTGCCGTTCTTCTTGAGTACAAGCACATGGTTAGCCAACCACTCCGGGTGAAAAACCTCTACGATAAACCCAGCCGCTAAGAGCCGAGCTACCTCTTCTCCAATAGCCTTACGTCACTCTTCATTGAAACGATGAAGGAACTATTTGACTGGCTTAAACTTAGGATCCGCATTAAGAGTGTGCTTAGCGAATTCTCTCGGTACACTCGGCATGACAGAAGGTTTCCATGCAAAGATGTCCCGATTCTCATCGATGAACTCGATGAGCGTGCTTTCCTATTTGGGATCCATGTTAGCCCCCACAGTGAACTGCTGAGATGAGTTGCCAGGAATAAAATCCACTTGCTTGGTATCATCAGCCGACTTAAACTTCAACAGAGGGTCCTGCTCAGTAGTGGGCTTCTTCAGAGGGGTCATATCAGCCGGGTCAACATTATCTTTGTAGAACTTAAGCTCCTCAGTAGCACAAGCTGACTCTGCGTAAGCTGCATCTCCTTCCTCACATTCCAAGGCGACTTTTCGATCACCATGGACCATAATCGTCCCTTTGCGCCTTGGCATCTTGAGCTGTAAATAGACATAACTAGGGCAAGCCATAAACTTAGCATAAGTCGGCCGTCCGAATAAAGCATGATACCGACTCTTGATTTTGACCACTTCAAACCACAACGTCTCTGCTCTGTAATCATAGTCATCACCAAAGGCTACTTCTAGGGCAATTTTCCCACAAGATATGCTGACTTACCAGGAACCACACCATGGAAGTCTCTGGAAGACGGCTTAAGATCCTTGTCAGTTAAATTCATCCGGCGAAACGTATCATAATACAGAATATTGATGCTACTACCACCGTCCATCAGCACTTTGGTGAATTTATAGCCACCTACCTAAGGGGCTACTACTAATGCCAGATGACCTGGATTATCAACCCGGGGCGGGTGATCTTCCTAGCTCCATGTGATCGTATGCTCTAACCATCGTAGGTACTGAGGTATTGCCGGCTCAACAGCATTGACAAGTCGCTTATGAACCTTCCTATCACACTTACATGTGCTTGTAGTAAAGACGTGATACTGACCCCCGTTAAGCTGTTTTGGATTACTATGATACCCCGACTGATTACCCTGCTACTGGTTACCCTGACCAGCCTATTGATTATGACCACCATGGTTACCTTGACCTTGATAGCCAGAATGTGAGCCGCCCCCACCAAAGCCGGACCCCTGAGAGCCGGATACTGATCCGCCGGGTGGCCCATTATTATTGCCATGATTCTGACTGAGGCAGTAATTCCTGAACTCTCGCATAACCCAACAATCCTTCCAGGCATGAGTGGATAGCTTGTTGGGAAGACTATGCTTCGGGCACGGGTCATTAAGCGCCGCCTCAAGATTAAAAGGCTTTGCACCACCGAAGGGCGGCTTACCATTACCGTTGCAGCACTGGTTCTTGTACCCAGTGTTGGTGTTAGCTACTAGATCTGACCCGCCGTCGGGGTGTCTGCGCTTACCATCATTGCCCTGGCTGTTACCATTATGCCCTGCCATATTCTGCTGCTGACCCTTAACATTGCCATTCTTCTTGCCCTTGTTGGATTTCTCATCATCAGATCTAGGGTCTTTGGTGTTATCAGAATCTGCATACGTAATGAGTGCCACCATGAGTTCGCCCATGTCATTGCAATAACGCTTAAGCCGCCCGAGCTTCTGCTTAAGCGGGAGAAAGTGACAGTTCTTTTCCAAGATCAGAACCTCCTGACCCGCCGCAATGCTATCCGATGAGTGAATAATAGCGGAGACCCGCTAGACCCAATGGTGGGCCGACTCATCCTTTCGCTGCACACAGTGATCCAGGTCAACAATCGTCAGAGGCTACTTGCACGTCCCTTGGAAGTTTTTGATGAAACGCGCCTTCAACTCTGCCCATGAGCTAATAGAATTAGGAGGTAAACCTTTTAACCATGTGTGAGCTGGCCCATCCAACATCATAGTAAAGTATTTGGCACAGACCGCATCATTGACATCCAACATCTCCATGGCTAACTCATAACTCTCAATCCAGCCCTCCGGAGGGAGATCAGCTGTGTAATTAGGCACCTTGCGAGGGCCCTTAAAATCCTTTGGCAAACGTTCGTTACGCAAAGCCGGCACTAAACATGGTACTCCAACAAACCTGGAAATTACAACGGCTCCCACCGAGGCCGAAGGGGTCACCGGAGGCTGCTGATAAGCCCCTAGTTGAGCTGCCTCCACCTCTCAGCGGGCTCTGGCCTCGTCCACAATCGCCTGAGCATGAGTAAGGGGCGGGCTGTTCCCACGGGGTGGGTCATCCTGGGGCGGTCAACGACGTCGTTCACTGTTGGAAACCACCGGCGACTCAACACGCCGGCTGTAACTACGGCTTGGGAGGGGGGTTGAGTGCACCCGGTCATGACTGTATAAATATTTCTCCTGCTATGCAACCGCTGTTTGCAGGAGCTCAATCACGTTTCGTGCCTCAGCTGCGAAGGGCGTCTCATCGGTAAGAGGAAGCGCATTGAGCTTGGTAGCCGCTGCTATCATGTTATCCACCGGGTTAGAATAATGGCCAAATGGTGTCGAGAAACGCCGAGGCGGTGTCTGATACCTACGGGGCAGGTCTGACAGCCGAGGCTGAGCCACCGCCCCGCTCCCTGGCGCCTCTGCAGCCCAGGTTGTTCCTGGCAGATTACTTGGTCCTACCCCGGGCGTGTTAAAAAGTTCCGCGCCTCATACTACAAAGGCAGGCGGGTTTGGTGTCTCCTTCGAAGAACAGCATTGGATGCGTTCTGATCCAGACTCAAGCGAA
Organism: Thinopyrum elongatum; assembly: GCA_011799875.1. NCBI lineage: Eukaryota > Viridiplantae > Streptophyta > Magnoliopsida > Poales > Poaceae > Thinopyrum > Thinopyrum elongatum. The sequence goes on from CM022297.1 coordinate 125,620,223, forward strand.
AAGCCTCCGCCCTTAGACGTTGTGACTCAGCATCCATCTGGGCCCGTTCTGTTGCCATCCTGGCATTCTCTGCGTAAGATCCTCCTGGGCCATGGCTACCTCATCTCGCACCTTTGCAATCTCTGCATTATGCTCTGTTTGATTTGCCACAGTAACCTCTGTTGCTAACAAGGTTGTCAAAGTGCCCAAGAGATCTAACAAAACTTGAGCCGGCGGCCTAACTAAACCGCCAGCCCCAGCCACCGCAGCCGCCGAACTAGATGTCATAGTTGTAGTTGTTGATGAATTGAGAGCCAGCCCTGTGCCAGCCATGAAGATAGCAGCCCTGTACGGCGGCTCATAGGGGTCCGGAATACTATCGCCATTGGAATAACCCCCAAGCCCGCCATCTTGAAGCTGGTAAATCGACTCCGTCTCTCCGGTCGAGGACTCATCACCTGAGTAGATGAGAGTCTCTCCTCCAGATACAGAATCCTCCGCAAGATCCGTGTCATGCGCAAATCCGACGAAAACACGCTTCCGGCCAGGTTGAACCCTGGCGGCTTGCGCGCGCCGAGCTGGCTCGACGATGTCGGTGCAGATGTCCGGCTCAGGCTCTGACCCACCAATCTTGCCGATGGAGACGTGAATCCCGTCGAAGGGGACCCGGTACCCGTACTCGATTGAGTCGGCCTCGGGGCCCCAGTCAGCGTCGTCGATGTAGAGCTTGCCGCGGCGACTCTTGGTCATCCTACCAACGGTGTATCCCTCAATCCCTGGGAAAGAGCCCTTCAAGAACTCGAAACCACTGTGCACTGGCCCCATGGTGGGCGCCAACTGTCGTGGGTTTAACACGGCAGATGCCCTAGCAAAAGGACTTAGGTGTGGAGCCATCGCTACGATGATTAGCTTGAAGGGTTTGAGCGGGACGAAAGACACGAGTTTACCCAGGTTTGGCCCCTCAGGATCGAGGTAAAAGCCTACTCCTGCTTTTGTTGCTTATTGCTTGGGTATTGATTACAAGGGAGCAGAATCGCTTCACCTAGCTATCGATAGATTGTAACTTAGGTTTACCCACTCCAGGGGCTCGCCTTTATATACACAGGTCGAGGCCCTGGGCTTTACAAGAGTCCGGACCGGCTTATACTTTGTAACCGACGCCGGCTCTACATTACCTTTCCTTCTTGGGCAAGTCACCGTCGGGCGGCTCACACCTCTGGGTTACACGCCATCTCCGGGTCTTGGGCCTTCAATCGGCCTGCCTCGTAAGCCGCTGATACATCCATTTTGCATCATGTTTTCCTACTGTTTTTATGATGTTTTTATGCATAATAATGCTTTTGAAGTATTTCTAATGCCTTTTCTCTCATAATATGTCAGGTACACACAAAGAGGGAGAATTCCGGCAGCTGGAAATCTGGACCTGGAAAAGCTACGTCAGGCCACCTATTCTGCACAACTCCAAACAAGCTGAAACTTTATGGAGATTTTTTATGGAATATTTGAAGAATATTGGAGGAAATAAGTACCAGAGGGGGCCCACCAGGTGGGCACAACCCACCTGGGCGCGCCCTGGTGGGTTGTGCTCACCCAGGCCCACCTCCGGTGCCCATCTTCTAGTATATAAGTCATTTTGACCTAGAAAAAATAAGGAGAGGACTTTCGGGACGGAGCGCCGCCGTCTCGAGGCGGAACTTGGGCAGGAGCACTTTTGCCCTCCGGCAGAGCGATTCCGCCAAGGGAACTTCCCTCCCAGAGGGGGAAATCATCGTCATCATCATCACCAACAACTCTCCCATCTTGGGGAGGGCAATATCTATCAACATATTCAACAGTACCATCTCATCTCAAACCCTAGTTCATCTCTTGTGTTTAATCTTGTTACCGGAACTATAGATTGGTGCTTGTGGGTGACTAGTAGTGTTGATTACATCTTGTAGTTGATTACTATATGGTTTATTTGGTGGAAGATTATATGTTCAGATCCAATATGCTATTTAATACCCCTCTGATCTTGAGCATGATTATCATTTGTGAGTAGTTACTTTTGTTCTTGAGGTCACGGGAGAAATCATGTTGCAAGTAATCATGTGAACCTGATATGTGTTCGATATTTTGATAGTGTGTATGTTGTGATTCCCTTAGTTGTGTCATGTGAACGTCGACTACATGACACTACACCATATTTAGGCCTAAGGGAATGCATTGTGGAGTAGTAAGTAGATGATGGGTTGCGAGAGTGATAGAAGCTTAAACCCCAGTTTATGCGCTATTCCGTAAGGGACCGATTGGATCCAAAAGTTTAATGCTATGGTTAGAATTTATTCTTAATACTTTTCTCGTAGTTGCGGATGCTTGCGAGAGGGTTAATCATAAGTAGGAGGCTTGTTCAAGTAAGAATAGCACCTAAGCACTGGTCCACCCACATATCAAATTATCAAAGTAGCGAACACAAATCGAATAAACATGGTGAAAGTGACTAGATGAAATTCCCGTGTACCCTCAAGAACGCTTTGCTTATTATAAGAGACCGTTTTGGCCTGTCCTTTGCCTCAAAAGGATTGGGCTACCTTGCTGCACTTTTGTTACTACTATCGTTACTTGCTCGTTACAAATTATCTTGCTATCAAACTACTCGGTTACTTACAATTACAGCACCTGCAGACATTACCTTGCTGAAAACCACTTGTCATTTCCTTCTGCTCCTCGTTGGGTTCGACACTCTTACTTATCGAAAAGAGCTACAATTGATCCCCTATACTTGTGGGTCATCAAGGCTATTTTCTGGCGCCGTTGCCGGGGAGAGAAGCGCCTTTGGTAAGTGGAATTTGGTAAGGAAACATTTATATAGTGTGCTGAAATTTATTGTCACTTGTTACTATGGAAAACAATCCTTTGAGGGGTTTGTTCGGGGTATCTTCACCTCGACCGGAACCACAATTAGCTACCCCTCAAAATACTGCACCTACTGAAAATTTTGAATATGAAATTCCTTCGGGTATGATAGAACAACTGCTAGCTAATCCTTATGCAGGAGATGGAACCGAACATCCCGATATGCACTTGATATATGTGGAACAAATTTGTGGATTGTTTAAGCTTGCAGGTTTACCCGGAGATGAAGTTATGAAAAAGGTTTTCCCTTTATATTTGAAGGGAAAAGCATTGGCATGGTATAGGCTATGCGATGATATTGGATATTGGAATTGGAATCGATTGAAATTGGAGTTCCACCAAAAAATTTATCCTATGCATCTAGTTCATCGTGATCGAAATTATATATATAATTTTTGGCCTCATGAAGGAGAAAGTATCACTCTAGCTTGGGGGAGGCTTAAGTCAATGTTATATTCATGCCCCAACCATGAGCTCTCAAGAGAAATTATTATCCAGAACTTTTATGCTCGGCTTTCTCGTGATGATCAATCCATGGTTGATACTTCTCGTACTAGTTCTTTTATGAAGACGACTATTGAATTCCGGTGGGATCTTTTGGAAAGAATTAAACACAACTCTGAAGATTGGGAACTCGATGAAGGTAAAGAGTCAGGTATTAAGCTTAAGTATGATTGAGTTAAATCTTTTATGAATACCGATGCTTTTCAAAAGTTTAGCACTAAATATGGACTTGACTCTGAGATAGTAGCCTCCTTTTGTGAATCATTTGCTACTCATGTTGATCTCCCTAAGGAGAAGTGGTTCAAATATCACCCACCTATTAAAGAAGAAGTTAAAGAACTGGTACCAATTAAAGAGGAAACCATAATTTATAATGTTGATCCAGTTGTTCCTACTGCTTATATTGAGAAACCACCTTTCTCTGTTAAGATAAAGGAACATGCTAAAGTTTCAACTGTGGTTAAAAAAAGTTATATTAGAACACCTAAACCTGATGAACAAATTAAAGTAGAACCTAGTGTTGCTATGATTAAGGATCTCCTGGAAGAAAACATAGATGGGAATGTTATTTACTTCTGTGAAGAAGCTGCTAGAATTGCCAAACCTGATAAAAAGGATAATCATAGACCTATTGTTGGCATGCCTGTTGTCTCAGTTAAAATAGGAGATCACTATTATCATGGTCTATGTGACATAGGTGCTAGTGTGAGTGCTATTCCTTATTCCTTATATCAAGAAATTATGAATGGCATAGCACCCGCAGAAATAGAAGACATAGATGTTACAATTAAACTTGCTAATAGAGACACTATATCACCAATTGGGATTGTTAGAGATGTTGAAGTCTTGTGTGGGAAAATAAAATACCCTACTGATTTCCTTGTTCTTGGTTCCCCACAAGATGACTTTTGTCCCATTATCTTTCGTAGACCTTTCTTGAACACCGTTAATGCTAAAATAGATTGTGAAAAACAAACTGTCGGTGTTAGCTTTGGTGATGTGTCTCATGCGTTTAATTTTTCCAAGTTTAGTAGAAAGCTTCATGACAAAGAATTGCCTAGTAAGGATGAAATAATTGGTCTTGCTTCTATTGCTGTGCCTCCAACTGATCCTTTAGAACAATATTTGCTAGACCATGAAAAAGATTTACATATGCATGAGAGAAAAGAAATAGATAGGATTTTGTTTGAACAATGTCCTTTGCTTAAACACAATTTGCCTATTGAAACTCTAGGAGGTCCTCCTCCACCTAAAGGTTATCTTGTATTTGAATTAAAACAATTGCCAGACACTTTGAAATATGCTTATCTTGATGAAAATAAGATATATCCTGTTATTATTAGTGCTAACCTTTCAGAACATGAAGAAGAAAGATTATTGAAAGTTCTAAGGAAGCATCGAGCTGCTATTGGGTATACTCTTGATGATTTAAAGGGCATTAGTCCCACTCTATGTCAGCACAAGATTAATATGGAACCTGATGCTAAACCCGTTGTTGATCACCAACGTCGGTTAAATCCGAAAATGAAGGAAGTGGTAAGAACGGAAATCTTAAAACTTCTGGAAGCTGGTATAATCTATCCTATAGCTGATAGTAGATGGGTAAGTCTTGTTCATTGTGTTCCTAAGAAAGGAGGTATTACTATTGTTCCTAATAATAAGAATGAACTTATTCCACAAAGAATTGTTACAGGCTATAGAATGGTAATGGATTTCAGAAAGTTAAATAAAGCAACTAGAAAAGATCATTACCCTCTGCCTTTTATTGATCAAATGCTAGAAAGATTATCTAAGCACACACACTTTTGCTTCCTTGATGGATATTCTGGTTTTTCACAAATACCTGTTTCTCAACCTGATCAAGAAAAGACCACTTTCACCTGTCCCTTTGGAACTTATGCTTATAGATGTATGCCTTTTGTTTTATGCAATGCACCTGCTACCTTTCAAAGATGTATGACTGCTATATTCTCTGACTTTTGTGAAAAGATTATTGAGGTTTTCATGGATGACTTCTCTGTTTATGGGAAGTCTTTTGATGATTGTTTAAGCAATCTCGATCGAGTTTTGCAGAGATGCGAGCAAACAAATCTTGTCTTGAATTGGGAGAAGTGCCACTTTATGGTTAATGAAGGTATTGTTTTGGGCCATAAAATTTCTGAAAGAGGTATTGAAGTGGACAAAGCTAAGGTTGTGCAATTGAGAAAATGCCATGTCCTAAAGATATCAAAGGTATCCGTCGTTTCCTAGGTCATGCTGGTTTCTATAGGAGATTTATCAAAGACTTTTCTAAAATTTCTAGGCCTCTTACAAATCTTTTGCAAAAGGATACTCCTTTTGTTTTTGATGATGATTGTTTAGAAGCCTTCGAAACACTCAAGAAAGCCTTAATTTCTGCACCTATTGTTCAACCACCTGATTGGAACTTGCCTTTTGAAATTATGTGTGATGCTAGTGATTATCCTGTTGGTGTTGTTCTAGGACAAAGAGTTGATAAGAAACTGAATGTTATTCATTGTGCTAGTAAAACTCTAGACAGTGCACAACGGAATTATGCTACTACTGAAAAGGAATTTCTAGCAGTGGTGTTTGCTTGTGATAAATTTAGATCTTATATTGTTGATTCAAAAGTAATTGTTCACACCGATCATGCTGCTATTAAATATCTTATGGAAAAGAAAGATGCTAAACCTAGACTTATTCGATGGGTTCTCTTGCTACAAGAATTTGATTTACATATCACTGATAGGAAAGGAGCTGAGAACCCCGTAGCTGATAACTTGTCTAGGCTTGAAAATGTGCTTGATGACCTACTACCTATTGATGATAGTTTTCCTGATGAGCAGTTAGCTGCAATAAATGTTTCTAATAACACTCCTTGGTATGCTGACTATGCTAATTACATTGTTGCTAAATATTTACCACCTAGCTTTACATACCAACAAAAGAAAAAATTCTTCTATGACTTAAGACATTACTTTTGGGATGACCCACATCTTTATAAAGAAGGAGTAGATGGTATTATTAGACGTTGTGTACCTGAGCATGAACAGGGACAAATCCTACGGAAATGTCACTCCGAAGATTATGGAGGGCATCACGCTGGAGACAGAACTGCTCACAAGGTATTGCAATCTGGATTTTATTGGCCTACTCTCTTCAAGGATGCCCGTAAGTTTGTCTTATCTTGTGATGAATGTCAAAGAATAGGTAATATCGGTAAGCGTCAAGAAATGCCTATGAATTATTCACTTGTTGTTGAACCATTTGATGTTTGGGGATTTGATTACATGGGACCTTTTCCTTCCTCTAATGGGCATACACATATTTTGGTTGCTGTTGATTATGTTACTAAATGGGTAGAAGTTATTCCAACCAGTAGTGCTGATCACAACACCTCTATTAAAATGCTTAAGGAAGTTATTTTCCCAAGGTTTGGAGTCCCTAGATATTTAATGACTGATGGTGGTTCACACTTTATTCATGGTGCTTTCCGTAAAATGCTTGCCAAGTATGATGTTAACCATAGAATTGCATCACCCTATCATCCTCAGTCTAGTGGTCAAGTTGAACTTAGCAATAGAGAAATAAAATTAATTTTGCAAAAGACTGTCAATAGGTCCCGGAAGAATTGGTCTAAGAAATTAGATGATGCACTTTGGGCTTATAGAACAGCATATAAAAATCCTATGGGTATGTCTCCTTATATAATGGTCTATGGAAAAGCTTGTCATTTGCCTCTTGAGTTAGAACATAAAGCATATTGGGTAGTCAAAGAACTCAACTATAATTTCAAACTTGCCTGTGAAAAGAGGTTATTTGATATTAGCTCACTAGATGAATGGAGAACCCAAGCTTATGAAAATGCCAAATTATTTAAACAAAAAGTTAAAAGATGGCATGATAAAAGAATCCAAAAGCGTGAGTTCAAAGTTGGAGAATATGTTCTTTTGTACAACTCTTGTTTCAGATTCTTTGCAGGAAAACTCCTCTCCAAATGGGAAGGACCCTATGTTATCGAGGAGGTTTATCGGTCTGGAGCTATCAAAATAAATAATGCCGAAGGTACTAACCCGAAGGTTGTTAATGGGCAACGAATAAAACATTATATCTCAGGTACGCCCATTAATGTTGAAAGTAATATTATCCAAACTTTGACATCGGAAGAACACATAAAAGAGTCCTTCCGGAACACTCCAGAATCATGAAAATAAGGAGGTATGTGATACGGTAAGTAAACAGACTTCGAAAAATCCGCAAAAATATTTTTTGTCAGTTTTGGAATATTTAGAAAATTAGGAAAATAAGAAACTTCCAGGAAGCGTACCTGGTGGGCACAAGACACCAGGGCGCACCTGGTTGTGCCCACCTGGGACACCTTCTGGACTCCGTTTTTCTTCCGTTTGCTTGTTTCCCAAGATAAAAAATCTTTATATACCCCCCGAACTTGTTGACCACCGTATTGCAGAGAAATCTTCTGTTTTCTTTTCCTTGTTGTTTTCTGTCAGATCTCATCTACCATGGCCGCTTCAAGCTCCTCCAAGGACAAGTTCTTCAAGAACGTCATCAACCCATATTTGCGGGAGGTGGTGCAGCACCCTCAGGCCATCCAGATGCATGAGGGGGTGCTGCACATCTGCGATGTGCAAGGACCCAAGGGGACGGGAACCATGGAGGCCAGGCTTGAAGCTATGGAGTAGGAAGTCTTTCGGTGCAAGGGGATGGTGGAGCGTGGACTCAATGCCAATCACCTCATGATTACGGACCTTACTCATGATCTCAAGGTGGATGGCAAGCCCATGAAGGACATCATCTTCACCCTCAACGAGCAAATCAACTTCGTCCAAAGCCAGATCTATGATCTTCAAAACCAAGTCTTCAAATATGAGGCGAGGTTTAAAGGTATGAGTTTGGCTGCCAGTTGCAGGACCCGTGAGACTCATTCTTCCTCTTACGATGGTGGACCTCTGCCATGGAAACCCGAGGACAAGATCGCATCTACTTCATCACCACCACCTTCTTCTTCATCACCAAAGGAAAATTGAGTTTCGGGTATGGGCACTCCCCTTGGCTTCCGCCAAGCTTGGGGGAGGTGCCCCGGTATCGTATCATCCCCACTATCTTTTTGCCTTTACTTATTTTAGTTCGATCTTTTGCTTTAGATGAATAAAAGTTTAGTTCGATCCTTTCTTTTCGAGAGCTTGCTTAGTGGTCTATCCTTGTAATCGTGTGCAAGATATATAATAAAGTTTAGTTTGATTTTTTGCTTTCTTACTTTCATGTTGCAATAAAAAAAAGGGGAAAGGAAATAAAAGGAAAAGATCATATGCTAATCTTATGGTAGGTGATGGCACCACATAAGGAAAAGTATGAGTAGAAAATTTTATTAGAGATTGACAAACATAGCATTGGTCAATGATGCGACTCATGAAAGAATTAATAAGGGAAGAGAAGATTCACATATAAATATACTATCCTAGAAATCTTTTGTGATTGTGAGCCCCCATCAAATTATTATATGCCAAAATTGTTGACGTTGGACAAGGAAGACAACGTAATGATTTATGCTTGTTCATATTCACATAGAAGTTATATTGTCATAGATCCTTCAACATGTGGTGCTTGCCCCCTATCTTTGCTAGCCAAAAATTCCGCACTAAGTAGAGCTACTACTTGTGCATCCAAAAACCCATAAATCCAAATCTTATTTTCAAGTGTCCACCATACCTACCTAGGGATTGAGCAAGATCCCTCAAGTAAGTTGTCATCGGTGCAATAAGGCAATAAAAATTGCTTCTAAAAGTGTGAGATCATTTAGTGTAAAGGAAAATTGAGTGTTGTACGAACTTGTGATGGTGAAGAATAAAAGCGACACACTACTGGAATCTGGTAATTTGTCGTCTGCCACCTCTTTGCCGTCCGCCAGCTGACGGCAAAGAGCCTCTTAGCCGTCTGCTTCCACAAAGTGGACGGCAAAGAAAGTGCAGATGGCAAAAAGTCTATTTGCCGTCCGCTATTTCTTTGTCGTCAGCCAGCTGACGGCAAAGAGCTAGAAGGCAGACGACAAAGGGCCAGGTGGGCCCCATGGGGCACGACGTGGCTAGGTCAGGTTCTTTGCCGTCCGCCAGCGGACGGCAAAGAGGAGACGTGGGCTAGCCCTAAACGGCCGCCCTCTTTGCCGTCTGCTAGCAGACGGCAAAGAAGGCCCACTTAACGGGCCGAGCCATCTCCCCTCTCTCTCTCTTTCTCTGTTTCCCTCCCGCGCGCCCGCCTCTCTCCTCCCACGCCAGCTCTGCCGCGCGCCGCCCGCCAGCCCTGCCCCCCGGACCCAGCCCCCACGCCCGTCCAGCCCTCCCCCCCCCCCCCCCCCCCCCCGTGGCCCGTCGCCCCGCCGCCCCGCCGTGCCCCGTCGCCACGTCGCCCCGCCGTCCCGCCGCGCCCTGTCGCCGGAGAGGCCTGCGCCGGGCCGCCCCGGTGCCGGACCCCTCCCCGTGGCCCTACGCTGCCCCGCCCCGCTGCCGCCCTCCTCCCCGTGGCCCCTGCGCCGCCCCGCCCCACCGGCCGACCTCGCCCTCCACCGGCGATCCCCTGCAGGTTTGTTCTTCCCCCCTTTTTTTTAGTTTTGTTTTTTTAGTTTCTTCTAGTTTAGTTTCTGTTTTAGTTTTAGTTTAGTTTTATTTTCAGTTTAGTTTTAGTTTTAGTTTAGTTTATTTTAGAAGAAGAAGAAGAAGAAGAAGAAGAAGAAGAAGAAGAAGAAGAAGAAGAAGAGAACATATCGTCGGTGCGAGATACATGTGGCCGTCAGTGTCGAACACTACATCCATGTCCCACAAGTGACGCCGACGTCCGGCGTCCCAAAGCAACTGTTCTCGGCGTCGATGGCGGTCAAACACCATCGCGAATTTGCCTGGCAGCCTCTGCGATGACGATTAAAAGGCAAGTGTTGAAACTTGAAACACCCAAACTGACTCAAGTTGGTTTGGTTATTTGAAATTTCAAAACTTGGCTTTAATCCTCATCGCAGAGGCTGCCAGACAAATTCGTGATGGTGTTCGACCGTCATCGGCCACCAGAACTATTGTTGCGGGACGCCGGGCGCCGGCTTCACTTGTGGAATGTGGATCTAGTGTTCAACGCCGAGCGCCACATGTATCTCGCACCGATGATACTTGCTATTTAGGGTTCCATCGACGCCAAGGACCCCCTAACCCGCTCTGTTCCGGTCTTCGTGCCGATGAAACTTGCTAGCTATAGGTGTCAATCATCAGTATGCGTAACCACTATTCGTCTCCCGTTCAAAAGGGTTACATCTATAAATATGCATGCATTTGCATATTTATAATCGTGATTCTTTCGAATTGTCCAACGTTATCCATGGACAGCCCGAGTATGTGTAGATTGGGTTCGTTTTCCCATATGCTCAGCTCCGAATCCGATGCAGAATTTCGTCAGTGCCTCCCTGTTGTTCTCCGGGTACACATTCTCTCTGCTTATTGCCGAGACGTGTATCAGGAGAACAGCGGGGAGGTGCTGCCGAAATTTTGCGTCGGATCCGGAGCAGAGCATGGGAAAACGAACCCGATCTACACACACTCGGGTGGGATTATGACCTATCTTTACCTATTAGCGTGTAGGTTGCATGGACGTAATAAAACTGACAAACTCCATTAACTGATGGATATGGTTTGCTTAATTATGTATATATTTCTTGTGTGTCCAGTAGGAAGTCAATATGAGTGATCGTGCATGGATGTACACCGGTTACACTTGTCAGAAAGTTTGGACCGAGGAATGGTTAACAAAAACCAAGGGGTTTGTTAGAGCCGCATTTGCAAATGGCCAGGAATTTAGCTGGTGCCCCTGTGCCCGTTGCGAAAACTATAACAAGAGGGACGAGCTTGAAATGAGTAAAGACCTGCAGAAGTTTGGTTTTACGCCTGGTTACATGGTCTGGACATTACATGGTGAGTCTGCCCAACGTGCCAGAGCCGAGGTTCGTCGTCGCACCGACGAGCATGGTACCGGGACCGCAGACATGGTGCAAGACTTTGACGATGCTCGGGACTCGGACAAGGAGATGGAGGAATCTGCAAAGGCCTTCACTAAAATGTTGGAGTCCTCAAAACGTCCTCTCCATGAGCACACTGAGCTTTGTCAGCTGGATGCCATCTCACAAATAATGGCTTTGAAGGCTCAATTCAACTTGGGCAGAGAATGCTACGACGCGATGATGACACTATTCGGATGATTTCTACCCAAAGGCCATGTGCTACCTCCAAACCTGTACCAGTCAGACAAAATCCTCCGTGCTATTAAGATGCCCTATGAGAAGATACATGCCTGTGAGAAAGGTTGTGTCTTATTTAGGCTTCAGTATGAGGACTTGAACTATTGTCCCATTTGCAATTCTTCCAGGTATGTTGTGGTAGACAACGGTATGGGTGAGAAGACGCAGACCAAAATACCCGTTAATGTTCTTCGGTATATGCCAATCGTACCAAGACTTCAACATCTTTTCATGGTCGAAGAGACGGCCAGACAGATGACATGGCACAAAACGGGCAAAAGAACCGAACTAGATGCAGATGGGAATGTGATGATGGTGCACACATCGGATGGTGAAGCGTGGAAGCGCTTCGATGCATTACATAAGGAAAAAATGGCAGATCCAAGGCATCCTCGAGTCGCCGTCAGCACAGATGGGTTCAGTGTGTTTGGTTAGATGGCAGCCCCATACAGCTGTTGGCCCGTGTTTGTCATTACACTCAATCTCCCCCCCCCAGGCAGATTATGCAACGAAAGAATATTTTCCCGACGTTGATAATTCCAGGGCCCAACTATCCGCGGAAGAATATGAATGTGTACATGCAGCCGCTTAAGGATGAATTGCAAGAAGCTTGGGATAATGGGTTCAAGACATACGACGCCTTTAGCAAACATAACTTCATAATGCGTGCCTGGTACATGTACTCGACGCATGACTTGCTGGCGTATGCGCTATTCGTTGGCTGGTGTGTGCATGGAAGGTTCTCGTGCCCCACATGCAAGGGAGCTCTTGAGTTTCGTTGGCTGACGGCAGGGTGCAAGTATAGTTGCTTCGACTTGCATAGACCGTTTCTACATCCTGGCCATAAGTTCAGGAAAGACAAGAAGAACTTCATCAAAGGTAGAGTTGTCAAACACTCTGCACCACCTGCGTTGACAGGCCAACAGACCCTAGATCAGTTAAACGCTCTCGAGCCAGATCCAGAGCGTCCAGGGTATTTCAAGGGGTATAATAAGGAACACGCCTGGACTCACAAGACATGCTTCTGGGATCTGCCTTACTTCAAAGACCTCCTTTGCCCACACAACATCGACGTGATGCACACTGAAAAGAATATCGCCGAAGCCATTTTTGGTACATTGTTCGGCATAGAGGGGAAATCAAAGGATAATCCTAAGGCTAGAGTCGATCAAGAGGAGCTATGTGATAGACTGTTACAAAACATGAAAGAACCGAAAGGAAAGGGGATCAACTGGACGAAGCGAAAGGCATGGTTCAATCTTGGAAGGCCAGCTATGAAGGAAATTATTTTGTGGGTGAAAATGCAGTTGATGTTCCCCGATGGGTATGCAGCAAATCTAAAGAGGGGAGCGAGTCTTCAAAAATTGAAAATATTTGGTCTAAAAAGTCATGATTGGCACATATGGATTGAGCGGATAATGCCGGTGATGTTGCATGGCTTCATCCCTGAGGATGAATGGCTAGTACTGGCAGAGCTGAGCTATTTCTTCCGTGTTCTTTGTGCGAAAGAACTATCGCCTGGCCTCCTAGAAGAAATGGAACAGTTGGCGCCGGAGTTGATCTGCAAGTTAGAGAAGATCTTTCCGCCAAGCTTCTTTAATCCAATGCAACACTTGATTTTGCATCTCCCGACCGAGGCACGATTGGGGGGGGGGGGCGTGCAAAATCGTTGGTGCTACTCAACTGAGAGGATGCAGAAGACGCTTCGAGCAAAATGTAAAAATAAACGTAGAATAGAAGCATCGATGGCGGAGGCATTCATCACTGAGGAGGCGGCAAACATCGTGACCGCACACTACGAAGCCAAAAATCGTCATTTGCATAATCCGAAGCCTCGGTACAATGCTGACGAACCTCAAAAGGGTCAATCCAACCTCAGCCTATTAAAAGGGAATCTTGCACCAGCCGGTGGTTGGAAACCAGTAAGGTTGGATGTTGAAGAATGGCGGACCATTTCGCTGTATCTCTTCGACAACCTAACAGAAGTGCGGCCGTACATCGAGTAAGATCTCAGTACATTGTTTCACAACTTCTAATTCCTTTGAACTTCTCTGATTCCTGGATTTTTGATGCAGTCGATACATCGCCATATTCTCGTATGGAGCGGTGATCCAAAAGGATTCCGTCGAAGAGTATGAGCTTCTGGCAAAACAAGGAGCCGAATTTCCCGGTTTCATCTCTTGGTTCAAAAAAACGGTAATTTCCATTAGACCCTTTTTTTTCTTTGGCTAATTTGTGACTAATGCAACAATCCTTTCATAATAAACTGGTAGGCTAATTCAGAGATTATGGATGCCGAATTGAGACAAGTAGCTAATGGTTTTGACTATAAGGTCTGTTCATTTGACAAATACGACATCAACGGGTATCGCTTTCGTACCTATGACAAAGAGCTATCTATGGCCGATCGAAAGTCTACAAATTGTTGTGTCTCTGCTATCGGCGAAGGAGGTATCGAGTATTATGGAAGAGTTGAAGCAATTTATGAACTTGAATTCTATGGTGAAAACCCACCAAACGTCGTAGTCTTCAGATGTTATTGGTTCCAGCCGAGGGAGACTAGAAGGACTCATGAACGTATAGGGCTAGTCGAAATCAAACAAAGCACCCATTTGGATGTTCCCGATGTCTATATTACGGCTCAACAGGCAACCCAAGTTTTCTATCTACCGTGGGCCTGTCAAAGTGATCCAAATCTCAGTGGTTGGGACGTCGTTTATGAAGTGCCGCCACGTGTTAGACCACCTCCCCCCAATGAAAAGGATTATGAACCTCACATTAACCAAGACACATATGACGAAGGAGAATTCTTCCAAGAAACACGTCTTTCCAAAAAAAATTCAAGAACCGCTCTACTCCACCCCAGAACATTGAAGTAGACAACGATAGTGAATCCGACTTCACCCCTGAGCTGGAACAAGAAGAGCCGGAAGAAGAAGAAGTTACTGCTGCAGATGACCTATCAATGCTTGAACGATTATGTAAAGGTGGCCTTCCACATGATGATGCATTTATTAATGATGATGATGAGCACGTCATTACCGATAGTGATGATGATGATGCTTTTATTAATGATGATGACGAGCACGTCATTACCGATAATGATTATTAGGTATTCAAATTTTTATGTTGTACTTGATTTATATAGTTATTTGTATGATTGTATGATTTATATAGTTGGTATTTATAATTTTCTTACTTTGTATGATTGTTTCTTATACATAGTGCCATGGTCTTGATTTCCGTCCCGGTCGGCCCTCGCCCGCTTTATGATTCGGATGTGGTAAATTCTCTTTCATAACTATTTGTTGCATTTCGCATTTATGCAAATTATGGCCATCAAGTTGACATAGAGATATTTTAATCTAGGAGGTATGTGAACCGGAATTTGAAACGGACCCTCTTGTTGAGAAGTTAAATTTAGTTGAAAAAGAAAATGAGTATTTGAAAGAAAAAATTAAAAGAATTGAAGAAGAGAAGATGACATTGGAGTTGTATGTTGCCGATGCCATCGATGATCACAAGATGAAGATGAATGCAATGCGCTTGAAGATGAATGCAATGAGCTTGAAGATGGATGCAATGCGCCTGAAGCTTAAGAAGATTAGAAAATATGCCATTGATAATGAGGCTTGGTATCATTATGCCGTTGGATCAATTGTTACCTTAGTTGCAATCTTCATCACATTTGTTGTGATGAGGGTAAGTTTTCTCTAGTGTTTTGCTTTACAAATGGATACTTAGCTTATTTTCCTCCTAAATGGCATAATTACCTAAGTTAGATAAAAAATGACATAATAACCTTACTAAGCTCCAAAATGACCTATTTACCTACCTTAGCTCTAAAATGACCTACACTTAGCATTTTTACCTAGCTTAGCAATAAAATGACATTTTTACCTACCTTAGTTAGAAGAAGAAGAAGATAAAGAAGAGGAGAGGAGAAAAAGAAAGAGAAGAAAAAAAATCTTCTTCTTCTTCTAACTAGTCTTCTTCTTCTTCTTCTTCTTATAACTAGTCTTCTTCTTCTTCTTCTTCTTCTAACTAGTCTTCTTCTTCTTCTTATAACTAGTCTTCTTCTTCTTCTTCTAACTAGTCTTCTCCTTCTTCTTCTTATAACTAGTCTTCTTCTTCTTCTTCTTCTTCTAACTTTCATCTTTCCCAATTTGCAGATTTGCTTTAAATGAGGAAGCTTGGATTCATGGAGTGTACTATTCTTGTGGTGCTTCCTTGTTGTTTATGAAAACTTGTTTGGATATGTATGTCTATATGGATATGTTGTTGGAAACTTGTTTCTGGTTATGTATATATGGATATGTTGGACTTTGTTGAACTATGTTGTTGGATTGGATGAAATATGTTGTTGGACATGCTGTTGGATATGTATGCATGTATATCTGTGTTTGAAACCATGTCTAATTAATGGGATTTAAATAAAAACAGGGGATATATAGCCTCTTTGCCGTCCGCGTCACCTGTGCAAACTGGGAACACTGGCTGCCTATTTGGTCATTTTGCCGTCTGCTGGCGGACGGCAAAGTGACCATCTATGCCGTCTGCCAGCAGACGGCAATGATTCAAACCTCTTTGCTATCTGCTGGCGGACGGCATATCTGGACACGTGGCAGCTTCCCAGTGCTGCCTAGCTGGGCTCTTTGCCGTCCGCTGGCAGACGGCAAAGAGCGCCGTTAACCCCCTAACGGCTCTGACGCCACCGCACTGCCGTCAGCTTTCTTTGCCGTCTGCTGGTCTCGGATGGCGGACGGCGTAATCCTTTGCCGTCCGTTTCTAAGAAGCGGACGGCAAAGAAGGCCTTTGCTGGCAGGCTTTCATCCGGACAGTTTGCCGTCCGCTAGCGGACGGCAAAGATGTTTGCCGTCCGTGATACATGCCTTTGCCGTCCGCCATGGCGGACGGCAAAGAAGCTGATTCCAGTAGTGACAGACTGCATAATAAAGGTTGCCATCACAAGGGGCAATACAACGTGACATTCTTTTGCACTAAGGGGTTGAGCATACAAACAAATAAGCGCATGGCAACCTCTGCTTCCCTCTGCGAAGGGCCTATCTTTTACTTTTATGCAAAGAGTCAAAGTTCTTCTCTCTTTTTCTTTCATTTTTATCCTTTGGCAAGCATCATGTGGTGAGGAAAGATCTAGGCACATATGTCCAGTTGAATATGGGTGGCATAAGTTATTATTGTTGACATCGCCCTTGAGGTGAATATGTTGGGAGGCGAAACTATAAGCCCCTATCTTTCTATGTGTCTGGCTGAAATGTTTTGCTCATGTGTATGCGGTGAGTGTTAGCAATCATAGAAGACTATATGATGGTTGAGTATGTGGACTTGCCTAAAGGCTCCGATATGTGACCCTTCCTGAAAAGATGATGAATTGTAGTTGCAAAGTTGATTGAGAACATAGTTTGTTGGTTTCTAATAGAGTTTATGCTTTATACTTCAATTGTGTGATAAACTGCCACTTATTCATGAGAAGTTTATGATAAAAGTTCTATGATAAAAATCTTATGCTTAAATTTGTTGTTGTTATAATAATCTACATGATGCTTCTATGCCTGTATTTTGTTTTTATCTACACCTCTCTCTCTAAGCATGTGGACATGTTTTTCGATTTCGGTTTTCGCTTGAGGACAAGCGAGGTCTAAGCTTGGGGGAGTTGATACGTCCATTTTGCATCATGTTTTCCTACTGTTATTTATGATGTTTTTATGCATAATAATGCTTTTTGGAGTAATTCTAATGCCTTTTCTCTCATAATATGCAAGGTACACACAAAGAGGGAGAATTCCGGCAACTGGAAATCTGGACCTGGAAAAGCTACGTCAGGCCACCTATTCTGCACAACTCCAAACAAGCTGAAACTTTACAGATATTTTTTATGGAATATTTGAAGAATATTGGAGCAAATAAGTACCAGAGGGGGCCCACCAGGTGGGCACAACCCACCTGGGCGCGCCCTGGTGGGTTGTGCTCACCCAGGCCCACCTCCGGTGCCCATCTTCTGGTATATAAGTCATTTTGACCTAGAAAAAATAAGGAGAGGACTTTCGGGACGGAGCGCCGCCGTCTCGAGGCGGAACTTGGGCAGGAGCACTTTTGCCCTCCGGCGGAGCGATTCCGCAGGGGGAACTTCCCTCCCGGAGGGGGAAATCATCGTCATCATCATCACCAACAACTCTCCCATCTTGGGGAGGGCAATCTCCATCAACATCTTCAACAGCACCATCTCATCTCAAACCCTAGTTCATCTCTTGTGTTCAATCTTGTTACCGGAACTATAGATTGGTGCTTGTGGGTGACTAGTAGTGTTGATTACATCTTGTAGTTGATTACTATATGGTTTATTTGGTGGAAGATTATATGTTTAGATCCAATATGCTATTTAATACCCCTCTGATCTTGAGCATGATTATCATTTGTGAGTAGTTACTTTTGTTCTTGAGGTCACGGGAGAAATCATGTTGCAAGTAATCATGTGAACCTGATATGTGTTCGATATTTTGATAGTGTGTATGTTGTGATTCCCTTAGTGGTGTCATGTGAACGTCGACTACATGACACTTCACCATATTTGGGCCTAAGAGAATGCATTGTGGAGTAGTAAGTAGATGATGGGTTGCGAGAGTGACACAAGCTTAAACCCCAGTTTATGCGCTATTCCGTAAGGGACCGATTGGATCCAAAAGTTTAATGCTATGGTTAGAATTTATTCTTAATACATTTCTCGTAGTTGCGGATGCTTGCGAGAGGGTTAATCATAAGTAGGAGGCTTGTTCTAGTAAGAACAGCACCTAAGCACCGGTCCACCCACATATCAAATTATCAAAGTAGCGAACACAAATCGAATCAACATGGTGAAAGTGACTAGATGAAATTCCCGTGTACCCTCAAGAACGCTTTGCTTATTATAAGAGACCGTTTTTGCCTGTCCTTTGCCTCAAAAGCATTGGGCTACCTTGCTGCACTTTTGGTACTACTATCATTACTTGCTCGTTACAAATTATCTTGCTATCAAACTACTCTGTTACTTATAATTTCAGCACTTGCAGACATTACCTTGCTGAAAACCACTTGTCATTTCCTTCTGCTCCTCGTTGGGTTAGACACTCTTACTTATCGAAAAGAGCTACAATTGATCCCCTATACTTGTGGGTCATCAGCCGCCTCCAGGCTTCATGTCTTGGCTTCTTGGGAATGCCTAGGCTTTATCACTGAGTCACCAACAGTGTAACCCGGCCCCTCCTGGGCGGGTCACACTATGGGGTTATATCCCCAACACACGGGTTGTCCTCTAACCCGGACTCTGTTGTAAGCCCAGGGCCTCAACCTATATATAAAGGGGAGCCCCAGAGGCAGAAGGACCAGGTTACAATCTCTTGAGTACTAGGTTAGCCAAGTCACACCCTTGTAATCGAGATTATCATCAGCAATAGCAATCAAGCAGGAGTAGGCTTTTATCTCCACCGCGAGGGGCCGAACCTGGGTAAACCCTTGTCTCTCGATTCCGATCAACCCCGTTCAAGCTACTACTTAGCAGCGATGGCCTCACAACTAAGTCCTTTAACGAGGACTTCTGCCGTGACAAAACCACGACAACATCTGTGACAAGTAAAACAACTCCTGCCTGCATCTACTACTATTACTCCACACATCGACCACTATCCAGCATGCATCTAGTGTATTAAGTTAACAAGAACGGAGTAATGCCTTAAGCAAGATGACATGATGTAGAGGGATAGATCCAATTAATATGAACAAACCCCATATTTTTATCCTTAATGGCAACAATACAAATACGTGTCATGTCCATTTCTATCACTGGCATTGAGCACCGCAAGATTGAACCCATTACAAAGCACCTCTCCCATTGCAAGAAAAAGCAATCTAGTTTGCCAAACCAAATCAATAGATCTAAGAGAAATACAAAACTATATAAATCATACATAAAAGAGTTCAGAGAAGACTCAAATAATATTCATAGATAATCTAATCATAAACCCACAATTCATCGGGTCTCAACAAACACACCGCAAAATAAGATTACATCGAATAGATCTACAAAAACATCAAGGAGAACATTGTATTGAAGATCAAAGAGAGAGAAGAAGCCATCTAGCTACTAGCTATGGACCCGTAGGTCTGTGGTAAACTACTCACACATCATCAGAAGGGTGGCAAGGTCGATGTAGAAGCTCTCCATGATCGAATCCCCCTCTGGCAGAGTACCGAAAAAGGTCCCTAGATGGGATCTCACGAAGAAAAAAACTTGCGGCGGCAGAAAAGTATTTTTGGTGTGCCCTCTGGTCTACGGGGAATATTTGGGTACTTATAGAAGAAAAATTAGGGTTGGACATGCCACGGGGCACGCCCCCTGAGCTTGTGGCCACCTCGCGGCTCTTCTGGCCTCCTCCCGAAGCTTCCAGGGTGTCTTGTGGTCCAAGAAAAATCGTCAAAAAGTTTCGTTCCGTTTGGACTCCGTTTGGTATTGATTTTCTGTAAAGACTAAAACAAGGAAAAACAGCAACTGGCACTGGGCACTAGGTTAATAAGTTAGTCCCAAAAAATATAAAAAATAGCATAATAATGCATATAAAACATCCAAGATTGATAATATAATAACATGGAACAATCAAAAATTATAGATACATTGGAGACGTATCACCGACGTCTGGCCGACCGAATGGTTTTATATAGATGACGTCCCTCTCATGGAGCTAGCTCAGCCAGGACTCCCCTTGTTCTCAATGGAGCCCCTGAAGAGGCAGTACAGCTGGAGGCCAAAGAGCCCGGCCTTAGAGGGAAGTGTCGAGGTAACACAACTGGCGGCTCAAGTGACACAGCTGATGCGCACCGGCCTAACCATTATTGACGTAATGGCCACGGTGATAGACCAAAGAGTCCAACCACTTCGGCAGCGCCCCCACTTGTTGTTTGTGTTCAATGGGACCGACGATTCTTCGCAAATGATTTGAGGAAGTTTCTACAACCAAGCTGTCTTTGGGACAGCACTGGTCGGGATCTATCAAGGAATGGCGGAGGATTTTGCTCGACGACAGTTTCGCCATGGCCTGTCTTATTACAATCCCACTGAAATAGTAAGTTTATACCTAACCTCCTCACTTTCCTCCATTTTATCTTAGCATCTGACCCACCGTGTCCTGGCTCTTTGGGCAGAGATGGAGGTGTTGCCTTGAGGGTGTAAGTAGTCCAGCACCCGAGCCAGAGTTGCACTGTTGAGCAGATGACCCCCTATTCAACGAGGAAAAAGATCTAGCCCTTATTTACGAAGGGAGAAAGTTTTTCCCAGAGAGCCTTGACGGCTCAAGGGTAGCCATTACCCCTGAAACGCCGGGGACGAGGCCCGCTTCATCGGTAAATTCCCTTCCTTTAATTGAAAGAGGGCCCCTCATCCTCCAGCCCCTAGTCGTCCGTCTTCTCCTCCAAAGGGGCGGCGCTCCAAATGCCCATGTAGAGAAACGGCTCCACAAGAGAGGCCCCTACAAGAGGCTCAAGCCAAGGTCATAGGGGTGGTTGAAAGTGCTCCTTCGATTACCAGGTAACTTTTTATTACTGCCAGTGCAAAGACGTTTCGGATATTAACTTACCCGATCATCTTGCAGACAACCCTCCGCAACAAGTGCGAGAGTCGAGGGAGCTGCGGTCTTGTCCAGGGAGGTAGAAGCTCGTGCCTCTGCGGGGATCGCATCCGAGGCCCCTCAACCCGAGGACTCAGCGACCAGCTCGGCCACCCCATCCGAGATCCATTGTGCCGCAAAAATACTGCCGACGGAAAGCTTCTCTAAGGAATCCGAACTTCTCGGATCAGGAGTTTAATGCCCTAAGCGCGGTAGATGCTTATCTTGGGGCAGCCCGAGGTGCCTTCGATCAATCACTGGATATCTTATCGCGGGGCTTGTGGGTAAGAATTTAACCGAATTCTTGGTACTTCAGGATTTCGTGTATTTGTTCAAGGACAAATAAGACTATCCATTACGGTATTAGCCCCTAAGGCTTGGTATGGGCCCCTGGGACCGAACCTAATTAGTGTCTACTACTTTGTAATAGGAGGCTCGATGGAAGAATGATCAGCTGATCGAGGTGCTGGCCCAAACAAAGGGGAAGCTCGACGCCGCTCTGACCGAGGTGGAGCAGGTGAATAAATTTACCAGGGAGGCACACGGTAAGTGCTGATACCAACCTTTATGTGTGCTATGGAGGGAATGAGATAGCCCTGATGCCAGAATCCCTTGTAGCAGCGGAAGCCCTAGGTCATCTTGAGAGAGACCTGATGTAGGACCGCGAAGATCTATTGTATGCAGAGTCGCAGCGTCAAGCGAACCATCATGTGTTTAGCCAAAGGGCGGACGGCGTTAATGTGCTCATGGCTGAGAACGCCCAGCAAGCCCAGGAGATTGAGAGCTTAAAAGCTCGGCTGCCTACCGCAAAATCAAAGAATCGGCGAACTGATGACATGATAATTGGTAAGTCACTTTTTTCTAAAGAATGTGCTCGTCAAGTAGTTTGGCCGAGGTGATGAATAGACTGATGTCGTTTCTGTGGCAGCTTCTTTGTCCGGCTTACCCCCTGATGCCCGAGGTCCGATGCCCTAGAAGATCGCGAATCATCTATCCATGGTGCATGAAAGTGCATGGAAATCGATGTAGGATGTCTACCAGGCTTTATGGCCCGAGCTGGAGCAGATCCCTGAAGACATGGCCATCCTGGCCGACCAGTTAAAAAGAGCTTATCATTGAATCCAGGCTTGGAAAGTATCCGCCTGTCGAGAAGGTGCAAGGGTGGCCTGGGCCATGGTGAAGACCCATTATACTGGCCTTAAGACGACGAAATTAGCAGAGGTAGGACCCATGGGGTCTGACAAGGAGGAAATTCCCACTAGCAGTGCATACGATAGTGTAATGCGTGTTGCGTGGTTCTCGCTGAACGATTGCGCGCTGGACATGTTAATAGATGGACTAGATTGATGTCTACTACACAACTTGTTCTTGTAGACTCGTGTTGGGCCTCCAAGCGCAGAGTTTTGTAGGACAGTAGGAAATTTCCCTCAAGTGGATGACCTAAGGTTTATCAATCTGAGGGAGGCGTAGGATGAAGATGGTCTCTCTCAAACAACCCTGCAACCAAATAACAAAGAGTCTCTTGTGCCCCCAACACACCAAATACAATGGTAAATTGTATAGGTGCACTAGTTGGCCGAAGAGATGGTGATACAAGTGTAGTAATGATAGTAGATATTGATTTTTGTAATAGGAACAATAAAAAAACAGCAAGGTAGCAAGTAACAAAAGTGAGCACAAATGGTATTGCAATGCTTGAAAATGAGGCCTAGGGTTCATACTTTTGCTAGTGCAATCTCTCAACAATGCTAATATAATTGGATCATATAACCATCCCTCAACGTGTGACGAAGAATCACTCCAAAGTTCTTATCTAGAGGAGAACATAAGAAGAAATTGTTTAGGGTACGAAACCACCTCAAAGTTATCCTTTCTGATCGATCTATAGAGCTATTCCTATAAGTGTCACAAATAGCCCAAGAGTTCATACTAAAATAACACCATATGATACACATCAACCAACTCTAATGTCACCTAGATACTCCAATGTCACCACGAGTATCCGTGAGTTGATTATACAATGTGCATCAAACAATTTCAGATTCATAATACTCAATCCAACACAAAGAACTTCAAAGAGTGCCCCAAGATTTCTACCGGAGAAACAAGGACGAAAACGTGCATCAACCCCTATGCATAGATTACCCCAATGTCACCTCGGGAATCCATGAGTTGAGTGCCAAGACATACATCAAGTGCTCTCAAATCCATAAAAGTATTCAATCCAATAATAACGAAATATCAAAGGGAAAGCTCAATTCATCACAACAAGATAGAGAGGAGAAAACACCATATGATCCAACTATATTAACAAAGCTCGCGATACATCAAGATCGTGCCAAATCAAGAACACGAGAGAGAGAGAGATCAAACACATAGCTACTAGTACAAACCCTTAGCCCCGAGGGTGGACTACTCCCTCCTCATCATGGTGGCCGCCGGGATGATGAAGATGGCCTCCGATGATGATTTCCCCCTCCGGCAGGGTGCTGGAATAGGGTCTAGATTGGTTTTTCGTGGCTACAGAGGCTTGCGGCGGTGGAACTTTCGATCTAGGGTTATTTCTGGGGGTTTCTGCATTTATAGGTTTTTTTGGCGTCGGTTTCACACGAAGATGGGCCTCAGGGGGCCCACTACCCACCAGGGCACGCCAGAGGGGGGTGGCGCGCCCTGGTGCCTAGTGGGCAGTAGGGCCCCCCTCCAGTGGTTCTTTGCTCCAATATTCCTCATTTGTTCCATACAAAATCTCCAAAAAGTTTTGTCCAATTCCAAGAACTTTTATTTCTGCACAAAAAAGAACACCATGGTAGTTCTGCTGAAAACAGCGTCAGTCTGGCTTAGTTCCATTCAAATCATACCAAAACCATATAAAATTTTTGTAAACATGGCATGAATACTTCATAAATTATAGATACATTGGAGACGTATCATAGACCGCGTGCAATAGTTTTGTATGACTTTATGTATCGAAGTACTTTTGGTCAGTTGTAAGGCCGTACATCCAAACCCTGTCAGCCAGCCTTCGGCTTCCGCCTCCCCGGCTAATGGCCGAGGAGTATCCCGTACTACTGGCCGAAGTCATCAGACCAGGAGCTTCAGGTGACAAGGCAATCAGGCTAAGCGGCTCAAAAGACAAGAGGGTGACGAAATTTATGTTATATTACTATTTAACGTAAGAAACATCTTCCGAGGAAAATAGTTCTTCCAACAACTCATTTCCTCGGGTGGTTGTGTCAAACACATCGGTCCGAAGATGGGTGACCTCGGGGGTAAAGCCCCTGGTCGGGGTTTGAAAAGACCCCCTCCACATTAACCCTGTGTCATGGCCAACCGATTTAAACTGTAAGAATGCTAGCTTTTGGCTTTGTCCGTCTGAGGTACCGCGCCGGCTAACCCGGGAGTAACAATCACAGCGGTGCTCGCTTTGCCCCCCTAGCCGAAATATCGGGAACGTAAGGGGCAAGCACAGGAGTCGAGCAACCCAGCTTGGCAAAATCTTAAGTTAAATCGATGCATAATGGCTTTAGACACGATAGTTCATAAGAGGTGGAACAATGCATGTTTTGAAAAGAACATGTTGTATCATCCCCCGAGGTCATTTAAAAATGTACCGAGGTGTGAAAAATAAAAAAGAAAGACAAAGAAAGGGTGTAAGTTATATACATCGGCAGTGTACGGGGTTTCAACGTAGAAGCATCTAAGTAGCGCCATGTTCCAGGGGTTGGGCTCTAGATGACCGTCCTCTAGATCTCAAATTCGATAAGCTCCTCCGATCAGCACTTGGTCGATAATGAACGACCCGTCCCATCTAGGGGAAAGTTTGTGCTTCTGCTTTCTGGGATGTAGCCTTATGATGAGGTCCCCAACGTTGAAGTATTTTGCGCGGACCTCTCTATCATGGTAGCGCCGGGTCTACTATTGATAGATAGCGGACCTTGCCCGTGCGACATTGCGCTCTTCTTCGAGAGTGTCTAGGGCATCTTGCCGATCAAGCTCGGCCTCTAGTACTTCATACATGTGTACCCGAGGTGCGTCGTGTATGATGTCACAGGGGAGGACTGCCTCGGCGCCATACACCATTAAAAATGGCGTGTATCCACTGGATCTGTATGGTGTGGTACGCAAGCCCCATAGGACGGAATCAAGTTCCCCGACCCATTTGCAGTCGGCTTTTTTAAGGGAGCGCACGAGCCTTGGCCTGATGCCACTAAGGATTAGTCCATTGGCTCGCTCCACTTGCCCATTCGAATGCGGGTGGTAGACGGACGCGTAGTCGAGCTTGCCCATTTTTTTACACCATGCTTTGACCTCTTTGGCCATGAAGTTTGTTCCGTTGTCTGTGATCAAACTGTGGGGGACACCGAAATGATGTACCACCCCGGAGATAAATCCGATTACTTGGACAACATCGGCCGAGGTGACCTGCTTTGCTTCGATCCACTTGGTGAATTTTTCTACCATGACGTAGGCATTTGTTTTTGTTTGAGCCACCATTGAGTGGCCCGACCATATCTAGTCCCCAGGTCGCAAAAGGCCAGGTAATGGGAATGGTGCTAAGGGCCGTGTGGGGCATGTGGCTTTGCTTAGCAAATACCTGACAGCCTGGGCAGTGCTGTACTAACGTCGAGGCATCGGCGCCCGCGGTTGGCCAATAGAAGCTGGCTTGGAAAGCCTTGCTTACCAAAGTCCGGGCAGCGGCATGATGCCCACTCATGCTGGAGTGTATCTCCTGAAGTAGGAGTCGACCTTCTTCCTCGGATATGCATCGTTGGAGGACGCCCGTGGTGCTCATTTTATAGAGTTCTCCCTCGTGAACCTTGTAGGCTTTAGATTGCCTTATGATCCGACATGCATCGGTTTGGTTGTCGAGGAGCTCCTTTTTGAGCAAGTATGCGAGGAGCAGCTCGGTCCAGGGTGCAATGACTGCCATGACCTCATGGGCGAAGGCGGTTTCCTGGACCGCTGAGCCGCCTGTTATGCCTTCATCGTCTTCGGGCGGGGAATATTGCCCGACGTCACTTGAGTCCGACGTTATCCCATTTTGGACCCATTCAAGCGAGTACATCCGCGGCCTGGTTGCTATCTCGGGGTATGTGGTGAAATTCCAGCCCCTGGAACCTGGCCGAGATCTTTATGACGGTGTTCCGGTAAGCTGTCATCTTCGGGTCTTTGGCGTCGAATTCGCCGTTGACTTGCGAGATGGCGAGGTTGGAATCACCTCGGACCTCCAGGCATTTGACACCCATGGAGATTGCTATCCGGAGCCTATGTAAGAGGGCTTCGTATTCGGCCGCGTTTTTGGAATCCTTGTACATGATTTGTAGCACATATTTGATGTTGTCCCCTGTGGGTGATGTGAGCACGACGCCAGCCCCTAGGCCGCCGAGCATTTTGGAGCCACCAAAATATATGATCCAATGTGAGTAGGTGCTATATTCTCGAGGGAGTTCGGCCTCCGTTCATTCGGGCAAAAAATTGGCCAACACCTGGGATTTAATGGCCCGACGCGGTTTGTAGTTGATTTCGAAAGGTAGGAGCTCTATGGCCCACTTGTCTATACGCCTCGTTGCATCCCTGTTATTAATTATGTCACTTAATGGGACGTCGGATGCCATGGTTATTGAACACTCCTGGAAATAGTGCCAAAGTTTTCATGATGCCATGAAGACGGCGTAGGCTATCTTTTGATAGTGAGGTTATTGTGACTTGCACGGTGTTAAGACTCCAGAGACGTAATAAATGGGCCTATGGACCTGGAATTTGTGACCCTCCATGTTTTGCTCAACCACGAGAACTGCACTAACCACCTGATTTGTGCCCGAGATGTATAATATCATCGGTTCACATGTACCTGGTGCTGCCAGGATAGGATTGGTGGCGAGGAGAGCCTTGATGTCTTCGAGGGCCGCTACGGCCTCCTCGGTCCATTTAAATGTTTTTTTTTCTTTAATAGCCTATAGAGGGGCAGGTGCCTTCTCTCCAAGTCATGATATGAAGCGACTTAAGCCTGATACGTCTCCGACGTATCTACAATTTTTGCTTGTTCCATGCTGTTATATTATCATTCTTGGATGTTTTACAATCATTTTATAGCAACTTTATATCATTTTTTGGGACTAACCTATTGACATAGTGCCTAGTGCCAGTTGCTATTTTTTGCTTGTTTTTTACTTCGCATAATATCAATACCAACGGAGTCCAAACACAGCGAAACTTTTTGGAGAATTTTTATGGACCAGAAGACACCCAGTGGGCCAAAGATGTACCAGAGGGGAGGCCCGAGGTGGGCACAACCCACCAGGGCGCGCCTGGGGGCCCAGGTGCGCACAGGGGGGTTGTGCCCCCCTCGGTGACCTCCCGCACCGCCTCTTCGCCCTATAAATTGTCAAATATTCCAGAAACCCTAGGGGAGTCGACAAAACACAATTCCAGTCGCCGCAAGTTCCAGAACCACGAGATCCAATCTAGACACTATCACGAAGGGGTTCATCATCCTCATTGGTGCCTCTCTGATGATGCGTGAGTAGTTCATCATAGACCTACGGGTCCGTAGGCAGTAGCTAGATGTCTTCCTCTCTCTCTTTTGATTCTCAATACAATGCTCTCTTGGAGATCTATTTTATATAACTCTTTTTTTGCGGTGTGTTTGTTGGGATCCGATGAACTTTGAGTTTATGATCAGATCTATATCCATGAATATTATTTGAGTCTTCTTTTGATCTCTTATATGCATGATTATTTATAGCCTCGTATTTCTTCTTCGAATCTT
This sequence comes from Thinopyrum elongatum, assembly GCA_011799875.1. NCBI lineage: Eukaryota > Viridiplantae > Streptophyta > Magnoliopsida > Poales > Poaceae > Thinopyrum > Thinopyrum elongatum. The sequence goes on from CM022297.1 coordinate 125,648,310, forward strand.
TGGTTTAGTTAGGCCAACTAGATCGATTTTTCTTGCCATCGGAAGAGGTGCTTTGTGATAGGTTCAATCGTGCGGTGTTCTTTCCCAGTGCAGAAGGGGTAGCAAGACGCACATGTATCGTTGCTATTAAGGATAACAAGATGGGGGCTATTCCTACATGAATAGATCTCGTCTACATCATGTCATCGTTCTTATTGCATTACTCCGTTTCTCCATGAACTTAATACACTAGATGCATGCTGGATAGTGGTCGATGTGTGGAGTAATAGTAGTAGATGCAGGCAGGAGACGGTCTACTAATCTTGGACATGATGCCTATATATTGATCATTGCCTTTGATATCGTCAAAATTATTCGATCTTCTATCAATTGCCCAACAGTAATTTGTTTACCAACCGTGTGCTATTTTCTTGAGAGAAGCCACCATTGAAATCTATGACCCCCGGGTCTATTCTTTATCATATTTGCTTTGAGATCTATTTTTATTTTTATTTATTTTAAGATATATTATTCCAAAAACCCCAAAATACCTTGCTGCACTTTTTTGTTACTTATTTTATTTCGCGTTTTATCGAGAGCTATTTATCCAATCTACCACACATTTATCTATCTTTTTACCATGGAGGGATTGACAACCCCTCTTACGCGTCGGGTTGCAAGTATTTGTTTTTTTGTGTGCAGGTACCGTTTACATAGTGTTGCTTGGTTCTCCTACTGGATTGATACCTTGGTTTCATAACTGAGGGAAATTCCTATCGTAGCTGTGTTGCATCATCCCTTCCTCTTTGGGGAAATACCGACGTAGTTCAAGCGACATCAATAGGAATTTCTGGCGCCGTTGCCGGGGAGACATCATCAACATCTATCAGGTTCCTAATCACAAATCTCATCTCCTTGCAATTTACATTATTTGCCATTTGCCTCTCATTTTCGTCTCCCCCACTTCATAAAAAAATGCCTTTTATTCGCCTTCTTTTCGTTTGCCTTTTTCTTGTTTGATCTTTTGTTTGCTTGTGTTGCCATGTGCCTTCCATATGCTTGCATCTTCGCTTGCTAAAAATCGATTGATATGGATTCCCATCCATTTGCTAATCTTTTTAAAAGATCCAATCATGATGAACCAATTGCTAGTGAGTTGAGTGCACTTGATTATCTTTATGAAGTTTTGCTTGAGATTCGTGAATCTGAAAATCGTGATGAAGAAATTTATGAAGTGATTCATGATAGCTCTTTGAATGAAAACCATGATTGCAATGATTTTACTATAAATTCTATTAATGTCAATTGTACTAATAATATGCAAAACCCCAAGCTTGGGGATGCTAATTTTGCTATGTCCACTACTTATTGCAATGATCATGATTGGGGTGATTCTTCATATGATCTTGGAAATTTATTTAAGCCTCGTGATGAATATGATATTGATAATAATGTTTGCAATAATATTGAAAGTGGGTTTGGAAGAGCGTCAACTTTAGGCAAAAATAATCCCCCATATTTGGAGAGTGTTCAATCTTACGATTTTTTTTATGAAAGTGGGTTTGGAGAGGTCATGACTTTAGTTGATGTTAATCCCACTACCTTGGAAGATTATAAAACTTTCATGCATGTGGATCATGAAGAGAAAATTTTATATGATAGCTATATTGTTGAATTTGATTATGATCCTACATGTAATTATTATGAGAGAGGAAAATATGGTTGTAGAAATTTTCATGTTACTAATTTACCTCTCGTTATGTTGAGATTGCTATTGTTTCTTTCTTGTTCCTTGCATATGCTATATATTTCTTGTCTTGATAATTTGTTTTCTTATAAAATCCCTATGCATCGGAAGCATGTTAGACTTAAATGTGTCTGTCACATGTATTATGATGCTCTCTTTGTGTTTCAATTCTTGTCTTTAATGTGAGCATCATCAAAATTATCAATGCCTAGCTAGGGGCGTGAAACGATAGCGCTTGTTGGGAGGCAACCCAATTAATAAAATATTTTTTTCTCTTTTTCTTTCTGTTTTTGTGTGTTCGCACAATTATGCCTCTGTTATGATTGTGTTTTTTATGTTTTAATTAGTATTTGTGCCAAGTAAAGCCTTTGGGATAGCTTTGGTGATAGTTGATTTGATCCTGTTGAAAAACAGAAACTTTTATGTCCAGTAACAGAATTGTTTAAATTCACATAAGCTACGAAAAATTCTGAATTTTTTGAAAAATATTTATATACAAATTACCTCTGTTTTCCTAATTTTTCACAATTTTTGGAGTTAGATAAGTACAAGAACAATTCTCATCTTTATAGACTGTTCTGTTTTTTGACAGATTCTGTTTTCTTTGCATTGTGTGCTTATTTTGATGAATCTATGGATTGTATCAGGGGGTATAAGCCATGGCAAAGTTATAATACAGTAGATATAATGCAATAACGAAATTTTAATGGGTTTTCTATAGTACTTAAAGTAAAGATTGGTTTTCTTATACTATCGGATCTCACGAAGGCTTTGTTAAGTTTTGTGTGACTGAAGTTTTCAAGTTTTGGGTGAGATCACGATGGATGAAGGAATAAGGAGCGAAAAGAGCCTAAGCTTGGGGATGCCCATGGCACCCCAAGTTAATATTCAAGGAGAACCAAGCAACTAAGCTTGGGGATTCCCCGGAAGGCATCCCCTCTTTCTTCTAACGACCATCGGTATTTTACTTGGAGCTATATTTTTATTCGTCACATATCATGAGTTTTGCTTGGAGCGTCTTGTATTATATGAGTCTTTGCTTGTTTTGCTTTCTATTTTGTCACAAGTATCCTTGCTGGATACACCTATTTGAGAGAGCCAAAATTATGCTATGATTTGTTAGAATTGCTCTATAAGCTTCACTTAAAAAAATTGAGCTTTGGAATTGCTCTAGTGCTTTACTTATATCTTTTTCAGCACGGTGTGATTTAATATTTTTGAAGAAATGCTCTCATGCTTCACTTAGATTAATTTGAGAGTTAGTAAATTTTTGATGAAATTCTCTGATGCTTCACTTATATTATTTTGAGAGACGAAAAATTTTATGCTCATATTCTTCACTTAGATTTGTTTGAGCTTGTCAAAAGCAATTGCAATATATGAAACTAGTCCCAAAGTGATAGATATTCAAGAGGGATATAATAAAAACTTTCATGAAGATCATTGGACAAAATAAACTTGATTCTTTGTAATAGTTTTGAGATATGATGATAGTGATATGTGAGTCATGTTGGTGAGTAATTATGCTTTAGTAAGAATATTGGTGTTAAGGTTTGTGATTCCCTATGCAAGCACAAAAGTCAATAGTTGTGCAATGAAATTACATCCTACTTGTGGTGCATTATTCGGTGTTAGTTATGCTTAATGCTCGCTTATGCGATTTTTTGTTTCTTGGTTGGTTGCTTCTCAATCTTTTTGCTAGCCTCCACTCGTACTAATTAGAAATACTACTTGTGCATCCAAAATCCTTAAACCCAGTTTTGCCATATGAGTACACCATACCTACCTATATGCAATATTTCCATGCCGTTCTAAGCAAATTTGTATGTGCCATCTCTAATTTTCAAAATAAATTTCCTTTTTGTGTGCCCGTACCGCTCATGAAGCGGCAGGGGGTGGCCAATATTTTCCATGCTAGATGTGTTATTCTCAAGATGAGTGTTGATTCACTTGTCATTGCATGAGAGTGCGCCGGTAATAGGGATGCCCAGTCCCAAAATGAAAAAGAAATTTACTTTATGTTGTCAAATAAAAATTCCTTGGAAAGTGTTGGTGGTACCCGTGGATACGGCTAGCCGTGGAATGTGAAAGAATGGTGGAAATAGGAATACACTTTATTTTTTGTTTGGGAACCGCCTATGATATATCTAGCATGGAAAGTGTTGGGAATTAGTCGGTCGTTTTCATTGATGGGAAAAGTATGCCTCAAAAAAAATTATCTCTCAATTTAAGCTTTGAGCTCTGGCACCTCTACAAATCCCTACTTCCGTGTACGAAGGGCCTATCTATTTACTTTATGCAATTTTTATTTTTATTTGAGTCACCATCTTCTCTTATAAAGCACCAACTAAGGGGCACTATGATCGTACTTGAGCATTGGATGTAGCTAATATGCGAGTGTATTTCATGAATGGATCAATGATTGAGCATGATGGGCTAGGGATAACTTTCTTTAGTGTTGATATTTTGAAAGACATGGTTGCTTGTTGATATGCTTGAGTATTGAAATCTTCATGTCAAAACTAGACTATTGCTTTGAACCATATAAAAGTCCAAATGTCCATGCTACAAAAGAAAAGAATATGTGATGAACATGTTAGGCAGCATTCCACATCAAAACTTCTGTTTTTATCATTTACCTACTCTAGGACGAGTAGGAATTAAGCTTGGGGATGCTGATACGTCTCCAACGTATCTATAATTTTTGCTTGTTCCATGCTGTTATATTATCATTCTTGGATGTTTTACAATCATTTTATAGCAACTTTATATCATTTTTTGGGACTAACCTATTCACATAGTACCCAGTACTAGTTGCTGTTTTTTGCTTGTTTTTACTTCTCAGAATATCAGTACCAAACGAAGTCCAAAGCAGCGAAACTTTTTGAGAATTTTTATGGACCAGAAGACACGCAGTGGGCCAAAGATGTACCAGAGGGGAGGCCCGAGGTGGGCACAACCCACAAGGGCGCGCATGGGGGCCCAGGCGCGCCCAGGGGGGTTGTGCCCCCCTCGGTGATGTCCTGCACTGCCTCTTCGGCCTAGAAATTGCCAAATATTCCAGAAACCCTGGGGGAGTCAACGAAACACAATTCCAGCCGCCGCAAGTTCCAGAACCACGAGATCCAATCTAGACACCATCACGGAGGTGTTCATCATCCTCATTGGTGCCTCTCCGATGATGCGTGAGTAGTTCATCATAGACTTACGGGTCTGTATGTAGTAGCTAGATGGCTTCCTCTCTCTCTCTTTTGATTCTCAATACAATGCTCTCTTGGAGATCTATTTGATGTAACTCTTTTTTTGCGGTGTGTTTGTTGGGATCCGATGAACTTTGAGTTTATGATCAGATCTATATCCATCAATATTATTTGAGTCTTCTTTTGATCTCTTATATGCATGATTATTTATAGCCTCATGTTTCTTCTTCGAATATTTGGTTTAGTTAGGCTAACTAGATCGATTTTTCTTGCCATGGGAAGAGGGGCTTTGTGATGGGTTCGATCGTGCCGTGTTCTTTCCCAGTGACAGAAGGGGCAGCAAGACACGCATGTATCGTTGCTATTAAGGATAACAATATGGGGGCTATTCCTACATGAATAGATCTCGTCTACATCATGTCATCATTCTTATTGCATTACTCCGTTTCTCCATGAACTTAATACACTAGATGCATGCTGGATAGCGGTCGATGTGTGGAGTAATAGTAGTAGATGCAGGCAGGAGTCAGTCTACTAATCTTGGACGTGATGCCTATATATTGATCATTGCCTTGGATATTGTCATAATTATTCGATCTTCTATCAATTGCCCAACAGTAATTTGTTTACCAACCGTGTGCTATTTTCTTGAGAGAGGCCACTAGTGAAATCTACGGCCCCCGGGTCTATTCTTTATCATATTTGCTTTGAGATCTATTTTTATTTGCTTTTATTTTCAGATCTATTATTCCAAAAACCCAAAAATACCTTGCTGCACTTTTTTGTTACTTATTTTATTTCGTGTTTTATCAAGAGCTATTTATCCAATCTACCACAAATTTATCTATCTTTTTACAGTGGAGGGATTGACAACCCCTCTTACGCGTCGGGTTGCAAGTATTTGTTCTTTGTGTGCAGGTAGCGTTTACATAGTGTTGCTTGGTTCTCCTACTGGATTGATACCTTGGTTTCATAACTAAGGGAAATACCTATCGTAGCTGTGCTGCATCATCCCTTCCTCTTTGGGGAAATACCGACGTAGTTCAAGCGACATCAAAGGCCGCCACACAACCCGCTAATTTTTGAACGTGTTCGAGCTCTGTTGGTACCTCCAAGCGGTCCAAGGCTCGAATTTTGGCCGGAATGGCTTCGATTCCTTGGCTGGACACAATGAAGCCGAGGAGTTTGCTAGCTAGGACCCCAAAGACACACTTCTCCATATTTTAATTTGATACTCTCATAAGCTGGCAAATGTATCCCGAAGGTTGTCCACCAATTGTCTGACGTGTTTGGTTTTAACAACCACATCGTCGACGTAGGCCTCGATGGTCTTCCCAGTGTGTTTTTTAGGCATGTTTGAATCATGGGTTGGTACGTGGTGCCGGCATTCTTTAGTCTGAAGGGCATCATGTTGAAGCAGAATGGCCCGTAGGGCGTGATGAATGATGTTGCTGCCTGGTCGGATTCCTGCATCTTTATTTGATGGTATCCCGAGTAGGCGTTCATGAAGCACAATGCATCATGACCCGCCATGGCATCTACAATTTGGTCAATACAGGGTAGGGGGAAGGGGTCTTTGGGGCAAGCTTTGTTGAGGTCTTTGAAATCGACGCACAACCACCAGGACCTATCCTTCTTTGGTACCATGACCAGCTTGGCCAGCCAGTAGGGGTGTTTTATGTCTTGGATGAACCCGACCTCCAGTAGTTTAGCCAACTCCTCGCCCATTGCCTGACGCTTGGGCTCGGAAAAATGTCAAAGTGTCTATTTGACAGGCTTGTAGCCCTTTAACATATTCAAGCTGTGTTCTACAAGCCTGCGGGGTATCCCCGGCATGTCAGAAGGGTGCCAGGAAAATATGTCCCAATTCTCCCTAAGGAAAGTGCGCAAGGCCTCGGCAATGTCCGGATCTAGGTTCGCCGTTTTGGCGGGGTCCGTTGGGTGTACTTGAAATTTGACTATTTCGTCAGCTGGTTTGAATGAAGTGGACTTCGGTCGCTTGTCAAGAATGACGTCGTCCTGGTCAACTTCGGCGTGTAGTGCGGTTAACTCCTCGGCCACGAGGGCTTTAGACAAAGTTTCAAGGGCAAGTGATATCATCTTATTCTTGGCTTTAAGTGCCCTGTTGGGGTCACTTGAGATGGTGATGGTCCCTTTTGGGCCTAGCATTTTAAGCTTCATGTAGCTGTAGTGTGGTACCACTTGGAATTTAGAGAAGGTGTCCCGTCCGAGAAGGGCATGGTATCACTCTTGAAAGGAGTGATATGGAATGTGACCTCTTTGGAACAGTAATTATCCGGGGTTCCGAAGACCATGTACAGGGTTATCTTTCCAATGCAACGTGCTTCTCGTTCTGGGACTATACCTTTAAAGGTGGTACTATTGTGTTCTATGCACGATTTATCGACATGCATCTTGTCCAGAGTATCTGCGTATATCAGATTTAGGCTGCTACCCCCGTCCATAAGGACCTTCTAAAGCCGGCAGCTGCCCATGATCGGGTTAAGGACCAGAGCAGCGGGACACCTGTTTGGGGTTGACTTCGGCTGATCGTTATGAACGAAGGTAATTGGTGTGTCTATCCACGCACCCCGGGTCGGCACCTGCCAAACGGAATTGATTTCTCCCAGAGCCCGTTTGCGCAGATTGTTGGACGCGAAGGTCTCGTAGATCATTGATACATATTCGTCGTATCTATAATTTTTTATTGTTCCATGCTGATATTATACAACTTTCACAAACTTGTGGCAACAATTTATATGATTTATTGGACTAACATATTGATCCAGTGCCCAGTGCCAGTTCCTGTTTGTTGCATGTTTTTTGTTTAGCAAAATATCCATATCAAACGAAGTCCAAATGCGATAAAATTTTACGAAGATTTATTTTGGAATATATGCGATTTTGGGGAAGAAAAATCAATGCAAGACAGTGCTCGAGGGGCCCACAAGGCACCAGGACGCTCCCAGGGGGTATGGGCACGCCCAGGTGTGTTGTGGGCACCCTGTAAGTCGGTTGTTACCCTTCTTTTGCCGCAAGAAAGATAATCTATGGATAAAAATCCCCCCAAAATTTCAGACCAATTGAAGTTACGGATCTCCGGAAATTTAAGAAACGGTTTTCGGCCATAAAACAGGAACGCGAAACAGAAGAGAAACAGAGAGAGAGATCCAATCTAGGAGGGGCTCCTGCCCCTCTGCCGCCATGGCGGCCATGGACCAGAGGGGGAACTCTCCTCCCATCTAGGGGGAGGCCAAGCAAGAATAAGACACTACTGCAGGATGCTGCTAACGCGACACTACAATCAGAGACCCTTTGACGAAACTGTGTGCGATGCATTAATCACAAACGGGGTTGTAAAAAAAATGCCAAAAAAGATGCAAAACGTTTGCGATGGCGGAGACATCAAACACGGTTCAGATTTTAGTTACGTGTGCGATGCAGGGCATACGGTTGATCCATATGAACTATGTGCGATTAGACAGAACAATAGAAACATGCAGCCATATCAATGTGTGTGCGATATACGGCATACAGTTCGCTCCGATGAACTGTTTGCTATTAGGGAATGCAACAGAAACGGTCAGCCAGATCAAGGTGTGTGTGATATACGACATACGGTTCACTCGGACGAACTGTTTTCGATTAGGGAACACAACAGAAACGGTTCAACTTTACAAGATGTGTGTGATATGCGGCAGACAGTTCACATAGATGAACTGTTTGCGATGAGCCAAAAAAAACACAAACGATTCGTGTAAACAAGATGTGTGTGATACGCGGCAAACAGCCCACTCGGATGAACTGTTTGCGATGAGAAAATATAACACACACGGTTACTAGAGTTAATTCGTGTCCGATTCTGTGTGTACTTAAAACTTTGAAAATGCATACTAGTTGCTTGCGATGGCTAGGAGTATCGCACACGATGCGTGTGCGAGTACTCGTGTGCGATGATTAGTAAGTTACACATACATTTCCTTATGTTAACACGTGTCTGGTAACACGTGACACCGCATATGGTTGTCCGGTTGTGTGCTCAAGTCTTCCCGCGCTCCAGTGAAGGCTTCCCGCGCTCCAGCGAAGGCTTCTCGTGCTCCACATGGGTTAATTGTAAAATCCCCAATCCCCTAGCCAGCTGCTAGCTATAAATAACCACAACAATGGCCGCCGGCGACGACTCACTATTGGTCCACTTGCTAGCTAGTTACCCACACATACCGGCATACCCCCAACGGCCGACGACAAGATGGAGTTGCACGATGGGAATGGGTGCCGGAGATCATAGTTTAGGTTAATTAATTATACCTCCAGAGCCGGATGATTCTGGCTCTGGAGGTATAATTAATTAACATAATCTAAGATCAAATAACTAAAGCTTCCCCAACATGATCGTGCGCTGGCCCCAACCTCTAGCAGAGCGCGCGTGGAGGGACGGCGCGACCCGAGCGAGACTTGGCGCCTAAACGGCGAGCAGAGCGCGTAGAGGGACGCGACCCGAGGGCGCCTAAATGGCGAGTAGAGCGCGCGGAGGCACGCGAGCAGAGCGCGCCGCGGCCGCCTAAACGGTGAGCAAGCACATGCATAATTATTGCATATGGCAGATGAACATAGCCGGGAATAGCCGTCCAACAATATTATTTTCGATGACATGCATTAATATATTCTTAGTTAAATCTAAGGTCAAAGTTTGGTACTACAAAATACGAAGGGGGCCAATAAAGAATAAACCATGACAGAGGTAGTACCTATATGAACACAGACGCCCAGTATGAAAGAAAATGTGGGTCAAACCCTAGTTGAAAAAGGAAACAATGTCTAACTCCAGCTTACAAAAGGTACAAAAGCATGACGATTAATTCTTCATCAGGTTTACACATAACCCGGATTGAACAGGGCAATAACATCTAACTCAACCAAAGTTTTTGGCAGTCACAATCGAATGGATCGGTCCAATCCATAAAATGAAGATCCCGGTACAAAAGATCTACTGGTCCATGATGACGACAAGTTGTTGTAAATATAAGCCGAGCACGATCAGAAGCCCTTAGGTCCACCTGAAACTTCTTTTTATGTTGTTCCACATACAGTTCCATGAGAAATTTCTTGTTGAAAAACTTAATCCTCACAGACAATAGTGCCCTCGCATTCAGCATGAAGAATGTGACAAAGCTAGTGTTTGCACTGTTGGATGCATATCCTTCCAGTGTTACCATCTTCAAACGAATGTCATGAGATATGAGAAAATCCCAGTGCTTCTTGAACCATTGACTGGTTATACCTTTTTCTCCATGTGTTAGTGCCTAAATAGAGATGAAGATTGAAAACAGTTTGTGTCTAAAAAAGATTATGTTGAAAGAGCGATAGCTGAACGATTAATTATAGTACATTATATATGGGCTTTCAATGTGCGTGAAATCATCACCTTTATATACAAATTCTCCAGACATGGAAAGCATTGCAGCAAGGCAATAATGATGTTGAGATCAAAACACCACATACTAATATATAAGGTCTTGACAGAATCCACCACCACTGATAGGATGGACAAGCTCTTCATTGAGCATAGAACATAATATTAGCACTGAAAGTGTACTCCAAGATGATACTTAACTTATGACACAAACGAAAAATGCTAATTACAAACGTGTACGTGAATAATATACAGTACCTCAATAGGTGTGGAGGCAAACACCATCTCGAACCATTTAAATGGATCACGAATTGCACCCAAGGTCTCCAATTTAGGCGTAGAGACCACAGTTATTTGCGAAGGTTGATACAACAATCAAGGAGCAACCTTTGAAGTGACGGGGCATCTTCGATGATGAGCTCCTATCCCTCAAAATGAATTCCAATGCTTACAAGGTGAGGCAACTTTATTTTGAGACAAGGGATATGGATTCCATTTCCAAAAACAAGCACCAAACGCTCCAGGGCAGGGCAACTGGAGTGGATGATGCTGTGCAGTGAGGCCTCCGACAGATGAACCAACACAAGCGCAAGTTTTTTCAGCAGTGGGCGTCGAAGCATTTGTACTAGATTGTTTGCAAGATGGCACCGGGTCAAGGTGGCGGTGTGGAGAGAGGAGGAAAACCATGAGATGGGCATCAGTGGTGAGGGCATAGATGCAGCTCTTGGTGGTAACCTATCGCTGTAGTAATGGTAGAACTCAAGCTGCTGGAGTTTATCGAATTTATGGGATGTCAGCCAGGCGGCCACCATGCAGGGTATGTCCAGCAGGTAGCATGCTGGGATGCAGATGCGTTGAACGGAGCCCTGGTGGGAGGAGATGATGGCTCCGGGGAGTTCAGAATCATCATCGACAGATAGCTGACGACAGTCAAGATTAAGAGGCGCGGCGCGCCACAGAGTGCGCCACCGAGATGCGAGGACTTGTGTGCGGCAGCCATCCTTGGTGGGGAGAAGCGAGATGACCTCCCCAAGGATGCCGTCCGGGAGATCGCTGATGCGGTCCGTCGGAGATTCTACTGGTTCCTCAGGTCCAGGCGGCGTGGCCGCTTCAGGCCGCGCAGCCGAGTCCAAGATCTACATCCGGCAGTGGCGCTGGCCGGAGCCTCATCTGTGTACATACCAATCTGAAAGAAAAAATGGCAGAAACATACATGTAGGACATTCAAAATCAATTCTCATGATCTGGAAGAAAAAAGGCACAAACATATATGCAGAACATTCAAAATCAATTCTCAAGATCTGGCCACGAATTATTAGCATGCAAGCTAACCCAAGTCGGATTATTAGCAAAAATCATTTGTACGGAACAAACAATTAATCACTAACTCTATATGGATAACATTCAAACAATCAATACACTATGTGCATCTAACGGATCTTAATTACTCTGATTTCATGGACTGAGAGAACATAACCATAGGATTTGTATTCCAAAAAAATTAGAGAGGGGGGGAGTAACCAGAGAAAACACATGATATGTTTGCCGCACAAATGGGTATATAGATGACTAACCGGTTTTCCGTTGGAGTCGCAGTCATTGTCGGAGTTGCTGTTGACCTCCGGCTCCGGCTGGGGGGGCACGACGGCGTTGACGAAGTCAAGGTCATGCTGCTGCTTGCGCGAGACCTCATTGGCGACGACAACCTCTGTGCCCAGCTTCACGCGTTGCGCAGGTGCTTCACCAGCCCCGGCGTCACCACTCCCTCCGATGGTGCGCTTCAGCGGCATCCTCATACACTCCAGAGTCCAGACGTTGGTGACCACTGTGGACCGGGGGTGCGACCGCCTATTATTGCCGGTAGCTTGGGCGTGCAATTAATACGGACCAGTGGGAGCGAGGCGAGTGGCGGTCAAAGGCTGTCTCACCTCCCAGTGAGCCTGCGCGGCGGACTTCTGCCATTCCTACCATCATTTCACACAGCTACTCGCACGCCTCCCGGTGACACTACGCAGCGAAAATGCCTCCCGTCAATATGCACACCTGCACACACGCCTCCCGGTCTGCCTACGCGGCGGACTGCTCACATGCGTCCCATCAACTCACGCCTACTCGCACGGCACACGGGACGCGTGGCAGCATGTATATTTTTTGGTTTATTGATGATTCATTCTGCCGCTTTACTGCTTAACTGAAGCATGGCACGGTCTAACGCACACGGTCCAAATAAATAATCCGTATGAGATATTGGTTGCTAGTTTTTAATAATCTCCCGTTTGTAAGAAGATTATATCAAAACGGGTCTCAAATTTAACGAAAAAAAATACAATATCACAGTCTACTGGTGTCCATATATGACACCATGATAAGTTTCATGAATTTCAACTAAGTTTTTGATTTACTGAATTTTAAAAATCTATATTCTCAATGTTTTGAAATCTCTTACACGGGGAAACATGCACCCAGGGACACATATGATTTTGCAATCCATTTTGGTGCACATGTAGCTCAAATTTGATTTTTGCACATTAAATCCCTAGGAAATCAATCAATGTATAAAAACGGTTGAATGCCGTCTGTTTTTTTAATTTTAACACGACACTCCTTTGGTCACATGTTCACTGCAGAAAAAGTTTGACATGCCTCAGAGTGGCTGTGGTGTTGCGGGATGTGTGTGTCTGTGTGTGTGGGGGGTGGGGGGAGGGGTCCGGCAGTACACTACGAGTCGTGAACCTCCGTGTGGGATTATTGATCATTTTGTGAGTCATATATGCCACATCAAAGTCGTGAATTGGTTATTTAAAGCATTACACAACCCTTTCATACATACATGTTCGGGCCACATGCATGCATTGGTGGTCCTCTCGGACACTCTCCCTCATGCAGTTATTAGCGATGTGCTCATTCGTTAGCCCGCAAAGGTTTTCAGTTTCCACCGACAACGAGAGGCATTTGACCAAAAGGTGGATTCATCTTGGCATGTGTGTGGTGTGGATCATGCATGGTGAGATTCCATATCAAAGTTCGAGCACGTGTGTACACACCCTCCCGCCGGCTTGAAGTGAGGGGGCTACGCATCATGGTGTAGTGCGTTTCCGGTTTGCGAAGCATGTGCCACATCAAAGTTGTGCATTGGGTATTCAAACATCACATAACACACGGGCACATGCACGCAGTGGTTTTGTCCTATGACACTCACTCGCGTGTGACTCTCTCTGTGGGCCCATGAGGTCGTCGTCGATCAGTTGAATGTACAACAAGAGAGAGGTTAATTTGACCAACAAGGATGGTTCTTTTTTGGTTTGTGTTACGTATATGCACGGTAGGAGTATGTACATGTCAAAGAGGGGGCAACATGAATACTCTATATATATGCGTGTCATAACCTCACTCCATGTGAGGACTTTCCGGTTCCCGAGGCAGGTGCCACATCAAAGTTGTACATTATATTGGTATTCAAACATCACACAATACCATGCAGGTGGTGGTTGCCTTATAGGAACTCACTCGCGTGTGGCACTTCCATCCGTGGGCATGCGAGGTTGTCCTTTGACCCAACGAGAGAGAGGTTAATTTGACCATCAAGGAATGATTCTTTTTTGGTTTGTGCTATACAGTAGAAGTACATATATACTACGCGTCGAATGGGGGCGTACATATAGCACATACCACGCATCATGAACCTCGCGCTCTCTGTGGGGACTTTTTGGTTTCCTATATATGTGGTGCCACATCAAAGTTGTGCATTGCGTATTCAAACATCACACAAACACCTCTTTGGGCCACATGCAGACGGTGGTATGTAGTCCTATATAGGATGATCACTCGCGTGCGATGTACGCTTCGCTTCTGTGCTGGGCCCGCGAGTTCGTTGTCCATCACTTTGACCCAGCGAGAGAGAGGTACATTTGACGAACAAGGAGGATTAATTCTTTTAGGGTTGTGTGTTACTAGGTGTATAGTACGTGTCGAAGGGGGGGTGACCAGCATATATATATATATATATACACACACACACACACACACACTAGGCGTCACATGAACCTCACTCGATGTGGGGACTTTGCGGTTTTTTAGGCAAATGCCACATCAAAGTTGTGCATTAGGTATTCAAAACATCACAACCACACACCTCTCCATATATATGTTCTGGCACACGTGCAAGCGCGATGGTTGTTGTCCTATATATGGCACTCACTCACGCGGTTATCGGCGATGCTTCCATCTGTCGGCCCACTTGGTCCATCACTTTCACCGACAGAGAGAGAGGTTAACTAATTTGACTTAGGAGGGGATTAATTTTTTGTTTATCTCATGATATAGATCATGATGTGAGATTACATATATATATAATAGCGCATGTGTACACATGAATCCATCCCGCTGGATCGAGGAGGGGCGAGCACACGACACGTCATGAACGACCTCTTGCTCTGTGTGGGGACCTCTGCGATTTTCAACGCATGCACCACATTAATGTTGTGCATTGGGTCGGGTATTCAACACATATGCATGCATCACACACCTCCATAAATATGTTCGGGACACACGCATGCAATGGTTGTGTTTGGACACACTCTCACTCACTTGGTTATGGGCGGCAAGCCTATATATATTTGTGGGCCCGCGTGGACGTCCATCATTTCGACCAACGACGAGAAAGGTTACCAGGGTGGATTCTTCTTCTTTGCTTCGAGTTACCGTCTAGTAGATCGACCATTCCAAGCCTAATTAAGTTTGATCGCATGCTACGCGTTGTGAACCCTCGCTCAGTGTGGGGATTTTACTGTTCCAAAGCATGGTGCCACATCAAATTTGCGCATTGGGTATTCAAACACCACACACACCACTTCCATATACATACTTGGGCCACATGCACAGAGTGGGTTTGTCTTCATACAGTACTCCCTCGCGAGGTTATCGGCGACAAGCTAGCCCATTTTGCGGGGCTGTGTGGACGTTCATCACTTTGACCAACAATGAGCGGGAGAGGTTGTACGACCAAGTTGGATTCTGCTTGGTCCGTGTTACAGTACGTCTTGGTGAGATGCCCTCCCCCCGACGTGTGTGTGTGGGGGGGGGGGCTACTTGACACTACCTGCAACCTCCGTGCGGTTGGGGAAGTCCGGTTAATTTGTGAGGCACAAGTGCCACATCAAAGTTGTGAATGGTAGTTAAATATCACACCACACCCTTTTCATACATATAGTAGGGACACCCGCATGTGGTTCGTATGTGGTCTCACCCATCTCGCGCCACAAGCACACATTTGTGGGTCGGCACACGGTCCACCTTTGTCGGGAAGCGAAAGGGGAAGTTTGACCATATATATATGATGGACTCCTATAGGTTTTGTGTTACGGTAGAGTGAGATTTCAGACCTAGCTATTTGGGGGCATGCATTCTTAGCTAGGATTCCCTTACCGCTGACATGAAGTGGGGTTCGTAGGGGGTGGCTGCCTAGCAATATTGTGCTTTTGTGCGACAGGTGCCACATCAAAGTTGTGCATTGGGTATTCAAACATCAAACCACCCTTTTCATACATATATTTGGTCCACATGCAAGTGTGTTCGTGTTCTGACCCTCTCCCACGTTATTCTTTTTGCCAAATTTATAAACAGCACACGAGTTGGATGTAGAAACCGTCTACGATTGGGTACGCAACAGACACGGTTTGGTCAGACTACCCGTGTGCCACGCCCATGCCCTGCAGTCACTCACATCAGCACAGTAGATTGGGCTCCACGAGGCTTGCCTCCCGGTCTCAAAAATATCTACTGCCTCATAATCTCGAAAATATCTACTGCCTAGAAGGTTTTAATGTTTGATAGCACACGATTAGTATGTGCGGACCGTGTGTGATGTCTGTTACTCCCGCTCTGCTTCAATCACTTGATTCAAATTTTTAGTAGCCCCGGCATTTTACTCCCGCCTCTGCATCCCTCACAATCTCAAAAATATCTGCTCGCCCTTGATTCAAATTTTCAGTAGCCCCGCCTTGTTATTCCCGCCTCTGCATCCCTCGCAATCTCAAAAATATCTGCTCGCCCTTGATTCAAATTTTTAGTTGCCCCGGCATTTTACTCCTGCCTCTGCATCCCTCGCAATCTCAAAAATATCTGCTCGCCCTTGATCCAAATTTTCAGTAGCCCGGCATTTTACTCCCGCCTAGTAAAATTTTCAGTTGCCGTGGTATTTCCTCAAACACCACCTTGCCCCCCCCCTCCACACACACCACACACGCCCCAAAACTTCCTCTCACACAGACACACATCACCCCTCCCTCGCTCGAAACCATTGGTAGGTCGTCGCCATCGTCGCCGCCGCCGTCGCCTCCATCCTCAACATCTGCCTGTGTGCTGGGGAGCTCGAGGAGCCAATGGCCAAAAGGAGGTTTATCACGGCCTCTTCGCCCGACGTCAGCGAGGTGGCCGCCGAGGTGTCCCCGTCGTCCTCCGCGGGATCTTTATCGACCCGCCGTCGCCGATCGCCCGATCCGCCCGCCGCCGCGCCCCTACGCCGGTTCAAGGACTTTCCAGTCCTCCCTTGGGTCCGACCGCCGATGAGGTCCTACCTCAGGGTCCGGCAACGGCGGTGGGGGACGTGGGTTGCCGAGATTACGGATCGGGAGACCCACACCCGCCGGTGGCTATGTAGCTTCCACACGGCCGAGCTCGCGGCCATGGAGTACGACCGCTGGTAGGGCAGCTACCACGGCGCGGCTGCTAGGCTCAATTTCCCCTTCGGCACACGTCCAGTCGACCTCGTTCCGCCGGAGCCAGGGCGATGAGCTCGGCTATGGCACGGGAGGACCGCGAGGCATGGGAGTGCCTCGAGGCCGAGGCCGCCGATGAGGCCTACATGCAAGAGCTCCGCCGGCAGCACCCAGAGCTCGTGGAGGCGGAGCGGGTGATCTTTGCCGGCGTGGAGGGCGACGAGGTTATCGTGCTCTCCTCCGATGACGAGGTCAAAGGTGGCGAGGACTGCGGCGCGGAGGGCGTCGAGGTGGACGGCGAGGACGAGGAGATCGACATCAACGAGTGGAGGAGTGTCTTCCCCAATGACCCCGACGACGGCACCGGCCCGGACTCGGCTCGCGGCACACCGTACCTGACGAGGAAGGATTGGCTCGACCTCCACTTCGACCGAAAGTAGTTTAGCTTAGTTTAAATTTATGTTTTATGTTCGATTATGCAAAACTATCTATGTTTATGTTTGAATGCATGCTACTTTCGGTTGAACCTGCTTTGAACTTGATCAAATTGAAGTTTACAACGTTAAGTTTAGGGGATCGACTAGAAACGGCCAAAAATTGATTGAGTATACATATCCACTAAGGGTTTTAGTCTTTTAACTTTTAAAGGATTGGCTAGAGATGGCCTTATGCCGTGTTTATTTCAGTTCTTCACAATGTGATGCTCTATATGTGCAACTATTTGCCGTGCAGTTCAATTTCATCAATAACAGTTTAAACAATACCACTATGAATTACGATATTTGGTTGCTGTTAAGGATGTTGCAGTTAACATGCCTTTTCGTTTTTTTAACAATAACTAGTGTACTTTAGACCTGCACAATACCAGTTTGAATGACTATTTGCTTGTTTTAAAATGTTATGCCTGATGCAGTTAACACACCTTTCCACTTCTTGTTTTGCTTAACTAGCGTGCTTAAACCTGCACACTGAAGCTATCATTTGTAGATTATGTTGTCTACCATGGATATATTTGGTTGATGTTTAGCCTGTTGTGCTTAATATGCCTTAATATGTACTCATACAGGACAATATTGAGAACAGTGTTGTTTTCCATCGAGGTTAGTTTCATCGCATTGCTTATATGTACTCACTGTTTAGGATATCGGTAGCTGGTACCATATAGCCTGGGGGCTGATAAGTGATTAATCATCGAATCGGACATTTCACTGAATATATCTGTAACCCATTTATCAGTAGGTTAACTAGGGCCATATTTAATATATCTGAGGCTACATAGCAACATGCATTGTACTGAATGACTAAATATGCAGTCCCAGGCTACATAGCAACAAGGAAGAGTGTTACCTCAATGTTCTGATGATGTCTAGATATACATGTAATAAAATCTTATATAATGGGATGGAGGGAGTGTTGTCCTACATCATTTTGAAATTGTTGTTTAGCTTCTAATATTAACTTGGTGCTTTTAGGTACATATGTCATTGCTAAAGATCCACACTTCGACCCTTTCTGCGTATGGGGCAATGAGATATTCATGAACCAGCATCAAGTGAGGAAACTGATAAAGATTGTTATTAAAATGGGTCAAAAGATGTCAATCAAACTATTTGTTTACACTTTATGCAAGACAACAGTGAACTGCTGGATGGTAAGTAAGAACTTTGTAGCCTTCTTTTTACTGCCCGTAACGAGTTGTGTTAGATGACAATGTCTGAATATTTTTTCCTTTGCAGTGGATCCTGAAGCAGTTTACTCAAGAATACCTCTCAAACTACATGATTGGCGGCCAGCCATCACAAGGGGTTGGACTAGAGTCGTGTGTGCCTTCTGCATCCAGGAGAGCACAATAGGGCCATTCCGCTTCACCTTGTTCAGCAACCAGAATGTCTGTCGCCTCTTTCTTTACCATCTGTAATAGTACAAGTATAGAACCCTCGTTCATCATTCTTTATTTGGTGCTTATGTAATTCTTGAACATATGTACCTATGAATCGAATAATGCATTGGTTGTTTGAACCTGATGGATATGAATAAAGCTATAGCCTACTTTCTAGTTCAAATTAGGTACAATTTTAAATAACAGCAATTATATTAGGGTGAAATTACGGTCTGCAGGTCATTAGGCGCACACGGTCTATAAAGCACAGCATGTGCGATATACATCATAATCTGACACGGTTCACAGAGAGGAAACGTGTGTAACAATGCACACAGTTGCCATTTGCAAAGCGTGTGTGATGTCAGACACTATCACAAACGGTGCGGGAAAACTAAATGTGTGTGATTGTCTACCTATTGTACACGGTTTACAATCATGAACTGTTTGTGATGTGCTAGGCATCGTAAACGTAGAGCCAGTTTGGTACGTGCCTGGAAAACTGCCATGCCTGGAATGTGCCTGGTTTTAGGTAAAACCACAGAACTCCGACTACGATGGCAATGCGAGCACAAACGAGTAGCAAGGATGAAGTGTTTGGGATATTCTAGATATCAGAAACGATTTTATAGGGACAACTGTATGCATCAAGGCTCCCTATCCCCGACGGTTTCTGGGTCGTGTGGGAAGGACCCCCCTATCGCAGTCACTCACTAGGCGACGGTTCAGAACACCGTCGTGGAAAGGGGTTAAAAACCGTTTGTATAGCACCTCGATGTACCAGTGAGAAGGAGGGGGGCTCTCTCCCCCTCTCTCCCGGTGGCGCCGGAACGCCACCGGGGCAATCATCATGACGACGATCTACACCAACAACTTCACCGCCGTCACCACCAACTCCCTCCCTCTCTATGCAGTGGTGTAACACCTCTTCTCCCCGCTGTAATCTCTACTTAAACATGGTGCTCAATGCTATGTATTATTTCCCAATGATGTATGGCTATCCTATGATGTTTGAGTAGATTCGTTTTGTCCCATGGGTTAATTGATGATCGTGATTGGTTTGAGTTGTATGTTTTATTTTGGTTCTGTGCTATGGTGCGCTCCATGTCACGCAAGTGTGAGGGATTCCCGTTGTAGGGTGTTGCAATATGTTCATGATTCTCTTATGGTGGGTGGCGAGAGTGACAAAAGCTTATACCCGAGTAAGGGGGTTGTTGCGTATGGGAGTAAAGAGGACTTGATACTTAATGCTATGGTTGGGTTTTACCTTAATGATCTTTGGTAGTTGCAGATGAGTATCCAAGTATGGAAAGTATGTTAGCTCATGCCTCTCCCTCATATAAAATTGCAATGATGATTAATGGACTAGTTATCGATTGCCTAGGGACAAATAACTTTCTTGCGTTACAAAAAGCTTTCTACTAAACAACTAACTTTTATTATCTTTCAAATTACTCCTAGTTTTATTTCCGCTAAGTACCTCTAGTTTTATTCCTGCAAACCTATCCTATCACCTACAAAATAGTTTCATGCTTGTTCTAGGTAAAGCGAACGTTAAGTGTGCGTGGATTTGTATCAGTGGTCGATAGAACTTGAAGAGAATATAAATTCTACCTTTAGCTCCTCGTTGGGTTCGACACTCCTATTTATCGAAAAAGCTACAATTGATCCCCTATACTTGTGGGTTATCAATCATCAAGACCTTGTCTTCGTCCGAGGTTTGTTCGCTATGGTGGGAGGTGCCCGCCAAGACGGCGGGTCCCCCTTTAGCCACCTGCCTCAACAACCAACAGTCATGAAGGCTGTGAGTTGGGCAGGAATTAATCAGAATAGTGTGGATCAGTCATGGTTTATCCAGAAAGCCATCCAGGGTTGTCCCGGGGTGACCGGAGGATTTCCTTTTCTTCCGGCGTCGTTCGCCCGGGGTGTTTCATTTACGAGGCTCACACTAAGGTACCGATTCGTAATGTTTTAGGTAGTCTTCATAGATTGAACCTGTGTTCTCTTCGGTGAGCCAGGCGTCCTCGATGGCACAAAATCGGGACACCAAATTGGATAATTCTGGGAGTGTTTGAACACAGCGACGAGCAAGGGCATTTGAAACGCCTTTATCCTTGCATCCACGCTGGAAAGCAGTAATTATGTCAGAGTCCGGGTAGTCAGATATCTTATTTTTGATAGACAAGAATCTAGCCCAGAACTGCCTGATTGATTCGTCGGGGAGTTGATGTATGTAGGCCAGATCCCAGACGTCGGGGGCGGGGGGGGGGGGGGGGGGGTTATCGGGGCGATACTCTATGTGGGAGGTGGGTGGATGAGTTCCGAGCTCTGAAGATCGTGGGTCCAAAACCCTGTTATTCTCATCCGACGTCGGATCCGTGGTCGTTGGGTCGGCTGAGCTGATTTGAAGATCAACCTCCTCGGCCACCTCTGGTAGGCCGCTGTCTGCCTCACTTTCCAAAAAGTACCTCAGCCCCTCATCCTTGGGGGAATTCCCCATAGGGACCATAGAAGGGCCATGCTTCGCCTCAACTTTATGTGAAGGCATCTTTGCAACCAAAGCTTCGGACATGGAGATAAGCCCTATAAGTTCAGGGCCGTTGACCGGCGATCCCATCGATCCTTCCATCGATTGCACAACGGAACTCTCAATGAAAGCACCGGTGTCGGTGTCAAAACCGGTAGACCTCGGGGTAGGGGGTCCCGAGCTGTGGATCTTGGATCGAAGGTAACAGGAATGAAGGAGATGATGTTTACCCAGGTTCGTGCCCTCTCTATGGAGGTAAACCCTACATCCTGCTTTTGTTTATATTGATGAAGATTTATCGAATACATAGTTGATCTACCTCGAGATCGTAGTGTGTGGTCTAACTCTAGGGCTAGGTGAATGATATTGCGTCGATGTCCCCTCTACGGGCTAAACCCTATGGCTTATATACATGCTAGGGAGGGTATCTAGGATTACAAGGTCGGTTTCTAGGAGTAAGGTGGCAGGATAGATCTTGGAGTATACTTCAAGTCTTTGGTGGTGGTAGTCTTGATCACGCCTCCTGCGTACAGCCTCCGGAGTCCATCTTGATCACGAATGAGGGCCCGTAGGCCCAGCCCGAGGATCATGGGCCAACTAGGTTAGCACCCCCAATCTAGGACACTGTTAGCTAGGATTTTTAATAACCGGCAATTCATAAAACAATCTTTCCAAGGTGGGACGGGTAAGTATAAATCTTCTCTCAAGTTTAAGAACAAGTGCAAAAACAGCTTCGGCATAGTTTTTGGTTCTTTTAAGAATAGGAGCATCATCACAAGCCAAAGTTCCGGTGCAATTAAAGAATTCTTGGATAACACTTTTTCCTATAATAATCCCATGTCCCATCACAAAAGTTTTAGCATATAAATTGGTAGGAATTTCAACTTTAGGAGTTTTACCATCCTCACTTTTTTCCATACCAAAATCAGCCATGATAACAATTCCAACAAGCAAACTAGCAAACAAGCAAAAAGGCAAATGGAAAATATTTTTGTATTTTTGTGAGAACATTTTAGAAGTGGGGGAGATGAAAACGAGAGGCAAATGAAAAATAATGTAAATGCAAGGAGATGAAATTTTATGTGATGGTACTTGATAGATGTTGATGATGTCTCCCCGGTAACAGCGTGAGAAATTCTTCCTGCTACTTGTGAGCTGCGTTGGGATTTCCTCGAAGAGGAGAGGATGATGCACTATAGTAGAGATAAGTGTTTCCCTCAGTTAAGGACCAAGGTTATCAAACCAGTAGGAGAATCACGCAACACCTCGTTAGTAGTACCTACACACAAAATAACAAATACTTGCACCCAACGCGAACAAAGGGTTGTCAATCCCTCGGCGGTTAATTGCAATCTCGTAGTAATAGGTAGATAGAACAAAAATACAAAATAAAATAACGTAAATAAAAGGGATAATTAGATTTATGCCCCTAGTTGTGTCCCACTTGTCTGTTTTACCCTTAATTTCCAAAAGTCACCGGTTCTGTCAAAGTCACTTCGCTCCTCTTATGCTTTTGCCCTTTGACCGTTTGACCGCCAGTTTGAAAAATTCATAACTAATTCATACTAAGTCAGAAAAATGCAAATAAGATGCAAAAATGTTCAGAAAAACATCACCCATATGTCAGTGTCATTTGCATTCATGAAAAAAGTGTTGGAAAGTGCCCATCCGAGTTTTAGCTCTTATGATACCACCATGAATAGTAAAATCTAAAAAATTCAAAAAATTCAAAAAAAATTGGTGGCAAAGAATGATAAATGTTTTAAATGCTTGCCAAGTTTCATCAGGGAACGACATTCATGGAAGTCGTGGCAAAAAAATAATCTATTTTGGAGTGCTGATTGTTTTTTTTGCCAGGACATCCACGAATGTCATTCCCTGATGAAACTCGGCAAGCACTTAAAACATTTGTCATTCTTTGCCACCAAATTTGGTTTTGAATTTTTTGAATTTTCATAGATTTTACTATTCATGATGGTATCATAAGAGCTAAAACTCGGATGGGCACTTTCCAACATTTTTTTCATGAATGTAAATGACACTGACATATAGGTGATGTTTTTTCAAACATTTTGGTATCTTATTTGCATTTTTCTGATTTAGTATGAATTAGTTATGAATTTTTCAAACTGGCGGTCAAACGGTCAAAGGGCAAAAGCATAAGAGGAGCGAAGTGACTTGGACAGAACCGGTGACTTTTAGAAATTAGGGGTAAAACAGCCGAGTGGGACACAACTAGGGGCATAAATCTAATTATCCCTAAATAAAATTGCAGCAAGGTATTTTTTGATTATATATATATATGATAAAAATAGACCCGAGGGCCATAGTTTTCACTAGAGGCTTCTCTCTTGTAAATAGCATACGGTGGGTAAACAAATTACTGTTGGGTAATAGAAAGAAAAGCGAATAATCATGACGATATCCAAGGCAATGATCATGTAAATAGGCATCACGTCCGAGACAAGTAGACCGACTCCTGCCAGCATCTACTACTATTACTCCACACATCGACCGCTATCCAGCATGCACCTAGAGTATTAAGTTCATAAAGAACAGAGTAACACCTTAAGCAAGATGACATGATGTAGACAAAGTAAACTCACGCATGAATAAATCCCATCATTTTATCCTTAATGGAAACAATACAAATACGTGTCTTATCTCCTTCTGTCACTTGGATATTGATCACCGCAAGATTGAACCCATCACAAAGCACCTCTCCCATTGCAAGAAAAATCAATCTAGTTGGCCAAACCAAATCAATAGATCAGAGAAAAATACAAAGCTATAATAATCATGCATAAAAGAGTTTAGAAAATACTCAAATAATATTCATACATAATCTGATCATAAACTCACAATTCAACGGATCCCAACAAACACACCGCAAAACGTGATTACATCGAATAGATCTCCAAGAACATCGAGGAGAACATTGTATTGATGATCAAAGAGATAGAAGAAACCATCTAGCTACTAGCTATGGACCAGTAGGTCTGTTGTAAACTACTCACACATCATCGGAAGGGCAGCAAGGTTGATGTAGAGCCCCTCCATGGCTGATTCCCACTCCGACAGAGTATCGGGGAAGACCTCCAGCTGGGATCTCACGAGAACAGAAACTTGCGGCGGCAAAAAAAGTATTTCGGTTGGCTCTCTGATGTCAGGGGAATATTTGAGAATGTATAGAGGCGGAATTAGGTCAAGAGGTGCCACGAGGGGCCCATAAGCCTAGGACGCCCCCCTGGGCCCGCCTCCCGAGCTTGTCGCCCCCTCGTGGCTCATCAGATCTTCTCCCGAACCTTCTAGGGTCTATTCTGGTCCAGAAAAAATTAATCCAAAGTTTTTTCTCCATTTGGAATGTGTTTGATATTGATTTCGTGAAAAGCCAAAAACAAGCAAAAAACTACAATTGGCACAGGGCACTAGGTTAATAGGTTAGTCCCAAAAATGATATATAATTGCATAATAAACATCCGAGATTGATACTATAGTAGCATGGAACAATAAAAAATTATACATACGTTGGAGATGTATCAAGGACTGGCAAAGATTCCAAAACACACCATCCGACCGAGCCTAGGTCATTATCAATCTTTCCATATAATAAGCATGTCGCCCTATGCCTCTCACGCACGCACACACGCACTCTCTCTCCCTTAGTCTCTCTCTCTCTCTGTGTATCGATAGAAGCAACTAACGCAATCGAAAATTTAGATGAACCACTTGAACAATGTTTCTCGTGAATTTTCTACAGGTGATTATGTTTGTATTGCATTTGTATCTGGCATGTGTATTTACCAATGTCAGTCGAGGATGATCAGTGCCCACATCCATCTTTGGCCGGCCAGGGTGATACGTCTCCAACGTATCTATAATTTTTTATTATTCCATGCTATTATATTATCAACCTTGGATGTTTTATATGCAATTAGAAGAAATTAATTATATAGCATTTTTGGGACTAACCTATTAACATAGTGCCCACTGCCAGTTGCTGTTTTTTGCCTGTTTTTGGTTTTCTAGAATATCAGTACCAAACGAAGTCCAAATGCCATGAAACTTTTTGGAGATTTTTTTTCTAAACAAAAGAGACCCTGGAAGCTTCGGGAGAGGGCTAGAAGATGAAGGAGGAGGCCATGAGGCACCATGGCGCACCCAAGGGGGTAAGCGCCCCCTGGTGGCTCGTGGAGACGATGTTCATCCTTTTGACCTAATTCTGCGTCTATAAATTCTCAAAAATTGGGAAACCAACAGAGAGCCACCCGAAATACTTTTTCCGCTACCACAAGCTTCTGTTCTCGACAGATCCCATCTGGATGCCTTTTCCGGCACTCTGCCAGAGGGGGAATCAACCATGGAGGGGCTCTACATCAACCTTGTTGGCCTTCCGATGGTGTGTGAGTAGTTTACCACAGACCTACGGGTCCATAGTTAGTAGCTAGATGACTTCTTCTCTCTGTTTGATCATCAATACAATGTTCTCCTCGATGTTCTTGGAGATCTATTCGATGTAATCACTTTTTGCAGATGTGTTTGTTGGGATCCGATGAATTATGAGTTTCTGATCAGATTATCCATGAATATTATTTGAGTCTTCTCTGAACTCTTTTATGCATGATTATTATAGCTTTGTATTTCTCTCCGATCTATTGATTTGGTTTGGCCAACTAGATTGATTTTTTTTTTGCAATGAGAGAGGTGCTTTGTGATGGGTTCGATCTTGCGGTGCTCAATCCCAATGACAGAAAAGAGACATGCCATGTATTTGTATCATTGCCATTAAGGATAAAAAGATGGGGTTTATTCATGCGTGAGTTTACTTTGTCTGCATCATGTCATCCTGCTTAAGGCGTTACTCCGTTCTTTATGAACTTAATACTCTAGATGCATGTTGGATAGCTATCGATGAGTGGAGTAGTAGTAGTAGATGCAGGCAGGAGTCGGTCTACTTGTCTCGGACGTGATGCTGACACGTCTCCAATGTATCTATAATTTTTTATTGTTCCATGCTATTATATTATCAATCTTTTATGTTTTATATACATTTACAAGCAACTTTATATCATTTTTTGTGACTAACCTACTAACTTAGTGCCCAGTATCAGTTGCTGTTTTTTGCTTGTTTTTTACTTTGCAGAATATCAGTACCAAACGAAGTCCAAATTCCATGAAACTTTTTGGAGATTTTTTTCTGGTGATAAGAGACACTGGAAGCTTCTGGAGGCCACGAGAAGATGGAAGAGGCGCACACTAGGCACCAGTGCATGCCATGGGCCTCTGGCATGCCTTGGTGGGTAGTGGGGCCCACAAGCATCGTTTTGACCTACCTCTGTCTCTATAAATACTCTAAAATCCCAAAACCCTCAGGGGAGTCCATGAAATACTTTTTTCCGCCGTCGCAAGTTCCAGAACCACGAGATCCAATCTAGAGGCCTTTTCCGGCACTCAGCCGAAGGGGGAAACAATCATGGAGGGGTTCTTCATCATCCTTGCTGCCCCTCCGATGATGCGTGAATAGTTTACCACAGACCTACGGGTCTGTAGTTAGTAGCTAGATGGCTTCTTCTCTCTTTTTGATCTTCAATACAATGTTCTCCTCGGTGTTCTACGAGAACTATTTGATGTAATGACTTTTTGCGGTGTGTTTGTTGGGATCTGATGAATTATGAGTTTATGATCAGATCTATCCATGAATATTATTTGGGTTTTCTCTGAACTCTTTTATGCATGATTATTATAGCCTCGTATTTCTTCTCCAATTTATTGGTTTAGTTTGGCCAACTAGATTGATTTTTCTTGCCATGGGAAGAGGTGCTTTGTGATGGGTT
Source organism: Thinopyrum elongatum (assembly GCA_011799875.1). Lineage (NCBI taxonomy): Eukaryota > Viridiplantae > Streptophyta > Magnoliopsida > Poales > Poaceae > Thinopyrum > Thinopyrum elongatum. The sequence goes on from CM022297.1 coordinate 125,675,605, forward strand.
TGATCTTGCGGTGCTCAATCCCAGTGACAGAAAGCGACATGACACGTATGTATCATTGCTATTAAGGGTAAGCAGATGAGGTTTATTCATACGTGAGTTTATCTTGTCTACATCATGTCATCTTGCTTAAAGCATTACTCCGTTCTTCCATGAATTTAATACACTAGATGCATGCTAGATAGCGGTCGATGTGTGGAGTAATAGCAGTAGATGCAGGCAGGAATCGGTCTACTAATCTTGGACGTGATGCCTATATACATGATCATTGCCTTGGATATCATCATAATTATTTTCTTTTCTATCAATTGCCCAACAGTAATTTGTTTACGCACTATATGCTATTTTCTCGAGAGAAGCCTCTAGTGAAAACTATGGGCCCCGGGTCTACTTTCTATCATATATTAAAACCAAAAATACCTTGCTTCAATTTTCTTTTAATTTTTTTTATTTTAGTTAGATCTATTTATTGAAACCTATACAATTTAATCTTTCTCAATACCGTTAAGGGATTGACAACCCCTCTACGCGTTGGGTTGCAAGTATTTGTTGTTTGTGTGCAGGTATTGTTTACATAGTGTTGCTTGGTTCTCCTACTGGATTGATAACCTTGATTTCATAACTGAGGGAAATACTTATATCTACTATACTACATCATCCTCTCCTCTTCGGGGAAATCCCAATGCAGTTCACAAGTAGCAGATGCCGATATACATGATCATTGCCTTGGATATTGTCATGATTATTCGCTTTTCTATCAATTGCCCAACAGTAATTTGTTTACCCATTGTATGCTATTTTCAAGAGAGAAGCCTATAGTGAAAACTATGGCCCCCGGGCATACTTTTATCATATATTAAAATCCAGAATACCTTGCTACAATTTTTCTTTAGTTTATTTTATTTTGTGTTTTATTTATCTATCTATCACTACAAAATTTAATCTTTGCAATTAACCGCCGAGGGATTGACAACCTCTTGTTCGCGTTGGGTACAAGTATTTGTTATTTTGTGTGTAGGTACTGCTAACGAGGTGTTTCTTGGTTCTCCTACTGGATTGATAATCTTGTTTCTTAACTGAGGGAAATACCTATCTCTACTATACTACATCATCCTCTCCTCTTTGGGAAAATCCCAACGCAACTCACAAGTAGCAGGAAGAATTTTTGGCGTCGTTGCCAGGGAGACATCATCAACATCTATCAAGTACCTACACATAAACTTTCATCTCCGTGCATTTACATTATTTTCCATTTGCCTCTCATTTTCATCTGCCCCACTTCTAAAACATTTTTACAAAAACACAAAAATATTTTTCGTTTGCCTTTTTGCTTGTTTGCTCATTTGCTTGCTTTTTGACTTCATGTCAACACACCAAAAAGAAAAAAAAATAGGAAAATTAAAGACATATGGATCCTCATCCGCTTGCTAATCTTTTCAAAAGATCCAATTATGTTGAACCAATTGCTAGTGGGTTGAGTGCACTTGATTATCTCTATGAAGTTTTGCTTGAAGATTGTGACTCTGAAAATGTTGATGAAGTGTTAGAAGAAGAAATTTATAAGGTGATTCATGATAGCTCCTTGAATGAAAACCATGGTTGAAGTGATGCTATTATAAATTCTATTAATGTCAATTATGCTAATGATATGCAAAGCTACAAGCTTGGGGATGACAATTTTGTTATGTCCTCTACTTATTGCAATGATCATGATTGGGGTAATAATGCTTCTTATGATCGTGAAATTTTATTTAAGCCTCATGATAAATATGTTATTGATAATAATGTTTGCAATAATATTGAAAGTGGGTTTGGAAGAGTGTCAACTTTAAGAAAAAAGAATATATATACCACATATTTGGAGAGTGTTCAATCTTATGAATTTTTTGATAAAAGTGGGTTTGGAGAGGTCATGACTTTAGTTGATGTTAATCCCATCATCTTGGAAGATTATAAAACATTTATACATGTAAACCATGAAGAGAACATTTTATATGATAGTTATATTGTTGAATTTGATTATGATCCTACATGTAATTATTATGAGAGAGGAAAATATGATTGTAGAAATTTTCATGTCACTAAATTACCTCTCGTTGTGTTGAAATTGTCAATGTTTTATTCTTCGTCCTTGCATATGCTAGATATTGCTTGCCTTGATAATTTGTTTGCATATACAATGGTTATGCATAGTAAGTATGTTAGACTTAAATGTGTTTGTCATATGTATTATGATGCTCTCTTTGTGCTTCAATTCTTATCTTTCATGTGAGCATCATTGAAATCTCAAAGCCTATCTTAATGGTTATAAAGAAAGAGCTTGTTGGGAGACAACCCAATAGTTATCTTTTCTGGGTTTTTTGTGTGCACATAATTATGCTATTGTTATGTTTGTGTTTTTGTGTTTTAAATTAGTGTTTGTGCCAAGTAAAGCTTTTGGGATGATTTGGATGATAGTTGCTTTGATTCTGTGCAAAAACAAAAACTTTAGCATCCAGTGGCAGAATTGTTAAAATTTGTTGGAGCATGATAAAATTCTAAATTTTTACACATGATTGATATACAAATTTCCCATGGTGTCCTAATTTTTCAGAATTTTTGGAGTTACAGAAGTATGGTCATTGTTTGAATTACTATAGACTGTTCTATTTTTAACAGATTCCATTTTTGTTGCATTGTTCGCTTGTTTTGATGAATCTATGGATTGTATCGGGGGTATAAGCCATGGTGAAGTTAGAATAATGTAGGTATAATGCAATAATAAAATATGAATAGGTTTAAAACCATACCTAAATTAGCTATTTGGTTTATTATACTAACGGATCTCACGAAGGTTTTGTTGAGTTTTGTGTGCTAAAGTTTTCAAGTTTTGAGTGAGATCATGATGGATGAAGTAATAAGGAGTGGAAAGAGCCTAAGCTTGGGGATGCCTGAGGCACCCCAAGATAATATTCAAGGACTCCCAAGCATCTAAGCTTGGGGATGCCCCGGAAGGCATCCCCTCTTTCTTCTACCGACCATCGGTAATATTACTTGGAGCTATATTTTTATTCATCACATGATATGAGTTTTGCTTGGAGCGTCGTGTATTATATGAGTCTTTGTTTGCTTTTTAGTTTGTCACAATCATCCTTGCTGGACACACCCATTTGAGAGGGACACACATTTTTCATGATTTATTAGAACTAGTTAACCTGTTGCGCCAAATGGCGCAGAGACCCGCTAAAGCCATGTTGTTGATGAAAATAGTTTCATTTGGCAAGGACATATTTGATATTATAGTAGAAAGTCCATGTGTTCAATCATGCTATATTGAAAATATGCTTATCATGCTGAGAAAACTGACTTTCAAAAAAAATCATATTTGTATAACATGCATAGACCAGTTAATAGATGCGTCTCCAACATATCTATAATTTTTTATTGTTCCATGCTATTATATTATCCATCTTGGATGTTTTATATGCATTATTATGCTGTTTTATATCATTTTTTTGGACTAACCTATTAACCTAGTGCTCAGTGCCAGTTGTTGTTTTTTCCTTGTTTTTGTCTTTTACAGAAAATCAATACCAAACGGAGTCCAAACTGAATGAAACTTTTTGAGAATTTTTCTTGGACCAGAAGACACACAGGAACCTTCGGGAGGAGGTCAGAGGGGCCACCAGTTGGCGACAAGCTCGGAGGGCGTGCCCTAGGGGGGCACCCCCCAGGCTTGTGGGCCCCATGATGCTCCTCTAACCCTAATATTTGTTCTATAAATACCCAAATATTCCCCGTATACCAGAGGGCACACCAAAAATACTTTTCCACCGCTGCAAGTTTCTGTCCTCGTGAGATCCCATCTGGAGACCTGTTCTGGTACTCCGCTGGAGGGGGATTCGATCACGGAGGGCCTCTACATCAACCTTGCTGCCCTTCCGATGATGTGTGAGTAGTTTACCACAGACCCTATGTGTCCATAGCTAGTAGCTAGATGGCTTCTTCTCTCTCTTTGATCTTCAATGCAATGTTCTCCTTTATGTTCTTGGAGATCTATTCGATGTAATTTTCTTTTGCGGTGCATTTGTTGAGATCCGATGAATTGTGAATTTATGTTCAGATTATCTATGAATATTATTTGAGTCTTCTCTGAACTCTTTTATGCATGATTAAGATAGCTTTGTATTTCTCTCCTATCTATTGATTTGGTTTGGCCAACTAGATTGATTTTTCTTGCCATGGGAGAGGTGCTTTGTAATGGGTTCGATCTTGCGGTGCTCATACCCAGTGACAGAAGGGGACATGACACGTATTTGTATTGTTTCCATTAAGGATAAAAAGGTGGGGTTTATTCATATTGATTTGATCTATCCCTCTACATCATGTCATCTTGCTTAAGGCGTTACCCCGTTCTTGTTAACTTAATACACTAGATGCATGCTGGATAGCGGTCGATGTGTGGAGTAATAGTAGTAGATGCGGGCAGGAGTCGGTCTACTTGTCACAGACGTGATTCTTATATTCATGATCATTGCCTTAGATATCATCATAACTTTGCGCTTTTCTATCAATTGCTCAATAGTAATTTGTTTACCCACTGTATGCGTTCTTTCAAGAGAGAAGCCTCTAGTGAAAACTATGGCCCCTGGGTCTATTTTTATCATATTATTTTCAGATCTACAAAACCAAAAACCTAAAAATACCTTGCTCAATTTATTTACCTTTACTTTATTTTGCACTTTTATTTATCTTTTATACCTATCTCTATCAGATATCCTCCTTGCAAGTAACCATGAAGGGATTGACAACCCCTTTATCACGTTGGGTGCAAGTATTTGTTTGTTTGTGTAGGTGCAACCATTGGTGACTTGTGTGTTCCTCCTACTGGATTGATACCTTGGTTCTCAAACTAAGGGAAATACTTATCTCTACTTTGCTGCATCACCCTTTCCACTTCAAGGGAAAAACCAATGCAAGCTCAAGAAGTAGCAGGAAGAATTTCTGGCGCCATTGCCGGGGAGGATCTACATCATGCCTACCAAGTACCCATCATAAACTCTCATCTCTTGCATTTACATTATTTTCCATTTACCTCTCGGTTTCCTCACCCCCACTTCTAAAACATTTTCAGAAAAACACAAAAATATTTGCCTTTTTATTTTCCTTCTTTCCGTTCGCCTTTCCGTTTGCTTTTTGTTTGCTTGTGTGCTAGATTGCTTTGTTACCATGTCTGAATCTGGGGAGATTATCATTGAAAAAACTAGTGAAAATCTTGAGGAAAAATTTGAATCTTGTGTTCTTAATCATGATTCTTACGAAACTGATATTTCTACCAATCTGAAAAACAAAGATCTATCATGTAGGTGATGGTAATACTATAGGGAAGAATATTATTCAAGAATTTTTTGATTGCATGGGAGTTATGCCTATAAATAGGGGAGCCATCCTTGATAATACAAATTGCTATGCATATGCTATTTCTATGCTTGTGGTTAGATTAGAAAGAGAATTTCTACACGTCCATCCGGCTTTACAAAAGATGTTTTATGAACTCCCCAATATACACGATCCTAAAGCTAAAAAAATTGTCACTATTATCCTTATGCATGAATTTGACTACATAGTCCGAGAGGCTAGAGAAATTTTTGCTCACTATAAAATAGATTTTGTGCATCCTCCAATAGAAGAAATTCTCTATAATAAAGAAACCTTATGTGGTTTGGAATCTAAGGATTATGTTGCTTTTAGTAACAATCTAAGGAAAAGAGTCCCTTGTGCAGAACTTATCCAAGCTTTATACATTAATGCTTATGATAGATTTGATTGGGTCACTAAGGGAATTGATGAAGGGTTTAATAAATAATGGATTGAAGAAATGACTAGAGAACCTATTAAAAAAGAGATACATGTTTCATATGAAGATGTTTATGGTGATGATCTTGATTACGAATTTATGAATGTCAAAATTACTAATCGAAGTCCTTTCCATGAATTGAGTTCCCCCATTAGGAAGGAGGAACATGAAAGGAGAAATTTACTAAGAAAAGTTTTGGAAGATTTGATTAGGAACGAATCAAATACCAAAGATGACAATACCTAGATCTATGCAATATGCCTAGCTAGGGGCGTAAAACAATAGCGCTAGTTGGGAGGCAACCCAATTTTATTTTTTGTTTTTTGTTTTTGCTTCTGTTTTTCAATAAATATACAATTATACTTCTGTTATGATTGTGTTTTAATGTTTTAATTTGTGTTTGTACCAACTAACACCTTCGGGATGATTTGGAAGATCGTTGATTTGATTCTGAGAAAAAACAGAAACTTTTGCCCCCAGTAGAAGAATTGTTAAAATTTGCTGGAACATGGAAAAAATCTGAATTTTTTACACAAGATTTATATACAGATTTCATAAGCTTTCCGAATTTTTCAGAAATTTTGGAGTTACATAAGTATGATCTTAATTCGCGTCTTTACAGACTGTTCTGTTTTTGACAGGTTCTGTTTTCATTGTGTTGTTCGCTTATTTTGATGGATCTATGGGTAGTATCGAGGGGTATGAGCCATGGTGAAGTTCGAATACAGTAGATATAATGCAAACACAAAATTGGAATGAGTTTACAATAATACCTAAAAGTGGAGATTTGTTTTATTATACTAACGGATCTCACGAGTTTTCTGTTGAGTTTTGTGTTGTGAAGTTTTCAAGTTTTGGGTAAAGTTTCGATGGACAATGGAACAAGGAGTGGCAAGAGTCTAAGCTTGGGGATCCCCAAGGCACCCCAAGGTAATATTCAAGGACATCCAAGCATCTAAGCTTGGGGATGCCCCGGATGGCATCGCCTCTTTTGTCTTCAATCTATTGGTAAATTACTTGAGGCTATATTTTTATTCACCACATGATATGTGTTTTGCTTGGAGTGTCTTGTATTATATGAGTCTTTGCTTTTTAGTTTGCCACAATCATCCTTGCTGTACACACCTTTTGAGAGGGACACACATTAATCATGAATTTATTAGAATACTCTATGTCCTTCACTTATTTTTTTTTAGCTAGGTAGTTGCTCTAGTGCTTCACTTATATCTTTTAGAGCACGGCGGTGGTTATATTTTGAAGAAATTGATGAACTCTCATGCTTAACTTATATTATTTTGAGAGTCTTATAAATAGTATGGCAATTTGTTTAGGTTATGAATTTAGTCCTAATATGATAAGGTATTCAAGAGGGATATAATAAAAAACTTTCATGATGATCATTGAATATATGAGAAGTTTGATTCCTTGCATTTGTTTTGAGATATAAAGATGGTGATATTAGAGTCATGCTAGTAAGTAATTGTGGTTTAGTGAGAATATTTGTGTTAAGGTTTGTGATTCTCGAAGCATGCATGTATGGTCTCTCGTTATGCGATGAAGTTGGAGCATGATATATTTTTTATTGTCTTCCTTATGAGTGGCGGTCGGGGACGAGCGATGGTCTTTCCTACCAATCTATCCCCCTAGGAGCATGCGTAGTAGTACTTTGCTTCAAGGGCTAATAAACTTTTGCAATAAGTACGTGAGTTCTTTATGACTAATGTTGAGTCCATGGATTATATGCACTCTCACCCTCCCGCATTTTGCTAGCCTCTTCGGTACCGTGCATTGCCCTTTCTCACCTTGAGTTGTGGTGCAAACTCCGCTGGTGCATCCAAACCCCGTGATATGATACGCTCTTCCACACATAAGCCACCTTATATATTCCTCAAAACAGCCACCATACCTACCTATTATGGCATTTCCATAGCCATTCCGAGATATATTCCCATGCAACTTCCACTGTTCCGTTTTATTATGACACATACCATCATTGTCATATTGCTTTGCATGATCATATAGTTGTCATAGTATTTGTGGCTTGGCCCCCGTTCATATTTTTTATACATGTCATGCTAGATCATTGCACATCCCGGTACACCGCGGGAGGCAGTCATAGAGTCATATTTTTGTTCTAGTATCGAGTTGTAATTCTTGAGTTGTAAGCAAATAAAAGTGTGATGATCATCATTATTAGAGCATTGTCCCATGTGAGGAAAGGATGATGGAGACTATGATTCCCCCACAAGTCGGGATGAGACTCTGGACTTAAATAAAAAAGAGGCCAAAGAGCCAAAAATAAAAAAAGAGGCCAAAGAGCCCAAAGTAAAAAAAGAGAGAAAAAAGAAAAAAAATGAGAGAAGGGACAATGTTACTATCCTTTTCCACACTTGTGCTTCAAAGTAGCACCATGTTCTTCATGATAGAGAGTCTCCTATTTTGTCACTTTCATATATTACTAGTGGGAATTTTTCATTATAGAACTTGGCTTGTATATTCCAATGATGGGCTTCCTCAAATGCCCTAGGTCTTCATGAGCAAGCAAGTTGCATGCACACCCACTTAGTTTTCTTTTGAGCTTTCATACACTTATAGCTCTAGTGCATCCGTTGCATGGCAATCCCTACTCCTTGCATTGACATCAATTGATGGGCATCTCCATAGCCCATTGATTAGCCTCATCAATGTGAGACTTTCTCCTTTTTTGTCTTCTCCACACAACCTCCACCTTCATATTCTATTCCACCCATAGTGCTATATCCATGGCTCACGCTCATGTATTGCGTGAGAGTTGAAAAACCTGAAGCGCGTTAAAAAGTATGAACCAATTTCTTGGCTTGTCATCGGGGTTGTGCATGATAAATACTTTGTGTTAAGAAGATAGAGCATGACAAGATTATATGATTTTGTAGGGATAACTTTCTTTAGCCATGATATTTTGAGAAGACATGATTGCTTTTTAGTATGCTTGAAGTATTATTGTTTTTATGTCAATATTAAACTTTTGTTTTGAATCTTATGGATCTAAATAGTCATGCCACATTAAGAAAGATTACATGATAAACATGTTAGGTAGCATTCCACATCAAGAATTCTGTTTTTACCATTTACCTACTCGAGGATGAGCAGGAATTAAGCTTGGGGATGTTTGATACGTCTCCAACGTATCTATAATTTTTTATTGTTCCATGCTATTATATTATCCATCTTGGATGTTTTATATGCATTATTATGCTATTTTATATCATTATTTGGGACTAACCTAGTGCCCAGTGCCAGTTCTGTTTTTTCCTTGTTTTTGTCTTTTACAGAAAATCAATACGAAACGGAGTCCAAACGGAACAAAAGTTTTTGAGGATTTTTCTTGGACCACAAGACACCCAGGAACCTTTGGGAGGAGGTCAGAGGGGCCACCAGTTGGCAACAAGCTCGGAGGGCGCACCCTAGGGGGGTGCCCTCCAGGCTTGTGGGCCCCCTGATGCTCCTCTAACCTTAATCTTTGCTCTATAAATACCCTAATATTCTCCGTATACCAAAGGGCACACCAAAAATACTTTTCCGCCGCCGCAAGTTTCTGTCCTCATGAGATCCCATCTGGAGACCTGTTCCGGTACTCCACCGAAGGGGGATTTGATCACGGAGAGGCTCTACATCAACCTTGCTGCCCTTCTGATGACGTGTGAGTAGTTTACCACAGACCTACGGGTCCATAGCTAGTAGCTAGATGGCTTGTTCTCTCTTTTTGATCTTCAATACAATGTTATTGGAGATGTATTCGATGTAATCTTCTTTTGTAGTGCGTTTATTAAGATCCGATGAATTGTGGATTTATGATCAGATTATCTATAAATATTATTTGAGTCTTCTCTGAACTCTTTTATGCATGATAAAGATAGCTTTGTATTTATCTCCGATCTATTGATTTGGTTTGGCCAACTTGATTGATTTTTCTTGCCATGGGAGATGTGCTTTGTAATTGGTTCAATCTTGCGGTGCTCATACCCAGTGATAAAAGGGGACATGACACGTATTTGTATTGTTGCCATTAAGGATAAAAAGGTGGGGTTTATTCATATTGATTGGATCTATCCCTCTACATCATGTCATCTTGCTTAAGGCGTTACTCCGTTCTTGTTAACTTAATACACTAGATGCATGCTGGATAGCGGTCGATGTGTGGAGTAATAGTAGTAGATGCAGGCAGGAGTCGGTCTACTTGTCACGGACGTGATGCCTATATTCATGATCATTGCCTTAGATGTCGTCATAACTTTGCGCTTTTCTATCAATTGCTCAATAGTAATTTGTTTACCCACCGTATGCGTTCTTTCAAGAGAGAAGCCTCTAGTGAAAACTATGGCCCCCGGGTCTATTTTTATCATATTATTTTCAGATCTACAAAACCAAAAACCTAAAAATACCTTGCTGCAATTTATTTACCTTTACTTTATTTTGCACTTTTATTTATCTTTTATACCTATCTCTATCAGATCTCATCCTTGCAAGTAACCGTGAAGGGATTGACAACCCCTTTATCGCATGTATTTGTTTGTTTGTGTAGGTGCAACCATTGGTGACTTGTGTTTTCCTCCTACTGGATTGATACCTTCATTCTCTAACTGAGGGAAATACCTATCTTTACTTTGCTGCATCACCCTTTCCTCTTCAAGGGAAAAACCAACGCAAGCTCAAGAAGTAGCATTAAGAGGCACCTTTTTAGTTGAAAATATGGTTATCACGCTGAGAAATCTGAGTTTGAAAAATAAACATATTTGTATAAGGTGTATAGACCAGTTAAGGATGTATTTTTTAGCAGTGTTTGTACCAAACTTTCATTTTTCGTGTGCACGAAAAAAATACCTCTCTGTGTCAAACCTAGGTATTTGAAAAGGCCCATATGCTACCTAGCCCGGTTGAGGAACAATTATGCGTGTGGTCCATCTGAAGTAGAATATGAATCTGTGAGTGCATGTGATATATCTTGTCAGCCATTTTCTTATGTCAAACTCTGGTATGAAAAGTACGAGAAGACCATGTAACATTGCCTTTAAATATGATTTTCATTATTTGCAACTCTGCCCAGATTGAGTACGAGGTTGTTTATTACACCCCTATGTGGGGTCAGTATGGTGGTACTGAAAAGTGATGCTCTATTGCTCATCTGTGTTATGGAGGTGGCTTACTTAGGGGTATTGTGACCTTAGCCATGATGCTGCAGCAATTTGTTTAAATTCTACACTCAAAAGATTATAAACCAACATAAAGGGAAGCGGCAATATAAAAACCCAACTAACTGAAGAACAAGTGCAAATGTTTATTTCTCATAAAACAAACATTAATTAGTTCTAATGAACCCAATTATGTTGTTACATATATGCATCAATTTTTGTCCATACATAAATTCCTGGGCGACATGTATATCTCATAAAGCCACCGTTCAGATCATGCACTAGTAGAAAAATGGTATGCTATTAACTCAGTATGATATGCTATCTCTTCTTCTTTATAGTCTTACAATAAAATCCTAATTCCGGGCGGCATGTATATTTGTATTAGACGATGGGGCTCCCTCACCAAATAAGCATGTAAAGATATTAAGAATACACATATGTTGATGAAGGCAAAAGGAAGCAGACCACATATACAAGTTTTAATGGATATCTAATGTATTACAGACCATGCCTAGAAGAAAAAATAGCAACAGGCAGAAGATGTACCAGCTTATGTTTTAAACCACTCCTGATGCCATTGACATGCACAAGATTACATTACAAAGGTGTATAGCCTGTCGTATAGGCATCAGCTTTGATGCTAAGAATTATACAGAATGATGCATTGGGAAACACAACAAATCTTGCATCCACTCTCAGCAATGTTGCAGCCAGGGAGTTAACCATAGCAAGATTAAGACAAAGTAATGACCATATTAATGAAAGATAGGTTCTAAATGAGATTAAGCCACAAGAACTCTTCCTCCTTGAACTATAGATGTAAACTGGATCTGCAGCAATTCATTGTAATAGATGAGAAAATTCGAGAGGATAAGAAAATAGCTCTAAAGTTATTGAAATGGAGCTCGAAGCCTAACCATCAACAGATTTTATGCAAATTTTACAAAACCTATATCATAACTCATAACAAAGCATCTCATTGTTTCTTATGAGTCAGATACAATGATTATGAATCATGAACATATTCACCCTCAAGCAAGAACATATTTTACGAAAAACATAGTTGTGTACCAGCCTTCCAGGAACCAAATATAAAAAGTTTTCTAGAAGATCCTCTAATAAATGCCTCTCCTGATATGTCATTTGCCCGAAGAATAAAGAAATCACAGGGGATTTAGGACCACTAACCAATACATGAAATAGAAAATGCATAAAATGTAAAAATTAGCCAAAATTCCCCATTGAATGAACATCACAATCAGTGGGCATTAACTAAACATGAATTAAATATAAAAGGCACACAATATGATGGAGCGGAAGAGGATGGCAGGCTTCCAGCAGTGGTGCAGCCTGCGGTTGACAAAGCCGTTGGCGGCTACTCACCTAGTGCCCCTCCTGCTGGGCGGCAAGGAAGAGGTAGAGGTGGCTGTCGAACCTCTTGCTGAGCTAGGAGGAGATGGTGGCTGGGCGCAGAGCCACGTCAGACGCCATCACCCACCTGCTGAGCCACCTACCTGGAAGGCTTCCATCTGTAGTGGTCAAACTTGTTGTCTCTTTCAATCCATTATTAACATATGTTCCCAGCCTAGTCCTTGCATTGCTTTGAAAAGAGAAAAAAGAAAAGGATTATATTCAAGCACATGTCATACCTGCAGGCAAACTACGCTTGCACAGAGAGACCTAGCTAAGACACTATGCAGTCTGCAATGAAAGAACTTCATTATAAACATATGTTCCAGCCTTGTCCTTGCTTTGGAAAGAGAATCAAAAAAAGGATTATGCAATAGACACACCAAACACCAAGGCCATGTAAAATATTCATTGTTTCTACTCATATTTTTTGACGACACATCTGAACTGGCTCTAAACATTATATTATTTAACGATAATCAAAAGAACTTCTTAAGGCACACTTAGTCATAGGTTATGGTTCTATCGCCTACCATTTTTACACTCTGTAAAATGACCATGTCACTACTAATTTTATATGAAGCTACAAAGAGATAATAATAACCTATAGAAAAGTTGATGCATGAATGAAAAATATATCAAAAATATATATCTTGCTTTAGAAAAATCAACAAGACATGCATGAAAGACCAAAATCTGCAATCTGTGCATGAACATGGATGTACAAATTAAGGACACAATCTCACATTCCTCAAGCAATCCGGCAACTCACGTGTTACTCATAAGCCACCTTGGTCACTTATGCAAGAGACAGTGACATTGATGGGAGAGACGAAGAGTTACTGAGAAGCTACCTAGCCTATAGCATGGAATCTCTTTCGTCAGCACACAGCCAAGAGCACCATTACACAGAACAAAGAGGTGTATAAAAAATAGTTTGTTTCATGTATACTTGTAAACGATACTGGCATTTTCCAGCGAATAAAGGCATTTCTTCAAGAAAAAAAGCGCAGGAAAAAGAGGAATAACCAAGGATTATCAAACCACCTAAACCCATAGACCTGCCCAGGTGGCTCACCTTAACAAACTCACAGAAAAGCATGTCAGGTTTTTTATGCCAGGTACCCTCTCAACTTGTCGCCTAGTGAGATATAGCACGCCACCGAGGGTGTCATCGTCCGCTTCCCCCTCTCTTGTTCCCCACTACATGTAATCCACAATCTGACTCCACAGATCCTAAACAAAGCACCATCGGTATTTTTACTGTCTAAAGTGGAGAACCATTAAGGGACATTGTAAAAGAAATTATTTGTAGGTACCAAGGTGCAGCTACTAATTTCCCTTCCAAGCATATGAACCTTTGCCATATACAAAACTATAATGCAAATCAATACATACATGAACCTAGCCGTATATTCATTATAAATTATCTCACAAAACTATAATGCAAGAATTATCAGGGAAGTCTATTCTATGTGGTTTAGTTAAGGTGTTAGTATCAATTTTGGTAACAGCGATGATACATGTGTGTACCATATCCACTGGGAAATGAACTGAACTAGTCGGACCCAATATTTCATAGTGAAAACGAGTAGAAACTAAAAAGAGTAAATTGTAATTAGTTTTGGTAGAAACATATTTCACATTAATTTTAGTTAAGCGAAGCAGGGGAATTTCCTCAATGAGATGGGCCAGTGTGTTCAGATGCAAGCAATTGTGATCAGCAGAAAAAGCTAAATTGTCAGGATGCCAACGACATAGATCACTGGAATAAATGCTCACAAATGAAATGACAGTGAAGGGGATATGAATCTTGACTCTGGATTGAATAAAGTAAATGGGATAAGCTCACCTTGCCGCAGAGATGATGGACGCCCAATTTACAGAAAAAAGTGGAGTCCACCAAGCAAAATCTGCAAGGGAAATCTTAATTCAGACATGGTTACACCTGAACATAGCAAGACATCCGAATGTCTAAAATGCACCTCACCTACTGGAATCACCCTCCCCTCAATGTAAGAAATATAGCCCAAATGAGAAATTAAAGCTTAAGATTTCTTACCAGTGTGAGATTAATCTGCTTGTTTAACTACATAGCTGGTTGATCTTCCTTTTGTGCCTTGCAAGTGTTCAATCGTTGCAACTGCACTCGGTTGGTTGAGTAAACCTGTAAGTTTTTTGCAATAACCTGGATTAGTCGTGATATACATAAGAACAGAGTTAATCTATTAGGATCTTGGTTCTATATATGTGTGGCAACCCTATTGCATCATACTTTCCCTCTTCATCTAAAGCTTACTAAAAGCAGCCATATCTTCACTTCCTAAAAGAATCTGTCATTTTTATACCTCTTTGTTTTCTAAAGGATACTTCCTCTCAACAAAATACATGCAAAAAAGTGCACAGACTCTTAAATCTTATCAAAATCTATAATACGATGGATGTAAGTAATATGTCAGATATAATCAGTGTATTGTATACACTAAAAACACATTAGTAAGTAGTACAACAACACAAAGAAAACTATTCTTGGGCTCATGAAAATATAAGTGAATATTTACTATGCTCTACAGTAGAAGAGAGTTTAGTTATCACCTCAGCTCACCAGTGAAGCAACAACAATCTCCATTTCCAAAATAAAGACGACCAAGAAACAGAAGCCACTAATGGTTAGATAACCTGCAAATGATTGATTGTTCAAGACTAATTTGGGAACAATCATTATGTGCAATTAGCAATAATAAACATGACCAACTATCTGACAAACTCAATTCTCTAGAAGAAAAACAAGCCCGTACATATGGCATTGAGCAAAGGATGTGCAAACCATGGCATGGATACACACAGAAAGAAACAAAACAAAGATGAGCATCTGAAGGAAAAGAGAACATGATGTCACCATCGGTCATCTGTGTCCTCTGAATAAACGCACATAACTGCAACAGTGACCCTGGAATAAGAACAGATGTATCCAACCTAGATGTAAGCACAGGTGCCGCACACACACAAGAAGACATGAGGATGAAGGAATAGAAAAATCACCAACCTGTTAAACCGAAGCCACCAGTGGTAAATGATGTGGCTTGAATCTACGTTGGTATTTCCCCAAAGAGGAAGGAATGATGCAGCAAAGCTACGGTAAGTATTTCCCTCAGTTATGAAACCAAGGTTATCAATCTAGTAGGAGAACCAAGCAACACTATGTATGGTACCTGCACACAAAGAACAAATACTTGCAACCCAACGCGTAAGAGGGGTTGTCAATCCCTCCACGGTAAAAATATAGATTAAATTGTATGAGATTGGATAAATAGATCTAGCGAAAACACAAAATAAAATAAGCAAGGGAAAAGTGCAGCAAAGTATTTTTGGGTTTTTGGAATAATAGATCTGTAAACAAAATGATAAAAGATAGCATACGGTGGGTAAACAAATTACCATTGGGCAATTGATAGAAGAGCAAATAATTATGACGATATCCAAGGCAATGATCATGTATATAGGCATCACGTCCAAGATTAGTAGACTGACTCCTGCCTGCATCTACTACTATTACTCCACACATCGACCGCTATCTAGCATGCATCTAGTGTATTAAGTTCATGGAGAAACGGAGTAATGCAATAAGAACGATGACATGATGTAGACAAGATCTATTCATGTAGGAATAGACCCCATCTTTTCATCCTTAATAGCAACGATACATGCGTGCCTTGCAGCCCCTTCTGTCACTAGGTGAGGGCACCACAAGATCGAACCCATCACAAAGCACCTCTTCCCATTGCAAGAAAAATCAATCTAGTTGGCCAAACCAAACCAAAGTTTCGGAGAAGAAATACGAGGCTATAACAATCATGCATATACACTACAAAAAAAACCACTTCCGTGATGATACGTGTTTGTCACAGTAGGTCATGTTTTCTGTCATGCATGTGCATCCATGACAATTTTATGACAGAATCAAGATAGTCATACCTGTGCTGTCGTAGAAGTGTTCCATGACAATACCAAAATTATCATCACGGAAGTGTCCACTTCCATGACCATAAATGGCGTGTCATGGAAGTATTTTCGTCAAGGGTAACCGACACGTGGCATCCACCATAACGGGTCGCCGTTAAGCTATCGGGTTCCGGTTTGGTCCGATAACCCGTTAACAGCCCTGACCAACGGGGATTTTCCACGTGTAAAATTCTCATTCGTCGGAGGATCCACGTGTCAGCTTAGTGCTGGGACAGATGTCATCCAGCGAATGGACGGAATGCGCCTATGATACGTCGGCACGTGGCTCAGCCCAACAGTGGCCCATTCAGGTCATAAGGCCGGCCCGTTTGACTTGGACAAAAGGTAGCGGCCCGGCCCATGGAAAGCCTGTTAACGGCATGTTCGCATATAGCCCATTTACAGCCTGCTAACTCACGGCCCATTATAGCCTATCCGAATTAGGCCCAGTAGCGTCATCTGGGCCGTTCAATATGATTCCAGCCTGTTGTAACTTTCGGCCCATATATGGCCCATGACGTCTTTCGGCCCATATGAGGCCCTTTGTAACTCTTGGCCCATAAACGGCCCGTGGTGAAACTGGCCCATAATGAATAGTATGTCGCTTTATACCCATTAACGGCCCATTAATCCATTGGGCAGTTTCCAGCCCGTGTTATATTTCGACCTTCTAAGGGCCCATTTATTATTGGGCTCATATCCAGCATTCGATTACTTATGGTCCGTTACTGGCCTGTTACGCTTGTGGGCCAAATTCAGTCCGTGGTTAAAGTCGGCCCGTCTGTGGCCCGTTAATCCGTTGGGCCGATTTCATAGCATCATCAAATATGGCCCATTAACGACTCATTATGCCTGCCGATAGAATTAAGCCCGTTGTACACATCGGCCTATTAACGGCCCGTTATGGTCGGCCCATAAACAGACGATTCCCATTCTAGCCCGTTTACGGCCCATATTGCAGTCCGTTTATGGTCCACGAATAGTACGGCCCATATTTGGCCAATCGATCATACGGCCCGTAGAAGGCCCATTGAATCTACGGCACGTAGAACGCCCATGGTCACTACAGTAGATAGCAGGACCATGGTTACAACGTTCCGTATGTTGCCCATGGTTATTATGACCTAGTTTTAAAAAATAGGTTATTGCAGCCACTAGGAAACCGTGAAAAAATAACTGCAGAACTAGAAGCAAACAAATAAATAAAACTAACAAAATAAATAAGCAAGCAACTAACACTAGGGTATTATGGCGATTACACAGATTACATCCACTGGGCATCAATGTTCGCCACCAGTGCAAATATAGGGAACAAAGCAGCATATTACATACACTGGTTGTCAAAGTTGGCGACCAGTGCAAATAAACGCCATAGCAAAACAAGTCCAGAACTGAAACCACTTTAGAAGAGCTCAAGAAACAATATCCTGGGTACCCACCATGCTGGCAACATGCTTAGCAAGCTTATTAACTTTCTCTTATTTGGCGCTTAAATCCTCCAGCACTTGCTGTTGCACCAGAAAGTATGCATCTGAATTCTGCAGGGACTTCCTCAGTCCTTCGGCTTTGTGTCGCAGCACATCTGATTAGTGTCTTTCAACTTGAATTTGAGACTCAAGAGGACGAACTGATTCAGGTAGCGAGTTTGAAGAGCTTGTGCCAGTAGTAGTGGCCAGCAACTCGAACACTACATCAAGACAGGACTTTGGGGTTGCCTCACTGTCTTCAAGATAGTTTTTATCAGCTTTCTTGGAGACCAACAGGGATGTCTCACTATCTTGAACCTTATCTGCATTACTTCATTTACCATTGCATAACGGGGCACTCTTCTCCAATATTTTGTCCGCATTCTAAAAGAGAAACAAGCAGACACATCACATGTTTACCATGTTGTATATGAAACTCATTTTGGTAAATCAGTTCAGTAGTAAAGTGGATAGGATAACAGCATGAAACAAACATATATCTATGTACCATGGTCACTGTATGGTCTATATCATTCTAGTTTATGTTGCCAAATCAAGATAGAGACAGAGTTCAAATCATATCTGTTTAAGACAAAGCAGCATAGACAGAATATAAGTGTGGGAAACTACACAGCAATAACAACACTTGCAATGTGCATGACATGAGAACATAACTATTTATTCAATTGAAACTGAAATCAACATAGAGCAAGTTACAACAGCAATTCAGTAAAAGAAATAGGTTTAAAACATACCTGTTGCGCCATTGGAGTTTCAATTCCATCCTTCAAATTTGAAATTAGTTGGTATGAGTAAATACAGTGATGCAAGAGCAAAGGAGTATGAACCATGGCTACGAAACCTGACCTGAGAACAATTCTTCTTCTGCTTTAAGCGTTGAGTTGGGGTTCGGAGTGGTGGTCCTCGTGCTTTGGGCACCGCAGTTGCCTTACTAACTGCTCATGTTTGGGTTCTCTGTGGTGGAGACGGTGATGTGTCAACTGGAACTGGGTTACTATCTGCTGGGGTTGGGGTTAGAAGGGGTGTAGTTGGTTCTCTGTCCAACTGGGTAGGGGTACAATCTGCGAGAGTCTGGGTTATGTGTGGTGGGGCTGGTTCTTGGGCAAGTACAACCATGGTTCTATCTGCATCGACTGGTAGCACTATATTTTCTGAAGACCATTTTATTACTCCCTTAGATACTGCCATCACCCCCTCATATTCAAATGGCGGATAAACAAGAAAAGTAATTGAATGTATAGACATTGTATGATAGACAGGTGTAATGGATAGTGGGGAATAAAAGAGGGCATGAAATAATTCACATTTATGTTGTCTAACCAAACAGGATAGCATGACACAATTTCACATATATGATGGCTAACTAAACAGGATAGCATGACACAATTTCACATATATGATAGCTAACTAAACAGGATAGAAAGACATAATTCAAAATATGATGACTATGTAAACAGGATGACATGATATAACTATATGATGTATTTATTAAATAGGTTGGCATGCCATAATTCACATACATGCCGCCTATGGAAACATGATGGCATGATATAATTCACGGATAGAATGACATAATTCAAAATATGATGACTATGTAAACACTAAACAGGATGAGATGATATAACTATATGATGTCTTTATTAAATGAGTTGGCATGCCATAATTCAGATAGATGTTGTCTATGTAAACATGATGGCGATATAATTCAAATATATGATTTACATACTAAGCAAGTAAGCAGATGGCAATCGCATATATGATGTCTAAACTAAGAAGATGGCATTCAATATTGTGTATATGATGTAAAAACTAAGCAATGCAAGACAACATATGCATGATATGAGTAATATAACCCTACCAAGTTTGAGCATACACCTCAGGGGGGAAATAGGACTGGTCATCTGTCTCTGAATCCTCCTCTGAGGAGCTATCTGTAACCAGCAAGATGTCTGCTTCAGCAGGTAGCATTGCCTGCTCTGAAGACCTTGTTTTCACTCCGGATACTTCCATCACCGATTCAAATGGTTGATGCACAGGAAGAGTTGTTGAATATACAAACGTTGTAGACAAATGGAATACGTAATACAAAAAAGGATAGCATGATATAATTCACATATATGATGATTGGCTAAATAGCATGGCATTGCATAATTCACATATATAATTCCTTGCAACAAGATAGCATTGCATAATTCACATATGTAATGTCTTGCAACAAGATGGCATTGCATAATTCACATATATGGTAATTAGACACTAAACAAGTGGCATTCACACAAAGCATGTCTAAACTAAGCAAATGACATAGCAATGCAAGACACCATACGCATGACATGAGCAACATAACCCTGCCAAGTTACAGCATACACCTCGGGGGGAAATAGGACTGGTCATCTGTCTCTGAATCCTCTCTGAGGAGCTATCTGTAACCAGCGAGATATGCGCTTCGTCAGATAGCATTGTCTGCTCTGAAGACCTTGTTTTCTTTCCAGATTTTTCCATCACCGTGTCAAATGGCTGATGCACACGAAGAGTAGTTGAATGTACTAACATTGTTGACAAATGTGATACGTAATGAAAAAAAGGATGGCATGATATAATTCACATATAAGATGACTGGCTAAGCGGGATGGCATTGCAAAATTCACATATATGATGACTGGCTAAACAAGATGGCGTTGCATAATTCACATATACGATATAGAAACTAAACATATGGCATTCACACAAAGCATGTCTAAACTAAGCAGATGACATATTTGATGTATAAAGTAAGCAATGCAAGGCACCATATGCATGATATGACCAACATCAGCATGCCAAGTTAGAGCAAAGACCTCAGGGGTAAATAGGAGTGGTCTGCTCCTTCTGAATCCCCCTCAGAACAGTTATCTTCATCTTGATTACAATCTAAAATGGGGGGAGGGGGTTGCCTTTGCGCCCACCATGGAGCGACGTCTGCATGAAATTTTCTTGCCACTCAAGGCTCGTCCCTTTTGCTCTACATGTTTAGTTCCATTGTGTGCAATAACTGACATGCATAGGAATAAAACATAGTGAGATTATGTAAGGAGTGCATGCAGAAATCTAGAGTGATGGTAGCAACCTGTGGATAGACCCAAAACCAATGATAGCAGGCAGATAATAGCTTCAGTTAAAAAATACAGATAATGGCTTCTTTACGGTTTGTTTCCCACCCAACATGAAACTCATAGTAGACACCAGAGATTGACCAGATAGTAGACAGATACTATTGATTGCGGCCCCGATATGTACCCCACAACCATTTAAAAACTCAAGTTTGAGCATTAGTTTGGAGCTGACTCAGAGTCTAATCAGTGAACAGGATGATAAAGTAGCATGTAATATTAAGCGATGCATAACATAAGCAGACACGAAAGAGTGTGACCTCTCTTGCGAACCCGTGTAGTCCTCATGGTCATCTGCTCAGTTGATGAACGGTAATGCAGTTTTCGTGGCTGTCGGCGGCGGGGAAGAAGATCTGAGGCGGCAAACGACAGTCTGGAGGGCAGATCCCTGCTGTGGTGGACCCTTCCGTCGTTGGAGCAGCTGATCTGGGGTGGACGATGGCGCGGCAGGAGCGGGACAAACCACACAAGGTTTTCGGTGACAACTATCTGTAAGAGAAGTAATTCTGTAAGGACTCGTTTGAATTGGAGGATTCTAACAACCCAGGGATAGGAAATACACAGTAATAGGATAGGAATGCATGTGCAAAACAGAGAATTTAAAATCATAGGATTTCTGTCAATCTGGGTGTTTGGTTCACAGGAATTGGAAGGTCACCGGAATGCAAAGAAGCATGGTCAAATTAAGTCAAACCACAAGAAAATGTACAGTTATAATGCTATTATGCTACTATCACTTAGTCTTCTTCTTCATGAATAGGAATTTGAAAAGGAGGGCCAAGTGGATATTAAAATTCATACTGTTTTTCTTTGAAAGAGACACTAAAGGAACAAATCCTACTATTTTCCTTTGCTCCATTCCTTTGAACCAAATGCATGAATAGTAGTACCATAGGAAACTTTCCAATTCCTATGTTTTTCCTTCACTTTTCCTTTCAACAACTGGCAATTCAAGTAGGAAGGCTTGAACAGGCAAAAGCATACACTCCAAAAATGTTTTTGTGCTACTTATACTACTTTGGACCCAGGCCACTGCCCTACTAGCTCAACTCCCAGGCCCATCTACAAATGCACAGCTCAAACGCGCAGAAATAAATAATGAAGGCTTTCGAGAGAGTCCATCACGGATAGCTAAGTTGCCTGGCACCTCACTGCTTGTCATATAGTAGGAGAAACTAATCATATTTCATGTTACTACGCGTGCTCAGTGGACAATATATATAACATGTAGAGTAAAAAAGCGATGCAACAAGTGTACAACCTCTTTGGCGAAGCCATGTCGATCTCAGCATCATTGGGTTGGTCGCTGAGGATGTTGTGGCTGATGTGGCTGTCGGAGGAGGGGAAGAATATCTTGGGCGTCTGTAGATGGAGTCGAGGGTACTGCTCCGCTATGATGGAGGGCTTCATTGTTGGAGCAGCTCCGGTGAGTTGTACGATGGCGAGGCTGAAGTAGGACAAGAGAGACAACATTAACCTGAGTGGAATTCTAATAGCATCTCCAATAGACGATGTAAAATACATAACCACAAAGTGCTAGATGTAAAATACATCAGCCGCTCATCTCTGAACTTAACTGTCAAAACTGAATTTAACTGTCAAAACTGAATTTTACTGTCGAAACTGAATTTTGTTGTCAAAACTGAATTTTATTGTCGAAACTGAACGCACTAGTAGCAGAAAAGTAGTGCACTGATAGTTTTGGACGCTTGAGCACTAGTGGCAGAGTAGCAGTCATCTAAATCGGTAGCCGCTCCGGCAGGGAACGTACTACCAGAGAGCAGCCGGGGCAGCTGGTCGTGTAGCAGCAGCAGCACCCAGGGAAGCAGTGCGTGCAAGAGCCGGGGCAGCTGGTCATGTAGCGGCATCTCGGGTAGCAGCAGCAGGAGCTCAAGCGAGAGCCGGAGCTACTGCTTGTGCAGCAGCAGCACGAGCAAGAGTACAACAGCAGCGCAAGCAAGAGCAAGAGCAGAGCAGCAGCGCGAGCAAGAGCCGAAGCAGCAGCAGCAGCAGGGCCAGTGAGAGCCGGAGCAGCAGCAGCAGCAGCTTCTACTAATGTGGACATCGCCGCCGAGGGAGCAACTCCAATACAAAAAAAAAAGAAACATCCGTGACATTTTAGGCCGAACGAATTTTTTTTCTGTCATGCTTATGACACTTCTATGAAGATAATTATGACAAAAGCACGTATCATCATAGATGTGGTGGGCTCCTACTTCTATGACAAAAAATCATGACAGAAAATGGGCTTTTCGTCCTGGGCGGGCCGGGGACGCACCTGCATGACATTCTTTGGGCCGTCCATGACGGAAAAAATAGTGGTAGAAGCGAGGGTGAGGAAAATTTCGGGGAGTTCCCGGTTACGGTGGGTGGTCGGGGCTGAGCGATGCACGGAGGGTTTGCGCGTTTCTCTCGTACACGTACGCGCGTGTTTGCGAGGCGTTGGGCTCTAACTGAACCCGAGAGCGAGGCGTTCGCTTACTGAACCCGAGCGATTGCACGAGCTACGTGTTACTGAACCCGAGCGATCGATCCCTTGCTGTTAACTGAACCCGATCGAGCGATTCCTTTGCTACTACTGTTAATTGAAGCCGATCGAACCTGCTGCCTCTTGATGAACAGTGACCGTTGTTGGGGGTTGGATGAACAGTTCCCGATGGGGGTTGCATGAATAGGACCCGTGGTCGTAGAGGCCGTTGCCGCTGGATGAACAGGACCCCGATCGAGGAGGCCGGTGGAGGATGGATGAACAGGACCCCGTGGAGGCTCCATGAACAGTAGCCAGTGGAGGGTGGATGAACAGGACCCCGTGGAGGGCTGGTTGAATAGTAGCCGGTGGAGGCTGGATGAATAGGACCCTGTGGTGAACAGTAGTTGGTGGAGGCCGGAGGAAGTCGACGGTGGATGAACAGGTGGAGGCTGGAGGAAGTCGACGGTGGATGAACAGTAGCCCGTGGAGGCTGGAGCGAGGTAGTAGACGGTGGATGAACAGTAGCCTGTGGAGTCCCGTTTTGCGGTACGCCACACCCCTCCCGATGAACAGGACACTATTTCAACCGTAGCCACTCCAACACAAGTCCGTTTCCTCCGTTTTGCGGTATGCCACACCCCTCCCGATCAACAGCACCCCGTTTCGACCATAGGAGCTCGAACACAAGTCTGTTTCCTCCGTTTTGCGGTGCGCCAGATCCCTCCCGATGAACAGGATCTCGTTTCGATCGTAGACAGTCGAAAGGAAGGCCATTTCCTCCGTACTATGGTACGCCAGACCCCGTTTCGGCTGTTCCGTCCAAGCCGGTTTGCTCCCGATGAACACGACGCATTCCATTGCCTCCCAATGAACATGACGCAGTTTCTCCGTTCCGACCCAGCCGGTTGGCTTCCGATGAACAGGATGTCGTTGCTGCCGTCCGTTGCCTCTCCATGTACACGAGCCCTGGCCGTACATATGCGTGAGTAGGCGTTCGAGACCCCGCCAATATGTACGTACGTGGCCGTATTTTTTGGCATGTGGCTGTACATACGTGTACACAGTTTAGAAGGGACTGCCTAAACTACTACGTCGGGGGCTCTACTACTACACGTGCCACTGCTTGCTCGGCCATGGTTCATCACTGCAGAGAGACCGATCGACCAGTAAGTACGTACACGTTCGCGACAATGCTACGTATGCTTCGACCGGGTGGGTCCCAGCTGTCAGGGAGGATAAGGATGCACTTCCTTGCGTGCGAAGATATAGCTGGTGGGTCCCGGCTGTCAGGGGGAGGAATCATTTTTATTTTGCGAGTAATAAGGAGGCACTTCCTTATGTTCGAAGATGTAGCTGGTGGGTCCAGCTGTCAGCCTCACAGCCTAAAAGTCCGCTTCCGATGGCTGTCGTTCGTTGACCTCGTTGACCACGAGGCGTCGAGAGCATCAAGGCGGTGGACGACGGCGAGGCCTAGGAAGGGAACGACAAGGAGCCAGAGAAGACGAGGCGGGTGGATGCCCACGCGGAGGGGTGTATGAGGGTTCTCTGGTTCGACTGCGGCGTAAGGATGCCGTCGCCGGAGAATAACAGGGGGTGTGGATGAGTGATACGTCCATTTTGCATCATGTTTTCCTACTGTTATTTATGATGTTTTTATGCATAATAATGCTTTTTGGAGTAATTCTAATGCCTTTTCTCTCATAATATGCAAGGTATACACAAAGAGGGAGAATTCCGACAGCTGGAAATCTGGACCAGAAAAACCTACGTCAGGCTACCTATTCTGCACAACTCCAAATGAGCTGAAACTTCACGGAGATTTTTTATGGAATAAATGAGGAATATTGGAGCCAATAAGTACCAGAGGGGGCCAACCAGGTGGGCACAACCCACCTGGGAGCGCCAGGGAGCCCAGGCGCGCCCTGGTGGGTTGTGCTCCCCTCGGCCCACCTCCGGTGCCCATCTTCTGGTATATAAGTCATTTTGACCTAGAAAAAATCAGGAGAGGACTTTCGCGATGGAGCGCCGCCGTCTCGAGGCGGAACTTGGGCAGGAGCACTTTTGCCCTCCGGTGGAGCGATTCCGCCGGGGGAACTTCCCTCCCGGAGGGGGAAATCATCGTCATCATCATCACCAACAACTCTCCCATCTTGGGGAGGGTAATCTCCATCAACATCTTCAATAGCACCATCTCCTCTCAAACCCTAGTTCATCTCTTGTGTTCAATCTTTGTACCGGAACTATAGATTGGTGCTTGTGGGTGACTAGTAGTGTTGATTACATCTTGTAGTTGATTACTATATGGTTTATTTGGTGGAAGATTATATGTTCAGATCCAATATGCTATTTAATACCCCTCTGATATTGAGCATGATTATCATTTGTGAGTAGTTACTTTTGTTCTTGAGGTCACGGGAGAAATCATGTTGCAAGTAATCATGTGAACTTGATATGTGTTCGATATTTTGATAGTATGTGTGTTGTGATTCCCTTAGTGGTGTCATGTGAACGTCGACTACATGACACTTCACCATATTTGGGCCTAAGGGAATGCATTGTGGAGTATTTATTAGATGATGGGTTGCGAGAGTGACAGAAGCTTAAACCCTAGTTTATGCGCTATTCCGTAAGGGACCGATTGGATCCAAAAGTTTAATGCTATGGTTAGAATTTATTCTTAATACTTTTCTCGTAGTTGTGGATGCTTGCGAGGGGGTTAATCATAAGTAGGAGGTTTGTTCAAGTAAGAACAGCACCTAAGCACCGGTCCACCCACATATCAAATTATCAAAGTAGCGAACACAAATCGAACCAACATGATGAAAGTGACTAGATGAAATTCCCGTGTACCCTCAAGAACGCTTTGCTTATTATAAGAGACTGTTTTGGCCTGTCCTTTGCCTCAAAAGGATTGGGCTACCTTGCTGCACTTTTATTACTACTATCGTTACTTGCTTGTTACAAATTATCTTGCTATCAAATTACTCTGCTACTTACAATTTTAGTACTTGCAGACATTACCTTGCTGAAAACCACTTGTCTTTTCCTTCTGCTCCTCATTGGGTTCGACACTCTTACTTATCGAAAAGGCTACAATTGATCCCATATGTGGGTCATCAGTGAGTAGAGGGAAGGCCTGGCCAGTCATAGTATGGTTGGTCCGTGAGGCCTGCGCGGCAGCACAGCCGGCCACGGGAGGCTGGAGCAGGCGGTACGGCGGGCCTAGTTTGGGCGGCTGGAGCAAGAAGACCAGAGGTTGAAGATGCAGCACGGCCGTTGATTTAACATCCAACGGTCAGTGCAGCTAGAATCGTTTTGACTAAGTTGACAAAGCCCGTACGCGTCAACTTAGTTGGCCCACAAGTCAGCCTCCAAATCTGGCGGGTCCCGGCTAGCAGGGGGAATCATTTTTTTTGCTCGTAATAAGGTGGCACTTCCTTGCATGCGAAGATGTTTTCTGGGTTTTTTAATTTCTTCTTTTTTGAGTTAGAATAAAAAGAAAACAATTTAGCATCTTTGGTACAATATATATTTTCATAAAATGGATCATAATAAAGCTGGTGGGTCCCAGCTGTTAGGGAGAGGTAACTTTTTTTCCGCGTAATAAAGGAAACACTTCCCTGCGTGCGAAGATGTAGCTGGTGGCTCAAACCTGTCAGGGGGAGAAATCATTTGATTTCGCATAATAAGGAGGGACTTGCTCGCGTGCGGCCATGGGCCATGCGGGTCCCTACTGTCAGCCACTCCGCGTACATGCCTCTTCCGATGGCTGTCGTTTGTTGACAAACTTGACCACGCCGCGCCAAGAGAACCAACGCGGTGGACGATCGCGAGGCCTAGGAAGGGAATGACCCGGAGCCGACGAAGACACAGCAGTGGATGCCCACGTGGAGGGGAGTACGAGGGTTCACGGTTCGGCTGCGGTGTGAGGCTGCCGTCGCCGAAGAATAACAGGAGGTGTTGGTGAGTAGAGGAATGGCCTGGACGGCGATGGGAATAGGGTGGGCCGGTGAGGCCTGCACGGCAGCACAGCCAGCTACGGGAGGCGGTAGCAGGCGGTGGTTTGGGCAGCTGAAGCATGAATATCCGAGATTTAAGAAGCAAGACAGCTGTTAGATGGACATCCAACGGCCACTACTACTAGAATCGTGTGTTGACTATAAGTTGACAAAGCCTTGCGTACGCGTCAACTTAGTAGGCCCACAAGTGACTATCACATCTATGGCACATAATATATAGGCCATTTGCGATTTGTTATAATGGACAGCCCATTTTTTAACTCTAATGGAATTTACTCAGACCATTTACTGTTTGTTAAAATTACAGCCCATTTTCTAGCAAGGACAATGGTTAATAATTTCAACCAACCGCTCAAAAAAATCAACAAAATTTCCCACATTTTGATGGGATCCGAAATATTTTTTAACCCAAAATTTCAAGTCAGATTAAATATAATTTCAAAATAAATTTGCATTAGGTAAAAATCCAACGAAATTTTGCGCGCGCAACAAGTAATGAAATTAAAAAATTACCTGCTCGGTGCGTTTTTTATATTTACAGCCAATTTTTTTTAATTACAACCCATTTATTATTTCTTAAAGCCCATTTTCTTGGCAAGTCTATTGCGGGGCAGAGAATAACAAGTTGACCTGGGTTCGGTATTCCGCAAAAAAAGTATAGCTGGGCTAGCCATTTTCACATTGCAAAATTAATATCTGGGCTGGATATTTGGTCGACATAAAATAATAGCCTGGGCCAGACGGGCCACAGCCTACCTAGTTGATACCCTGCTCCTTTGAACAACAACAAAAACATCGCTCAAGAAAAACTCTGCTCACACCTCAAAAAACAAATACTGCTTGAGCTGCTGGGTCCCAGCTCTCGGCCGCTCCTTGTGCAATTCTCTCGTTTATTGACTATATAGGTTGACAATGGTGTGGGACCGTGATGTCAGGAAACTAGGAGGAAGCAAAAAAATATAGTTGTATATAATAAGGAGGCACTTGCGTACGTGCGGCTATGGCCCTGGTGGGTCCCCACTGTCATCCTCTCCAAGTTAAGTCATCTCCTAATTCCTCATGTTCGTTGACCATGTTGACAACATGAGACGGCGGCGCCACGGCGAGCGCAACAACTCGAAGGATGACGGAGAGGGCCTTGCGGGCCCTACAGATGGTCTGATACAGTGCCCGCTAGTCATTCAGGAAGCCAGGATCATCGGACCCCTATGAGCACCTTCGAGAGGCTGAGCCAGCATGAAACGGTAAGGCCGCGCTTGGGAGCTCTGGATTGTTTCACACCTGTATTAAGGATACAAGTGTAATTTACTCGTCACCAGAAACAACGCATAAAATACAGGCATAATGAAACCGACGGCCCGAGGTCTGTAACGAAAACCGGCGAGTTACGCGTGTAATCTGAGAAACCAGTGTATATTTTATCAATCGAAAACAACCAACCAAGCGCTTCGCCCAAGACCATCTGCTTTTATTTACAAGCGTCAGTTTTACAGGCGGTTTTGGTTGGAAAACGACAATCCAATCACGGCCTAATACGATGAGTTGGTCAGAAGATCATATCGTTTCACCTCTAACCTACCCGAGTTGTCATATAGGCTATGAATGAAAGTATGAAACATAAGACGATGAACTTCTTAAGCACAGAAACAACAGAAGAGGATGATCTTCTTAACATGCAAATCACTGGCATTAGATTAACGTGTAAAACAATACGAAGCATTATTCTCAGGAGGCACGGTGAGCAGCTCATGATGCCACATGCCACAGCATTCCAAGCTCAATTTTGCAATCAAAATCACAAGGCCTGACATTTCATAGACAACATTCAGAACAAACTCTTAAAATACCTTACATAAGTCAACATTCATGACTATGCATCTCATCAGAGTAAATATTTACTTCTGAACTGAACACACAAATAGGAAAAAACGATCGACGATGCTCACATCAAAGGGAATCCCATTCCAAAATATCAAATGCATGTCTTCTAGCTATCATCAATGAGCACAATTTGACAAGGTTTTCCAATTCCAAAATATTAAACAAATGTCTTCTTGCTAACATCAATGATTAAACTTTGACAAGCTTTTCCCATTCAAAATATGTAATGCCTATGATTGTCATCAGTTTGCACATTGAAATAGCACATGGAGCCGGATTAACCAGCGTATCTTTTTGTGCAGTTCCACTGAAATCAAACAATGTCTTGCGTAGCATGGTGGATTTCGTATTTATATGTTGCAAGGCGTTGAACACGTTGGCAGCTCCATTCAAGTAGATAGTCTGGTGGCTCAAGGTGATGATGAATGATTAGAGAACCATTCGATGTATTGTGCATGATGAAGTATTATGGAGGACACGAACCATCTGAACATTTTGTGCAGTTCCACTGAAATCAAGCTGAGCATCCCTGTCTGCATAAATACAGAAAAAGTGTGATGAATATAATAGTGGTACTAGTTGATTAAACATATGCTCACAACTATAATCATCTTCATTATCTTAACAGGAAAAGATAGCAATACAATAGCTTCAATTAAACATTTATTCAAAACAATACAACAATATAAGTAGCACAACATAACACAGCACAATCATGTGGATAAAGGCCGATACTGACCTCGTTTGTTACAGCTGCGTCGGCCACTGACTTGGTCATACCTTTCCTTGTGGAGTGAATTTTGCACTCCACGTGCTGTTGAGTTTCCCATGCTCTCTACAGATTAGTCATGTCACCAGCGTCTACTAATACTCTGTAAAGCTTCTCGATCATTCCTTGTATAATGTAGCGCAAGACTGCTTCTTTTTGTAAAGTGCAAAGACCAACTGGGCCCAATAATGCAACAGTTTGCCTTAAACACATTGGCTCCTTTTGTGCAGTTCAACTAAAATCAAAGTCAAAATAGAACCGAGCAGAAGTTTTGATATCCCTGAATGCAACAATAGGTATAAAGGAAACAATTACTGAGAAATAACGGTTGATGACTTATACTCCCAGAAGAAAAAACATCTACCTTATCTTAATGGGAAACAAAGCAGGACAGTAGCAATTCTCAAACAGTGTGATTCCTTCATATGAACTGAGACATTATCTTAACAATACCTTGTTTCAACATGTATAAATAACAACAAAGCAGAAAGGTACCATTCCTAAAACAATGCAACCGATTCATATTAACAGAGACATTATCTTAACAATACCTTGGTTAAACATGTAGAAATAACTACAAAGCAGGATAGTACTATTTGTAAAACACTGTAACTTATATATAATAACAAAGACATTATCTCAACAATACATTTCTTAAACATGTACTCCCGCCGATCCCTAACAGAAATGGTACTCCCGCCGATCCCTAACAAGTGTTGCAGTTTTGAACTAAGATTCAGTAGTTAATTTTAAGAGTGGCATTGCTTAATTTTACCAGTGGCATTAGATTAACAAAAAAGCATAAACAGTTGCAGGGGAGAGTGGGCGCAACAGCACCATGTGCTTCCATCGACTTATAAAGGGGGTGATGCAGAGTTTTGTTGTAACAAAGAAACAAGCATCATGTCTGGGTTGGTCCCATTTTTGTTCACTTAATGGTAAAAGACAGCAATTCAATAGCTTCAATTCAACATTTATTTAAAACAGCACCAATACAAGTAGCACAACATCTCAAAGCACACTGCACGATCATGTGGATGAAGGCCGGTACTGACCTTTCATGACGCGGTCAAGATCAACTACGAATCTGCCAACATAAATAGGAAATCCAATCTCGTTTTGTGTAGTTCAACTAAAACAAGCAAAGTCGCCGGTGTGACATTTAAGTTGAACTGCACAAAACACTCCTAAAACAAAAGTGTTTCGCGTAGCAAAGCAATAGGTCACAATAGCAACAAGTTGAATAGATATCCCTGTTTTAACAGAGGCAAAAAAGGAAACAATTACTGGCCAATAGAGGAGGATGAAACATACGGCGACAAAAAGAAGCATCTACCTTATCTTGATGCAAAACAAAGTAGGACAGTAGCATTTCCAAAACGGTTGCATTGATTCATATTAACAAAGACATTCTCTTAAAATAAGATTCTTTAAAAATGTAATTTACTTTTAACAGTGGCATTGCTTCAATTTTCCAGCGGTATTCTTAGATTAACAACAGCAAAATAGTTGTATGGGACATGGGACATGCCAGCACCATGTGCCTCCACAAGTATAAATGGGTGATGCAGAGTATGTTGCCAAGCAGCATACCTATGTTGGTCCCATATTTGTTCTCTTTGAACCTTTTTTCTATGTGAGGGCAGCAAATCTAGTCCTGCACAAACTCCCGGACCACCCGGTTTCTTTCCTTTTTCAACAAAGAGATCGGTTCCTTATAGATGTGTGTACTGGGTTTCCCCCTTTTCCCTTTTTGACCAACAGAACGGCTGGATAGCCAGTCTGTACTACTTTCCCTCCTTCCTTTCCGCATTGAACCATGTCCTAGATTCATGCTCCACCCCACCCCCTTTCTTTCCTCTTTGAACCAAGACCTAGATTTGACTACAGAATCGAAAAAGATCTGCATGCAGCTAGAGCAATACGGTTTCAAAGAAAGTTATTGAAAGTGTGTTATATCAACTAGAGGGGGGTGAATAGGCGATTTTTATGAATTCGTCGCTGAGGAAATACTACTTGAGGAATTTCCTAAGCAATGAACTACAAGCAGCGAAATAATTACTCAGGTACATGGATAACAAAGCAGTAGCATAGTCATCATGATGAAATGAAACAAAACAGAGCACAGGTAGCGTGTAAACAGGATAAGCAGGCTGAAGACAAAGTGTCAGTTTCTCTCGGAGCAGCCAACCAGCTAGTGGTTGTAGGGGGCGGCTATTTATATCCTAGGGAGTAGCCCGACATGATAAGACATAAATGCCCTTCAATGATATGACCGTTAGGTGGATAGGATATTTTGGACAGCTGGCGCATAGCAGAGCAACGGTCGGAAATTTGAGCTCTCAAATTCCTCAGGGCTATCATGTTCCTCACTTGTAGGCAATCCGCACTGGCGAATTCCTAACTCCTCAGTCAGAACAAATTCCTCAGAGAACAGAAGAGCTTCGTCTCTGTCACTGAAGAACTTGACTGAACTGTATGAGATTTCTAATGGCTTCACTCGAAAGGATTGGGTAGGTGTAGGATTTGAGTTGAGCATCACTTGGAAACTTTTCCTTAGTTTTACCTCGACCCCCTTTAACAGTACGGTGTTTCCTATGACTCAAGAAAGGGAAAACAAAAGTCTTCACGCTTCATAATCCTCGCATCAATATCAAGTCTTCAAGGTCACACCAATTTCCTCATTTTCAAAGTCTTCAAGAAAACCAAAGTCTTCAACTGAAGACATTCATTTTTAGGGGTCCACTTTCTTCTTAAATATCAAACTCCTCATTGACTTATAGAACCTATGTACACTCACAAACACATTAGTCCCTTAACCTATAAGTCTTCAATACACCAAAATCACTAAGGGGCACTAGATGCACTTACAATCTCCCCCTTTTTGGTGATTGATGACAAATAGGTTAAGTTTTCAATGGGGATAAACCATATGAAGTGTAAATACTGATTTTGAGGAATTTGATTGCAAGATATAGAGGAACTCCCCCTGAAGATGTGCATATTGAGGATTTTGCTTTGGATTGCAAATGCACATTGTAGAGTAATATCATGGAGATCTCCCCCTATGTGTTGTAATTCATACACGCATTTAACATATGATATGAAGAATTTGAAATGCATGATGAAATATGGTGTCTGACGAAATTCAGTATGCGTGCATTAAGGTACTTGAGGAAATAAGCATGCAGAAAGCAGTTCAAAAGTATCAGACCACCATAGGACTTAAGTTTACAACTCATCAGATCAAACACCTCAGAAGAGCAAGAGTTGTAACTTAACAAAAAAAATAGCCCATATATAAGACCCGCTTGAAGACTAACTCAAATTTCTCCCCCTTTGTCATCGAATGACCAAAAGGGACGAAAAATGAGGACTAACGCCCCTGAAGAATATCATCATGATGTCGATGGAGGAGCGCCAGCGTTGTTGGGGTCGTCCGTTGAGGTAGGGCCTGCCGCAGTGTCGTTCAAATCTTCAGCTTCATCCATCTCGCGCGATGAAGAATATGAACTGGCAACAAGCTGAGGAACTTTGACCTTCTTGAATTTCTTCGAAGGTGGCTGAGACCAGTCAAAGTCCTGTTGGAAGCCCATCTCCTTGAGATCTTCAGCACTATAAAGATTCGACAGAATAGCCCAAGTGCGGTCAAAGACTTCATGCAAGTAGTAGTGATTCTACTTCACAGTGTTTTGAGTGACTGTCATGTTCTGAAGAATTGCACCAAACTGACGCTTGACCCACTTGTGATTTCGATCAACTTTCTAATGAAGACTAAGGAGAAGTTCATGATCAGTCATCACACGCGGAGCTGTTGCTTGAGGATTTTGCTTTGAAGCTTTGGCGGCAGAATCTTGTGTTGCAGAGTCATCATTGGTGGAATAGGATGTAGCTTTGCGAAACTGTCCATCCAATGGACGAGCGCCTTCATCTATAATAGCAGCCTTGCCCTTCTCATCAGCTGAGGAAATAGTCCGCTTGAGGACTTCAATAGGTGGCAAATAGCTGAGATGATTCTGAAAGTCAGCCTGATAATGAATTGAAGACCTTGATCTGATGAATTTCATGATCCAGGGAGCGTAAGGCTTCAACTCAAAAGGCGAGAGAGCAGCATTGGCCAAAGTCCTCATGAAGAAATCATGGTAGTTAATGGGAATGCCATGTATCATGTTGAACAGCAGATTCTTCATGATGCCAATAATCTCTTCTTCATCAGAGTTGTGGCCCTTGATTGGACTGAGGGTTTTGGTCAATATGCGATATATCATCCTTGGCACATAGAGCAATTCCTTCACAAGGAAGGTGATCCTTGGAGCTTGGCCAGCCTTCAAAGGCTTCATCAGCACTTGCATCAGATGATTTGAGAGTTCTGGTTCCTCATAGATGAGCCTAGCACCTTCAGTGGGAGGACTGACTGGGACGGCAAGAAGCAATTCAGAGGCCGGTGCTTTGTAATGAGTATTTTTGGTCATCCAGTCTATCACCCATGAATTCACATCTTCAACATTTCCAGTGATATGCAGTGTGGCGTAGAATTGAAGAATGAGTTCTTCATTCCAGTCGTAGATGTCAGTGCAGAAGTTAAGCAGCCTAGCGTCATGAAGAACACTAAGGACTGGATGGAAGCAAGGAAGCGACTCCATATCCACATGAGGAATTTGCTCATGGTCAAATACCTTGTTCTTACCAAACAAAAGGGAAGAGTAATAGTTCATTTGACTTGCTGTCCAGAAGCGCTTGCGTCGCAGTCTTGCAGAGTCATAGGGATTGTAATCCGTGAAGAAATGATGCTCAGCAAAGAAATCATCAGCGTTGAATTTCTGCTTCTTGGTATGAGGATTTTGTGGCTTGGGCTGAAGATTAACAGTTGAAGTCTTCACAGCCACTTGGCGCACAACCTCTGGAGCCACAGACTGAGGAATTTCCGTAGCAATTTCATCAGCAGCAGTCTTGGTCTCCATTTCTTCAGCATTAGTAGCTGGAACTTCTTCTGGAATAGAATGAAGTGAAGATTGATGTCCTTCAGAGCCCGTATGAATTTCTTCAGTCTGCACAGGGGACTGAGGAATTTGTTGCAGAGGAGTGGTCAATGGAGAATTTGGATGATGTCTTTCCCAATAATCATCATTGAGAACTGGTGTAGTAGACCCAATGTCCACATCCTCATCTTCTTCATCAATTTCTTCAACGCCTGCCTCTTCAGCTGTGAACTGAGGCACGAGCGATGATACCGGTGGGGTTGAAGGGATATCATTCACTTCAATTTCTTCATCCAACTGCTCTGAAGTAGTAGCAGAAGGATTCGCTTCATCACTGTCATCTAGAATGACATATTCCTCACCAAAGGGAACAATTTCCTTTGATGGCATGCTTGAGATAGGAAAAGCATCAATGGGGTTGGTGTACGAGCTTTGCAAAGTCTTCACTTTCTTGTGAGCTGAAGACTCTGCAGTTTCTGATGCTTTCCTTTTCTTCATAGCTGCCTTTTCTGCAGCTTTGGTCTTCTTCGCTTCTGATGCAGAAGGAAGGTGGATATCTTTCATCTGTGATGACTTTGCAGGAGGAGCAGATGAAAGTGGTGCAGTTTCTTCAGGCACAACTGATGCAGTTGCCCTGGCTTGATCAGATTCTTCAGGCACAGCTTCATATGCTTCAGCTGACCTGAGTTGTTCTTCAGGCGCAACATTGGAGGTTGCCCTGGCATTTTCTTCAGGAGATGGAATTTCTTCAGCAGCCCTGGAACTTTTAGTTTCTTCAACAGACTGATTTTCATCAGATGTGCTACCATTCTCTTCAGTAGGCTGAGCAAATGCATCAGCCTGAGGAATTTGTTGTTGTGATGGAGCTGCAACATTCGGGTTGAACCCCTTGGCCATTCTGACAAATCTGACTTTGGCACCTAGCCAATCCGCACGATATGCGTCAAATTCAT
Organism: Thinopyrum elongatum; assembly: GCA_011799875.1. Lineage (NCBI taxonomy): Eukaryota > Viridiplantae > Streptophyta > Magnoliopsida > Poales > Poaceae > Thinopyrum > Thinopyrum elongatum. Next base: position 125,711,728 of record CM022297.1, read on the forward strand.
CGCTGAGAGCTTTGATCTCCTTTTGCAGATTCACAAGTTCGTCAGGAGTCATCTTCACAGCATTCTTCTTCAAAAAGCGCTCCTTCTTGTATTGAGCTTTCTTGACATGCCTGGCCTTCTCAAATTTCCATTTTTCTTCGGCTATGAAGGCTGTTAACATGTGGCTCTGGCCAGGAGTGAGGTTCAATTCAGGCAAAGGAGTATTTGGATCCTTGTGCCATAGATCGATGAAATCAAGGATCCTTTTAGGATCCAGCATGAGTGGCACAGCACTGCCTTTGGCTCTAGCGGCCTTTTCTTGCCTGTCTTTGATGACCTCAGCAAGTTCTTCGTCATCAGCATCATCGTCATCAGACGGAACTTGGAAGGCAACATGCTTCTTGTGAGGACTTGGCCTTGGGCCTCGTCCAGCAATGGCCTTTTTCTTCAGCAAGATTGGACCAGTTGAAGACTGTGGCGGAGCTGAGGAACTTGCAGATGCTCCTGAGGCAATAGAGATTCCTGTAGTCCGTTGGCACATGGCAAGATGCACAGGTGCTGAGGACTTTGCAGCTGAAGTTGAAGACTTTGTGGCAGCTGAGGGAATTGGAGCTGCCCTTGATGTGGTTGCCTGAGGAATTAGCAGTGTGGGCTTTGCAATTGGCCGTGAGGGCATAGCAGTTGAGGAACTCGGCTTCACATCAGATTTCTTCGGCAAAGCCTTCTTGGGCTTGCTAGCAGAGGCCTCAGCAGCAGCAGCAGCAGATTCTTCATTGAAATTCTTCACTGCTTCCTTTGCTACTTTAGCCAATTTGGCTTGGCGCTTAGCCCATTCCTTGGGAAATTCCTCACCACGCCTGATACTTGAGGGATCAGCTTCTTGGCCTGGAGCCAATGGAGGTCTTGGACATGGAGGGTTAACGGTGAATTTCTTCATGTACTTGGGAGTAACATAACGATATTCCCTCCATTCCTTAGCCCATCTTCTCTCAATTCTCTGTATGCGCACTTTGCGCTGAGTCTTGGTCTCTTGGCCATGAGTTGCTTCATCAAGTGTGCAATATTCATCATATATGTCTTCAGGGATCTCAAAAGCAGTGTTTGTTTCAGGCCTCTTTCCTCCCTTCTGAGGTCTCTTACCATCAGCCATTTTCTTCACTTGAGGATTTTGAACAATTGATGTTTCTGAGGAAGTGTGCAACTTATCTTTGAGGAACAAAGCAAATGAGTTAAGTTGATGAGAACCTAGTGATTCAGCAGCAGACATTTTGTACCTGTGAACAGAGTATAGGTGTGAAGAATTTGGAGAGGCCATATGCGTTCTCAGAAATTTTTCAAAAGAAATCAAGTTTGAGGAATTTGACCAGGGGAGTCTTGAGGAATTTCACTAAGCGTTCTTGACTTAGGTTCCAGAGTTGTATAGATTAGAAAATCCACACAATTGAGGAATCTTGAAGAAAAACATAGCTTAGAGAAACAAATCAAGATACAGAAGTATTCGGGAGTTTATGGAATGGGAATTTGAAGAATAAACACCTTTTGAAGATTTTGTGAAATCATCAGAATCAAAGTAGGGTAGTAAAATCAGATTTTATTTACCCTGGACGAAGAACACGATGAACTGGAAGTAGAAGTGGAGAAGTTCGTCCGTTCAGATCTCCCACGTCCTAACTTGGCGGTGAGAGACAGCTACGGCGGTGGCGGAGTGAAGATTTCCGCGGCCGGCGCGAGTACGGCGGCGACAAGGTCGAGGCAGTGAAGCTCTTCCTCACCAGCAACAATGGAGAGTAGCGGTGGCGCTAGGTCAGAGAGCTCGAGCGAGTTGGTGGTCGAGCGGAGTAAATGAAGACAGAGGAAGGGAGGGGGTATTTATAGCCACGGTGAAAAAACTGCCCGTCCAAAATTTTTGGACGAACATGCCCCTGACCCTTACTCTTCTAACGACATGTATCACCCATGTACAGAGAGATGGAGATCATGGTAGATCGTGGGTGAGTAGTTTAATCCTATCGCGGGATGCGGAACGGTTTGAGCGGCAAAAGCCGAAAATTCAGATATGAAAATTTTAACGTTTCGTTCGCAAATTCTTCAACTATCAAGGACACAGTGAAGACTTTGAATGGGTTTCAAATAGAACGCACATGAAGAATTTGTGAACAGACTGGGTTGAGTTTAGCATAGAGGGGGAACGGGTCCGATCACATTCACTTAGAAGAAAATCAACTTGAAGAATTAGCAATAAGTGAATGCTGTTGAGGACATGAAAAACTCAATTATATATATATAGTCAATGAAGAACATCAGTCGAAATTTTTTGAAGACTTTGAAAGTTGAAGAATTTGTAAAATGAAGAAAAACTCAATTTTGAAGATTTTAAACTTTTGTGGTGGCGTGACCCACTGTATAAGAATGATGATTTCAGACGCCACGTACAATTGTCGTAGAGCTCTGAGAATCAAATTTTTCGTTAATTTCTTCACACTTAGAGGGTTAGTCTTCATTGATTGAAGAAAAACGTTCTTCGTGTGTTGCACATCTAAGTCATCAATTTTGCATAAGTGTTAGGATGTGTGTCCTTTTCAAAGAACATTCGAAGATTCTAAGATATTTAGCTCACACCGTAACTTGCCAAATCTCTTCTCATCCAAGGGCTTGGTGAAGATATCCGCTAGCTATTCTTCAGTCTTCACGTGATCAATAGAGATGTCGCCCTTCAACACATGATCTCGAAGAAAATGATGATGAATCTGGATGTGCTTTGTCTTTGAGTGCTGAACTGGGTTATGAGCAATCTTGATGGAACTCTTGTTGTCACAGTAGAGTGGCACATTCTTCACATTGATGCCATAGTCCTTGAGGGTTTGCTTCATCCACAGCAATTGAGCATAGCAAGAACCAGCAGCAATGTACTCAGCTTCAGCAGTAGAGAGTGATACGCAGTTCTGCTTCTTCGAGGACCAACATACTAAAGATCATCCGAGGAAATGGCATGTGCCTGATGTTGACTTGCGATCCAGACGATCACCAGCATAGTCAGAGTCAGAATATCCAATGAGATCAAAAGCCGAGCCCTTGGGATACCATAATCCAAGTGTTGGAGTGTGAGCTAGATATCGAAGAATATGTTTCACAGCCTTATGGTGTGATTCCTTCGGTGTAGCTTGAAAACGGGCACACATGCAAACACTAAGCATAATATCTGGCCTAGATGCACATAGATACAGTAAAGAGCCAATCATGGAGCGGTATACCTTTTGATCGAAGTCTATACCATTTTCATCGGTGCATAGATGGCCATTTGTGGGCATAGGGATTTTGACGCCTTTGCAATCTTGCATACCGAATTTCCTCAGAACGTCCTTGAGGTATTTCTCTTGAGAAATGAAGATGCCATTGCGTTGTTGATGAATTTGAAGGCCTAAGAAGAATTTCAATTCTCCCATCATGGACATTTGATATTCCTCACTCATCATATAAGCAAATTCATCACTGTAACGTTGGTTAGTACAGCCAAAAATAATATCATCAACATATATTTGGCACATGAATAATTCATCATCATATGTTTTGGTGAAAAGAGTTGGGTCGAGTGAACCGGGTTTGAAGCCTTTCTTCATGAGGAATTCCTTTAGAGTATCATACCACGCCCGAGGGGCCTGCTTGAGGCCATAGAGGGCCTTATTGAGTCTGAAGACTTGATCAGGATGCTTAGGATCTTCAAAACCTGGGGGTTGAGCAACATATACTTCTTCCTCAAGTTTACCATTGAGGAATGCACTTTTCACATCCATTTGATATAAGATGATATTATGATGGTTAGCATAGGCAAGCAATATGCGAATAGCCTCAAGTCTAGCAACAGGTGCAAAAGTTTCATCGAAATCAATTCCTTCAACCTGTGTGTAGCCTTGAGCTACAAGACGAGCCTTGTTCCTCACCACTAGGCCATTTTCATCTTCTTTGTTGCGGTAGATCCATTTGGTGCCGATGATATTGTGCTTGCGTGGGTCTGGTCGCTTGACAAGCTCCCACACCTTGTTCAGCTCGAATTGATGTAATTCCTCTTGCATCGCTTGAATCCATTCAAGCTCCAGAAATGCCTCATCTACTTTGGTGGGCTCTGTGATAGAGACGAAAGCGAAATGCCCACAAAAGTTAGACAAATGTGAAGCTTTTGAGCGAGTGAGAGGACCTGGTGTGTTGATGTCGTTGATGATTCTCTCAATCTGTACTTCATTTGCAACGCGAGGATGAGCAAGTTGATGACTTTGATTTGGCTCAGCATTTTCTTCAGAGCCATTCTCTTCAGATGCACCAGCATGATTTTCTTCATGATCTGGAATGACTTCTTCAGCAGATTCTTCAGTAGGTATGACATCCTCAGTAGCCTTTAGCTTGATGGATTCCTAAGGAGACATTTCATCTAGCACAGGAGGTAGGTGCTCTCTTTGCGAGCCATTAGTTTCATCGAACCGCACATCTACAGTTTCAACAACCTTGTTGTGATAGGTGTTGAAGACTCTGTAGGTATGCGAGTCCTTTCAGTAACCAAGCATAAAACCTTCATGTGCTTTCGGTGCAAATTTAGAATTGTGATGGGGATATCTAATCCAACATTTAGCACCGAAGACTTTGAAATAACTCACATTGGGTTTCTTGTCAGTGAGGAGTTCATATGAATTTTTCTTGAAGAATTTGTGAAGATATACCCTGTTGATAATGTGGCATGCAGTATCAATTGCCTCAGGCCAGAAGCGACAAGGTGTCTTGTATTCATCAAGCATGGTGCGAGCCATCTCAACAAGAGTCCTATTCTTGTGCTCCACAACGCCATTCTGCTGAGGAGTGTATGGGGCAGATAACTCATGAGTAATACCAAGTTCATCAAGATAGTCATCAAGACCAGTATTCTTGAACTCGGTCTCATTGTCACTCCAAATATGCTTGATCTTCACACCGAAATTTGTCGAAGCCCTTGAGGAAAATCGTCTGAAGACTTCCTGCACTTCAGTTTTGTAAGTAATGACATGCACCCATGTGTAACGAGAATAATCATCAACAATAACAAAGCCATATATAGATGCTACATTTGTTAGTGTGGCATAATGAGTAGGGCCAAAGAGATCCATATGAAGCAATTCAAAAGGACGAGAGGTAGTCATGATAGTCTTCGAGGGGTGCTTGGCTCTGGTCATCTTTCCAGCCTCACAAGCCCCACAAAGATGATCTTTGAGGAATTTGACACCCTCAATGCCAATGATGTGCTTTTTCTTCACGAGCGTGTGTAAGTTCCTCATGCCAGCATGACCCAGTCATCGATGCCATAGCCAGCCTTCTGAAGCTTTTGCAAATAGACAAGTGGCAGGCTGTGGTCCTGCAGAGAAATCAACAATATACAAGTCTCCTCTCCTAAAGCCTTCGAAGACTTTGGAATTGTCAGATTCCATGAGCACTAAGTAGCGATATTTGCCAAAGACAATAACCATATCAAGATCACAAAGCATTGAGACAGACATGAGGTTGAATCCGAGTGACTCGACAAGCATGACTTTGTCCATGTGTCGATCCTTTGAGATTGCAACCCTACCTAGACCCAATACCTTGCTTTTGCCTTTGTCTGCGTAGGTGATATGCTTCAAATGTGATGGAGATAAAGGAGTGTTCATCAGTAAGCTCTTGTCACTGGTCATGTGATCAGTACATCCACTGTCGAGGACCCACTCAGTAGCTTTGGGTAAATCATCCTGCAGATGAATTAGTGCATCTTATGAACACATATCTTCAGAGTGAAGAATATGACATCAATTTCATCAGACAGAAATTCATCAATTAATGCAACATATGTATATATAGCAGTTTGAGGACGTGAGAAATGAATGAATCATTTCTTCATGATTAGCTTGCATCCTTTCAAGCATTTCAGGTCTCCAAAAAATTCTTCAGACGATTTAGTTCATCTGGAGACCTGACCCTGCATAAGAGGTTAGTTCTTTTTCTTCACCACCCACATCTGGAGGGGTGGCAAAGAGTTCATCATTCTGCGACCTCCATAAGAGAAAGGTGGCATTGAAGCCAAAGTGCTTTGTTTCACAGGAGAGGGATTAGTATAGGCATATGAGTAAGCAGAGAAATTCTTCGAGGACTTATGAACATAATGATTTAAAGAATAATGCACATAATCAGAACTCTTAGATTTTCCCTGCGAAACAGAAGCATTAGCATGATGATGATCATATGAGGACTTGGATCCACGTGAGGAATTTGATCCATAAGAGGACTTGGATCCACGTGAGGAATTTGATCCATAAGAGGACTTGGATCCATATGAAGAATTTGATCTGGGGTTCCTATTCTTCATAGGTGGTGTCATGAGGACATTCACCTGAAGACTTTCAAGGCACCTTTTGGGAACCCAGATTTTCTTCATAGGGGGACCATTCCTGCAGTTAGTTCCAACATATCTAGCAAATACTTCACCATTCTGATTTTTGAAAAGTTTATAGTTGGAGTCAAATGACTCATCAGATGAATATGAGGATTCACAAGTAAAGCCAGATAAAGTGGATGGATCTACGGGAGGTCCCTTCGCAGCAACCCATGAGGTTTTGGGATACTACTCAGGTTTCCAGTAGGTTCCATCAGCATTGAGTTTCCTCTCAAAGGCAATACCCTCTTTCCTAGGGTTCCTGTTCAAGATCTGCTTTTTGAGCACATCACAAAGAGTCTGATGCCCTTTGAGGCTTTTGTACATGCCTGTCACATACAATTCCTTCAACCCTGCATTTTCGTCAGTGATACTAGTGGTATCCTCAGATGAGGAATTTGTGACCACAGAGATAGTTGAAGAATTTGCAGCGATAGAAGCATTTGAACTTTCAAGTGAAGAATTAGCAGTTTCACGTTCAATGCATTTCAAACATGGTGGAATAAATTCTTCCTGAGTGGAACTGATCTGTTGAGCAAGTAATGAATCATTTTCCTTTTGAAGATCTTCATGACTCACCCTTAGCTTCTCAAGATCTTGCTTTCTTTGAAGAAATTCATAAGAAAGCTTCTCATGATCGGCTAAGAGAGTTTCATGGCGACTTTGAAGGTTGTCAAACTTAGACTGTAGTTGCTGAAGATTATCAGTCAGTGTTTGAATTCGATCCATTTCCTCACCTAACAGGTCATCGCTTTTGTCTAGCATATTTTGAACTTTTTCCAAAGCCTTTTGTTGTTTAACAGCAATATTAGCAAGTTTGGAATAGCTGGGTTTGAGGTTATCATCAGATTCATCCTCACTTGATTCAGAGGAGGGATATTTGAATACCTTGGCACCTTTTGCCATGAAGCAATAGGTGGGAGCATAGTCATCGTTGCCGTCATCAGCAGTGTTGGGGAAGCCATTTTCCTCAGTGTTGAAGATGGACTTGCTGACGTAAGCAGTAGCGAGGGCTAGGCTCGCCACACCAGAGTCTGACTCCTTAGATGCCTCCTCTTCCTCATGTTCCTCAGATTCAGCTTCAGAGTCCATTTCCTTGCCAATGAATGCCCGAGCCTTCTTGGAGCTGCTCTTCTTGTGAGATGAAGACTTTGAAGATTTTGATGATGAGGACTTTGAAGATTTCTTCTTCTTCTTTGAGTCATCTGAACTATCATCCTTGTATTTCTTCTTCTTTGATTCCTTTGCCCACTGAGGACAATCAGTTATGTAGTGACCAGGTTTCTTGCATTTGTGGCAAGTCCTCTTCTTGTAATCACGGGATGAGGAATCTGATCTTGTGTCATAACCTTTTGAAGATTTTACAAAGCGACCACGCCTTGAGAACTTCTGGAATTTCTTCACGAGCATTGCTAGCTCCTGGCTTAGTTCTTCAGGGTCACCAAGGCTGCTATCAGAATCTTCTCCTTCAGATGAGGAAACTGCCTTGGCCTTCAGTGCGCGTGATCTTCCATAGCTTGGCCCGTAGAGATCTCTCTTTTCAGCTTGTTGGAATTCATGAGTGTTCAGCCTCTCAAGAATATCAGCAGGATCTAGTGACTTGTAGTCTCCACGTTCTTGAATCATCAGTGCCAGTGTATCGAATGAAGAATCGAGTGACCTCAACAATTTCTTCACCACCTCATGGTCGGTGATGTCAGTGGCACCCAGTGCTTGAAGCTCATCTGAAATGTCAGTGAGGCGATCAAAGGTTTGCTGGACATTCTCATTGTCGAGTCTTTTGAAGCGGTTGAAGAGATTGCGAAGAACGTCAACTCGAGAATCACGTCGAGTTGAGATTCCTTCGTTAACCTTGGACAACCTGTCCCAGATAAGCTTTGTAGACTCCAAAGCACTCACTCTGCCATACTGTCCTTTGCTCAGATGGCCACATATGATATTGTTCGCTTGAGAGTCGAGTTGCTTGAATCTCTTCACATCAGCAGCGTTCACGGAAGGAGTGACAGAGGGAACGCCATTTTCCACAACGTACCAGAGATCGTTGTCAATTGCCTCAAGATGCATGCGCATCTTATTCTTCCAGTAGGGGTAGTCCGTCCCATCAAAGGTAGGACACCCAGCCGAGACCTTGATCATGCCTGCAGTCGACATAACTAAAACTCCAGGTGGTTAAACCAAAATCACACAGAACAAGGGAGTACCTTGCTCTAATACCAATTGAAAGTGCGTTATATCGACTAGAGGGGGGTGAATAGGCGATTTTTATGAATTCGTCGCTGAGGAAATACTACTTGAGGAATTTCCTAAGCAACAAACTACAAGCAGTGGAATAAGTACTCAGGTACATGGATAACAAAGCAGTAGCATAGTCATCATGATGAAATGAAACAAAACAGAGCACAGGTAGCGTGTAAACAGGATAAGCAGGCTGAAGACAAAGTGTCAGTTTCTCTCGGAGCAGCCAACCAGCTAGTGGTTGTAGGGGGCGGCTATTTATAGCCTAGGGAGCAGCCCGACATGATAAGACATAAATGCCCTTCAATGATATGACTGTTAGGTGGATAGGATATTTTGGACAGCTGGCACATAGCAGAGCAACGGTCGGAAATTTGAGCTCTCAAATTCCTCAGGGCTATCATGTTCCTCACTTGTAGGCAATCCGCACTGGCGAATTCCTAACTCCTCAGTCAGAACAAATTCCTCAGAGAACAGAAGAGCTTCATCTCTATCACTGAAGAACTTGACTGAACTGTATGAGATTTCCAATGGCTTCACTCGAAAGGATTGGGTAGGTGTAGGATTTGAGTTGAGCATCACTTGGAAACTTTTCCTTAGTTTTACCTCGACCCCCTTTAACAGTACGGTGTTTCCTATGACTCAGGAAAGGGAAAACAAAACTATGAAACAAAAGTCTTCACGCTTCATAATCCTCGCATCAATATCAAGTCTTCAAGGTCACACCAATTTCCTCATTTTCAAAGTCTTCAATGTGACGCCCCCGGCTCAATCGTGCACTAATCATACACGCAAATGCACACGATCAAGCCTAAGGACTCACGGGAAGATATCACAACACAACTCTAAAACATAAATAAAGTCATACAAGCTTTATATTACAAGCCAGGGGCCTCGAGGGCTCGAATACATAAGCTTGCGTACAAGCGTCAGCGGAAGCATCAGATATCTGAGTACAGATATAAAAGAAAACACATAAAGGCCTTTTAGAAAGGCGGGGCAAAATAAAACACTACGATCGAAAGGCGTAGGCCTCCTGCCTGGGACCCTCCGAACCTACTCCTGGTCGTCAGCTAACTCGTAGTAGTATCCATCCTCGGGGTAGTTGCAGCGATCGTCGGTGGGGCAGCTGTCTCAGGGGGCTCTGTCATCTGGTTGCATCAAACGGATATGGGGGGAAAAGAAAGCAAAGCAACCGTGAGTACTCATCCGAAGTACTCAGCAAGCAAGGATCTACACTACATATGCAACATTATCAAAGAGAGGCTGTATATGTGGACTGGGCTGCAGAAATGCCAGAAATAGAGAGGAGGCCTAGTCCTATCGAAGACTAGCATCTTCAGAGGTCTTGCAGCATTAGAAGAGTGTAGATTAGTACCGTATAAAGTAGTAGTATCATTAAGTCTCATCCTCACCCAGAGATCCTTTCTCGACTCCCTGCGAGAAAGCAATCCCAGAGCCATACAGTCATCAACCTCGTCCGGAGATCCCTTCTCGACTCCCTGCGAGAAGCAATCCCAGAGCCATAGTATCCAATTCTAGTTGTATCGATCGGGATACAACTCCGAGTGTCCGTTACCGAGGATCCGGCTATGCATAGATTAGTTCTTCCCTGCAGGGGTGCACCAACTTACCCACCACGCTCGCTTAACTTCGGCCGAACACACTTTCTGGGTCCTGCCCGGCCTCGGCCAAACGACACACCGCAACCCTACCTACAGCTCAGCAGAGAGGTCCCCGCCGGTCTACATCCTAAGCACAAGGGGGTCTTGGCCATCGCCCCTCACCCTCCGGGTCGTTGCGCACAGGGTGGATACCAGCGTCGCCTCGGGTAGCCGACACGATCCGACCATGCCGCAATGCTGAACTGGACATCTGTCAGAGCTTTCGGCTGATGCTACGATGCAGAACGCCCATACTATGCCCACGTGATGGTTAGTGCTATCAGGCCAGAGGCCCACTCAGATCACATATCCAAACAGTTAGTACCTTGGGGGTGTGGTAACGAGCAGAGACTCACGATCGATGTGACCCCGTCGCCCCGTCTCGAGGACTTGCGGCAAGGGCCAAGAATGCCCGGCCACGCCTCGTATTCATCACTCGGGCACCATACAGGCAACCCGTCTTCACATCACACGCGGGTACCCCTCAGGGTCTACCTGCCTTTCCAAGTATCAATAGTACAGTCCAAATATCCGTGTGATCATAACATCAGGGGAATCCGAGGTATCACCCTCGTTGGATTCCTACTCGATGTAATCATCAAGATGAACTCGGAGGAATCACCCTCGCTGGGTTCACACTTGAGGTGTTGTACGACGGCGTCGTTATCGGAAGCGGTGAAGGAGGAATCACCCTCGATGACCACGACCGAATAGCTACTCTACAGAGTTAACATCAGAAGTGCTACAAGAGGTTTCACCCTCGGCACTCGATAGTAACGCTGCGGTGTCGTTACAACTAAGGGGGGGTGATGTGCGGTGCCGGGGCCTGGTCTTCAATCCCGTTGATCGGGTCTTCGGATAATCCAGCGGGGCAGTCGGGATAAGTGGGGTCACTGATAGGTCTCTACCCAGCCTATACTAAGCAGTTTAGGATAAGCAGATAATTATCAACAGCAGGTTACAATAAACAGGCTATGCATCAGAATAGGTAAAGCAGTAGCAGCAGCAATTCTAATGCAAGCATGAGAAATTAGAATGGGCGATATCGGGATGATCAAAAGGGGGGGCTTGCCTGGTTGCTCGGCGGCAAGGGCAAGGTCGTCAATGGTGTCTTCGGTCTCCGGAGCTGCGTCGGTACCGGGAACTGCGTCGGGGTCTAACGAGAGAGAAGAGGGGGAGGAAACAGTATAAATACACAGCAAACATGAGCAACACAAAGTACGACATGACAAGATGCGGTGCCGGGTGTGTCCTAATGTATGGTTGCACGTCACCGAGGAAGGAGGATTCCATCCGGGAATGTTTTCCCGGTTCCGGACATTTGTCAAACAGATGACCGGAGGGGAACGGTTCCATGTTCGGATAGTTAGGGACATGTGACGGACGAACGGACCGCGTATTCGGATTCGTCTCGTCGTTCAGAGCAACTTTGATGTATAAAGTTTTTCCATCCGAGCTACGGATGAATTTCTACGAATTTTGCAAGTTTTCAAACATTTCTGGAATTCCTCAAAATTGGCTTAAGTCTGACAATTGCTCAGTTTTTCTTAAACATCACTTAGCTGTTTTCCAGAGGCTCTAGCTAGTGTTCTGTTCATCCTATGGCTTTGTGCCTTATATCATTCTTGATCAATTTGCTGTGATCTACATGACAGTATCAAGTGCATCTATGTTAGTGTCCATTAGCTTGTTCAATTCTTTGTTTGAAAAGTGCTACTCCAGTATTTCTGTTTGCTGTTTTTCAATTAACAGAACATAGCCTTTTGTCATTTTCGTAGGAATTAATCCATGCATCAAATGGATTTGGTCCAGTGGGATAAAAGGAAGTTTGTCCAGTGTACTTCCTATGCATATTATTTTTACTCATATTAGCACTTGTCTTAATGCTGTTTAGGGGCTGTTTAGAGGGCTAGTCAGTGCAATTTTAGAAAAGCTAGCAGCTGCTACAGTAACTGAATGTTACTGTAGCAGCATTGCACTAGCAGCAGCAGGCAGCGAGCAACGCAGCAGCAGGGGGCGGCAGCGGCGTGGCGCGGGCGCGGCGAGGCTGGCCGAAGGCGGGCGAGGCCGGAGCCACAAACGCACCACACACACAGCACACGCGCACACACACACACACGCTCGGCCATGGCCAGCGTAGTAGCAGCAGCGAGCAGCGGCAGCGGCACAGCACGGCAGCAGCGGAGCATCAGCGGCAGCAAACAGCAGCAGCAAGTGGTAGTAGCAGCAGGTAGCAGCAGAGCAAGCAGCAGTCCGCGCGTACGCAGACACTGAGGTTCGGCCATGGCGGGCACGAGCACGAGGGACGGCTACTACGGGCACGAATCGAGGTCGAGAGCGAGGGGAATCGAAGGAGGAGCTCACTGCGGTGCCGAAGACGTGCTCGAGGAGGCCGGGGGTGGTCCGGAGTAGCGGCAAACGGCGACGGACGATGATGATGTACGCGAAGAAAATGAGCTCGATGGCGAGCGTACAGGCCGCCTTGGCTCGATTTGGTGCACGAGGAAGATGAAGTCGTCAGTGGTGGTTCTCCTAGACATATTCTTAGCCGACGAGGAGCACGCTATCCGCGGCAACGGCGACGACGCGCGCGGTCACCGCGCGAGCTTCCGCGCTCGATTTCAAGCCGAGGAGGAGGCGGCTCGATGGGGAACGAGAGGGGAATGGACGAGGGACGGCTAGGGTTTCCGTTGGACGTGGTTATAGGCCACGGGGGAGCACGTGGAGGCCTTCTATGGCCATGGCAGCCGTGGATGAGCGCCACGCACATGGCTCGGCCTCCTCCATGTACAGAGATTGAGGAAGGCCGGCTGGTGGGCCGGTTGTTCACTGTAGCGGTGGCTAGAGTGCACAGTAACCGTTAGCTTTTATCCTTTTTCTTCCTCTGTAATATATTTTAGCTACTGTTTTCTATTTCTTTCAGTTAGCAATTGATTTTTGTTGAACATAAAACTTGTCACCTAACTAGTTCACAATACTGTGAAGCTGCACAAAAGTTTGGGACCCTTTTTTGAAATGCTTAACATTTTTATAAATTTGAAAAATCAATTAGTTGGCTGCTGGTCCACTGTTATAAATAGGTCAAGGGCATTTTTATTAACTCCAAAAATGTGGGTTTCTCCATGAAAAATACTTAGTGATTATCTGCTAAATTTTGAATTATTTTGTTTTGCAGTTTAAAGAAATAAAAATTTGACTTGTTATTTGAAATTTGAATATAGAGTGGGTATGAAACATCGTGAGTTTAACAACAGTAATCATGGTGACGTGGCATCATTAATGTGGGATTACTGTAGCCTAACTACTGGGGTATTACATTCAAGAAAACCAAAGTCTTCAACTAAAGACATTCATTTTTAGGGGTCGACTTTCTTCTTAAATATCAAACTCCTCATTGACTTATAGAACCTGTGTACACTCACAAACACATTAGTCCCTTAACCTATAAGTCTTCAATACACCAAAATCACTAAGGGGCACTAGATGCACTTACAGTTATACCTTAGGGTCGTCGGCATGTGGCTAGGCGTGCGGCGGGAGGCTGGATCTGCCCACACTATGTACGGTAGCGAGGAAGAAGTGGTCGGAGGCTCTCCCGCACAGGCGCTGGGTGAAAGAGAACAGCGCAGCCGGAAGTGGATTTCCTACCTCGCCGAAGGCGACAGAGTGAACGCTGCACCTCCTCCCCTTCCCGATGCGACGGGATCCGGACGGCTCCTTCACCAGCTGTGAGGGGGGAGAGAGAGAGAGGCCAACGCAGTCCTGTTTAGATCTGATGAAGAGGGTGAGAGATTGTGAATAGAGCAAACCCTAGCAAAGGAACGCTGAGCCTCCAGCGTATATATATATATATATATATATATATATATATATATATATATATATATATATAGGATGGGTCTATTATGATAACACCCCTTAAGAGTCTTATTCTGCTAACACTTGTACGCTGCCCGAACCGAACAAAAAACCCACATAAAAGTACCCGGCAAACTGCACGTGTAAAAAAGCCACCGAAGCCTCCACCCCCGCTCCCACATGGCCACACCCCACCTTCCTGCCCTCGCCGAACTGCCACAACCCCGCCGCGCCCGGCCCACGGCCTTCCTCCCCTCGCCGGCGAGCCACAGGTCCTTGCGCCCCGACACAAGCCGCCGCCGGATCCAGCCCACAACGCCCTCCCGCGATGCCTTGCCGCCGATTCAAGGCCACGGCGGCCCCCTGCGAGGCCCCGCAGTCGAATCCAGGCCGCGGCGCTCCTCCGCGATACACTGCCGCCGGATCCAGGCTGCGATGGCCCCCCACACCGCGCCACCGCAGGATACAGGCCGCGGCGCCCCCCCCTCCCTCGCCGCCCCGCCGCCCCACAGTCGAAGACCCCACGCTTCACCCCGCCGCGCTCACCGTGGATTCCCCCGCTGGCCCGCCTCCGGCACTGGTTCACCATCGTGTCCCGCCCCGACCCACCATGGTCTGCGGTCGCGCACACCCTCCCTTCCACCGGCCCGGGCATCACGAGCCCCCCTTCCTCTGCTTGGGTCTCGGCGGCCAGGGAGGTGTGGACTGCTGCGACCCAGATTCCCTCATGTGTGCTGCAACGAGGCGGCCAGCGAGCTTCCTCCTCCCGGCCGTGGTCAGGCTCCATGTTCGGGGGGCCTGTCTTCGTGCAGGTTCTCCTCTACTGCTTGACTCTGCCGGCCTCCCTCGTCGTCAGCCACGGCGCCGCAACCACCGGCCTTGAGCGTCCTCTCCTCCCCTCAATAGTTTTTTTTGCTTTTTCAGATTTCACTTGGGCACAACTGCTACAGTTCGCTTGGGGCGTCAGTGCTGTGCCTTTCATCGTCGTGGGCGCGGGCAGCAGTCCGGTTAGGGGCGCACCACAGTACTACGGCTAGTGACCTTGTAGTGCGGTCCGGCGGCGAGCGCACTTGCCGTGCAGTTCGGGCTAGATCCGGGCTCTCCTGCTTCTCCTGGAGGCCATGGCTATTGCGACGCCCTGTCCTCATCCAGATTGGGGCCACGGCAGCCTCCCCCAAGCTCCTCCTTCCCTCGCTGGCGATGAGAGTACGGGGAGTCACGCTGCAATTTTTCTCTTGTCGGAGCCATCGATGACCGCGGTGCAGCCCACATGTGTTTTGTTTGAATTTTTTTTGTGTCGGCTGCAGTTTTACTCAAGAAGAGAAGTTCACTTTGTTCTTGAAAGGTTTTGTGCAGCTCATCGCCGGCGGCAGTGTGCGGTTTTGATTCGAGAAGAGCGTGCAGTTCAGTTTTGCGTCAGGGAGACACGCCCCTGCGCCTCCAGCCGTGCATATCATCGGTGGTATTTTTTGCTTGAGAGGAGAACAACGGTCACACGACGGGTTATGCGGGTCTGTTGCCTCCAGCCAAGCCGAGGGTGGCCACACGGAGTCCACCCCACGCGTGCACTTCGGTGCTCCCTCTATGTGTGTTTAATCGGAGCACGGGTTCCACCACCGCATTGTTGCAGCTATGTTGGCATTTTTTTGCAGTTACTGATCATGGTCTGCTGGCACATCCATGCAGTACCCCGCGCGTGTGTGTGTAGTCCGTGGCGCGTGGCTAGATGTGATGCTCACATACTTTGTTAGACGTGCAGCTCACTGTACATAATTTTGCAGCTCGGGAACGAATGAGATGTGGCTAGATGTGCAGCTCACTGTGTCTAAAGTTGCAGCTCGAGAATGAACGAGATGTGCAGATTGTGCAGCTTGCTGGACCCTGTTCGAAGTTCTAAAAAAACTGCAGCCCCTTAATGGTTCACCTTGTAGAAAAAGAGAAAGAAATCCCCACGGAAAGTTTACCTTCTTTCTCGAATGCAATTTTTTTGTATGTGGGACGATTGGAAAAAGTAGTTCACTCCAATTTGTGTAGCAGCTCATTACACCTATGTATGAAGTGCAATTTGTTTCGTGTGTCTCAAAAATCAGTCGACTACATCAACACGTGCAGTGCGTTTGGTCCTCGGATGTGGTTCACTTTTGAGAGTGATGGTGTTCACTTGCGCCCAACATGAAAGTGCAATTTTTTTTAAACGAAACATCAAGATAGCAATGAGGTTCACTTCGACATATGTCGTGGTTCATTTGCCCTCGTCTCTGCGGTCCACTCTCGTTCATAAAAATTGTTGAAAAAAAGACAACAAAAACTCACAAAAAACTCGTGTGAGAAAGTTTACGTCCGACAAAAGAATTCATGAAGTTCACTCGCCCGTCTGATGCAGTGCGGTTTTTAGTTCGAAGCAGTGCGGTTTTCTATCCGATGCGGTTCACTCGTCGATTTTGGTGTCGCGAAAAACAGAGTCCGCATTTTCAGTAAATTCAAAATTGCTCTTAAACCGTAAGGAATTAGAGAATGTGTTCTACATGAAAAAGCTGCGCCTCGTCGATATCTTTCCAGCGGTGTATAATTTTAATCATTCTGATCAGCGTTTTGTAAAAATTTCATGAAAAACGGCCGCTGCCACTCGTCGTTAGCCGCACGATTTTCAAAATTAACTTAAAACCATAAGGAATCTCAATAACATTTGGACATATGAAAGTTGCGCCTCGTCCGTAGCTTTCCAACGGCGTATCACACGCCTCGTTTCGACAAACGATTGAAAAACTGGAGCGAAAACAGTACCGAAAAATTCAAAAAAAATTGAAAAACACAATTCCACGATTTAGTAAATTTGAAACTGCTCTTAAACCGTAACGAATTAGAGAAAATAATAGGTATGAAGAAGATGCGCCTCGACGATATCTTTCCAACGGTATATCATTTGCTTCATTCCGAAGAGCACACAAAAAAGGTTCAGAAATACCAATGATAGAAGTTCATGTATATGAAGGTTGATGCTTCGTGTGTTACGTGTATATATGGGAGCACACAAGAAATCATGTTGTGCCATCATTCAGTAGCAGTTCAACAAGAAAACCTGCAGCAGTTCTATTAGTATAATTCCATAAAAAAATCAAGTTATGCTACTTGAGGTTGACAACAACAAAAAATGCCATTTTTTGCGGCAAAATTTTGCAAAAAATTACAGTGGAATATTGTGCTCTCAAAAGGTGTTAGTGGTGTCCGTAAGAACGCAACATTTTTTTCATTTCCATTTCCTTTATGTTTGTATATATAAGAATGCATAAAACTTGAGCCGGTCGGGGACATATCGTCGAGAAGTTCATGTATAAATGGACTTGTCTTAACTCTGAAAGTTCAAAATTTATAAAATGGAGAGCTCAAAGAAAATGACAAAACAAAAAAGTTCAAACAATTCCCATGGATTTCGATGGATTTTTTAATAAAAAAACATAAGTTAAAATTAAAATAGATGAGTGGTTCGATGTTTATTACAAACCTAGAATTTTTTCCCCTACTAAAAGAAATAAAACCAAGAAGTTCAAATTAAAAAAATGGAGCAGTTTGATATTATATTTGAAAACTCAGATTTTTCCGGTTACTAAAGAATAAACCAATAAATTCAATTCAAAATAACAAAGAAGTTCAATTGGAAAAAGCATAGCAGTTTGATATTTATTTAAAAACTCGAATTTTTTCGATTACTAAAGAATAAAACCAATAAGTTCAATTCAAAATAACAAAGAAGTTTGTTGTTTCTAACAAAAATCCAATTTTCACATTTCTAAAAAATACACAAAGAAGTTCAAATAAAAAAGTTAGAGAGGTTCGATGTCTATAAAAAACTCAGATTTTTTCCGTTACTAAAGTGAAATAGAGAGAAATTCAAATTGATAATAGCCAGAAGTTCATGTACTGCATGGTGTGCATTTCGTATGACAAAAAAAAGAAATAAAAAGGCAAAGTCCAAAAATTTTGTTGCAAGAAGTTCAAGTGCTCGGCCCGAAAAAGTTCAAAAATTCTTGTGAGAGAGGTTGAACAAAAATACGTGACAGAAGTTCAAGGTGAAAACAGTGGGAAGTTCAACTACTACACGGAATGCGTTTCAGATAAGAATATAAGAACAAAAAACTAAAAGCTTAAAAGGTTTGTTGCAAGAAGTTCATGTGCTCCTCCTAGCATAGTTCAAAATTCATGTGCGAGACGTCCGTCGTTCATTTACATGTTGAAAAAAAGGCAAAAACAACGTTGTTTTTGCCATTTTAAAAACTGCTCTCAAACGGCAACGAAATTGTAACACCTATCTACATGAAAAACTTGCTGCTATTCATAAGCTTTCCACCGGTATACTATGTGCCACATTTCGATGAATGGTTTAAAATTTTCATGTATACCATTTAAAACACGTTTTTATGTATTCAAAAAATTCTTATCTGTTGAAAGAAGTTCATAGTGAAAACAACGAGAAGTTTAAGTACTGCAAGGAATGCATTTCAGGTGAGAATAAAAATATAGAAAAATAAAAGCTTAAAAGGTTTGTTGAAAGAACTTCAAGTGCTCTGTCCGGGGAAATTCAAAAATTCTTGCGAGAGAGGTTCACCTTGTATTTCCATGTTCGAAAACACAAAAAAGAAATTATTTTTTGCATTTTAAAATAATTCTCTCAATCCACAAAGAAGTTCAGTTATTATTTGGGAGCAATTTGATTTCAAAAAGAAAATAAAAAATTCAAATTATAAAAATGGAAAAAGTTCATGTACTACATGGTGTGTGTTTAATATGAGAAAAATGAATTAAAATGCAAGGTTCAATTTTTTTTTGTTATAAGTTCAAGTCCTCGGTCGGAGAAAGTTAAAAAATTATTGTGAGAGAGGTTTGTACAAAAGGAATATCATTTGTGTAACACTGACGAATGGATGAGAAAATTACAAACAAAAATACGTTACAGAAGTTCAACGTGAAAACAGCAGGAAGTTCAACTACTACACTGAATGAATTTCAGATGAAAAACTTTTAAAATCGTCACGAGTATGAAAAAATGATCAACACAGGAAAATTGCGTATTTACAGCGGCTTTCCATCGGTATATCACTTGCTCAATTCCGGTAAGTGGATGAAGAGCTACGAGCAAAAAAAGCACATGAAAAACAGAGTGAAGTTCAAGTAGACATGCCGAGAAGTTCAAGTTCTTCACGCGGTGCATTTTCGAAGAATCTGTTTCGCGAGAAAGGCAAAATGCATGATCTGGCCATTTTCAAAATTACTTGAAAACGACTAGGAATCAAAGAAAACCATCTACATGAAAAAGTTTCGTATTTTCCGTAGCTTTTCAACGGTATATTATTTGTCCCATTCCGATAAAGTTTGTAGAAATTACGGCCAAAAAACGTTTTTAGCCATTTTCAAAATTGACTTAAAACCATAAGGAATTGGGAGAAATAATATATACAAAAAAGATTCGCATTTTCCCAAGCTTTCCAATGCCATATCATTTGCTGGATTCGGACGTACGGTTAAAAAATTAGCTCGAAAATACGAACTCGATGGAACTTGTACCGTTTTCTAAATTACTTTTAAACCGTTCAAAATTAGAAAAAACTTTCAACATAAAAAAGTAGTGCATTTTCATAAGCTTTCCAACGCCATATCATTTGCCTCAATTGGATTAGCCGTTTAGAAGTGGCATCAAAAATACGAACTCGGTTGTTCGGTTTACGAAATTTTATAATTTTCTAAATTACTCTTTAACCATAGGGAATTAGAGAAAACTTTCAACATGTGGATGGAGCGGTTTTGCAGCAGCTTTTCAACGCCATATTATTTGCCTTATTCCGATAAACGGTTTAGAAATGCGATCGAAAATACGATTCACATTTTTTGTATGGAGAAAAAACGGTTTTCAAAACTGCTCTTGAACCGCTTATATTTTGCCAAAAATTTAACTTGGGTCATGATACTCGTGTCCATAGCTTTCAAACGGTATATCGCAAGCCCCATTTGGGCAATGTTTGCGGAAGTTCAACCTAGCACTGGGGGAAGTTCAGGTTGAACAACTCAGGAAGTAAAATTGCAACGGACGCATGTTCATCACGACCCGAGAGCAAATCCGCCAATGAGCAAGATTCCTATTTAAAACGGGCATTTAGTTGCTAAAAATCGTTTGCAGATTACACTTACATCACATAGAACACGACTGATCAGAATAATTCACGCGGGGAGACATGGTTGCGAAGATGGCCCGAAGGTCGGGTTGCTACAGAGGGAAGTTCAGGTTGTGTAACTCAGGAAGTTCAGGTTGTGATCAGAATAATATTCTGATCCCGTGATCAGAATAGTGTTTATGCATATATATATGTATATATATATATATATATATATATATATATATATATATATATATATATATATATATATATATATATATATATATAAAGTCTATTTAAGACCCAGGGTGAAGAATGAGTAATTCTTCACCCGGGTCGATCGACCAAGCCAGCCATACCTTCGGTCCAACCAAGCCACGGTTGTGATATTGAAAAAACCCACCGTCCCCTTCGTCGTAAAATTACATCGTGGTCGAGCTAATCTTACCTTTTGGAGGTTGACTCAAACCAGCCCACCTCCACGTCCTTTTCTAATCCGCTGTGGACAGTTTTTCTATTTCCTAAAAATAAGAGGGTCGAACGGTTTTAAGAGTATATCGACGGCGAACAGTGGCGTGGTGCTCCGCCGGTTGGCTCGAAGGCAAGCCGTCGGTGGATGGCAGTATGCTGCTCGGCGGTGTGGTTAGTGGCTGGTGGGCTCGACGTTCTGTTCGTCGCTGGGCAGGTGGGCCGGCGTGATGTTCGGGCGCCGGGCGCGGCTGCCTAGGTCTTGGGAGGCATTGTGGTTGTGATCGCGGATCAGCTGTGGGTGTGATCGCGGTGAACTTGCACTGGGTGGTTGTGCCTGGTCTGCTTCGTGTGTGTGAGTGCACGGGAGGAGGTGAGCATCTCCAATTCTAGTGCTCTCTGTTCCAAATTTCCATTGTGAAGGATCCAGTATCAGATTTGCTGTGTTGTTTTTTGTTATCTGGGAGGTGATGATGTGTTCCAATCCATAATTTTTTTTGCAAGCGCTTATAGAAGAACCAGGAGATTTGTTGTTAGTCGTTGTTGTGTTTCCTTCCTTTTTGAATGATCACGGGGACGGCCAAAGACAGAGTTTTACATCTATTTTTGGGGACAGGAAGAACAGAGAAGGGAGGGGATAGGATCCAGCGCCCACAGATGAAAGCTGAACCTGAACCATGTTTCCTTTTGTTTCTTAGGCCCCTTGCTCCTGGAATTATTTTTTGACTTAATGGCTGTTACTTGGTGCGTGTGATGGGAGGTCCAGGAAGTACTTCTCAGCAGCAGCAATGCCTCTTGATGTGGCAACAAGATCCAAGTTGATTGTTTGATAACCAACTGTAGGATTCACACCTCTTCTAGCCTGAACTTCAGTATGCTGTAGAAATAAACAATAGAAAAGGTAAAGAACCACCACAGGCAGATATGTTACAGAGGAGTTTTGAGTACCAACTGGATGTGTTCTCAGTTCTTTTCTGCTGTATACGCTTGTGTGGCTCTCCTATCTACATGATGTTTTCTGGATAGGTTCGTGAGGCACAAGCGGATGGAATTTATGGATTGCGCTTGGCTTGTCATGTGTTCAGGAGTTCCTGTAAGAGGGTATCCCCAGCGAACTGTCTTTGCTTTTTGTAAGCGGGGCATGAGAATTTTATTTAAAGAAGTAAATTAGATACCACCTTACGTGTCGGTGTTTGTGTTCTTGCATGTAACACTCTATAACGCTTCTTCTTAGGAAAACTCTGAGTTTTGCACTGTGGTGGGTGGTCGTCGATTCGCAGCACCCGGGCAGTTGTGGAGCGTCGCGGGTGGTCCTCGGTGTCGGGTTATGTTGACTGTTGACTTGCTTGTTGATGTGGTCTGCATCTCCTCCCACCACGATGGTCAGCAACCAGGCCTTCGCTGCCGGAGCTCTTCAGTATCGCCCCCTCTCCATAAATTTGCAGGAGTATGTGTCCATTTATTCTCCCATACCAATATGGCTAGAGTTAGTGAAAGTAATTTAGTTATCTGAATTTAGATCATGTCCCAATAGGCATAGGCTACATTTTTGTTTTAGTTTTGATCTCCTCCCCCAATTTATTTGTTTTGGTTGTAGTTGTCCTTCAAGGTTAATACTCAGACTTTAATATTTTTTGTCCAGTTGCTATGTGTTGGAGCAGAAGCCTTCCTTGTTTTTGTTCATAGACCATGTCATTGTTAGTTTACTTTTACTCGCCTTGTAGATTCCATGGTTGATGAAGGAGTGTTAGTACTGTCATAAACCATGTAAATGCTGCCTAAAAAGTTTTTTTTTCTCTACAAATGAAGCTCTTCAGTACATAAAATATTTAGTTTTCTGCCCATAACTCTGAATCTTTATTAACTTGTGGCTTCTTGCTATGGTCGATTTTTGGTTACTACTAGCATGTTCAAATGTAGACTGTTGGATTGTAAAATATTATTTATTATGTTCCATCCAAAAAAATGTTTCCTTTAGAAAATGCTGTCATGGATGTAAATTATCATGTCAAGCCTTTAAGCTCACAGTTTTAGAGATTTATGTTTACTTCTTGTTTAGGAGGAGAATAAGAGGTTTTAAGGTTTTTTCTTCTTGTATAATTATCTCATTTTAACTATTTACATAATTATGTTAGTTTTTGTTCTCTTTGGTTTACTATTTTAGTCAAATTCAGAAATTACAGTGTGAAAACCTATGTTTTTCTAGTCTTTTTTTAACTTTCCTTGTTGTATTTTTTAGAGTAACTAATTTATTATTATTTTATTAACGGAGCCATGAAGTTTACATGCACTACTCCCAGCAGGGTTAAGAAAATCCATTTGCAATGGAGTCAACATTCTTCAGAATTTAATTTTGATGATTGTCAGCTATTCTGCAATTACACATTTGAAACTTTTTTTGCCAACAAGAATACCTCACTTTGTTAGGGAATACACAATCATTTTCCACTGAAATCATGGTGTGTTTGTTCAGAAACTCCATGCATAGACAGTCCAGAAGATATGAATAATTCTCTCTCGGAATTGCATATGAATATCAGCAGTTTATTTTTTTGAACACAATATTTCTCTAACATGTACTCCATTGATTCTTTCTATCCTTGTTTGAAATCTAATCAGTAAATATGAATTTCCACTAGAATGCTATGATATGTTTTATTTGGACTGTATAGCTCATCTTTAAGTACCCTGACAAGTAATAGCAGTACTCCCTCATCCCCATGTTAAAGAAGTGATTTGTTTCATTGTTTTTATATGATATTTCTGTAACACTTATTCTTTTTGGTTTTTTGACTGGGGGTTGTCATGGGTGGTGCATCAAGATCAAAACTAAGAATGTTTGATCAAAGCTGTGCTCTGGAAGTTCTAATCGATAGTTTCTTTATTGCCTACAAAGGCTAATCAGTGCAAGGCTAAAGATCTCTGCTACATCTTCCATGGGTTGAATATAACCAATCATTTTGCTTATTTCACTGGAGAAGTTCGGCCCTGTGAGAAAGCAGATGCAAATTACAAAGCTGCTCTGATTTATATATTTGTAGATGTTCTTTATTGTGCCTAGTTGTTGTAACTTAATTTCTTACGACTGCCAGAGCGCTTCATTTTATTGGCGTCGTCCAACACATCATCGGCAAGTTGTCGCTCAAAATTTTAAATGGTTTGCTAATTACTTTGCCGCTCTGATCTATTTCATACAATTTAACTTGGGTTTAATGTGTTTTCCGTGGTTTGGATGATATTATGGTAACTGGGGAGAATGATGCCCAACCATTCATTTCCTTTAAGGCAATGTCTACCATGTTCACATATTGAGAACCAGTCCACCAAATAGTACTCAGAATTACCAGTCCATCATCGGCAAGTTGATAAAAGGCTAGGAATGTAATCCTGACATGCAAGCACTAAGAATTGCCAAATAGTATTAAGAAATGAGCTTATATGTAAGTCAAAAAGTAACAATGGATCATATTATGAATACATCACCTTACACCATACACTTGCTAAACCAATGGTGCCAAAAAGAAAAGAAAAATGTCTCGAGTATAAATGTAATGAACGAATATGAAGCAGCAATGCCAACCACATAATCACCAGCAGACATGTCATTCATGGGCCAAAGATTCCCAAAAGAAAGTCATATGCATGTGATTAAACAAATAATGTACTATTACTAAATCCAGTAATCATCAAACAACAAAAAATGCAGCAAGAGCACGCCATAGTGCAGTACTTGCTTGTAACTTGTATAGTTGAACTCACTTCATGCATCGCAAAAAAAGACATGGACTATTTCATATTTACCTACCATTCCTCTATCTTCCCCTTAATGGTCACTGTTTGTATAGCAACATAGGACTCTTCGGAATAATTGGGGATGCAAATGCAGAAATTGATACTTCAATAGAGACCCCGCATGTGACCCACTACATCCTCTCCATGGAGCGTTATGAACAAGTCTAGCTAAAATAGAGGGGAAAGATATAGTCTGAATCAGCTACATTCAGAAGCACCTCGAAGCAGAACAATGGCTGCTGGACGAGACGAGGCCATCACGCTGCGGCCTCCTCGCGTGGGACGGTTGCTCCAGTGGAGGCACCTCCACGCAGCAAAGAGCTATTTCACCGTCCACCACGGCGACTACTCGCCGGCGCGGTGGTCGCGGCGCATCCGTGCATTCTTTGCAGGCGAGGCTCTCATATGACCACGAGGCAGAGTCGATCCCTGGCGAAGTAAATCTATGGCATGCGATCCATTTTTTGCGGTGCATGTAGGTGTGACGGAGCATTACCTTGTTCCGTAAATGTACAGCAGGAATTTAAGTTTCATGCACTGAGCGCATGCGCCTGGGCTGGTTACTTTGAGGTAAAGTTATGGCACACTATGCTTCATGCACTGTGTGGGATGCATGCGCCTGGGGCTGGTTCCATTGAGGTAAAGTTACGGCACACTTGGCTGTAGCGTTTGGGTTGAGTCGAGTGGGGTGAGGAATAAGAATTTCTCACCCAAGGTGACGAATAGTGCGACCCTATATATATATATATATATATATATATATATATATATATATATATATATATATATAAACTGCACGCGGTGTTTTTTCAGTACCTTTTTCGCTCTAGTTTTTTAACCGTTTATCGGAACGAGGCGTGTAATATAACGTTGGAAAGCTATGGATTAGGCGCAACTTCGCCAATCAGAATTTTTTTCAAGATTCCTCACGGTTTAAGAGCAGTTTTGAAAACGATGCGGCGCATGACGAGTGGCAGTGAGCATTTTTTTCACGTTTTTCCTAAACCGCTCGTCGGAATGAAGCAAATGATACGCCGTAGGAAAGATATCATCGAGGCGCAACTTTTTCATATGTATTTTTTTCTCTAATTCGTTACGGTTTAACAGTAGTTTTAAATTTAGTAAATCGCGGAATTGTGTTTTTTAAAAAAAAATTGTGATTTTTTGTACTATTTTCACTCCAGTTATTTAACCGTTTATCGAAATGAGGCGTGTGATACGCCGTTGGAAAGCTACGGACGAGGCGCAACTTTCATATTTAGAAATGTTTTTGAGATTCCTTACGGTTTTAAGTTAATTTTGAAAATCGTGCGGCGGACGACGTGTGGCAGCGGCCGTTTTCATGAAATTTTTACAACCCGCTAGTCGGTATGATTCAAATTATACACCGTTGGAAAGATATTGACGAGACGCAACTTTTTTATGTAGAACGCTCTCTATAATTCCTTACGGTTTAAGAGTAATTTTAAAATTACCGAAACACGGCCACTCTGTTTTTCGCGACACCCAAATCGACGAGAGAACTGCATCAGAAAGATGAGCGCACTGCATCAGACAGAAAACCGCACTGCATCAGACGGGTAAGAGAACTGCATCGTTTCTTTTTATTCATATGTAATTTTTCTCAGGCGGGGAAGATGACTGTGCTTCACAACGGACGTAAGTGAACCGCAGCACTATCGAGAAGTGAACCGCATTACTTGTTTTTATCGTTCCTGTAACATTTTTCTGCACGTTCACATTGGGAGCAAGTGAACCGCTAACCCTACCGAAAGTGAACGCGTCGCTAGCAAAAATGAACTTCACGATTTTTCTGTCTTTTTTCTAACTTTCTTTTACACCATTTTTCTCTCTGCGCGATCTGAGTTGTGTGCCACGAGAGTAGTGAACCACATGAGGGGAAGTGAACCTCGGAGCGAATCAACGTGAACCGCACTTTCTTCACACATTTTTTCTCGTGTGTTTTGCACTAGGAGACGAGAGTAGCAAACCGCACGGAAGAGAGTAGCGGACCGCACCAAACGAGAGTAATGAACGTCATACTTTTTTTCGACAATTTTTGTTTTATAGAGTGAACCACTTTGACTCGCTACAAAAAGAACAGCATTGCAATGTCAACAAAGGGAACTGCATTTTTTTGTTAGCATTTTCTCTATATAATTTCATCCCAGTTGCAAGGCCAAGTGCAGTGAACCGCAGGCGACAGCAAAATGCACTGCAAGTGCCGATGCATCTCGTGGAGGTTCACTGCAAAACTGAAAGAAGGAAAACACAACACACCAAATGTGAAATGCGTCAAGGTAGCATCAAATGTAGCACATAGCTAGAACCGCATGAGATGCATTGCATTGGAACCGCATGAACAGAAAAAAGCGGTGGACTGCACCAGGAGCCGTCAACTGCACGGCCACGCGCGCCGAACCCCATCGCGTGCCCAGCGCACTGCAAGTCTGTCGGTGTACTAAGTATTGGGCCATTAGTACCCCATACTTGTGCACGGGCAGTTGTAGCCATACTCGCGGCAAGGCTTGTCGGGGAACAATTTGAGGTTGACTCAGGCTACCAAAGAAATTCTCAAGTCAAAGATCTGAGGATCAGCAGATAAGGAGAGCTAGAATCCGAAAGCCAGCTTCCCCGGCAAGATCTTGCCGGGGTGGCCTGCGAAGCCCGGCAAGGTTCGGCGCCCGGCAAGATTCGGCGCCCGGCAAGATTCTGTTGATGTGCCACCGCTCTGGCACAGCAACAAGCCCGACATTCTGGGTCCTTCTTTGGATACGTGGCGACGCGCCAGTGGAGGAGAGCTTAAGCGGTGCTGATGGGATGGCCCCTTTTTCCATCCCCAAGAAAGTGAGGACACCTAAACAGACACCTCACGGTGCATTAAATGCGTTCGTCCTAATCCGTCAGTGGTTAGGTATGGTAACCCTGTAGCTACTTTACACCTCAATGTATATACATTTTGCCACTGTGGTGACCCCTTTGAGTATATAAAAGGAGGCCCAAGGCAACTGCTACAAAGGAGGAGGATCTTCTGGCCCATTCTGCATGCGTAGCTACTCTTTGAACATACTGTTCATTGCAAGCGCTCCTGAAGCCTGGGCTCAAGAACATTCATAATAAAACAAAGCAGGAGTAGGGTTTTACGCTGATTAGCGGCCCAAACCTGGGTAAAATCACCCCGCGTCGATCGTTGGTTCTGCTCTTTGCGCATACCTCTCCCCCTGCCGAATCGTAAAGGGATTCCTTGAGGGCCCCATAGGTGTCGCACACCGACATCTTTGGCGTGCCAGGTAGGGGGTCGTAGGTTGTGTGAACCTGATCCAGTGATCGGTGCCTTAGTCTCTTCATCATCTTCATCATCATGCCACCCAAGAAGAAGAGCGCCGCAACGGCGCAACCATCCACGTCCGTTTTACCTATGCCCTCGCATACGGGCGATGGCGTGGGTGCAGAAGGAAGAGGATTAGAGCCTCCACGGCGTTCCGGTGATCCAAGCCAGGTGAGCGGCGTCGTTCGCAGCGGTAGTGGCAACCCACACGCCGCTGGATCCAGAGATGGAGCTGTGTTGCCTACGGGTGGCACAACGAATTCCAGAGATCGGAGGACGCATTCTGGGGCTCCCGCGCCGGCGCCAGCGTCACGGCCTTCCCAGGCCGTACACGATTAGCAACATCATGGCACTGGTGCTTCAGGGCGTCCCCATGAAAAGATTTCTACGTATCGATCCCAAGGTGCGCGGGCCCAGCATGCACACCGAGCTGCCGGCGGAGGTGGCGCGCGGTCGCGTGACCGTGACGGTGCTCCTTCTAACATGGCTAGGAGTCAGAGCACCTCACGTACCTCGCACCTGTCGCCGCCGCCTACACCAGCGGAAGCCTTGGCACGTGCGCAACTGCTCCTCGATTTCCCTCCTGCTCCGGAGAAGATGGAGGAGTGGCGAGCTACTATCCAGAGCCTCATTGGCTTCGCCAACAAAGATGGGCCACAGGAGGCAGGGCCCTCACAGCGGCGGCCCATCGATCCGGCGCGAGCCGATGTGGAGAAAACCGGAGGTGGTGCAACCACGGTGCACTCCCCTCCGCGACACCAGCGGCGGTCGACAACCCAGCGGGTCGATCGCCGTGATGATGATTCCACGGCGTCGTCCGATCCACGGATGCGCCATGACCAACGTCAAGTTCTCCAGGAATGAGGCAAAGAGGACGCTCAAACCACCATCGAGCGGCGACGGGAAGCGCGCTATCAATCTGATAAGCGCGCAGGGCCGGCTGTCGACGAGCCTGCGCCAGGGGACGCAGGTGACTTGCCTTACGAGGTAGGGACTCCAGCATTTACCCGTGAGCTGCGGCAAGTCCAGTGGCCCAATTCCCGAACCTTCAAGCCAGAGGTCCCGGAGAAATATGACGGCAAGACTCATCCCTCGGAGTTCCTGAGCATCTACACCATTGCGGTATAGGCTGCCGGGGGCCGAGATGACAAGATACTTGCCAACTACTTCCCGTTGGTGCTCAAACCCAACGTCAGGTCGTGGTTGATGCATCTGCCGGAGAATTCTATTTCTTCTTGGTCAGATCTGTGCCATCAGTTTGTTGGCGCCTTTGTCGGAGGCAACCAAGCTCCTGGCCAAGAGAGTGATTTGCATATCATCCCTCAGAAGGAGGGCGAACCCCTGCGCAAGTTTATGCAGAGATTTAGCCGGGTGCAGTACAATATTCCTGACGTTCACCCCACCGCTGTTGTCAGCGCGTTTCACCAGAACGTGCGTAACCGCAGAATGCGGGAAGAGCTGGCAATGAACAAAGTCAGGAGTATTGCCGAGCTTTACGCTTTGGCCGACAAGTGCGCCCGAGCTAAAGAGGGGAGGAAACTCCCTGGCGAGGCTGTTGGCGCGGGGAGCGAATCAGAAGACGAAGACGCTGCAACCCCGTCAAGGAAAGGCCGGCGGCGGAACAAAAAGCGCAAAGGCAAGGCCGTGCTTGCTGTCGAGGAATCCGGCAACCCCAGCGCCGCCAAGAAGGCCAAGGTTGACGACCCCGGCAAGGAACTTGCCGGGTGCTCCTCATGCCAGGCCTTGGCGGCTGCCGACAAGTCAGAAAACTCCGGCAAGCAGTACTGCAAGATCCATCGCACCAAGGGTCACGATCTCCAAAACTGGCGGCAAGTTGAACAGCTTGTCGAGAAGCAGAGGGCTGAGTATGAAAGGCGGGATAAGGAGAAGGCCCATGACGGTGCTGAGGGGTCCAGCAAGAAGCGCGGTGGCCGAGGGGGTCACCGCGGCAAGGCCAAGCAACAGAGGGAGAGGCCCGCTCGAGGCCGAGACAAAGAAGAAGATGATGATGAAGAAGACGATGAGTCCAGTGAGCAAGAATTCCAGAAAGCTACAGAGGCCATGTGTATCGATGGGGGCGCCTCGTTGCATTCTTCCCACCGTTGGCTCAAACAGTGGGTGCGAGAAGTCAATGCAACAGAGCCATCACTGGATGCATGTAAGCCCCTGAAGTGGTCCAACACGCCTATCATTTTCGACGCCGAGGATCACCCTGATCGCACAACCGCGGTCGGGTGCTTGCCATTGTTGGTCTCACCAACAATTCGCAACCTCAAGGTGACGAAAATGCTAGTTGACGGTGGGGCCGGGCTGAACCTAATCTCACCGGATGTGCTCAAGAGGCTCCAAATTCCTGATGAAGATCTCGAAGAAACGGGCACGTTTCAAGGGGTCAATCCAGGAAGAACCCAGCCAAAGGGCAAGATTACGCTACCGGTGACATTTGGTAGCGAGCTCAACTACAGGACCGAGAAGGTAGTGTTTGATGTCGCCAAGATCCCTATGTCATATAATGGGATCCTTGGTCGGCCAGCGCTGGTAGGGCTGGGCATATAACCCGAAAACCGATGTCTCGAACCGAACTAACCGGCACCGGAGCCGAATTCACCGAAACCGAGAACCTCGGTTGTACATTCGGTTTGCATTCGATGAAAACCGAACTTAGTCTGGTGTATACAGTTTTATCCCTCGGATACCCGAATGGACCGAGAACCGAGTAAACACAAAGGTCCCGCCTGTTGCTACTCAAGTGCTTTTTGCACAAGTCCCACGTCGCATCGGAAAGAGGTGAACAAAGTAGAGTACCTGACACAGTGAGCCACCATCGCTATAAATTTTGTGTAACAAAGTAGTACCCTTCTCTCGGTATAGTAGTAGTAAAGGAGCCGCCACCACTAATTTTACGGAGTAATGTTTTGCTTTGGGACAATCAATAATCAATAGGAGGGAGTAGCCTCATTGACGCTAGCCTTTACTAGTACTAGTAGCTAGTACACAGAGCTACAAGCACTGTACACCAGAATAAAGTATGGAGGTTCCTGCTGCTAGTACGGGTACTGTACATTCAGAATGGAGGCAGCGATTCTGTCTGCTATTTAATATATCTCGATGGTGTTCGGTAGAACCGACGACCGAACCAAAATTTCGGTGCAGCTAATCTTCGGTTAGCTTATTTTCTACTGACCGATCGGTCAGCATTTTGGCAAAATCGAAATTTAAAATAGACCGAGGAACCGACCCGAACGGTCCGGGGAAACCGAACGCCCAGCCCTAAGCGTTGGCTAAGTTCATGGCGGCATCACACTATGCGTATAATGTTTTGAAGATGCCCGGTCCGTTGAGTGTCATTACTATCCATTCCGATAAGAAGGATACGCTCATCTGTGCCGACCAACTCTACCGGGAAGCAGTTGCAGCACCTGCCGTCAAGGCATCTGCTCCTGCCGCTGGAACTCCCGGGGGGAAGAAGAAGACCGGCAAGAATCTTGGCGCGAACTCCGGCAAGCGCACCTTCTCGGAGTGCTGCGCTTCCGTTGAGGACGCATCAGAGAGTTCCACCGGCAAGAACAAGAGATCCAAGGCCGCTCCACCAGAGACCAAGAAGGTGCCCGTCAGGGAGGACGGAACGGGAGGAACTTTCACCGTAAGTTCCACCCTTGATGACAAATAGGAAAGCGCGCTCATTGCCTTCCTGCGGGCGAATGTCGACGTGTTCGCATGGCAACCGTCTGACATCCCCGGAGTTCCCAGGGAGGTAATTGAGCACCACCTTGCTGTCTATCCTCACGCGCGGCCCGTCAAGCAGAGGGTCAGGAAGCAAGCCTTGGAGCAGCAAGAATTCATTGCCGAAGAAATCAGGAAGCTGGAGGCGGCAGGATTGGTCAGAGGAGTACTTCACCCAACCTGGTTGGCCAATCCGGTTGTAGTGCGCAAGGCGAATGGGAGATGGAGGGTATGTATTGATTATACAGACATCAATAAAGCCTGTCCAAAAGATCCCTTTCCCTTGCCGCGCATCGACCAGATTGTGGACTCCACTGCTGGATGTGACCTACTGTCGTTCCTTGATGCCTACTCAGGGTATCATCAGATCTTTATGGCAAAAGAAGATGAAGAAAAGACCGCATTTATCACCCCATGTGGTACGTATTGTTTTATACGAATGCCTTTTGGGTTGAAAAGTGTTGGTTCTACATTTGCGAGAGCGTTCCAAATTGGTTTTGAGCCTCAACTCCATAGAAATATAGAGGCATATATGGATGATATAGTGGTCAAAACCAAGGACAAAGCGACGCTCATACAAGATCTAGAAGAAACATTTGCAAATCTGCGCAAGATCAACTTAAAGCTCAATCCTGAGAAGTGCGTGTTTGGTGTTCCTTCCGGCAGGCTTCTCGGATTCTTTGTGTCTCAACGGGGAATCGAAGCGAACCCCGACAAGATCAAAGCTATTGAGCAGATTGAAGCACCAAGACGCGTCAAGGATGTCCGTCGTCTTGCCGGCTGTGTAGCTGCTCTAAGTAGGTTTATTTCCAAATCTGCTGAGCACGCCATGCCCTTTTTCAAAATTTTGAAGAAGGCAGGTCCAATGAAATGGACTCCGGAGGCGGAGGTTGCACTGCAAGATTTGAAGAAATACCTTTCTTCTCCGCCGACGCTAGTCACGCCTAAACCACGAGAGCCGTTGCTGCTATATTTGGCAGCAACAAATCAAGTGGTTAGTGATGCGTTAGTGGCGTAGAGAGAAGCTGATGAGGAAGCAACACCAGCGGCAGGACCGTCAGGCGACGCGGCAGGATCTTCCCCGGCAAGGGTTGATCCCGGCAAGACAGGATCTGTGCAGTCAGAAGAACCAGTGCAGAAGAAAAAGGTGGTGCAGCGCCCAGTTTATTTTGTTAGCTCTCTTTTGCAAGGAGCTAGGTCAAGATATTCTGGCGTGCAGAAGTTGCTTTTCGGCCTCCTTATGGCCTCGAGGAAGCTGCGCCATTATTTTCAAGCACATGAAATCACCGTCGTCACTCGCTTTCTGTTGCAACGGATTTTGCGAAATCCAGAAGCAACCGGTAGGATTGTGGAGTGGGCGTTGGAGTTGTCGAGCTTTGGCCTCAAGTTTGAAAGCACTTCGACAATTCAGAGCAGGGCCTTGGCAGAGTTCATCACGGAATGGACACCAACGCCAGACGAAGAGGTTCAAGAAACAGTTCTCCCCGGCAAGGAAATTGATCAGCAATGGGTTATGTACTTTGACAGGGCTTTTTCGCTGCAAGGCGCCGGTGCTGGCGTGCTGCTTGTCGCACCCACTGGAGAGCACCTCAAGTACGTAATCCAAATGCATTTTCCCGGGAGAATTCGACGAACAACACTGCGAAGTACGAGGGCGTGCTTGCCGGTCTCAGGATCACGGCAGACCTTGGTATCAAGAAGCTCGTCATCAGAGGCGATTCGCAGCTTGTCATCAGGCAAGTTAACAAGAGTTATCAGAGTCCATTGATGCAAGCCTACGTGGATGAGGTGAGAAAAATGGAAGAGCACTTTGACGGTCTGCAAATGAAGCACATCCCTCGTGCCGAGAACAGTATTGCTGACGACCTGTCAAAGCGCGCCGCCCTCAAGTTGCCTGTGGAACCAGGAACTTTTGTGCTCCATTTGACTCAACCATCCGTGGCGCCACAATGCGGCAAGAAAAGAGAATAAAGTTGAATTCTGGACAGTACTTTCCGGCAGAGCTTCCCAGAGCCGCCGGCAAGGAACCTGCCGGGATCAACGACAAACCTGCCGGGGAACGACAGGCTCCGGAGGAACTTCACGCTTTTGCTGTCGAGACAAATGTTCCCCCGGTGGAGGAGATGCCTTTAGTCCTAGCTATCGAGCCCCAGGCTCCAGCATGGGCGCAGCACATTGTCCGTTTCCTTCAGACAGGAGAACTCCCTGAAGAACAGGAAGAAGCGGAAAAAGTAGCCCGTCGGTCTGTTATGTACAAGTTCGTCGATGACGTCCTGTACAGAAAGAGACCAAACGGTGTGAAATTGAAGTGTATTCCTCGGGAGGATGGACTAGAGCTGTTGGCAGAGATACATGGAGGCATATGTGGCTCTCACATAGGATCAAGAGCACTTGTCGGGAAAGCATTCCGGCAAGGCTTCTTTTGGCCCACCGCTCTCCAGGATGCAACTGCACTAGTAACCAAGTGTGAAGCGTGCCAGTTTCATTCGAAGAAATCGCATCAGCCAGCTCAAGCTCTTCAGATGATCCCTCTATCCTGGCCATTTTCGGTCTGGGGGCTCGACATACTGGGCCCTTTCCCCCGTGCTACCGGGGGCTTTGAGTACTTGTACATTGCTATCGACAAGTTCACAAAGTGGCCGGAGGTGGAAGCAGTGAGGAAGGTGACAGCACAATCAGCCGTCAAGTTCTTTAAAGGGATAGTTTGCCGTTTCGGTGTGCCCAACAGGATCATCACCGACAACGGCACGCAATTCACAAGTCGCACCTTCATGCAGTACGTCCAAGACCTTGGCGGCAAAATTTGTTTTGCCTCTGTTGCTCACCCGAGAAGCAACGGTCAAGCGGAGAGGGCCAATGCTGAAGTGTTGCGCGGTCTCAGGACCAGAACCTTTGACAGGCTGAGAAAGTGCGGAAGACGCTGGATTGATGAGTTGCCGGCGGTTCTTTGGTCAATCAGAACGACACCAAATCGAGCCAACGGCCAGACACCCTTCGCTCTGGTCTACGGAGCAGAAGCAGTTCTCCCCACGGAACTCACGTACGGATCACCTCGAGTGCTCGCTTATGATGAGCTTGAGCAAGAGCAACTGCGGCAAGATGACGCTGTGCTCCTTGAGGAGAATCGTCTTCAGGCTGCTGTGCGAGCTGCATGCTACCAGCAAACTTTGCGCCGCTACCATAGCCGTAAAGTTCATGCCCGAAGCCTTGAGGAAGGCGACCTTGTTCTTCGGCGGATTCAGTCCGCCAAGAATTCAAACAAGTTGACGCCGAAGTGGGAAGGCCCTTATCGGGTAGTACGAGTCACCAGGCCCGGCGCTGTCCTCTTGGAGACCGAAGATGGCGTTCTAGTGAGCAATTCCTGGAATATTGAACATCTTCGCAAGTTCTACCCATAAGGCGCGGTTGCCGGGGGCCCCCGGCAACCCCCCTTTTTTGTACAAGTCTTGCCGGCAAGGCATGAAATCCTTTGTACAAAGCCAGGCACAGACCCTAAGCCCATATGACTAAGTTTAAGTGTTGTGCAGTTCCTTATTGATTTTCATGTTTATATATATATGCATGTTTGTCTAAGATGTTGTATGACACTTGCTCCTGGTAAGTTCTAACGAACCGCCAAGGTTTCATATCTTTATTTTCTCTTCTTTCTTTTTCTCAAAAGACAGAAGGGTTCCTCGCGTGCACGTTTGCCAGGGGGGAAGGAGGATATGGGTACCAGTTGGCGACGTTCAGAATTGACGCTTACCGGAGGAAGGACAGCGACAGAAAGCTAAGTTCTAAAACTTAGGGCAAGTTTCCTTTATTGCAAAGTTATTTTCCTTGGACGATTTCGACTTTTGTATGGAAAACTTGCACGCGAAGGAACCCTTGTTGTAATCGGTTGCGCCCTTATTTTGTTTCGAGTCCGCTCAACGATTTAAGTGGCTGCACTAAGAACGCCAAGGAGTCTTGCCGGTCGCTGCACCTCCAGCAGGCTGCTGAAGTCCCGCACCCAGCGCTCACGACAGGTTGCGCGCCGGCAAGTTTTTCAGTAAGCGTAGGGTGAACTCCATACATAAAGGAATCAGACAAGGGAGATAGCATACATGTACCCAAACATAAGCAAGTTATATTACACTAATACGTTGCCACAGTTCTAACTTAAGACTTAATTGTCTTTGGCATGGAATGGCGACGGCAAGAAGAGGTGGAGCAGTTAATCTCTGCGCTGGCCTTCGACCCTTTTGATTGAATCCACCTTCTCAAGGATAGGCGCGACAAGCTCCTCAAGTGCCTCGAGATTTGCATCTTTTGGCAGACGGCCGAGCACGTTGGAGAGGTCGATGCCAGGATTATTATGCACCACCTTGATAAGTACCTTGCGGAGGACGGCCCAGCAAAGCTGGCGGGACTCGTTGGCCAATTGGGTCGCCCGGTTAGACTGAAGCAGCTTCAGAGCATCAATGATGCTTTCGAAGAACATAGTCAACCTGGCGCTCGAGGATATTCTTTCTTCGGAGGAATACCTGAAGTTTGACAGGCCCATGGATGATAATTGTGCCGTGAGTTTCTCCGCAGCATCGATGAGGCGTCCAGTCCAGATTTTCACCCCCTTTTCGTAATCAACTTGGGCGGCGGCAGCTTGAGCAGGTTCCTCTCTTCCTGGAGATCTTTGCACAAGGCCTTCTCGCGGGCCCTGCCGTCCTTGAGAGACTTCTCCAACGTGGTCAGCTTCAGCTTCAGATCGGCAATAGCATCATTTGCTAAGGAGAGCTGCTTGGTCTTGTTAGACATGGCAACTTGCATCTCCGCCAGGGTGTGGAGGGTTTTTTCCCTGTCACCTTTGAGCGTCGAGAGCTCCTTGCCTTGTTCTTCAAGATCCACTTCCAGTTTCTTAACTTTGTCGCTCAGCTCATTCTTGGCGGCCTCTGCAGCCTCGGCAGCATCGACGGCCTCCTTGAGCTTGCCGGCGTGGTCTACAGTTAGAGCTTTGAGCGCCTCCTTGTGCTTCTACTCTAGCTCCTGGGTCCATCGCGCGACAAGCTTCTCGATGTCTTCATCTTTGCTGTGAAGCTTGGCGGCGAGTGCCTGCTCACGTGCGGCAAGGTCTTCCTCGTGAGCATCAAGCGCAATGCGATGCGCCGTCAGGAGAGCATCTTCAGCAGCAATTCTTTGCGTAGCTTCCTCTTGCGCCTTCTCCATGTCAGATTGTTTCAAGAGGATCTTTGTCCAGTTTTGGCTCACTTGTTCCCGGCTGGCAGTCAACTCTTGGAGGACCTCGGCGTACCAGACTTGCATTTGTTCGACGCGCTTCTGAAAATCTGCTTCGGCCGCCTCGACAACTGCCATTCTGGAATCTTCTTTCTCTTTCCGAGCATGGTGAAGTGCCTGGAGCTTGCGGAAATTTTTGCCCATGGCCTGAAGGAGCTGATCCTCTTCAGATTTGCCACTGCTGGCGCTTGGATCATCAACAATCTCGAGCCTAGCAGCGGCGATGATTTCTTCATCAAAGACTTCCCCTTCGGCCGGTGCCCCAATGCTTGACGTCCCCGGCAAGTTGACAAACAGGTTCTCGCCAACTTTGAGATATTTGCTGGATGAGGGGACTTCGAATGTTGACGGTTGATCCTCAGCAACCGCCTCACCAGTAGCAGGGGGCTCCGTGGCCGGCGCAGCGCCTGGCGCTCCTGCGGCAGGAATGCCGTCAGTACGGTCACCAGCCTCCTTGCCGCCCTCTTCAGTAGACTCCTTGGCGGGTTCCTCCTGTGCAGTCTTAGCGGCCTCATCGGCAAAAGCACCACCGGCTTCTACAGTGGCATCCATGGCGGCCTCGCTGGCAGCGATTTTGTCGGCTTCGGTGGCAACATCTCTGGCGGTCTCCTCGATGACAGCGTCGATGTCCATGTGTTCCATCTCGGGGAATTCTAAAGGACAAGGGAGAGAAACAGAATGAGGTCAAGATTTAAGTTCAAGAAGACAAAAGAAAGAGAGATAAAGGAAAGAATAGCAAGCGCACTGAGGCAATTGGTTACCTGCATCGAGCTGTCGAGAGGTGGCCTCGCCCCTCCCGGCAACCTCGGTTGCCGGGGGTAGGATGCCAGTATCCATGGTTGTCGTCTCCTCCTCAACCAAGACAAGCTCGTCGGTGTGATCTCTTGCCGGGGATGCGCTTGAGGGCGATGTGGTTGACAGAAGTGGCGCAACGAGGGTATCTCCTGATAACTCCCTTTGTTGCCATCCTTCTCCTGCAAGCCCAAAGATATCAGCAGCAAGGATAGGAACCTCAGCATTCCCCAACGGAAAAAAGAGTAATGAACTTACGCTGGGGGCTGCATCGAGGACTAAGATCCGGGCTAATGGTAGTAGTTTCCGGCGCGCTCGTGAAGCCTGCCGGGGGCTCGTCGCCCGTGGAAGTCTTTGCCCTCTTCGCCATCCTCTCCGTCAAGGCTTCTGCATCACTGCAGAGACAATACAAGCAAGTCAATAAGATTGATCCGGAATTTGGAAGATAAAGGCTGTGGCAAGATAGTCACTCTTCCTCTTCCCGCTACGGACTGAAGCCGGAGATGTTGAAATCGACATCTGTTGCAGTGTCTGTGTGAGGGGGCGGAGGAGGGGTCCTAGGTCGCTTGGCTATAGCAGGCACGGGGGGTTGGCGTGTTTCCGCCACCTCAGCCTCCGGTGCGGTAGTGCGAGACACCCCTGTTGGGGATCGGTGTAGAAATTAAAAAAAATTCTACGCATCACCAAGATCAATCTATGGAGAGACTAGCAACGAGAGAGAGGGGAGTGCATCTTCATACCCTTGAAGATCGCGATGTGGAAGCGTTGGAAGAACGCGGTTGGAGGAGTCGTACACGCAGCGATTCAGATCGCGGTCGATTCCGATCTAAGCGCCGAACAACGGCACCTCCGCGTTCAACACACGTGCAGCCCGGTGACGTCTCCCGCGCCTTGATCCAGCAAGGAGGAGGGAGAGGTTGGGGAAGACAACTCCGGCAGCACGACGGCGTGGTGGTGGAGCTTGCAGTTCTCCAGCAAGGCTTCGCCAAGCACAACGGAGGAGGAGGGGGTGTTGGAGAGGGGGAGGGCTGCGCCTTGGATGAGGTCCTGCTGCCCTCCCTCCTCCCCTCTATTTATAGGGCGAAGGGGGAAGGGGGCTGGCCCCTCTAGATGAGATCTAGAGGGGGGGCGGCGGCCAAGGGGAGGGGGCTTGCCCCCCAAGCCAAGGAGGGGCGCCCCCTTTAGGGCTTCCCCACAACCCTAGGCGCATGGGCCCTAAGGGGGATGGCGCCCAGCCCACTTAGGGGCTGGTTCCCTTCCACATACAGCCCATAGGGCCCTCCAGGGCAGGTGGACCCCCGGAACCCCTTCGGTGGTCCCGGTACAATACCGACAAACCCCCGAATACTTCCGGTGACCGTATGATAACTTCCCATATATAAATCTTCACCTCCGGACCATTCTGGAACTCCTCGTGATGTCCGGGATCTCATCCGGGACTCCGAACAACATTCTGTAACCACATACTATTTCCCATAACAACTCTAGCGTCACCGAACCTTAAGTGTGTAGACCCTACGGGTTCGGGAACCATGTAGACATGACCGAGACATCTCTCCGGCCAATAACCAACAGCAGGATCTGGATACCCATGTTGGCTCCCACATGTTCCACGATGATCTCATCGGATGAACCACGATGTCGGGGATT
This sequence comes from Thinopyrum elongatum, assembly GCA_011799875.1. NCBI lineage: Eukaryota > Viridiplantae > Streptophyta > Magnoliopsida > Poales > Poaceae > Thinopyrum > Thinopyrum elongatum. Next base: position 125,751,037 of record CM022297.1, read on the forward strand.
CAATCAATCCCGTACACAATTCCCTTTGTCTACCGGTATGATACTTGCCCGAGATTCGATCGTCGGTATCCCTATACCTTGTTCAATCTCGTTACCGGCAAGTCTCTTTACTCGTTCGTAACACATCATCCCGTGATCAACTCCTTGGTCACATTGAGCTCATTATGATGATGTCCTACTGAGTGGGCCCAGAGATACCTCTCCATCACACGGAGTGACAAATCCTAGTCTCGATTCGTGCCAACCCAACAGACACTTTCGGAGATACCCGTAGTGTGCCTTTATAGCCACCCAGTTACGTTGTGACGTTTGGCACACCCAAAGCATTCCTACGGTATCCGGGAGTTGTACAATCTCATGGTCTAAGGAAATGATACTTGACATTAGAAAAGCTTTAGCAGACGAACTACACGATCTTGTGCTATGCTTAGGATTGGGTCTTGTCCATCACATCATTCTCCTAATGATGTGATCCCGTTATCAACGACATCCAATGTCCATGGTCAGGAAACCATAACCATCTATTGATCAACGAGCTAGTCAACTAGAGGCTCACTAGGGGCATGTTGTGGTCTATGTATTCACACATGTATTACGATTTCCGGATAACACAATTATAGCATGAACAATAGACAATTATCATGAACAAGGAAATATAATAATAACCACTTTATTATTGCCTCTAGGGCATATTTCCAACAGTCTCCCACTTGCACTAGAGTCAATAATCTAGTTACATTGTGATGAATCAAACACCCATAGAGTTCTGGTGTTGATCATGTTTTGCTCGTGGAAGAGGTTTAGTCAACGGATCTGCGACATTCAGATCCGTATGCACTTTACAAATATCTATGTCTCCATCTTGAACATGTTCACAAATGGAGTTGAAGCGACGTTTGATATGCCTGGTCTTCTTGTGAAACCTGGGCTCCTTGGCAAGGGCAATAGCTCCAGTGTTGTCACAGAAGAGAGTCATTGGGCCCGACGCATTGGGAATAACTCCTAGGTCGGTGATGAACTCCTTCATCCAGACTGCTTCCTGTGCTGCCTCCGAGGCTGCTATGTACTCCGCTTCACATGTAGATCCCGCCACGACGCTTTGCTTGCAACTGCACCAGCTGACTGCCCCACCATTCAAAATATACACATATCCGGTTTGTGACTTGGAGTCATCCAGATCTGTGTCAAAGCTAGCATCGACGTAACCCTTTACGACGAGCTCTTCGTCACCTCCATAAACGAGAAACATATCCTTAGTCCTTTTCAGGTACTTCAGGATGTTCTTGACCGCTGTCCAGTGTTCCATGCCGGGATTACTTTGGTACCTCCCTACCAAACTTATGGCGAGGTTCACATCAGGTCTGGTACACAGCATGGCATACATAATAGACCCTATGGCTGAGGCATAGGGGATGACACTCATCTTTTCTCTATCTTCTACCGAGGTCGGGCATTGAGCCGTGCTCAATCTCACACCTTGCAATACAGGCAAGAACCCCTTCTTCGACTAATCCATATTGAACTTCTTCAATATCTTGTCAAGGTATGTGCTTTGCGAAAGACCAATGAGGCGTCTCGATCTATCTCTATAGATCTTGATGCCTAATATGTAAGCAGCTTCTCCAAGGTCCTTCATTGAAAAACACTTATTCAAGTAGGCCTTTATGCTTTCCAAGAATTCTATATCATTTCCCATTAATAGTATGTCATCCACATATAATATGAGAAATGCTACAGAGTTCCCACTCACTTTCTTGTAAACACAGGCTTCTCCATAAGTCTGTGTAAACCCAAACGCTTTGATCATCTCATCAAAGCGAATGTTCCAACTCCGAGATGCTTGCACCAGCCCATAGATTGAGCGCTGGAGCTTGCATACCTTGTCAGCATTATTAGGATCGACAAAACCTTCCGGCTGCATCATATACAATTCTTCCTTAAGGAAACCATTAAGGAATGCCGTTTTGACGTCCATTTGCCATATCTCATAATCATAGAATGCGGCAATTGCTAACATGATTCAGATGAACTTCAGCTTCGCTACGGGTGAGAAGGTCTCATCGTAGTCAACCCCTTGAACTTGTCGATAACCCTTAGCGACAAGTCGAGCCTTATAGATGGTCACATTACCATCCGCGTCTGTCTTCTTCTTAAAGATCCATTTGTTCTCTATGGCTTGCCGATCATCGGGCAAGTCTGTCAAAGTCCATACTTCGTTTTCATACATGGATCCTATCTCGGATTTCATGGCTTCAAGCCATTTGTTGGAATCCGGGCCCGCCATCGCTTCTTCATAGTTCGAAGGTTCACCATTGTCTAACAACATGACTTCCAGGACAGGGTTGCCGTACCACTCTGGTGCGGAACGTGTCCTTGTGGACCTGCGAAGTTTAGTGGTAACTTGATCATGATCGTCATCATTAACTTCCTCTCTAGTCGGTGCAGGCACCACAGAAACATTTTCCTGTGCTGCGCTACTCTCCGGTTCGAGAAGGGTCATCTCATCAAGCTCCACTTTCCTCCCACTCATTTCTTTCAAGAGAAACTCTTTCTCTAGAAAGGATCCATTCTTGGCAACAAAGATCTTGCCTTCGGATCTGAGGTAGAAGGTATACCCAATAGTTTCCTTAGGGTATCCTATGAAGACGCATTTTTCCGATTTGGGTTCGAGCTTTTCAGGTTGCAGTTTCTTGACATAAGCATCGCATCCCCAAACTTTCAGAAACGACAGCTTAGGTTTCTTCCCAAACCATAATTCATACGGTGTCGTCTCAACGGATTTCGACGGAGCCCTATTTAAAGTGAATGCGGCAGTCTCTAAAGCATAACCCCAAAATGATAGCGGTAGATCGGTAAGAGACATCATAGATCTCACCATATCTAATAGAGTGCGATTACGACGTTCGGACACACCATTACGCTGAGGTGTTCCAGGCGGCGTGAGTTGTGAAACAATTCCACATTTCCTTAAGTGTGTGCCAAATTCGTGACTCAAATATTCCCCTCCACGATCTGATTGTAAGAACTTTATTTTCCTGTCACGTTGATTCTCAACCTCACTCTGAAATTCCTTGAACTTTTCAAAGGTCTCAGACTTGTGTTTCATTAAGTAGACATACCCATATCTACTTAAGTCATCAGTGAGGGTGAGAACATAACGATAACCACCGCGAGCCTCAACGCTCATTGGACCGCACACATCAGTATGTATGATTTCCAATAAGTTGGTTGCTCGCTCCATTGTTCCGGAGAACGGAGTCTTGGTCATTTTGCCCATGAGGCATGGTTCGCACGTGTCAAATGATTCATAATCAAGAGACTCCAAAAGTCCATCTGCATGGAGTTTCTTCATGCGTTTGACACCAATGTGACCAAGGCGGCAGTGCCACAAGTATGTGGGACTATCATTATCAACCTTACATCTTTTGGCATTCACACTATGAATATGTGTAACATCACGTTCAAGATTTAATAAGAATAAACCATTGACCAGCGGGGCATGACCATAAAACATATCTCTCATATAAATAGAACAACCATTATTCTCAGATTTAAATGAGTAGCCATCTTGCATTAAGCGAGATCTAGATACAATGTTCATGCTCAAAGCTGGCACTAAATAACAATTATTGAGGTTTAAAACTAATCCCGTAGGCAGATGTAGAGGTAGCGTGCCGACGGCGATCACATCGACCTTGGAACCATTCCCGACGCGCATCGTCACCTCGTCCTTTGCCAGTCTCCGCTTATTCCGCAGCTCCTGTTTTGAGTTACAAATATGAGCAACCGCACCGGTATCAAATACCCAGGAGCTACTACGAGCGCTGGTAAGGTACACATCAATAACATGTATATCACATATACCTTTGGTATTGCCGGCCTTCTTATCCGCTAAGTACTTGGGGCAGTTCCGCTTCCAGTGACCGTTTCCCTTGCAATAAAAGCATTCAGTCTCAGGCTTGGGTCCATTCTTTGGCTTCTTCCCGGCAGCTTGCTTACCGGGCGCGGCAACTCCCTTGCCGTCCTTCTTGAAGTTCTTTTTACCCTTGCCTTTCTTGAACTTAGTGGTTTTATTCACCATCAACACTTGATGTTCCTTTTTGATCTCCACCTCCGCTGATTTCAGCATTGAATATACCTCAGGAATGGTTTTTTCCATCCCCTGCATATTGAAGTTCATCACAAAGCTCTTGTAGCTAGGTGGAAGCGACTGAAGAATTCTGTCAACGACCGCGTCATCTGGGAGATTAACTCCCAGCTGAGACAAGCGGTTGTGCAACCCAGACATTTTGAGTATGTGCTCACTGACAGAACTATTCTCCTCCATCTTACAACTGTAGAACTTGTCGGAGACTTCATATCTCTCGACTCGGGCATGAGCTTGGAAAACCATTTTCAGCTCTTGGAACATCTCATATGCTCCGTGTTGCTCAAAACGCTTTTGGAGCCCCGGTTCTAAGCTGTAAAGCATGCCGCACTGAACCAGGGAGTAATCATCACTACGCGACTGCCAGGCGTTCATAACGTCTTGAGTTGCTGGGAAAATAGGTGCGTCACCTAGCGGCGCTTCAAGGACATATGCTTTCTTGGCAGCTATGAGGATGATCCTCAAGTTACGGACCCAGTCCGTGTAGTTGCTACCATCGTCTTTCAGCTTGGTTTTCTCTAGGAACGCGTTGAAGTTGAGGGCAACATTAGCGTGGGCCATTTGATCTACAAGACATATTGTAAAGATTTTAGACCAAGTTCATGATAATTAAGTTCATCTAATCAAATTATTCAATGAACTCCCACTCAGATAGACATCCCTCTAGTCATCTAAGTGATACATGATCCGAATCGACTAGGCCGTGTCCGATCATCACGTGAGACGGACTAGTCATCAACGGTGAACATCTCTATGTTGATCATATCTTCTATACGACTCATGTTCGACCTTTCGGTCTTCCGTGTTCCGAGGCCATGTCTGTACATGCTAGGCTCGTCAAGTCAACCTAAGTGTTCTGCATGTGTAAATCTGGCTTACACCCGTTGTATTCGAACGTTAGAATCTATCACACCCGATCATCACGTGGTGCTTCGAAACAACGAACCTTCGCAACGGTGCACAGTTAGGGGAAACACTTTCTTGAAATTTTAGTGAGGGATCATCTTATTTATGCTACCGTCGTTCTAAGCAAATAAGATGTAAAAAAATGATAAACATCACATGCAATCAAATAGTGACATGATATGGCCAATATCATTTTGCTCCTTTTGATCTCCATCTTCGGGGCGCCATGATCATCATCGTCACCGGCATGACACCATGATCTCCATCATCATGATCTCCATCATCGTGTCTTCATGAAGTTGTCTCGCCAACTATTACTTCTACTACTATGGCTAACGGTTAGCAATAAAGTAAAGTAATTACATGGCGTTTTCATTGACATGCAGGTCATACAATAAATTAAGACAACTCCTATGGCTCCTGCCGGTTGTCATACTCATCGACATGCAAGTCGTGATTCCTATTACAAGAACATGATCAATCTCATACATCACATATATCATTCATCACATCTTTTTGGCCATATCACATCACACGGCATATGCTGCAAGAACAAGTTAGACGTCCTCTAATTGTTGTTGCAAATTTTTACGTGGCTGCTATAGGTTTCTAGCAAGAACGTTTCTTACCTACGCCAAAACCACAACGTGATATGCCAATTTCTATTTACCCTTCATAAGGACCCTTTTCATCGAATCCGATCCGACTAAAGTGGGAGAGACAGACACCCGCTAGCCACCTTATGCAACTAGTGCATGTCAGTCGGTGGAACCTGTCTCACGTAAGCGTACGTGTAAGGTCGGTCCGGGCTGCTTCATCCCACGATGCCGCCGAATCAAGATAAGACTAGTAACGGCAAGTAAATTGACAAAATCGACGCCCACAACAACTTGTGTTCTACTCGTGCATAGAAACTACGCATAGACCTAGCTCATGATGCCACTGTTGGGGATCGGTGTAGAAATTAAAAAAAAATCTACGCATCACCAAGATCAATCTATGGAGAGACTAGCAACGAGAGAGAGGGGAGTGCATCTTCATACCCTTGAAGATCGCGATGCGGAAGCGTTGCAAGAACGCGGTTGGAGGAGTCGTACACGCAGCGATTCAGATCGCGGTCGATTCCGATCTAAGCGCCGAACAACGGCGCCTCCGCGTTCAACACACGTGCAGCCCGGTGACGTCTCCTGCGCCTTGATCCAGCAAGGAGGAGGGAGAGGTTGGGGAAGACAACTCCGGCAGCACGACGGCGTGGTGGTGGAGCTTGTAGTTCTCCGGCAGGGCTTCGCCAAGCACAACGGAGGAGGAGGGGGTGTTGGAGAGGGGGAGGGCTGCGCCTTGGATGAGGTCCTGCTGCCCTCCCTCCTCCCCTCTATTTATAGGGCGAAGGGGGAAGGGGGCCGGCCCCTCTAGATGAGATCTAGAGGGGGGGCGGCGGCCAAGGGGAGGGGGCTTGCCCCCCAAGCCAAGGAGGGGCTCCCCCTTTAGGGTTTCCCCCAACCCTAGGCGCATGGGCCCTAAGGGGGATGGTGCCCAGCCCACTTAGGGGCTGGTTCCCTTCCACATACAGCCCATAGGGCCCTCCGGGGCAGGTGGACCCCCGGAACCCCTTCGGTGGTCCCGGTACAATACCGGCAAACCCCCGAATACTTCCGGTGACCGTATGATGACTTCCCATATATAAATCTTCACCTCCGGACCATTCCGAAACTCCTCGTGACGTCCGAGATCTCATCCGGGACTCCGAACAACATTCGGTAACCACATACTATTTCCCATAACAACTCTAGCGTCACCGAACCTTAAGTGTGTAGACCCTACGGGTTCGGGAACCATGTAGACATGACCGAGACATCTCTCCGGCCAATAACCAACAGCGGGATCTGGATACCCATGTTGGCTCCCACATGTTCCACGATGATCTCATCGGATGAACCACGATGTCGGGGATTCAATCAATCCCATACACAATTCCCTTTGTCTACCGGTATGATACTTGCCCGAGATTCGATCGTCGGTATCCCTATACCTTGTTCAATCTCATTACCGGCAAGTCTCTTTACTCGTTCATAACACATCATCCCGTGATCAACTCCTTGGTCACATTGAGCTCATTATGATGATGTCCTACTGAGTGGGCCCAGAGATACCTCTCTGTCACACGGAGTGAAAAATCCCAGTCTCGATTCGTGCCAACCCAACAGACACTTTCGGAGATACCCGTAGTGTGCCTTTATAGCCACCCAGTTACGTTGTGACGTTTGGCACACCCAAAGCATTCCTACGGTATCCAGGAGTTGTACAATCTCATGGTCTAAGGAAATGATACTTGACATTAGAAAAGCTTTAGTAGACGAACTACACGATCTTGTGCTATGCTTAGGATTGGGTCTTGTCCATCACATCATTCTCCTAATGATGTGATCCCGTTATCAACGACATCCAATGTCCATGGTCAAGAAACCGTAACCATCTATTGATCAACGAGCTAGTCAACTAGAGGCTCACTAGGGGCATGTTGTGGTCTATGTATTCACACATGTATTACGATTTCCGGATAACACAATTATAGCATGAACAATAGACAATTATCACGAACAAGGAAATATAATAATAACCACTTTATTATTGCCTCTAGGGCATATTTCCAACAACCCCTGCCGCCTCAGCAGTTGCCGCTGGTGTGGGTCTCGCACGCCGCGCAGGTTGTTGTCGAACTCCTTGCCGCGGCGCAGTCTTGCCGGCCGCTTCCTTGCCGGGAGCCTCGCTGCTCGAGGAAGGATGGCTTGCCGGGATGCCAGATGCAGCCTTTCGAACAACACGCTTTGTCTTCTTCGGGGCTGGAAGCTCTTCTTGCGGTTCTTCTTCGGCCGCGTCTTCGTTGGACGAGCTCTCAGCGGCTGTGCTACTCTGTCCCCCGGCAGCCTTGTCCTTCCCGGCAGGATTTTCTTCCACCACTACCTCTGCGTCACTGGTTTCCCATTCTGTGAAGCCGGCGCTGCCAGCCTCCGCGGCAAGATTCGCCTCCTCCGCCCTAGTGGCGATGTATGCCACCTCTTCGTCGGTGGTAGCTCGGATGAGGTCTGCTTCTTCCCGGACGGCCCTCTCCGTCAAGTTATCAAAGAACTTTTGTGCCTCTTCCTCGGATGGCTCAACCCATGTCGCGTCGAGACTGTGGGCGTTGAATAGTGGCATGGTGGCGATAATCGACCCCAGGGCAGAGTTGTTGCACAGAGGGACAATTCTTGCCGGCAACCGATGCTTGTTGTCGCGCTAGAATAGCCTTTGACGGAGAGCGCCAAGTTGCATAGCAGTCAAATCGTTGTTCAATCCGGGGCGCAATCTCATGACGTCTGCTGCGTTTCGGTATTCCCAAGCTGGTCTCCCTTTATTCTGCAAGGGGGCAATGCGGCGGCGGAGGAAATCAAAGCCAATCATCTCCATTGTTAGCCCGGCAGCTTTCAGGCGAAGGATCCTGGTGGTGGCGATTGTGAGTTTTTCATCTTCAGCAGCAAGATCGCTCCAGCCACTGCCACGGACCGCTTTCTGCTGTCATGGCAGACAGAACGGATGGGGATCTGCTTCCTGGATCCAGCACCACTCAGCCCGCCATTCATCCCACTTCTCGCGGTAAACCCCTTCTGGGTATATTTCCTTATTCCAAGCCCTTGGAATCCAGGCGATAGAACCAGAGAGGGCCTCCCCTTTTTGGATACGAGGGAAAAAGTAGTGGTGGAAAAGGGCAGTATTGGGAACCACTCCGGCAAAATTTTCACAAATATGAGCAAAGATGGACATGCACAGTACCGCATTCGGCGTGAAATCAAGAAGATGGAAGCCGTATGTGTACATAATGTCGTTGAAGAAGTCAGAAAATGAGGGACAGAGCCCGCAATAGAAATAAGCAGCAAAGAAGGGATATCTGTCTGACCCGCTCTTGGAGCAAGAACCTGGAATCACGCGAGTGGCGGGGTGAGCCTGCGTCTCCCTCACCCACATACACTGGTACTGCCCCTTCAGAGCTTTTGCATCAAGCGACGGGGCGAAGACGACGTGCTTCTTCCGCATCTTCACCAGCTCGCTCTCCGGGACATCGGCTTTCGTCTCCTTGCCCTTGCCTTTGCTGGCCTTGGGCGGCATGACGGATGCAGGGGCGGAAGCCGGGGATGGAGCGGGCATGGAGGCGACGGGCGGATGAGGGATAGCTTTGCTCTGAGCTCGAGAGAAAGAAGACAATGGCGGCGGCCAGATTGAGAAGAAGAGGGAGGTAAATAGGTTGTGCCTTTGCAGTTTCCCTTTTTATGGGGAAGGTGCGAGGCCGCCTCTTTTACTCCCCAATGTGAATGCGCCTCTGCAGGCGCGTTGCAGTTGCAGCCTTTGACGCACGCTTCCCACGTCGCGCGTTCAGCACGCGTAGTGGGGGGCACAGTAAATGGGATATTTACGAGCAGTTAATTCCCTACCTCGCATGCCCGTGCACTGTTTGGGCCTAGCCCAACAACGCCTCGCACTCGTGTGTGGCCTAGGCCCGGGGGCTCCTGTCGGTGTACTAAGTATTGGGCCATTAGTACCCCATACTTGTGCACGGGCAGTTGTAGCCATACTCGCGGCAAGGCTTGTTGGGGAACAGTTCGAGGTTGACTCAGGCTACCAAAGAAATTCTCAAGTCAAAGATCTAAGGATCAGCAGATAAGGAGAGCTAGAATCCGAAAGCCAGCTTCCCCAGCAAGATCTTGCCGGGGTGGCCTGCGAAGCCCGGCAAGGTTAGGCGCGCGGCAAGATTCGGCGCCCGGCAAGATTCTGTTGTTGTGCCACCGCTCTGGCACAGCAACAAGCCCGACATTCTGGGTCCTTCTTTGGATACGTGGCGACGTGCTAGTGGAGGAGAGCTTAAGCGGTGCTGATGGGATGGCCCCTTTTTCCATCCCCAAGAAAGTGAGGACACCTAAACGGACACCTCACGGTGCATTAAATGCGTTCGTCCTAATCCGTCAGTGGTTAGGTATGGTAACCCTGTAGCTACTTTACACCTCAATGTATATACATTTTGCCACTGTGGTGACCCCTTTGAGTATATAAAAGGAGGCCCAAGGCAACTGCCATAGAGGAGGAGGATCTTCTGGCCCATTCTGCATGCGTAGCTGCTCTTTGAACATATTGTTCATTGCAAGCGCTCCTGAAGCCTGGGCTCAAGAACATTCATAATAAAACAAAGCAGGAGTAGGGTTTTACGCTGATTAGCGGCCCGAACCTGGGTAAAATCACCCCGCGTCAATCGTTGGTTCTGCTCTTTGCGCATACCTCTCCCCCTGCCGAATCGTAAAGGGATTCCTTGAGGGTCCCATAGGTGTCGCACGCCGACAAAGTCCGGGACGCCTGTGCTGCAAGGGGAGGAGGGGAGTGAACTACAGTAGGGAGGGTGCGAGAGGAGGTCGGTCCCACCATGGACGTTAGCAGGAGGAGCTCGGCGGAGGTGGTTTCAGCGATGGAGCACCGCGGAGGTGGCTGTGGAACCGCGAGGAGCTGGGCGGTAGCGGCGGTGTGTGTGGATCCGGCCGCCGCAATGCAGCAGTTGGTCGCTGGGGCGGCTGTGTGGATCTGGCCACCGCGAACACAGCAGGGGGTTGCCGGGGCGAGGGAGGGTGGATCCGGCCGTCGCGGCAGAGAAGAAGGTCGCCGAGGGCGAGGGAAGGTAGCAGTGGGGGGTGAACTGCACGCGCGGCCGAGCCGCACCGCCGGTGGAGCCGCCAGACTGGAATGAAATGTGTGAACATGAATGTAATGTCGGTGGGAAATACGTACTCCCCCAAGCTTAGGCTTTCGCCTAGCTTGGTGATCACCATCCCTGGTAGCCGTCCGGTCCCATGTGAAAATGCTGAGGCGGTGGCACCTGAGCGTCCCACTCCTGGGGCTCCTCCTCTGCTGCTGCCTGTGCGTTCCGGTAGGCGATGATGTCCTCTGGTAGGACGGTGTATCCGTTCCTGGCATGAGAGTCAAACAAAGCAGGTGCAGGCAACGGGATAATATCACGGGTATTTTCACTGAATACCAAGTTATAACAAATGTGGTGAGAAGGCTCAGGAGCATCAACAAAGTGGTGATCCTCCATCGCCTGGTGATCTAAATAAACTATGGTTAGCAAGAAATCATGCTGGCGTATCTGAACATTAAAGCGTCTCGCTAGGCGAGTGGCATAAATACCACCATGAATTTTACCCTTAGTCCTATTAGTGTGCAGACGACGTGCAATAATAGCCCCTAGGTTATAGGTGTGGTCATCATGAAGTGCACGGCATAAAATGGCAAGGTTACGGGCGCTGAGTATACTGCCCTTCTCTCTAGTAGTCAAGCATTTCGTGATAAATAAGGCAAAGTAATGCACAGAAGGAAATTGCAGACTAGTGGATGTGGCTTTCGACATGCCCCTTTCCTCACCCACTGTTAAAGTGCGGAGAAAACCCTCGAACTCCACCGGTCTAGGCTCTCTTAATTCCCCGTCAGAGGGAATTAAACATATCTCACAAATTCAGTAAGCGGTATCTGGCGGGTTTTAGAATATAAATTAAACCGCACCGCAGGAGGTTCAAGCCTATTTAGGAAATAAAAAAATTACACAAAGGAATTCGTAAGGATGTGGTGTTGGTCACACTCATCTGCGAGGAAGTTGGTAAGTCCAACATTTGCAATGAATTGCGTGAATTCTTGGTGGAATCTGGCTTCGTTCATGAAGGCAATATGCGGCCGTTCGCATGGCCGGACCTCCGTCCAACGCGGAGTGTTGATGTCACCATCTGATGATTCGCCGGTGACCCCCTTGGCATTTCTTTTAGAGGAACTCATTCGGAAGAAATCCATCTCCCTAAGAACAAATTTCTGAATTTTTTTGGGTCACAAAATGATATCAATAAAACTTCACAAGATTGATAGCAACTACTCATATGGATGTCTAGAGGCTATATCAAGCATTCAAACTACTTGGAACTCAAAGAATTCAACATGCAAGCTCATTTTCAGCAGCACCAAGAGTAGCTAATTACTCAAAATATAAACCACTAAAGCAAAAACTAATTGGAGCAGTGGAGGAGTCACATACCAAGTAGCAATCCCCCAAAACAGTTTCAAAAATGGAGCTCCGACCAAAGAGATCAAAATTCACGGGTTTGAGAGCAAGAACACGAGAGAGAGAGAGCTACATAGATTTTTTCTGGAGGTAGGTGATGAAGTGAGCTAAAGGGATAAGTGAGGGGGGCCTTGTGGGGCCTACTAACCACCAGGGCGCGCCAGGTGGGTGTGGCGCGCCCTAGTGCCTAGTGGGCACCTGGGGCACCCCCTATGGTGTTTTCAATACCAAAAATTCTCAAATATTCAGAAAAAAATCGTGTCAAAATTTCAGGTCATTCTGAGCACTTTTATTTTTGGGCACTTCTTATTGCACGGATAATTCAGAAAACAGGATATTCATAGCATTTTATTGTATTTAACTAAAAATAACAGAAGAAAAAAAGTAGGGACAAAAGGTTGTGCTTACTAAATTCATCGACCACATGCCTCTCGAAAACAATCCACACTACAGGAATCAGGCACTTTGCCATCTGCCATGGCTGACGGCAAAGGCATGCCTGGCGGACGGCAAAGGCCTTTGCCGTCAGCCAGCAGACGGCACCACATCCGGCTAAACAAGCTACGGCAAAGGGCACTTTACCGTCTGCTGGCAGACAACAAAGATGCAAAGGTCTTTGCCGTCTGCCAGCAGACGGCAAAGGGCATGGACGGCACACATGGCAGCTTAGGTCCGTTAAGGGGTTAACGGCGTGCTTTGCCGTCTGCTGGCAGACAACAAAGACCTTTGCATCTTTGCCGTCTGCCAGCTGATGTGGGGCGAACCTCGAGACAAGGGTCGATCCCTTGTTGGCCCGATCTTTCACGGCACAAAACTCCATCGCAGCAAGAATTTGTTGCGGGTTTACGAAAATATTCACAAACTCCACAAAAACAACACGCCAACCCCTCGATCCGAAGGAATAATCTGAACGAACCGTATAGGCTCAGCTTGTAATCTCCTACGCGTCGCGTCGTAGGAACTCACACGCCAACAGAGATTTTGACAAGGTTTCTCTAAACTCGATAATGGCCGACGGCCGGAAGACACGGTGTCTAATTCATAATAACATAATCTGATTTTACAATGACCGTAGCATAACTATTTATTAGTATAGCTAGCCGACTTAAACTTGCCTAATAATTTGACCGAAGAAAATCTCACGTTATCTCTAACTCTGGACCAAACATCTAAAGGAGCAAAACTGATTATGTACTTTATTTTAGCAGGTAATCATTACAAAATAAATAAAACAAATATCTCGGGTGGCCCCCATCCGATTTGTCTCAGGGAAAATAATCTCCACCATCCAAACATACCGTTGTGCACCTCCGGTTCTGGTGGTCTTGAACGTGAGAAGTAGTAGATCCCAAGGAAACTTGACTCTTGTACGTGTACAACATGGATTTGTTTTGAGCGTGGCAACCAGAAGAGACAATCAAATTGATGCACACCTTGGCCAAACATGTACGAATCCTTCCTTGCATGCACACACATGTAACTCTTCCCACGTAATGCATGCATGCGTACTTGGTACCAGGAAAGTAAATCCCTTTTGAAGTTATTACTTCTCCTAACCGAATCAAGTTTTAACTCCGACGGCCTCGGCAACTCAAACGAATCCATCTCATCTCCTATTTTAATGGAATTCCAAACAAGACCTAAATCTGATGTATGTACTGTATCAGATAATTCTTTGCCCTCATACTTGCACGTGTATGTGCTATCAGCATATGCATGCGCCTCCTGGTCCATGTCAAACATATGATAGGAAGCATGCACTATTTCTTCATGCACAATAACAATCTCTTGAACAAGTGCAACGTTAATATGACTGGATTTAGGACTGGCCGTATCATCCTCCCGTTCTTCAAGCGAAACCGTCCTCGGTTTCGAATCGGTCTTTTCAGCAACCTCTTTGTCTGTAGGATAAACATGTGCCGAAAAAAATTCAGAAGCTTCGGCCTCCTTCTTTGCTTGTTGTTGTTCCTTCATCTCCTGCAAGCGTGCTTTTCTCCAAGTCTTGAACAACTTCTTCTCCATAGCCATGAGAACATATTTTTTTTCATGTACAACAGTGAACGTGTTCGCGAGATAGTCGTATGTAGTATTATTTTTCTTGTACAATGGCTCTCCCAGCAGCATATGACAAGAAATCATCGGTACCAGAATTACGTCGCACAGAACCACACAAGAAAATTTGCCAACTGAAAACAGTACCGTAGTTTGGTGCGTAATGTCGAGCTTGTCATGGTACCTCCTTAGTGAGTACGGTCGTGGATGTGGTGTCCTCGGTAGTTGCAGCTTCTCCACCATGTCGATGCCAACCACGTTGATCGAACTGTCATGGTTGATCGTTGTGGCGCAAACTTTGTCTCCCACTTTACAGTAGGTGTGAAAAAGTTCAGCACCATAACCCTTCTCCTCCAGCAAAAAATTGCCGGAGAGCCTCCAGTAGCTCCTTGGTGCCGGCGCCCCGGCCGTCTCCTCCGAAGTGCCATGAGAAACACCGATCTCTGATATCACTTGATGTGGGGCGAACCTCGAGACAAGGGTCGATCCCTTGTTGGCCCGATCTTTCACGGCACAAAACTCCATCGCAGCAAGAATTCGTTGCGGGTTTACGAAAATATTCACAAACTCCGCAAAAACAACACGCCAACCCCTCGATCCGAAGGAATAACGTGAACGAACCGTATAGGCTCAGCTTGTAATCTCCTACGCGTCGCGTCGTAGGAACTCACACGCCAACAGAGATTTTGACAAGGTTTCTCTAAACTCGATAATGGCGGACGACCGGAAGACACGGTGTCTAATTCATAATAACATAATCTGATTTTACAATGACCGTAGCATAACTATTTATTAGTATAGCTAGCCGACTTAAACTTGCCTAATAAGTTGACCGAAGAAAATCTCACGCTATCTCTAACTCTGGACCAAACATCTAAAGGAGCAAAACTGATTACGTACTTTATTTTAGCAGGTAATCATTACAAAATAAATAAAACAAATATCTCTGCTGGCCCCCATCCGATTTGTCTCAGGGAAAATAATCTCCACCATCCAAACATACCGTTGTGCACCTCCGGTTCTGGTGGTCTTGAACGTGAGAAGTAATAGATCCCAAGGAAACTTGACTCTTGTACGTGTACAACATGGATTTGTTTTGAGCGTGGCAACCAGAAGAGACAATCAAATTGATGCACACCTTGGCCAAACATGTACGAATCCTTCCTTGCATGCACACACATGTAACTCTTCCCACGTAATGCATGCATGCGTACTTGGTACCAGGAAAGTAAATCCCTTTTGAAGTTATTACTTCTCCTAACCGAATCAAGTTTTAACTCCGGCGGCCTCGGCAACTCAAACGAATCCATCTCATCTCCTATTTTAATGGAATTCCAAACAAGACCTAAATCTGATGTATGTACTGTATCAGATAATTCTTTGCCCTCATACTTGCACGTGTATGTGCTATCAGCATATGCATGCGCCTCCTGGTCCATGTCAAACATATGATAGGAAGCATGCATTATTTCTTCATGCACAATAACAATCTCTTGAACAAGTGCAACGTTAATATGACTGGATTTAGGACTGGCCGTATCACCAGCAGATGGCAAAGTGCCTAAATAGGCCAGCCCAGATGCCCCCCCAGGTAGCTGCCATGTGGCATGCTATGCCGTCTGCTGGCAGACAGCAAAGATGCAAAGGTCTTTGCCGTCTGCCAGCAGACGGCAAAGCAACCATATAGGCCAGCCCAGTGCCCCCAGGTTGCACAGGTAGCTGCCATGTGGCAGCTTTGCCATCTGCTGGCTGAGGGCAAAGCTCTTTGCCGTCTGCCAGCAGACGGCAAAGTGCCTGTATAGCCCCTGTTTTTTCTGTTTTTTCTTAAATTCAATCAATTTCACATATATATATATATACACACATTTGAAAATACTTTCAACAAGCATACCAACACATATACATACCAAATCATATCCCTGCCATATGGATATGATCATCCAACACATATACATACCAAATCAAAAGTCCATATGCAACATATATAGCTAGCCAACATATCCAACAACAAGCATACAATGGTTTCATCCATACATACATATATAGGTAGCAAGTTTCACATTGTTCATCCTACAAAATCAAAACAAAAAGGAAGGACAAGGAGAAGAGTAGACTCCATCAGCGCAAGCTTCCTCATCTAAAGCAAATCTGCAAATTGGGAAAGAAGAAAGTTAGAAGAAGAAGAAGAAGAAGACTAGAAGAAGAAGACTAGCTAGAAGAAGAAGAAGAAGAAGAAGTAGTAGTAGTAGTAGTAGAAGAAGAATTTTTCTTCTCTTTCTTTTTCTCCTCTCCTCTTCTTTATCTTCTTCTTCTTCTAACTAAGGTAACCTAGGTAATTATGCCATCCTTTAGTTAAGCTAGGTAAAAATGCTAAGTGTAGGTCATTTTAGAGCTAAGCTAGGTAAATAGGTCATTTTGGAGCTTAGTAAGGTTATTATGTATTTTCGAGGAAAATAAGCTAAGTCATGTAATTTTGGAGGTAACCAAGATTATCATGCCATTTTTGACCTAAGTATGCTAAGTATGTCATAAATGAACTGAAGAAGCTAAGTATAGGTCATTTTTGAGCCAACCTAGGTAGTTATGCCATTTTTGAGCTAACTAAGTAATTTATTCATTTTGGAGGACAAAATGGTAAGTGTAGGTCATTTTAGAGCTATCCTAGTTAAAATCGGTCATTTTGGAGGTAGGTAAGGTTATTTTGTCATTTTGGAGGAAAATAAACTAATGATATGACGTTGGAGCAAACCAAGGTTATTATGCCATTTTTTACCTAAGTATGCTAAGTATGTCATAAATGAACTAAAGAAGCTAAGTATAGGTCATTTTTGAGCTAACCTCGGTAGTTATTCATTTTTTAGCTAACTAAGCAATTTTATTCATTTTGGAGGACAAAATGGTAAGTGTAGGTCATTTTAGAGCTATCCTAGTTGAAATCGGTCATTTGGAGCTAGGTAAGGTGATTTTGTCATTTTGGAGGAAAATAAACTAATTATATGACAGTTTGGAGCTAAACCAAGGTTATTATGCCATTTTTTACCTAAGTAAGCTAATTATGTCATAAATGAACTAGCTAAGCTAAGTATAGATCATTATTGAGCTATCCTAGGTAGTTATGCCATTTTTTAGCTAACTAAGCATATTAAGTCATTTAGGAGGAAAAAATGCTAAGTATAGGTCATTTTATAGCTATCCTAGGTAAAGTATGTCATTTTGGAGCTAAGTAAGGTTATTATGTCATTTTCGAGGAAAATAAGCTAAGTATAGGTCATTTTGGAGCTAAATAGGTCATTTCTTAAGCTAAGTATGCATTTGTTAAGCAAAACACTTGGAAAAACTTACCATCATCACGGAGGTGAAGGACCGGTCGGGGTTGCACCAGTGCTAGATGGAGAAGGATCGGTCGATGCTTGTCGGGAGGCATGCTACACCAAAGATCATTTGCAATGTCTCGTTAGCATGATGCAACTCAAATGTGAATACTAGTAACTAATGACCATTCAAATGAAACTCACCGTGGGCGCTATACCAATCTGGGGCATCGGCAGAGGGGTTTGACCGTTGCTCTGGCACATGGTCTGCACATTTTGTTTTCACGAGTCAGTCATATTAGTTAGTAATGAAACGAACATTACGTGCATGATTTGGCTAATATGCAGGAGAAACTTACCACGAGGAGCTCGTATAGGGCCTGGTGAGACGCGTCGTTCCGGTTCCTCTCCTCCTCCAACAGCCTAGCCGTCCTCTCCTCCATGTCCCTCTCCCTCTCCGCCGCCTGCCTGTTTGCCTCCGCCAGAAGCTCCTAGGCCCTAGCCTCGATGGCGAGCTCCATTGGCCATGGACGAGGCCTTATCTCAGGATCGGAGCTCGTCTGGTGCTTCTTGATCTCCGGGAGGGTTCTAGGACAACGTATCAGTCCATCCCCAATGGCTACTGAGCCATGGTACCTCCCGCCACCAGATAGCATCACGATCTCTGGATCAAAAGGACTCTAGCTCGGGTTGAAGTCCTCCCCTTTCCTCGTCTTCCCAACGTCTCTGTACCTCACGAGCTTGTTGTGGGAGGAGATGTTGGTGAAGCTCTCTAGATGATCGAGGTCATCCTCAGAGAATGCCTTGGCCTTCTTGTACGGGGCAGTATGGGCCATGGCATAGAGGTCGAACACCGATGGCACCTCCTCTTGTTGTGTCGCGCCTAAAAGAGAGGAACAAAATATTAGTTAAGGGCTCAAGCTAGCATGAAGAATGAAATTACATGAATCGTGAAGCAAACCACATACCCAGTGATCCCCGTACTCAAACAGGTTGGAGCTCCCTTGATGGTGTGGCACACCTTGCATTTGGGCACGCTTATCCTTGGCCTTGTTGTGGACGGCTAGCCATTGGGGAGAGCACCACTCATCCACCAACGCCTCCTAACAGTCCATCCTATCCGCACACCATCTCGGGGGCACCTAAGTTAGACAAGAGAAATTTCAGCGCTACGCCTACGAATCAAATCAAGGAAACTAAGTACAAGGCCTTAAGAATAGGTAATTACCTTCATGTACTTCTCCTTACTCAGAAACTTGGCGCGGCACTTCATCTTGGACCTCTTAATGTTAGCCGAGGCGTAGTAGTCTCGAACAGCCTGCACCCGAGCCTCGTGCCGTAAGTTCTGAAGTAGGCGCTTGCACTTGGCTTCGACAACCATAGCCGCGTCCGCCTCGTGTTCCTCAAGACACCTGTAGAAGGTCTGCAATCAAACAAGACAACACTGATTAGTACAATCACTAGGTACTGTTGATTTTTAATTCTGTAAAGGAGAAATTACCCAAAACCGCCGGATCACAATGTCGGCCGCCGTCTCGCACAAGACACTGTCGACCCTCTCCTCCGGCGGGGCCGGGGCAGCCACGTACAGCTCCCAGCTCAATGCTAGCTGTGGAACCTCACCCTCACCGGGCAACATGACCCACCCCGGGAAGTTCTGTCGGCAAAGCACACCAAGGACCTGGTTGGGCCTGCGGACACCAGGGGCGTGTTTCCAACCCCTGCAGTATGACAAGGCCAACACATTAGATATTAATTTGAAGAAACATGAAGGCAAAGGGTTAAAAAAGAGTAAATGCACTTACTTCTCCCCATTAGGCTCAATCAACCACCTCTGATCGTGGGTCGCCGGCACGGGCGGGAGCTTTGTACCACCACGCTGGTAGACCTTCTTGCCCCCCTCAACTAGCTTGCCCTTGCTATAGCTATCCTCAGAAAAGCTGTCCTCGCCACCATCAGCATGGCCACTAGCCTCCGGAGTCACATGGGATGAAGACTCTGGGACCGGAGTCTCCTGGGACGAAGACTCTAGGACCCGAGTCTCGTGGAACAAAGGCTCGGTGACCCGAGGCTCGTCGGCCCGAGGCTCATGGACCGGAGTCCGAGACAGGTCCACCTAAGACAGAGCAGTCCTGTGGTCGGGAGAATCAACTAGGGGTGGCGGCGAGGAAGGCGTAGCAGCCTTCCTACCTCTCCCGCCGCCACGTCCACCTCTAGCACCCCTCTTCGTCTTCCCCCGACCTCTCCCGGCCAAAGAAGAAGCGCCCGTCGGTGTCTGCATACTGTCTACCAGCGCTCTCCGGAGGTGCACGGGTGGAATAATAGCACCCCTCCCAGCACGCGCCGAGGAAGGAGGCTCGGAGCGCTCTTGACCCACGCCCACCATCTGTCAACACCGGCAATGACAAAGAGTAAACGAAATTAGTACAACATAAACATAAAAAAAATTAAGTGTATCATCATCATGAACATAATAAAAATTTGAATACCTAATAACATGAACTAATTAATAATATATATATGTACATAATAATAATTGAATACCTGACATTACTAATATTACTCTTCATCGTCTATATATGCTCCGGGATCAATAAATGCATCATCATCATCACTATCAGTAATGACGTGCTCATCTTCATCATCAATAAATGCATCAACATGTGGAAGGCCTCCTTTACGTAATGGGTCAAGCATTAATAGGTCATCCGCAGCAGTAACATCTTCTAGTTCCGGCTCTTCTTGTTCCGGCTCAAGGGTGAAGTCGGATTCATTGTCGCTGTCTACTTCAATGTTCTGGGGTGAAGTAGAGCGGTTCTTGAAACGTTTTTTGGAAAGACGTGTTTCTTGGAAGAATCCTCCTTCATATGTGTCTGGGTTAATGTGAGGTTCATAATCCTCTTCATTGGGGGGAGGTGGTCTAACACGTGGCGGCACTTCATAAACGACATCCCAACCATTGAGATTTGGATCACTTTGACAGGCCCACGGTAGATAGAAAACTTGGGTTGCCTGTTGAGCCGTAATATAGACATCGGGAACATCCAAATGGGTGCTTTGTTTGATTTCCACTAGCCCTATATGTTCATGAGTCCTTCTAGTCTCCTTCGGCTGGAACCAATAACATTTGAAGACTACGACGTTTGGTGGGTTTGCACCATAGAATTGAAGTTCATAAATTGCTTCAACTCTTCCATAATACTCGGTATCTCCTTCGCCGATAGCAGAGACACAACAATTTGTAGACTTTCGGTCGGCCAAAGATAGCTCTTTGCCATAGGTACGAAAGCAATACCCATTGATGTAGTATTTGTCAAATGAACGGACCTTAAAGTCAAAACCATTAGCGACTTGTCTCAATTCGGCGTCCATAAACTCTGAATTAGCCTACAAGTTTAATACGAAAGGATTGTTGCATTAGCCGCAAATTAGACGAAGAAATGAAATGGTCTAATGGAAATTACCGTTTGTTTGAACCAAGAGATGAAACCGGGATAGCCGCCTCCATGCTTTGCCAGAAGCTCATACTCTTCGACGGAATCCTTTTGGATCACCGCTCCATACGAGAATTTGGCGATGTATCGACTGTATCAAATATATCCGGGAATAAGAGCAGTTCAAAGGAATTAGAAGTTGCGAAACAATGTATCGAGAACTTACTCGATGTACGGCCGCACTTCTGTTAGGTTGTTGAAGATATACAAACGAAATGGTCCGCCATTCTTCGACATCCAACGTTAAGGAATTAGAAGCACCGGCTGGTGCGAGATTCCCTTTGAATAGGCTGAGGTTGGATCCACCCTTTTTAGGGTCGCCAGCATTGTACCGAGGCTTCGGATTATGCAAATGACGATTTTTGGCTTCGTAGTGTGTTGTCACGAAGTTTGCCGCCTCCTCAGTAATGAATGCCTCGGCCATCGATGCTTCAATTCTACGTTTATTTTTACATTTTGCTCGAAGCGTCTTCTGCATCCTCTCAGTTGTGTAGCACTAATGATTTTGCACGCCCCCCCCCCCCCCAACATTGCCTCGGTCGGGAGATGCAAAATCAAGTGCTGCATTGGATTAAAGAAGCCCGGCGGAAAGATCTTCTCTAACTTGTAGATCAACTCCGGCGCCAACTCTTCCATTTCTTCTAGCAGGCCAGGCGATAGTTCTTTCGCACAAAGAACACGGAAGAAATAGCTCAACTCTGCCAGTACTAGCCATTCATCCTCAGGGATGAAGCCACGCAACATCACCGGCATTACCCGCTCAATCCATATGTGCCAATCATGACTCTTGAGACCAAATATCTTCAATTTTTCAAGACTCGCTCCCCTCTTTAGATTCGCTGCATACCCATCGGGGAACATCAACTGCATTTTCACCCACAAGATAATTTCCCTCATAGCTGGCCTTCCAAGATTGAACCATGCCTTTGGCTTTGTCCAGTTCTGCTTTCCTTTTGGTGGTTGCATGTTTTGTAACGGTCTATCACATAGCGCCTCCAGATCGACTCTAGCCTTAGTATTATCCTTTGACTTCCCCTTTATGCCAAACAATGTACCAAAAAGTGCCTCGGTGATATTCTTTTCAGTGTGCATCATGTCGATGTTGTGTGGGCAAAGGAGGTCTTTGAAGTAAGGCAGATCGCACAAGCATGTCTTGTGAGTCCAGGCGTGTTTTGAATTATACCCCTTGAAATACCCTGGATGCTCTGGATCTGGCTCGAGAGCGTTTAAATGATCCAGGGTCTCTTGGCCTGTCAACGCAAGTGGTGCAGAGTTTTTGACAACTCTACCTTTGATGAAGTTCTTCTTGTCTTTCCTGAACTTATGGCGAGGATCCAGGAACTGTCTATGCAAGTCGAAGCAAGAAAACTTGCGACCGGCCTGAAGCCAACGAAACTCAAGAGCTCCCTTGCATGTGGGGCACGGGAACCTTCCATGCACACACCAGCCAACGAATAGCGCATACGCTGGCAAGTCATGCGTCGAGTACATGTACCAGACACGCATTATGAAGTTCTGTTTGCTAAAGGCGTCGTATGTCTTGAACCCATTATCCCAGGCTTCTTGCAATTCGTCCTTCAGCGGCTGCATGTACACATTCATATTCTTCCCCGGATAGTTGGGCCCTGGAATTATCAACGTCAGGAAAATGTTCTTTCTTTGCATAATCTATCTGGGGGGAGATTAAGCGGAATGACAAATACGGGCCAACAACTGTATTGGGCTGCCGTCAGACCAAACACACTGAACCCATCCGTGCTGATGGCGACTCAAGGATGCCTTGGATCTGTCGCTTTTACCTCATGTAATGCATCGAAGCGTTTCCATGCTTCACCGTCTGATGTGTGCACCATCATGAGCTTCCCATCTGCATCTAGTTGGGTTCTTTTGCCCGTTTTGTGCCATGTCATCTGTCTGGCCGTCTCTTCGACCATGAAAAGATGTTGTAGTCTTGGTACAATTGGCATATACCGAAGAACATTCATTGGGATTTTGGTCTGCGTCTTCTCACCCATACCGTTGTCTACCACAACATACCTGGATGACTTGCAAATGGGACAATAGTTCAAGTCTGCATACTGTAGCCTAAATAAGGCACATCCTTTCTCACAGGCATGTATCTTCTCATAGGGCATCTTAAGAGCACGGAGGATTTTGTCTGACTGGTACAGGTTTGCAGGTAGTACATGGCCTTTGGGTAGAAAACGTCCAAATACTGTCATCATCGCGTCGTAGCATTCTCTGCCCAAGTTGAATTGAGCCTTCAGAGCCATTATTTGTGAGATGGCATCTAGCTGACAAAGCTCAGTGTGCTCGTGGAGAGGACGTTTTGAAGACTCCAACATTTCATTAAAGGCCTTTGCAGATTCCTCCATCTCATCGTCTGAGTCCCGAGCATCATCAAAGTTTTACACCATGTCTTCCATCCCGGTACCATGCTCGTCGGTGCGACGATGAACCACCTCGGCTCTGGGACGTTGGGCAGACTCACCATGAAATGTCCAGACCGTATAACCAGGCGTAAAACCATACTTCTGCAGGTGTTTACTCATTTCAAGCTCGTCCTTCCTTTTATAGTTGTCGCACTCGGCATAGGGGCACCAGCTTATTGTCTGGCCATTTGCAAATGCGGCTCTCACAAACCCCCTGATTTTTGTTAACCATTCATCGGTCATGTCTTTCTGACTAGTGTGACCGGTGTACATCCACGCACGATCACTCATATTGCGTAGCTACTGGACACACAAGAAATATATACATAATTCAACAAACCATATCCATCAGTTAATGGAGTTTGTCACTTTTATTACGTACATGCAACCTAGACGCTAATAGGTAAAGATAGGTCCTAATCCCACCCGAGTATGTGTAGATTGGGTTCGTTTTCCCATGCTCTGCTCCGGATCCGACGCAAAATTTCGGCAGCACCTCCCCGATGTTCTCCTAATACACGTCTCGGCAATAAGCAGAGAGGATGTGTACCCGGAGAACAACAGGGAGGCACTGACGAAATTCTGCATCGGATCCAGAGCAGAGCATATGGGAAAACGAACCCAATCTACACATACTCGGGTTGTCCATGGATAACGTTGGACAATTTGAAAGAATCACGGTTATAAATATGCAAATGCATGCATATTTATAGATGTAACCCTTTTGAACGGGAGACGCATAGTGGTCACGCATACTGATGATTGAAGACACCTATAGCTAGCAAGTTTCATCGGCTCGAAGACCGGAACAGAGCAAATGAAGGGGGGAGGAGGAGATGTCATTTGTGCTCACCCACGAACGCAGGGGCGGAGCTCGTCGAACGCACTGCCTCTGGAAGGGGCGAAGCTCGTCGAACGTACGACCTCGCAGCGACGAAACAACTGCACATTTAAAACCACCTGATCAACACAAATATGATGTTTTTCATAACAAAATCGAAAAATATATGACCTAACTCATAATTCACAAATATATGACCCCGTCGGCCTCTGGAAGGCCGAAGAGCACCTTTTTCGGGAGGTGTCGGGGGTCGGGGTGTCGGGGGTGTCGTGTCGGGGTCGGGGTGCTGTGTCGGGGTCGGGGGTGCTGTGTCGGGGTCAGGGTGCTGTGTCGGGGTCGGGGTGCCGTGTCGGGGTCGGGGTGCTGTGTCACGGTCGCAGTGTCGGGTGTCGTGTCGGGGTCGGGGTGTCGTGTCGGGGTCAGGGGGTCGGGGTGTCGGGGTCGGGATGGCAAATCCTCGACCCCTCGACCCCTCGGCGACCCTCGACCCCTTTTCCCCTTTTCCCCTCGACCCCTCGACACCTCGATCCTCGACCCCTAGACCCTCGACTCCTTTTCCCTCGATCCTTGACCCCTCGACCACCCTCGACCCCTCGGTGACCCTCGACCATCGGCGACCCTCTTTTTCTACTTTTTTTCATCTTCTTCTTCTACTTCTTTTTTTTCATGTTCTTCTTCTTTCTTCTTCTTCTTCTTCTTCTTCTTCTTCTTCTACTTATTGTTCTTTTTTTTTCATCTTCTTCTTCTTCCTTTTCTTCTTCCTCTTCCTCTTCTTCTTTTACTTCTTTTTTTCATCTTTCTTGTTTATTCTTAAAAAACAGAAAAAAAAACCTAAACTAACCTAAACTAACACAAAAAACACAAAAACTCACCTTACCATGGGAAGGGGGCGCGGGTTGAAGAGGCAGGCCACAGGGAGGGGGCGCGGGTTGAGGAGGCCGAGGGGAAGGGCGGCCGGCGACGGTGCGGCTCCGGCGGCGGGGCGGGGCGGCAGGGCGCGGCTCCGGCGATGGGGCGGGGCAGAGCGGCCGCCGCGGCCTGTGTCCGCTGGGCGGGGCGGCCGGGCTGGCGGGCCGGCGACAGGGCGGGCTCCGGGGGGCGGGGCTGGCCGGCGGCGCCTCGGGCTCCGGGGGTGGCGCGGGGCGGCGGCGGCTCGGGCACGGGGGCGGCGCGGGTGAGGTGAGGGGAAAGAGAGAGGGGAGAGAGAGAGTGGTGGGGCGCGGGGCGCTGATCGTTTTTTAGTTAGGTCAAATTTCTTTGCCGTCCGCTAGCAGACGGCAAAGAGCCCAGCTAGTGGGGTGGGGCCGGGGGAAACGCTGTTAGGTTGGCCACTTTCTTTGTTGTCTGCTAGCAGACGGCAAAGAAGCATTGCCATCTGCTAGCAGACGGCAAAGAGGGGAGCCGTTAGGTTGTTCTCGTTAGTGGGCCAACCTCCCTCTTTGCCGTCTGCTACGGCAAAGCTTCTATGTCGTCTGCTAGCTGACGGCAAAGACTTGGCTGACGGCAAACATGATCTTTGCCGTCAGCCCTTTCTTTGCCGTCAGTTTTCTGTAAGAACTGGCTGACGGCAAAGATCCTGATTCCAGTAGTGCCATTAATAAGGTTGATCAAGTCTTATTAACAACCACTTTCGATTAGCATGAACCCGAAGAACTTTCATAAAACACTAAGTTACCTCAATGGGAATATGCATATCCCCAACAATGAGTGTTTCATATTTCTTTTTGACATTAGGTAGAGGGAGTTGAAGGCTTTCAATAGTAATTGTCGGAGCCTTTTCAATAACATTAATACCATTCACTTGAAATTGTTTCTTCGGAAAGTGCACCGTATACTCATTACCATTGATATGAAAAGTGACCTTGCTTTGTTGCAATCAATAACAACCATTGCAGTGTTCAAAAAGGGTCTACCAAGGATAATCGAGATGTTGTCGTCCTCGGGCATCTCAAGTATAACAAAGTCTGTCAAGATAGTAACATTTACAACAACAACGGGCACATCCTCACAAATACCGATAGGTATGGCAGTTGATTTGTCAGCCATTTGAAAAGATATTTCAGTGGGTGTGAGTTTATTCAAATCAAGTCTTTTGTATAAAGAAAAAGGCATAACACTAACACTGGCTCCCAAATCACATAAGGCGGTTTTGACATAACTTCTTTTGATAGAGCATGGTATAGTTGGTATTCTTGGATCTCCTAATTTCTTAGGTACTCCATCTTTAAAGGAATAATTAGCAAGCATGGTGGAGATTTCAGCTTTAGGTATTTTTCTTTTATTGGTGACAATATCTTTCATGTATTTAGCATAAGGGGCCATCTTTAAAATATCAGTCAAACGAGTACGCAAAAAGACTGGCCTAAGCATTTCAGCAAAGCGTTCAAATTCTTCCTCATCCTTTTTCTTAGATGGTTTAGGTGGAAAGGGCATGGGTTTCTGAACCCATGGTTCCCTTTCTTTACCATGCTTTCTAGTAACAAAGTCTTTTTTATCACAACGTTTATTTTTAGAAGGTGGGTTATCAAGTTCAACAGCAGGTTCTATTTCAACATCATTATCTGATTCCTTATCATTTTCTGGTTGGGCATCTATATGAACATTATCATTGTCGTCTTCATTATCACTAGTTGAATGTTCCTTACTAGCTTGAGTTTCAGCATTAGAAATAGAAACATCATTATCATCATCAGAAGGTTTTCTATCTCAGGTTCACCAGAAGTATGCAAAATCCTATCTTTTTTTTCTTTTTAGAGGGACTAGGTGCATCAGTATTAATTCTTTGAGAGTCTTGTTCAACTCTTTTAGGGTGTCCCTCGGGATAAAGTGGCTCCTAAGTCATTTTACCTCCTCTAGTCATTACTCTAACTGCATGATCATTCATATTATTATTCATTTCATTGAGTAACTCACTTTGAGATTTGGTAACTTGTTCTAATTGAGTCTGAACCATAGAAGCATGTTTTCCTACTCCTCTAACATCATTAGTGATTCTAAATAACAAGTCACTCAAGCGAGCAATCATATCAACATTTTGCTTTAATTGTTTCATAACATAGGCATTGAAGTGATCTTGTTTCATAATGTAGTTATCAAATTCATATAAGCATTGACTAGGATGTTTATTATAAGGGATATCACCTTCATCAAACTTTATAAAAGAGTTTACCTCTACCACCTGTGGTGGTGTGTCAAGACCATATATTTCTTCAATGGGTGGTAAATTTTTAACATCCTCAGCTTTAATACCTTTTCCTTCATACATTTCCTTGCTTCTTGCATATCTTCAGGAATGAGAAATAAAATACCCCTCTTCTTCGGAGTGGGTTTAGGGGTGGTTCAGGAAGTGTCCAATCATTATCGTTCTTCAATATATTATTCAATAATTCCTCAGCTTTTTCAACAGTTCGTTCCCTGAAAACACAACTAGCACAACTATCTAGGTAGTCCCTAGAAGCATCGGTTAGTCCATTATAGAAGATATCAAGTATTTCATTTTTCTTAAGAGGATGATCAGGCAAAGCATTAAGTAATTGGAGAAGCCTCCCCCAAGCTTGTGGGAGACTCTCTTCTTCAATTTGCATAAAGTTAAATATTTCCTCTAAGGCAGCTTGTTTCTTATGAGCTGGGAAATATTTTTCAGAGAAGTAATAAATCATATCCTGGGGACTACGCACACAACCAGGAGCAAGAGTATTGTACCATATCTTAGCATCACCATTTAGCGAGAAATAAAATAACTTAAGAATATAGCATCAACAAATTTTTTCATCATGAGCAAATAGGGTGGCTATATCATTTAATTTAGTAAGATGTGCCACAACAGTTTCAGTTTCATAGCCATGGAAAGGATCAGATTCAACCAAAGTAATTAACTTTGGGTCGACAGAGAATTCATAATCCTTATCAATAATAAAGATAGGTGAAGTAGCAAACTTAGGATCATATTTCATTCTAGCATTCAAAGATTTTTCTTTCAACTTGCATAGTAATTTCGTAAGATCATCTCTATCCTTACAAGCAAGAAAGTCTCTAGCTACTTCTCCATCCATAACATAACCCTCAGGTATCTCAAGCAATTCATATCTAGGGGCACTAGTTCCAATACGTGAATCATAGTTTTCAGTTTCAATAATTTCATCAGTTTCAGTAATTTCATTGGTTTCAACATTCTCAATTTCTTTAGCTCTAGCAAGTTGTTCATCAAGAAATTCACCCAGTGGCACAGTCTTATTAAGCAAAGTACTAGCATCATCATAAGCATCATTCATAGCAGAAGTAGCATCATCAATTACTTGCGACATATCAGGATTAATAGCATATGGTGGTGTTGCAAGTTTACTCAAAACAGAAGGTGAATCAAGTGCAGAGCTAGATAACAGTTCCTAACCTCCCCTTGTCTTAGAGGGAACGATCTTGGTTCTATCATCCTTAAGGTTCTTCATAGTGATAAATAGATATAAATCCCAAGTGACTCAACAAATATAGCTATGCTCCCCGGCAACGGCGCCAGAAAAAGGTCTTGATAACCCACAAGTATAGGGGATCGCAATAGTTTTCGAGGGTAGAGTAGTCAACCCAAATTTATTGATTCGACACAAGGGGAGCCAAAGAATATTTGTAAGTATTAGCAGTTGAATTGTCAATTCAACCACACCTGGAGATTAAATATCTGCAGCAAAGTGATCAGTAGCATAATAGTATGGTAATTTGATAATGATAACAGCAATAGTAATGGTAACAATAGTAGCAGTAATTTTGTAGCAATTGTAACAGTAGCAGCAACAATAGTAACTTAGCAAGAACAATATGTGAAAAGCTCGTAGGCATTGGATCGGTGATAACGTTGGATAATATTCATCATATAACAGTCATAACCTATGGCGACACAGAACTAGCTCCAGTTCATCAATGTAATGTAGGCATGTATTCCGTAAATAGTCATACGTGCTTATGGAAAAGAACTTGCATGACATCTTTTGTCCTACCCTCCCGTGGCAGCGGGGTCCATAAGGAAACTAAGGGATATTAAGGCCTCCTTTTAATAGAGAACCGAAACAAAGCATTAACACATAGTGAATATATGAACTCCTCAAATTACGGTAGTCACTGGAAAGAATCCCAATTGTTGTCACTTTGGGGTATGCAGATCATAACACATAATAAAGGTGCATATAACTTGCAAGATCGGATCAAGAACATAAATATAATGGTGAAAACATAAACGGTTCAGATCTGAAATCATGGCACTCGGGCCCTAGTGACAAGCATTAAGCATAGCAAAGTCATAGTAACATCAATCTCAGAACATAGTGGATACTAGGGATCAAGCCCTAACAAAACTAACTCGATTACATGATGAATCTCATCCAACCCATCACCGTCCAGCAAGCCTACGAAGGAATTACTCACTCCCAGCAGTGAGCATCATGAAATTGGTGAGGGAGGATGGTTGATGTTGACGAAGACGGAAGATCCCCCTCTCCGGAGCCCCGAACGGACTCCAAATCTGGCCTCCCGATGAAGAACAGGAGGTGGCGGCGGCTCCGTATCATAAAACGCGATGAAACTTCCTCTCCTATTTTTTTCTTCGAAAATAGGAATTTATAGAGTTGGAGTTAGGGTCAGCGGAGCCTCGTGGGCCCCACTACCCACCAAGGCGCGCCATAGGGGGTGGCGCGCCCTGGTGCCTAGTGGGCAGCTGGGGCCCCCTTCAGTGGGTCTTGGTTTCAGTATTTTTATTTTATTCCAAAATACTTCTCCAAAAAGTTTCGTCCGATTTCGAGAACTTTTATTTCTGCACAAAAACAACACCATGGTAGTTCTACTGAAAACAGCGTCAGTCCGGGTTAGTTTCATTCAAATCATGCAAATTAGAGTCCAAAACAAGAGCAAAAGCGTTAGAAAAAGTAGATACGACGGAGACGTATCAAAGCCCAGTCCCAAAACGAATTAAAATGAAAAAAAAATAAACCCCCTTGAAAAACTGAAAGTTTGGAAGGCACCCGCGGATACGGCTAGCCATGGATTGTGAAAGAATGATGGAGGGGGGGTAAACTTTATTTTCTATTTGGGAACCACCTATAATGTGTGTAGCATGGGAGATATTGGAAACTTCCAGTCGTGACGTTGACAGGAAAAGCATGCCTCTCAAAAATAATTTTATCTCCGTTTTAAACTTTGAGCTCTGGCATCTCTGCAAATCTCTGATTCCCTCTGCGAAGGGCCTATCTATTTTACTTTTATGCATTTTTATTTTTGAGTGTTCATCTTCTCTTATAAAACACCAATTGGAGAGCACTATTATCATACTTGCGCATTGGGTGCAGTTAATGTTGAGTGTGTTTCATGAGTGGATCAATGACTGAGCATAATGGGCCAGGGATAACTTTCTTTAGCGTTAATATTTTGAAAGACATGATTGTTTGTTAGTATGCTTGAGTATTTATATCTTCATGTCAATCTACAGACTATTCCTTTGAATCACTCAAATCCAAATATTCATGCCACAAAAGAAAATATTTTATGACGAATATGATAGGTAGCATTCCACATCAAAAAATATGTTTTTATCATTTACCTACTCGAGGACGAGCATGAATTAAGCTTGGGGATGCTTAATATGTCTCCAACGTATCTATAATTTTTTATTGTTCCATGATATTATAGTATCAATCTTGGATGTTTTATATGCAATTAGAAGCAATTATATATCATTTTTTTGGGACTAACCTATTAACTTAGTGCCCAGTGCCAGTTGCTGTTTTTTTGCCTGTTTTTGGTTTTCCAGAATATCAGCACCAAACGAAGTCCAAATGTCACGAACTTTTTGGAGATTTTTTTTTCTGGACAAAAGAGACCCTGAAAGCTTCGGGAGAGGGCCAGAAGATGAGGGAGGAGCCCACGAGGCACCAGGGCGCGTCCAGGGGGTAGGC
Organism: Thinopyrum elongatum; assembly: GCA_011799875.1. Classification (NCBI taxonomy): domain Eukaryota; kingdom Viridiplantae; phylum Streptophyta; class Magnoliopsida; order Poales; family Poaceae; genus Thinopyrum; species Thinopyrum elongatum. Next base: position 125,782,275 of record CM022297.1, read on the forward strand.
GAGCCCTGGTGGCTCATGGGGCCCATGTTCACCCTTTTGACCTAATTCCGCCTCTATAAATTCTCAAAAATCGGGAAACCAACAGAGGGCCACCCGAAATACTTTTTCCATCGCCGCAAGCTTTTGTTCTCGAGAGATCCCATCTGGAGGCCTTTTCCGGCACTCTACCGGAGGGGGAATCAACAACGAAGGGGCTCTACATCAACCTTGCTGCCCTTCCGATGATATGTGAGTAGTTTACCACAGACCTACGGGTCCATAATTAGTAGCTAGATGGATTCTTCTTTCTCTTTGATCTTCAATACAATGTTCTCCTCGATGTTCTTGGAGATCTATCCGATGTAATCACTTTTTGCGGTGTGTTTGTTCAGATCCGATGAATTGTGAGTTTATGATCAGATTATCCATGAATATTATTTGAGTCTTCTCTGAACTCTTTTATGCATGATTATTATAGCTTTGTATTTCTCTCTGATCTATTGATTTGGTTTGGCCAACTAGATTAATTTTTCTTGCAATGGAAGATGTGCTTTGTGATGAGTTCGATCTTGCGGTGCTCAATCCCAATGCCAGAAAGGGACATGACACGTATTTGTATCGTTGCCACTAAGGATAAAAAGATTGGTTTTATTCATGCGTGACTTTACTTTGTCTTCATCATGTCATCTTGCTTAAGGCGCTACTCCGTTCTTTATGAACTTAATACTCTAGATACATGCTGGATAACGATCGATAGGTGGAGTAATAGTAGTAGATGCAGGCAGAAGTCGGTCTACTTGTCTCGGATGTGATGCCTATATACATGATCATTGCCTTGGATATCGTCATGATTATTCGGTTTTCTGTCAATTGCCCAACAGTAATTTGTTTACCCACCGTATGCTATTTTCAAGAGAGAACCTCTAGTAAAAACTATGGCCCCCGGGTCTACTTTTATCATATATTAAAATCCAAAAATACCTTGCTGTAATTTTTCTTTACTTTATTTTATTTTGTGTTTTATTTATCTATCTATCACTACAAAAATTAATCTTTGCAATTAACTGCCAAGGGATTGACAACCCCTTGTTCGCGTTTGGTGCAAGTATTTGTTATTTTGTGTGTAGGTACTGCTAACGAGGTGTTGCTTGGTTATCCTACTGGATTGATAACCTTGGTTCTTAACTAAGAGAAATACTTATGTCTACTGTACTACATCATCCTCTCCTCTTCGGGGAAATCCCAACGCATCTCACAAGTAGCACAGGGCAACCCAACAGCCGGGTCAATAAAAAGGATGACTACACATCACATGACACACGACCTAAACTATTGGAATCGGGGACCCTACTCGGAACAACCGAGACGACTCGGGACCAACCGGTCGAACCACGGAGTCTAAATACATGGTATACATCCCAAAGCACATCATCCAGCCAAGCGAATGTGATGGAAAGAGGTCGCGCTAGAACCCGACAATCACCTAACAATAACGGAAAAACTCGTCAGAGTGCGACCGACACGCATGCTGAGCCTTGCACTCGCGCATGACCGATCTGTTTTGGGATGTGACCCAATCTTTTAGCGCTACAGTCTGGCTGAACAAACACCTTCCTAGACTTTTAAAATGAACTTTATGAAGTTACCAATAACGATGAGGCAGATATGAAATATGCTCTGCCTCCATTAGTTCCTTTTTCCTCCAAGAGAAATCATTCGCAAAACATGATACACACGACTATTATCATGCTATATTTGTTACATGGACGCATGACGACCAGACAACACCAAACAACAGGAACTGCGCAAACAGGACTACGACCCAAAGATACCAAGAACCAGCCTCCCGAGTGACGTCCCATCCGAACACCGTCAGTGCACGAAAAGTGGTCAGAACCGGGTCCAAAAACAACAAATCAAGACTACTCGCCAAGAGAGCAGATGATAATCCAACCCAGTGCACAACAGCCGAATGAGCCCGAGACCAAACCATTCCGAAGACACATGAACCAAGAACGTATCTAGAGCTAACACAATCGACGCCCGTTACCCGTACAGAAGCCGTTAGAGACCGAACATATATCCTACATCGCCTCCACAGACATCCCCAGGTAAACAGGCTCCACGTTATGTTAGCGAGCTGAAACCTGAACCTCAATTTCAATTGCCTCCCTTAGATCGCTGCCTCGCTCAGCCCCTCCCTTCATTTTCGACGAACGAAATGGACCAAGTCGTCTACCAGGGACCGCCATCCCTCTCGTCACACATTGTGAGACCAGTGACCATTGCGAAGGAGCAACGACCAACCCCAATCCCAATCAAATTATTGCGACAACCAGCACCGAGAAAATAAACCATACCAAAGCCATCGTCATCTAACAAGACAACCAAAGACAAAACAAAGCACAGACAACTCACATGACTAGGCAAGAGAAGGCGTTAACGCCACGAGACGACAGATGAATCACATATTTGTGGTCGAGACTGATGCCTTCAGACAAAGTGCCAAGGCATACTATCGTTGGGCGGCAACAACCTCGCCCTGTCCATTGCCTCTCGCGCGGGTTGTGTGCGCCCCCAGCGTGCTACACATTGCTTGTGCAGGCTGTTGTAGAGCATAGGCAATGTAGTATCACTGGTGTTGCGAAGGAGGGGGAGAACCGGTGTTGCGCCCGGTGCTGTAGAGCGTTGCCGGTACAACATCGCTGGGCAGTGTTGCGCTCGTCCGGTCGCAACATCGCAGGTGATGCGCTCGTCCGGTCGCAACATCGCAGGTGATGCGCTCGTCCGATCACAACATCATTGCTGCTCGTTTGCGTCGATGCCGCGGTGGGGCATCAGTGCCGCAGTTCGTAACATCATGGGTGTTGCGATAGAGGATGACCGAATCGAACGGCTATGGAGAATGCCTTATTTTTCTTGTCAAACATTTGACCTACCTACACTGACGTGTGGACCCCACCTCGCAGCGTCGTCTTCTTTTCCTCCGCCTCCTCCCCGCTTCGAATCCTCCGCCCCTCGCGTAAACCCCAAAGGCCAGCATAGCCACACTCCACTCTCGCCATCTCCGCCCGCGCTTGCCCGCTCCCCTTCATACCACACACGCCCCGAGCGCGAGCCTCCTAGCCAGCCTCTCGCCTCGCCATGCACTCCGTCTCTATCTCCGCCTCGGCCTCCGCCTCGGCGATCGCCAGCGGAGGCGCCAGATCCAAGGCGGCGGCGGGGCGCCGGCCCGGCGAGATCCGGTTCTGCGGGCTCCGGGGAGATGCTCTCGCGTGCGGCTCGCTGCGGGCCTCGCACGCCGCGGCGGCCACCAGGCGCGCGGTGCTGAGGGCGGCTGCGTCGGCGAACGGCGCGGCGGGGAGCGGCGACGGGTTCGATTACGACCTCGTAATCATCGGAGCTGGCGTCGGTGGGCACGGCGCCGCGCTCCACGCCGTGGAGGAGGTCAGTGCTGCTTGTGTTCATGATTTTCTGTCAACTTGTCAGAGTTAAACCACGTTACTTTTCATACTCTGCTACAACTTGCATTTAATTTGCAAGCTTCGATTAGCAACCTGTGCTGGAGCTGGGAATTCTGTTTAAATATAATGAATTGATGTTTATGTTTTTGCTCGAGGAGCAGGGTCCCTCGTGATCTGTTAAATCGAGGTCTCTTTGAGTTGGTCGAACTATTTTTTAATTTCAGTGTGCACAAATGGGTGGAATGTATAATTAGCGACTTACGCACTTGAAATAAATGCAAACTTCTTTACAGCACCAGTGACTAGTTACTAATCAGCTGTTCTAGTGTTTGTCTAACTATGGACTGGATGTTGTCAAACCTGTTCGCAGTGTAGCTGGATTGTTGAAGTTAGTTGACCTTCTCCACATTTGGTGATATAACCGAGAAATAGATTTATGCCCACCTTTTTGTTCTAACTTCAACTCCTTCTATAACTATAACATACAAGCAAATAAGCTTACAGATTTATAAGCCCGTCTCTCATTTTGCTTCCATCACTACTGCTCATTTCTTCATATTTTTATCTTCCCCAATTTGTGCAGGGGTTGAAAACCGCCATTATCGAGGGAGATGTTGTGGGTGGGACCTGTGTGAACAGAGGCTGTGTTCCGTCCAAAGCACTTCTTGCTGTCAGCGGTCGGATGAGAGAGCTTCATGATGAACATCACATGAAGTCCCTGGGTCTACAGGTATAACTGGATGCAATGATGATGGGTTGAAGACAGGTCATAGAACGTGTTAATGCATTTTGCTAGGCATCAGGAGTCTATTTGAGTAGGTTCGCAAAGTCAACAATTCAACAGTAAGCATAGGAAGATAAACAGTGCGAGTTTCAGCATGCCTGTTTCACACTTGCCTCATGAAGTTACCCATGTAATTTCTATTAATCTCCCCTTTTTTGTTCTTCACAATGCTTTGAGTTTTCTATATGTTTATGTCTCCCTTCATCATGTGAGATTGTCGTAAATTTACTATATTTAACCGGAAGTATGCTCTGTTCTTACAAGTTACAACCATTAACTGTCGGCATGTGCTGCCTTTTCATTCTTCCATGTTACATCAATTGTCCTGCATAATCAATTAATCATTGGACATATTCTGTCCTGTATTAGGTTTCTTCAACTGGATATGACAGACAAGCTGTTGCTGATCATGCAAACAATCTTGCCTCCAAAATCCGAAGCAACTTGACTAATTCAATGAAGGCTATGGGAGTGGATATATTAACTGGATTTGGCAAAATTGTGGTACGTCCTCTGTAAATCATTTACTTGCTGGGTGTACAATTAGAAGTTTTTAAATTGTATACACATTCTATCAAACTTTATAAGCTAACACTTTTTGATGAATTATGTATGCTAAAGTTTTTTGATTGCGTATCCTATAAACAGGCCTGACACAAAAGGTTGATGAATGTGTCTGGAAATGTATTTGCATGTCTCATGTATGCTTGTTGGTTTCGCCAAACTTTGCATTGATTGCTGAAGGAAAGCCGAGTGCTAGTTAGTTATGGAGCCACTGAATGTCCGAGATAGGCTTATATTTACTGCAAGCCGCAACTGCTTGATTCAACCAGTTGGGTGATATAGCATGATCTATTGTTTATGGTGACTGCATGGAGTATGTGTGGCTCTGTTTATGGTGATAGCCTGGACAGGAGTGCGTGGAAGTTAGCTATCCATGTGCCAGAGCCATAACTAGGTTTCAAGATCTTATGGGTTTCAAGTCTAGCCTACCACAGCATGTATGAGATTGAAAGGCTTTGTTGTTGTTGTTGTCTGTTTACAGCCCTACCATGCAGGAATTGTCATAGAAAAGTGCATGTATTCGAACCATCAGAATTTCATTTATTGATTTACTTATTTCCGTCCATGATGTGATCAGGGAAAGCAAAAGGTACGATACGGAAAAGTTGGTTTTCCAGAAAAAGAAATCACTGCAAAGAACATCATCATTGCCACTGGATCAGTTCCTTTTGTTCCCAAGGGCATAGAAATTGATGGTAAGTGCTTATTCTTCTCTTGATGGATCATTCTTCTAGATTAATTACACTACTGATTTGATAAACTGATCGTATTGATTAAAATTTTAGTTGAACTCCAACCTGCAAACTAAGAACAGAAAACATACATGTAAGCTATGCTAATAATGTAGTACGATGACCATTTTTCATATACACTTTAGTACTATTTAAATTTTTTGTAATGTTCCAATTGTCCTTCACCTGAACTCCAACCGGTGGTAGCTTATGTTGATGCAGGTTTTCCTATTTAAATTTTTTGTAATGTTCCAACTGTCCTTGAGTTTAGTTCAGGTGAAGAACATTTTGTTTCTCTAGGTGATACGAAGGAAAGTATGATACAAAAAAAACTGTTAACCATTTCCAACAATTGTCGACTTCATGCATGAGTCTTGACACACTTATTGCAAGTGCATTGTATTGATTTACCATTTCTTGTTCTATTTTCCTAATACTGTTTGTTATTGTGCAGGCAAGACTGTATTTACTAGTGATCATGCATTAAAACTTGAGTCAGTTCCAGACTGGATAGCTATTGTTGGAAGTGGCTATATTGGACTTGAATTCAGCGATGTCTACACAGCTCTAGGAAGTGAGGTAACTTAAAGTTCTTTCTGTCAACAAATTTGAAGGAGTGGATTTAATCATGTTTTAGGATTGTCTCTGTATATCTGATAGTGTTCCCATGCAGAAACATGATTACTTGCAAAAGATTCCTATCATTTGCATCTTTGTTTCTTGGATCAGTGGATCTGTTACACCATCTGCTTTGCATATGTTATTATTATTTTACTGGCATGAAGATACTCGCACCATTTTCTTGGATCTATTAGATGTTGTAACAAAATGTTTGGACCAAATACGCTGCTTACAGGTGTATGCTGAATTATATTGTAATGTATGGCCTAAAGTAACACAATTTTGATCGTGCAGGTTACCTTTGTTGAAGCTCTTGACCAGCTGATGCCTGGTTTTGATCCTGAAATCGCAAAATTGGCCCAGAGAGTCCTTATCAATACAAGGAAAATTGACTATCACACTGGTGTTTTTGCAAGCAAGGTTAATTTCACCATCCACCCTAACTTTTCTCACACAGTAGAATCTTTAGATAAATATATTCATATTCATCATCCATCGATATGTATATTGAATTGTTGATGCATTTGCCTCAAGATTACTCCGGCAAAGGATGGAAAACCTGTGTTGATTGAGCTCATTGATGCCAAAACAAAGGAACACAAAGAAACCCTTGAGGTAAATTACATTTTAAATATATTTTTGTTCTTGTTCACAGGTGTTACAATTGCAGCTCTGCTGGCTATGTTTTAGGGTACAACACATGCACACTTTGATTATTTCTATCATCTTGTGATGGATGATTTAATTGAATAAATTCTTGGCACATATCTTCCACACCACAATTGCCAATATATTGACTATTTATTTTGACCATTCTTGCTTAGCTCATTCATGTAAGTTGGAAATATAAACAACATATTTGCTGCACTTCGACAATGGTTTTTATGCGAGAGTGGAAATTTGTGTGTGTAGGTGGATGCAGCCCTTATAGCCACTGGAAGAGCACCATTCACCAGCGGACTTGGCTTGGAAAATGTGAGTACTTGAAAGTGTAGCTATCAGAAAAAAATGCTGCAGTTTTATCAGTCGTGGTTATAATTTGTTTTTTCTTCAGATCAATGTTGTTACACAGCGTGGTTTTATTCCTGTTGATGAGCGGATGCAAGTCACGGATGCTGATGGCAATGTGGTATGTTGCAAAAACTAATTGCCACACCTTGAACAATTTTCCGCCAATGGCCCGTTTGGATATTAACATACGATATGTTGTAGGTGCCGAATTTATTTTGCATTGGAGATGCGAATGGTAAACTCATGCTTGCCCATGCTGCCAGTGCACAGGGAATCTCAGGTACTTCCAATTTATTGATACATGCACTTGTGTTGTTGCTTCTTTGAGTGCTGGTTGCTATAGTTGTGTAATGTGTGATTCTATGAAAATGTAGTCGTTGAGCAAATCTCTGGGAGGGACCACATTCTAAATCATTTAAGCATCCCAGCCGCTTGTTTCACTCATCCAGAAATCAGTATGGTTGGGCTGACAGAGGTAAGTCGAGGATCTTAACTCCTAGTTCTGTCTTGTTCATGCATTTTCCATCTATACTAAAAATAAATAAATCATTTATATATTTTTTCTTTAATGGAACTAGTTTAATGCATTCTGTTGCGACTGCACTTGATATGTACCATATCTCGAAAAGAGAAAAACACTTGACCTGGTGTGTTGAATATGTTGCAGCCGCAAGCCAGAGAAAAGGCTGATAACGAAGGATTTGAGGTAAGTGTTGTTAAGACCAGCTTTAAGGCCAACACAAAAGCGTTGGCAGAAAATGAAGGCGATGGAATTGCTAAGGTGATTCTGTTTTAACATAAAGTTTTCTACTTCTTGTGTTGTTTTCAGACTTTGCTCTCGGGGATCACAGTTTTGCATCCACTGACATATTTTGAGTTTGACAATGTTTGTCCCTCTTTGCAGATGATCTACCGACCTGACACGGGAGAAATTCTTGGTGTTCACATCTTGGGTTTGCATGCTGCTGACCTCATCCACGAGGCATCAAATGCCATTGCCCTAGGAACTAGGTTGCAAGTGAGTATAGTTGATATTTTCCTTTACTCCTTTGCATTGTTTAGCAGTTTAGTTTATAGTAACACATAATCGCCTCCATCACGCAGGAACTTAAGCTTGCTGTTCATGCACACCCAACATTATCTGAAGTGCTCGACGAACTCTTCAAAGCGGCCAAGGTACAGATCGATGTGTTCTCTATTCAGCCGCTTAGAAAAATTCTCGGGCCATGACTCTGAACAGCTGTAAGCCATGCTTTCTTTTCCCAACAGGTTAATTCAGGTGTCTCTCATTCTGTAAATGAACCAGTTGCAGCCTAAAGACGGGCAGGAGCGCGAGCCAAATCATCCACCCCAGCCGCTCTTGAAGGTCCTTAGTTTCATCACGAGCCTGCTGTCTTCCCCGCAACGAGATCGGCAACCCTAGCCTGACAAGGAGCTTTTGCAGCCTGCTGGTGCCACATCATGGTACCCAGGGAAAAAATAGTTACACATTTTGTAGCGTGTTCAGATATTATTAGTCATGGGGTGGTGATTTGGTTCTTGTTGCCTTTATTTCTTTGTTGTTTCACCTATTGAGTTGTAAGTCTAGCCAGGGTTGTTCAAATAATCGGCGTTGTCGCCGCGATGTATTTTAAGCCTGCTCAGTTCAGCAGGATGATGTCTGAAAAGAAGTTTGCAGGTTGAAGGACTCGGAACTCTGCTGTCTTATTACCACCATATATACTCCAGTTTTTGGATGCAGATTTGGTGCAAGTTGTTCGTGCCATAAGTACCAAAATGTTCGAAAAATATCCATTGATTACAAAAAATAGTCATAGCACGTGGACTTGATTTTGTAAAACATAATTACTACTATTTACTTTAAAAAACACACAGTAAGCTGTCCATAATTGATTTACTTGCAAAAATATATATTTACCTTAAATTAAAATGACAAGCAAGATAAATGTCATTACACCAAGAAAAGAAGTTACAAAACACAAAAGAGGCTTTTGTAAGTATCGTCCATTCCTCAGTAGAAGTTTCTTTATAATAGAGGGGACAAACCAGTGTCATAGGACAAAAATAAAGCGAGGCAATGCAATCATTTATCCCAACAATGCGACCATTTTATCCCGATCTGTTCTTCAGCTTAGCCGGCTAAGTTTTTCTTAAACATAGTCGACCTCAATCTCAAATGTCGTTGAACTGTGCGGCAGAGCTGCCAATTACACGACAACAGTGACGGGTGGCGAGGCCAATGAATGAGACCTCGACAAAGTAGTTATGGTAACCATGCTAAATAACCGACGACATGACAACATCGGACATTGATGGCCGAGGAACGGGACTTTGTCGATGTAGGGGGTAGGGGTTAATGCTAGTAGGCCACCGGTGGCAGAGAACGAACTCTCGAGCCTGTGATTAGGGGGATGAGCATTGCGGTGATATGATCGACAATGGCAGGGGCTTGACCAAGGTAGACGGTGATGCCATGCGGTAGCAATGCTGCTCGCTGACAAAGACCACCACCCGTTGAGTGGGGTAGGAGGAAGATGATGACCATTGGATCCGGATCCAAAGGACCAGGAAAACCGACTTTGATTAATGAAGAAAAAGGTACTACATGAATCGATATCCACCTTTTCCCATTATACTCTGCCGAAAAAACCGCATGAATCCGGCGCACCTGAAAATTCGAAATTTGCGCGCATTCTCGCGAAAGTACTCATGTGATCCCGGATGAACAGTAAAACCCGAAAAAATAGAAAAAATTTTCAAAAAAATCTGATTTTTTTTTTGCAAGGAACATTGTCATTTTTTCTACATGCATGCGAAATTTCATCATGAAATTACATTTGTGGAGGTGTGGGCGAAAAAAACAAAATTGATGTTCCAAAGTGCTTCCAAAAACAGTTTTTTAGAACATCATTTTTGTTTTTTTTTTGCCCACACCTCCACAAATGTAATTTCATCATGAAAATTTGCATGCATGTAGAAAAAACATCAATGTTTCTTGTCAAAAAAATTTGGAATTTTTTAAAATTGTTTACTATTTTTTTCGAATTTTACTGTTCATCCGGGATCCCTGAAGCTCAGGATCACATGCTCCATGTCCACATTCTCGCATTTTTGTTCCACTTCCATCCCCCAAACCCCGTCTCCCCTTCCTGTTTCTCCGTCTCGTCACCTCCCGCTTCCAGCCCCCACCACACCACACCACGCCGCTTCCCTCCAGCGACTCCACTCCACGGCACTCGCAGTTGGTGGACGGCTCAGCCCTTGCGCCCAAACGAAGCAACCCCAAAACCCTAGACCGTCCCCTCCCCCCGCCCCCCTCGGCCCCCGCCCTCCCCCGCGGTAACCCTAGCCGTGGCATCCGCCGCCGCCAGAGCAGGGAGGAGGACGACGAGATGCCGCGCGAGATCATCACGATACAGGTGGGGCAATGCGGGAACCAGATCGGGATGGAGTTCTGGAAGCAGCTTTGCCTCGAGCACGGCATCGGCAAGGACGGCCTCCTCGAGGACTTCGCCACGCAGGTCCGCCCTCGCGCTCGCCGCACGCCTTCCCCTTATTCCCTCTCTCCCTCCTCGCCGCCCGATCCGGCGGCCAACGGCTATCGCTCGTTCGGCAGTGGCCGTTTTTTCGCCGCGGGTTGCTGTGGTTCGGCGAGGGCCGCGGCGTGTCCGATCTGTTCCTCGTTGCGGCACGGTGTCTTTATCTTCCACATGGGTTTCAGGGTTTAGTGAAATGGCACGTGGTTACGTTTCTCAACCTGCTAGGCCTGTAACTTCTTAGTAATTGTAAATTTAACAGTTTCACCCGAAAAGGCGAACCTTAATAGATTTCAGTCGACACAGTAGCTGCTGTTAGTTTTGATTTGGAGTGTAACAGTCGTTTCTTCAGGGAGTTTTGTTATCCATGAACAGGGCACAGTGCCAAAATGTATATATTTATAGGATTAAGTGCACGGTGGCTTCAGTTACACGAGAGCAGTTCAGTGCATATGGGTGTACATACAAGTTAAACTAAACCCAATGGGAGCAGCATCTGAGAACCTTGAGAATTACTTTCGCAAGAATGCGTCTTGATTATGCCAGAAAGTGAACCTGGTATCCGAGTATTTCGCTACTTATGTTTTCATTTAAAATTAATGGCCGCATCATCTGTTGTTTCCATTTATAGTGCCTATGCTGGTAGCTGGGTTAACACGACGGTCATATAGATGTTTGATTATGCCAGAGTAGATCTGGTATCCAAGTTCTCCAGTACTTATGTTTTCATTTAAAATTGATGGATGCATCATCTATTATTTCCATGTATCGTGCCTATGCTGGTAGTTGGGTCAAGATGAGAGTCATAGAGATGTTTTCTCTGCAGGGAGGAGACAGGAAGGATGTTTTCTTCTACCAGGCAGATGACCAGCACTACATACCCAGGGCTCTTCTTATGGATCTAGAACCAAGAGTGATCAATGGAATACAGAACAGCGAGTACAAGAACCTATTCAACCACGAGAATATATATTTGTCTGAGCATGGTGGTGGTGCCGGAAACAATTGGGCTAGTGGATATCATCAGGTGCAGTTGCATCTCTGTGTCTTGGTTTTCATTCAATAGACTTATAATTGTTACCATAAGCTTACCAACGTTACAGGTTTTCCAGTGTGTCATGACCATAAGCCAATTGTGCATTTTGCATTTCAGATACCAGTAGACCTTTTAGATTAATGCTTTATCCTATTCACAAATTTTAGGGTGAACAAGTTGTTGATGATATCATGGACATGGTAGATCGAGAAGCAGATGGAAGTGATAGCCTCGAGGGTTTTGTTTTATGCCACTCCATTGCTGGTGGAACTGGTTCAGGTAACTGGCTCTCGTAGTTTGGTTCCTTCCTTTTCACTTTGTCATTCCTTCTTAGTTCTTTGTTAATAGCTGTATTGCAAGAGTGTCTATCATGTTGTTCACTATACACTAGTATTTTGTTTAATTGTCTAATGCAGTCCATGTTGCCCTTGCTCAGGTATGGGTTCTTATGTGCTGGAGACCCTAAATGATCGATACAGTAAGAAGCTTGTACAGACATATAGTGTCTTTCCAAACCAGATGGAAACGAGTGATGTTGTTGTCCAACCGTACAACTCCCTTTTAACTCTGAAGCGGCTGACACTGAATGCTGACTGTGTGGTTGTTCTTGACAATACGGCTCTTAACAGAATTGCCGTTGAACGTCTTCATTTAGCAAATCCTACTTTTGCACAAACAAACTCTTTGGTTTCCACTGTTATGTCTGCAAGCACAACCACCTTGAGGTATCCTGGATATATGAATAATGATCTGGCTGGCCTTCTCGCCTCCTTGATTCCTACTCCAAGGTGCCATTTTCTTATGACAGGTTATACTCCATTGACCGTCGAACGACAGGTAACTTTGCATCCCCAGTTGTTACATTTTGAATTTATGTCTTCTGTACTTGTTAACTTTCTAGTTGCCTTGACTGAAATTTAGGGCCAGTGTATTTGTGTCAGACTTGCTACATTTTTGTTTTCTGCCTTTTTTGGTGACAAATGCTTGACCTGATTTGAGTGTGTGTGCCACCGCAGGTTAACATGATACGCAAGACGACGGTATTAGATGTTATGAGACGACTTCTGCAGGTAATATTACCCCTGCCCCAGGTTGCCTTCTAATCTCCTTTGTCTTCATGAGTTTGAACCTTTATCTATTTTATCTTGCAGACAAAGAACATAATGGTGTCATCTTACGCTCGTACCAAGGAAGCTAGTCAGGCTAAATACATCTCCATACTTAACATCATTCAAGGAGAGGTGGACCCAACACAGGTACAGTTCTGTCAAATAGATTTACTGGTGCAATGCTTATGTGTGCCAACTTAATTATGATATTAACAATTGTGGCACACTATGCATTCACATAAAACAGTCAAAAGGTAAATTTTTATGTCTTTGGCTTTGCACTGCACATTGCCTTGTTCATAGGAAGCAAACCCTGTCTGTCCACTTCAATATCAGAAGTTTCTAAAAATCATGTAGCACTGTAGGTTTTCATCATGATGTTGAACCATAATTACAATTGTATTTACCTTTCCCTCAGAAGCTCTTGTTTATCCTGCAAGAGGTGAAAATAACACGCACATGCGTTCCGTTTGTAAATATATTGCTGTACATATTACATATTAGGTATTTATTGGTCAGTAGCAATTAACTGGAGCTTAGTGATGGTTTTTATGTATCCTGTTGATTTATCTATTCTTTGGTGCTTAACTTTGGTCATCTCATGTATGTAGGTCCATGAGAGCCTACAAAGGATACGTGAAAGGAAGCTTGTTAACTTCGTAGAGTGGGGACCTGCAAGCATTCAGGTGAGCACCCAACTAGAGTAAATTTCAGTTTAAATTCTTGACACTTTAATTTATGAGCATCTCAATTGCTACAGGTTGCATTGTCAAGAAAATCACCATATGTTCAAACCACCCACAGGGTAAAGTGATCTTTCTTTCTTGTGATGAACTGCAAAAATGTCTACATTTGGGAACAGGGGGTGTATTTTTTTTTTAATGCTAGCATTCTAATAAACAATTTTTTGCCACAGGTTAGTGGTTTGATGTTAGCAAATCATACTAGCATCCGTCACTTATTCAGCAAATGTCTGGGGCAGTATGAAAAGCTGAGGAAAAAGCAAGCCTTTCTTGACAACTACAGGAAGTTCCCGATGTTTGCAGTAAGAACACTATATTTCTTCATTTTTCTCTTAGTTGTTTCGAATTTGTTTGCTTTTAAGTTGGTATGAATGTTATAAGGCTTGTGGAATTTATGAATACTTTGCACCTGAAACTCTTGATGTTATTGTTCAAGATCAAAAGCCTGTTTGAGAACACAGAACAAAGACACTTTGCTAGCAGTTTTATGTAATGCTGACTGGAAATCAAAGCTATATTATTTTCCTCCAGTAACATAACTACCCACGTGGTTTTCTTAAGACTTACTCCCTGGAGTATTACATATTATTGTGGGAAGCTTATCCTTATATACTGATCATCTGTCTGGCCACAATATGCAGGACAATGATCTCTCTGAATTCGATGAATCTCGAGAAATTATAGAGGGTCTAGTTGATGAATACAAGGCTTGCGAATCACCTGACTACATCAAATGGGGAATGGAGGTACTCTCGGACTCCATTTTATATAATGTGCGTTCCATGATATGAGATGATGAGCTTTATGTATGAAAACAGGACCTTGGAGATGCAAATGTTGCGGCCGCACTTGAGTCGAAGTTAGTTGTGTAAATACCAAGGTAATGTCTCAATATTGGGCACTGCAAAGCCCTAATGTGTTTGATATATGGGCATATTGACTCGAATAGTTACTTGAAACCTTGCTGAAAAGTTGGATGATTGTTCTCACATGACCTTGTTGAACAATTCCTACATTATTCACAATCTCCTTCTATTTGGTAGGACGTCGTCGTGTGGAAATAGATCTACTCCGATCCTTGGCAGTGGCATTACTATTTTTTTTAACCCCAGTAATCTTTAGCCATATTTTTATGTTTATATTCGTGTAAATAACAAAAGACGCACCACTTTTAAGTCATGACTTCTAAGATCGTCTTTTCTGAAGTTTTATAAGGTTACCTTTCAGTGTTGAATAAGCAGTTTGGTGACTAGTTTAGTAACACATTGGTCCATGACGAGTGAATCAAGGTTTATACTTGATGGCAATTCTGGTAGTTTATATGTTTGACATTTGCTGCAGCAATTTACTTGACTGAAAGAGCTTTCTACATGCAGGTCTCGATGGTTATACAAAGATGCGACTGTAGCTGCCAGATGGACATCAGTCTTCTCAAGCTCAACCCCACCCCAACGTAGTGCTAGTGTGGTACGGAATTGGTTGACGCAGTTATCTGCTTTCTTAGACTTTTGCCTTTCTCCGTTAGTTCAGTGTGCGATGTATATTTCGGAATCCACTGCAACCCAGTCTCAATGCTGTTTTGTTTTGCGTGTACAATCTGTAGTGATGATGCTTTTGGTGCTGTGTGAGGTTTACAGATTTTCTGCTAAGTTATTGCGCCGATCTTTCTTTATTGGCGACATAACAGTAGCCAGAAATGTAGAGTAGTTAGTTTTGTATAAACAGCGCATGTTGTATTTTCAAATCTATGCTGTTTGCAGCTTCATTTGTTCTGAAAGTTTCCGCTTGTGTATCTTTGTTTTAGAAAGACAGGGAGCCACTACCCGGTTCCATTGCTCAAAATGAAACCATCAAGTAATACAATAAGCTCACTAAGAGGAGCAGTTCAGCAGCAAAATAAACAAAGGAAAACTACAGATTCACGAGGTACAGTGGCTAACTAAGGAAAGGGTAGCTGGGGCACGCAGACCCGGTAAGGCAGAAAAGCCCCAGAGAGAAAACAGCAGCAGTATCACACAGCGAACGCCTAGCTTGCTCTCCTGGTCTTCAGTGGCGGGGCAGCAATAGCCTGGGGAGACCAGCAGCACGCCAGTGGCCACAGGGCTGGCCACCACAGTTTTGTCCCTGCATCTCTTTTCTTGGTCGGTGAAAGGTAGCAGGCGCCCTCATCAGTGGTATTGAACTTGCTCCAGGGGTCGCCAGGTGCCAGAGTGTCAGAGTTGATGGATGGGAGCAAGTTTAGCCACTTGCAATCATCAGGGGTTTCTGCATAAACACTGTCAGGTCCTCCAAGAAGGCTTGCAATCTCGCTCTGCTCTGTTCCAGAGACAAAACCGCCCAGTGCCTAATTGTTCTTGCCTCAAGACCTGGGTAGTAGAGATCCATTTGGTGTTGTAAAAAATCATAGAATTCCTATGTTTCCACAAACACCAAACTACAGCAGAATTGATAGTATTTAGAGCAGAATCTCTATTATTCGAAAGTTCGAAACCCAGAATTTTGCAATGGATTCAAAGTCATCGCCCACAGTGATCCCGAATTGATCCTTCACAAAAGACCAAATGTTCCTAGCAACCACACATTCAAAAAACAAATGAGAGATGGATTCATTTTTCAGACAGAAAACACAATCTAGAGGCTTAATGATGTGTCTCTTCCTAAGATTGTCTTTAGTCATCAACTTGTTGTAAGATATCAACCAAAGGAACACATGTATTTTAGGAGGAACCCTAAGGTTCCAGATAGCAGGCACAAACACTGGCTGGACCCCCTTAAAATTTATAACATGATAAAGGGAGATGGTAGAGTAGTGCCCCTTATTTTCAAGCTGCCAGACCAGAGCATCAGGATCACTAGAGAAAACCACACTACCAACTATCTCCACTAGTTGATACCACTATTCCATAAGCTTGTTATCAAAATTTCTTCTAAAGAAAAGTTTCAGCTGCCTATCTCTTGACCCATGACCCTACCAAACAGAGATTGACTTCCTGAAGGTTAAATGCCAAGCCCTCCAAATTCCTTCTTCATACAAACTACGTAGTTTCCAGTTAGCTAAATAAAGTTTCCAATGTCCTTCAAAATCATTCCAAAGGCAGTGTGCCATCTGGGAATTGATCAAATCTATAGCCCACTTAGGGAATTTGAAAAAGGATAACAAATAGATTGGAATGCTGGCCAAGCAGGCTTGGATCAGAATTAGCCTGCCTTTATAAGAAAGGAGTTTTCCTCTCCATCCAACAATCCTCTTCATAATTTTGTCAATTAGAGGTTGTATATCCTCCCTCCTCAGGTTGTCATGGTGGAGGGGGGTCCCTAAATATTTGATGGGAAAGCTTCCACTAATACAGCCTAGCAGGATGGTGAATTCCTGGAACTCCTCCCACTCAATATTAAATGGAATCAGTTCACTTTTGGTATAGCTATAATTCTCATGCCAGAAACCTGTTCCAAGCAGGTTAGGACCGGGTGTGTGTCTTGTCACTCTTTGATTCGTTTCCTTGCATGCTACTGTAGTGTGTACGCCACCTCTCACTCTTGCAGTTTCATTCTTCGATAGCTTACCTCAGTCTCTTATTGCGGGCCTATTGTGATAATTTTGTAAGTACGTACCGTAGAAAACATGAAAGATTTCAACGGCTGATGCTATACAAATGTAATATTGTTTCTATATGTAAGATAAGGTAATTGGTGCTTCCTTCATTCACAAATATAAGATATTTTAGATATTTTAATATAAACTACATACGGACTGAAAATGAGTGAACAATCACACTAAAACATGTCTAAATACATTTGATTTAGAAAAAAGTCAGAACATCTTGTATTTGTGAATGGAGAGAGTAAGAAGCAGCTGCCCTTTTTTCCTGTATAAATAAAGAAAATAATTGAACTTCAATGTGTAGAACATCAGTAATCAACTCTCTTTCTTAAGAAGAACGTCATTACTCGATAGAGCCACATACTGTTACAATGTGATCGAGCTAGGTTTCACGAGCCATTACACACAAGAGCATTCCAATTTCCAACATCCCCAAAAGAAGTCGGGATTTCGAACCAAAAGACGCGTAAAAAGGAAAGTTTGTTGCAATCCGGCAGGCATCAGAATCCGGAACGCATCGGAAAGATCGGGCTCGGTGACTTGGACCGCCGCTGCTGCTGCTGGCTCGCGGACTGCAGCGCCTGGTCGACCATGGCGGCGCGCGACGCCCGGGACACGGGCGTGCCGCCGGCCAGCGCTCGCTGGTAGGCCTCGTCGTCCTCCATGCTCGCGCCCCCTTCCAGCGCCAGGTGCACGAGGCGGTGCATGTCATGCGACGTGAGCTCGTGCTGCTCGGTCAGCTCGGGGCCGTCCGACCGCGCCTCGAAGCCCGACAGCAGCAGGCTCGCCCTCTCCCCCGCGCGCGCGCCGCGGTACGGGCGCACCGTGAACTGGGCGCCGCAGCCGTCCTCGTCGTCGTCGTCGTCCTCGTACGCGGCCACCGCCCGCTGGCCGTGCAGGCTCCGCGCGCCGCTCAGGTCGAATTCCCCGAACTCCATGTCGCTCCCGCTCTCGTCCTCGTCGTCGTCCGACGCCGCCGGCTCCTCGGACGCGCCGTCGTCGACGAACACCACGCGGAGGCGGAACTCCACGCCGCCGAGCTCGCCGGCCGCACCGCGCCTCGCCCCGACGCGCTCCGCCGCCCTCCTGGCCTCCGTCGCGACCTCCGGGCGCAGCGTCGGGTTGTCGAGCCTGGCCACGAGGCCCGCGAACGCCCGGTCCGCGGCGCCCCGGCGGCCCAGGTCGCGGAGCGGCACGCGGCAGGACACGTCCTCCATCGTGTCGACGTCCGCGGGGCCGCCGCCGTAGTCGCTGCATTGCTCGACGAGCAGCCGGAACGTGACGTCGGGCTGTGACGAGCCGCCCGAGTCTGCGGCCGGGATCTCGGCGAGCAGCACCAGCTTGTCGGGATGGCCGAGCAGGACGTGCTCGTTCACGGCGGTGGCCATGTCTACTCTAGCTGCGCGTACACCAACGGACGAGCTTGGAGGTGGTGAGTAATTTGGCTGTGCTCCTAGAGCGGAACAGGGGCCTCATTATATAGCTCAAGGGTCATGGCGGTTGAAACAAGTGGGGGCCAAACTCGACTCGGACGAGCAGTCCAGAAATCCCATACAGGAGTCGTGGCCGGAATCGGAGTGGATTGTGGCGGTCGGGCCGTGGCGGTTTCGCGAATCGATTGACTTTCGAAATCCCATGCAGGGTATTTGCTTGGCATGTACTCCATCCATCCGTTCTTAAATAGTATTTGTCTTTTTAGAAATTTCAAATAAACTATTATATACGGATGTATATAAACATTGATGTGGACATACTCACCATAGATACATATACATATATTATACGGCATATTTGTCAGGTGATTTCTAATAATAACTATTCAATTATTATTTTTACTATTGGACATAGAAATACTACATATTTTTATGCTTCATGCAGAATTATTGGAAACACGTACACACTACGGATAGAAGGCGTGATTATACTGAAGATTTCAAAGCATATGAGTATACAAATTCTAAAAGTCAATGCATGTGGTCAAGCCAAGGAAGAGGGGCTCATGTACGTGCATGCAGGAGACCAATACTAGTGAAGACATCATACAAGGGAGCTCCAGTACGTGCATGTTTGCATTACGTGCACCTGCACGTGCATGACACAAGTTGTTCCGTGAGCATGTGTACGCACGGGCTGGCCCGTAAGCATCAACGTCCAATGTACAAAGGCCGAGGCCTGTCCACCTTTCTTCAGCGCCAAGAAACCCAGAATAACACGAGACAGCCGCCGGCGGAGGGTCCTCTAATAAAAGCTAGTCGTGTTTAGGGTTTACGCTCGGGTTTTGTTTAGAGAAGTTTAGTTTTAGCTACTTTTATTTGTCTTCGCTCGTAGCGGCTAGTGCGACCGTCAAGACATCCTATCGGAACCCCATCTTATGAGATTTATTTCATCTAGCATATTCGCAATTTTGAGATTGCTTGGCTATTATTTTCTTGCATGTTCTACGATTTGCTTGCAGGAAAAATCCTTCGTGGATAGGTCGATCGCGCCGTTGGCTCGGTCGATAACGCCGTGGAGTTGGTTCATCAATTGCCGTGGATATCAGTTGTGTACGGTTCTCCCTGTACGGTTGGTAGCCGGATCGTGAGGGTCAAGTCCCACCCAAAATCGTAGTTATCTCTCTCTCATCGAAAGATCGGGCCCCAGTTCACATCAAGTGGTACCAGTTTTCAGGTTCATCGGTGAGAGATTTCCAGTTTTATTAGCTTAGATTGTTTTTCAATCCTACAACCCACAGAAAAGCCAAAAAAAATTAGATTAGTTCATCCGCTGCACCTATCTTTTTAGCCTTTAGCAATTTTTGCATCTAGGATTTGCTTTGTTGAATTTTTGGTTGCATTCATCCTCATATTAGTGCTGGTTTAGATTCGTTTGAAAAAAAATTGTCTACTAGATCGAACTTGTTTTTGTCCATCATATCTTCTGCCGCAAGCTCATCCGTACTTGAAAAAAGAAAAAGAGATTGCATCAGGCTGTTTCTAGTTTTACCGATTTGTGCGTGCAATCCGAGGTCCCATCAGTCAAGTCCGGTCCGTCCGCCGCTTTAGTGCGCCTGCTCTGTCCACCTGTGTCTACTAGCCAGCGCCGCTGTGTGTGTGCCGTAGTGCGCTGCTACACCGTATCCCAGCCAACCCGTGCAGTTAGATCTAGCTAGCTTTCCTAGGTTTGCTTTCCTGCCTAGCTTCCCTAGCACCCGTACATTGCAGCAATTTTTTTTCCTTGGTAGCCAACTTGTGTATACTCGCTAGTAACCGGCTTGATAAAAAAAAGGGAAAAAAAGGAAAAAAAGAAAAAAAAAAGGGTAAAAAAACAGTAACAACATCGAGCCGGCTAGCATCTGTCTTGGACTACTTTTTGCCTTCTGCTATTCGGGACACTATTTTTGCTGCTACTTGATCGATGCATCATCTATCATCTGTTTTCGACCTTTATTATCCACTCACGTGTCTTCTGCTACTTCACACTGCTATATATTACTCGTCACGTTCCACTCATTTGATTCAGTATCTGGGCTTAGATTATTTTATCTCTTACTAATCGACTACCAGCACTAGTTAGGAGTTTGAGCAATTATTCAACTTGCATTGCTTTTTGCTAAATTGTGCCACTAATATTGTGAGTTGGGAAGCCTTTGCCAAGCTACACTTTTTACTACCTATAAGTACAGGTCCCGGCTCTACTGATTCCTGGTTATCGCTCCATTCAATCTTTATCGGTAGTTTGAAGCCAACACCAACGCGTCGATCACCACCTATTGCATTGGTAAGAACAAGTAAGAATTTAATACTAAGCTTGAGTGTGAGCGAATTTTCTCCACCACATCCTATTAGTTGATAGGGTTTATACACTGTGTTTTTTTTTCTCTTTCGCTAACAATGGCACAGGATCAACCCATACTTGAGGGTCTCATCGCGGATGTGAAAGTCACCAGCGAGCGTCTCGCCCAACTTGAGGGTGCTCAGATTGTGGCAGAAGAGAGGCTCAAGGCCATCGAGGATGCACAAGGTGTTGCCAACACACAACTACAAGACATCTTGTTACGTTTGGATGAGCTACAGACTGCACCCCCCGTCAACAACAACGCTGTTCCTCACAATTCCACGGGTGTTGCCGCTACTTCGCGAGCTCGACGTGTGCCCATGGGTCATCCACAACACCCAGCTACTGCCACTGATGCCGCCACCATAAACCAGGACCAACGCATTCCTCCCCGTGTCAACGACGAATATGGGGACAACTACGACGATTATTCTGGTGACACCGAAGACGACCAAATGGTCAACCACCACAATGACCGTGCTCATCGACAATTGCGTTTCAGCCGTCAAGGTATGGCACGAGGTCCACACAGGTATGACGTTCGAGATTATGACCACTCTAGTGCTAAAATTAAATTTACTATGCATGCTTTCAATGGTAAATATAATCCAGATGTTTATCTTGATTGGGAACTTTCTGTTGAACAAAAATTTGCATGTCATGATATTCCTAAGAATCAAAGAGTTAGGGCAGCCACTAGTGAATGTACAAACTTTGCTTCCATTTGGTGGAGTGAATATTGCCGTATTAATGCGAATAATATACCTATTACTTGGGATGCTTTAAAACGAGCTATGCGACAGCGTTGTTCCTTCATATTATGCTCGTGATAAACTAAATGAATTGCAACGTTTAAAACAAGGTAGCAGTTCTGTAGAGGATTATTATCAAGAATTGCAAACTGGCTTAATGCGATGTGGATTAGTCGAAACCGAAGATGCTCTGATGGCCAGATTTTTATGTGGTTTGAATCGTGATATTCAGGATATTTTGGACTATAAGGAGTACAATTCTATTACTCGTTTGTTTCATTTTGCTTGTAAAGCTGAAAGGGAAGTACAGGGACGACACAACAAGGGACGAGGTAAATTTTCTGCAGGCCATCACTCATCATGGACACCCTCTCCTACTGTACCGTCCACTACTGAGGCAACGCCACCTATGTTGCACAATGGTGCACACCCATCAAGTTCAAAATCAGCTCCACAATCATCCGAGGCTTAGAAAGCAATGTCTCTAGCACCCACCACTTCATCTGGACGCACGAGGGACATGAAGTGCCATATATGCAAAGGTGGTGGGCACTTGATGAAGGACTGCCCAAATAAATGAACATTCATTGTCCGAGAAGATGGTGAGTACTCCTCTGCTAGTGATTTGGAGGAACATACTCATGCTATGCTTGCCACTAATAATGCAGGTGACACTAAGGAGCATGACACGGAGGGGATACACATTAATGCTGATATGGCGGATAAATTCCCAAGCCTTGTAACCATGCGAGTACTTAGTGCCCAGGTGGGCCATGCTGAGATGCCTCAATGCCATAATCTTTTTCAAACTAAGTTTGTTGTCAAAGGGCATTCTGTTCGTGTGATAATTGATGGTGGAAGCTGCAATAATTTGGCAAGCATGGAGATGGTCGAGAAACTTTGCCTCACCACTACAAGACACCCCCATCCATATTACATCCAATGGTTCAACGACTGTGGTAAGTTGAAGGTAACACGTCGTGTGAGAGTCCATTTTACACTTGGTTCGTATCATGATTATGTTGACTGTGATGTTGTACCTATGCAAGCTTGTTCTTTATTGTTAGGTCGACCTTGGCAATATGATAATAGTGTTACCCATCATGGTAGAACAAATTCGTATAGTCTCATGTTTGGTGGAAAAACCATTAACTTGCTTCCTATGACCCCCGATGAAATTATAAATGATGAGAAAGCTAAATCAACGGATCGTACTACACATAGTATGCTTGCTATCAATTCTGAATTTTTTCCATTGAGTGTTTCAACTTATGATTTGGACATACCGGGTGGTCAGAAAGTTCATTTGCGTCCCCATAATTTATACATAGACTCGGCATGGGATACAATTTATCATGATGTTATGCTCCGCCATGAGAAAATTTATCATGATTTTCAGAATGGTGCTATCACAAATTTATCACATCCTCATGAGCTAACACCTTTCGAACGGCCTATATATGTTGCATCTATTTTTGCTTTGCTCTATGATGTGTTCGACATAGATGAAAGCCGAGGACGGCTTTATTTTCAAGAAAGGGAGAATGATGTGGACATACTCACCATAGATACATATACATATATTATACGGCATATTTGTCAGGTGATTTCTAATAATAACTATTCAATTATTATTTTTACTATTGGACACAGAAATACTACATATTTTTATGCTTTATGCAGAATTATTGGAAACACGTACACACTACGGATTAGAAGGCGAGATTATACTGAAGATTTCAAAGCATACAAGTATACAAATTCTAAAAGTCAATGCATGTGGTCAAGCCAAGGAAGAGGGGCTCATGTACGTGCATGCAGGAGACCAATACTAGTGAAGACATCATACAAGGGAGCTCCAGTACATGTTTGCATTACGTGCACCTGCACGTGCATGACACAAGTTGTTCTGTGAGCATGTGTACGCACGGGCTGGCCCGTAAGCATCAACGTCCAATGTAGGAAACCCAGGATAACACGAGACAGCCGCCGGCGGAGGGTCCTCTAATAAATAGCAAGTCGTGTTTAGGGTTTACGCTCGGGGGGTTTTGTTTAGAGAAGTTTAGCTTTAGCTACTTTTATTTGTCTTCGCTCGTAGCGGTTAGTGCGACCGTCAAGACATCCTATCGGAACCCCATCTTGTGAGATTTATTCCATCTAGCATATTCGTAATTTTGAGATTGCTTGGCTATTATTTTCTTGCATGTTCTACGATTTGCTTGCAGAAAAAATCCTTCGTGGATAGGTCGATCGCGCCGTTGGCTCGGTCGATAACGCCGTGGAGTTGGTTCATCGATTGCCGTGGATATCAGTTGTGTACGGTTCTCCCTGTACGGTTGGTAGCCGGATCGTGAGGGTCAAGTCCCACCCAAAATCGTAGTTATCTCTCTCTCATAGAAAGATCGGGCCCCAGTTCACATCAGACATATTTTATAGTGTAGATTCACTCATTTGCTCCGTATGTAGTTACTTGTTGAAATCTTTAGAAAGACAAATATTTAGGAACGAAGGGAGTACCTTCCTCTTGAGCCGCGCCTACCACGACCAGAGTGCCTTCCCATTCATCAAAATCTCTTCCTAGACCTCTTCGTCCACTCCCTCTGCTCTTCCTGAATGGAGTTCCGCCATGGACGAGTTGGAGCTCAAAATGGAAGTTCATGTGCCCAGAGTTCAGTAAGATGGTGGGTCGAGGGAATGCCACCGTAAATTTACAGTTGTCAAATTGTGATTGGGGGCAGAGGGGAGAAGGGGCCCACACCCCTAGAAATCAAGGGGTGGGGTGGGGGGTGAGAATGTGGTGAAGGACATAACCCTTTTGTAAATCGCTTCGTAGGTGTAGTATTATTCCAAATGAGCAATGCTACACCCACGAAGACTTACGTTCAGTTTTACGTAAATTTACAGTTGTCAAATTGTGATCGGGGGCAGAGGGGAGAAGGAGCCTACACCCTTAGAAATCAGGGGGGGGGGGGGAGAATGTGGTGAAGGAAAGTTACATAACCCTTCGTAAATCGCTTCGTAGGTGTAGTATTATTCTTAGCAAATTTGGGTTCCTTAATGTTGTGTAGCCACTTTCGACGTTCTGCCTGCATATGTTGCTTGTTGCATACACATGGGCATTGTGCTGAAAGGGGTTGTTTTTATGTTGCGAACGTGTTTTTCGTGTTGTTGTTTGTGCTATTTTATTATTACTTTTTTTTCTATTGCATATGTCATGCCAAAGTTTCAACACTTTGTTCAATGAATGGGCAACTTTTCCTTCAAAGACACCAGAAAATGCCGCACCAATGTACTCCCTCCGTAAAGAAATACAATAGAACTTCTAAACGCTATTACATTTCTTTACAGAGGGAGTAGCTTGCAAGATTTTCGTTTTGCAATGACCAGACGATCCAAATATACCAAAGTATTAAAGCTGCTAAGCTAGCGCGCCTGGGGTGAATTCCCTGTTCTAGCGGTAACTCTTTCGTTTCTTGACACGTGGATACGGTTTTCTCCTGGTTCACTACTAGTTTGTACCGGTTTTTCTGTTGTTCTGGGCCAATATGATCTGTTCATTGTGCTGTAGTATCCAGAGACCGCTACCTCTCTGGAAATATCTAGGGGCAGACGGAGACGCCACCGCCCACCGCTCGCCCCCTTCCTTCTCTTTTTCTCCTGCTGTCCTGCAGCTATGCGTTCTCTCCACCCCGCCGTCCATGGGAGCCAACCCGTGTCGCCTCCGCAAGCCCCTCCCACACCTCTCCTCTCCAGGCCTCTCCCCCACCTCCAGCCGGCCACGGGGCTCGCAGCCACAAACCCTAGGCCTCTCCAAAACCAGCCATGGGAGTCGGCGAGCCCCAGTGACCGGAGCACGTGTTGCTTCGGGTGCCGGCATGCGGCGCCGCTCCAACACCTTGGGACGATGGAGGTCTCGCGCTTTGCGCGCCCAGGCAAGCGCGTTGGAGCCGGAGCCCCTGGCACCGGCGAGGGGAGGACAGCCGACGCTGCCCTGGAACGCACTGCGGGTGGGCGCGCAACGGTCGCGGCCCTGCTGCGTGGCAACCTTTCTTCCCTGATCCACTTCTCTATCCCGATTTTTTCGTCACCGTCCATGGCGACGTCGTTGTTTTCATCGGGCATGGCCACGGCGATCCATCCCCTCTTGATCTGCACTTCAATCTCTCTACTCCTCCACGTTTTCCCTTTTTCTCATACCTCTGAGTTTGATTTCTGATTTTGATTCAGGTGTTCACCGGTTGTTGGTGCGGGCAGTGGACATGAAGCGTCGAAGCAGGTGATAAGAATCTGTGATTTTTCTATACACTATTTGTTGTACGTACGAAGATGTTCGGCCTCGGCATTATCTGCTCATGTACTGGGATGTTGCCATTTAACTCGATTTCTGATCTTTTGTTCAATTTTAATTTACTAGGTGATTCTTAATTCGGAGGAACCAATTTTAAGAAGACAGAATCACCACGCATCCAAATGAAGTAGCTACAACTGTAAGATGTCTGAATGGTGCTTTCATAGATTTGAATTCTCACAGTTATTGCAAGTGCAATTGACATATAATCTTGGCCCTAGAGCAAGTGGCAAGAGTACTACTGTAGTTAACTGATTGGTGTGTAGTTCTTGCGGATAGAAGAGTGTAGATTGGAGGTTCAGACCGATTTCTAATAGAATGACAGAGGAATTGTTGTCAAATTTTGCAGCACATGTGGTAAGATTTAACGGATTTAATTATCTATGTTGTATTTGTTGAATCCGGCCCCATGATTTTCCATATGTGTTCTGTTCAAGTTTATAGTAATATAATTAATTTACCTTACCTCTCAAAGAGAAAGAATTTTCTAATTTTGGGGTGTTTGATTAATGACCAGTATGATGAAAATTTAAGCAGGGATTACTGTACCTATGTATGAAAAGGAGAATAAATACGAGGGAACTGTATGTACCAATGTGGACTATGTAGATTATCTTCTATTTATTTTTGTTTTGGTGCACAACCAATGGATCAAGCATGTTTGCAACTGGCACTTGCGACATTTGCATAGTCGCCGGTTCAGCCCTGGTTGCAGTGTCGTAACTCGGAACACTTGCTGACTAGATCTCCAAACCGAGGTACACAATTCCCTCCCTATGCATTATTTGCTTTTTTTACTATCAATTTTCTTCTCTTTTCCCTGCAGTAATTAGTATACATATATGTATTTTGTGTCCCTAGATAATTTGTATTTTGTTTCTTAACATCTGTCAAAGTGCCACTCCATCATATTGACTGTTAGTTATGATCATAAAACAAACTTCCCCAATTAGTTACTCTAGCCTTCTTTACAAGAAAATGATTAAAAATAGCTGGTTATTTGATTTAGAGTGCTTGCTTTTTTTGTATAGATTACGATGGAGTGGTAAGTGGTGTGGTGTTCGAGGCATGTTATAGTATACATGATATTTAGATAGGTTGCTTTCTTGATGTCTTTTCTCTGAATAACCAAGGAAGTGCAAAACCAGCTTGATGTATTTGAGGAGAACAATTAGTTGCATACAAAAAATAGTAGCAGCTGAGTTTTGTTAGTCCAGGTTGCCTACTCTATTTCCATGCATGTCCTCACATGTTGTTATTTTAAGAAGCAGTATCATAGGCGTGTGTCCTGGTAGAGTGAAAAGAAATCCCTCCGCTTTATCCCCTACAGTTGTTAGTTTTACACAAGAGAATTCTGATTCAGATCCTATATTGCATAAATGTACTGTTAGTGTGATTTAACTTCACTTCTCCATTTTTTACATCAACCAAGAAAGCATGCTGCCATTCTCAATAAGCTAATTCGATTAGTATGCAGTCTTATTGTGCTCTTCCTTCAAAGGAATATATAATGATTTTCAAAATCTATACCACTGAATATTTATGCAGCTTACATTGTTCTTTGTTGTAAACTTGAGCTAAATCGATTAAAATTCCACCTATCTAGAAGCCATTTCAAACAGTCGTGTGCTCTTTCCATTGTTCTAGCTGAAAAATAAATCAATTGTTATAATCTGTATGTGTCTTGGGATATCCTATTTTCTGCTTTACTTTTATTTTTATTCAAAATGAACTTGACCATTTAGAACTGAACCCGCATGCTTTGATTTAAGGATTCATTTTCATTTCGGGCTAATTTGCTCCATATGTTTGGACTTCTACATGTTGGTTTTGTACACTTTCGAGAAACAGTTCAGGGTTAGCCTACTGAAGTTTTTGAAGTACATGATTTTTTACCAATCTGTTTGACATATCTAAGACGAGATTAATTTAGATATTTGTGGCTATTTTCTTTCTAATATAGACACAAATCACCATGTATTTTCAACGATAGAGTTGGGTGTTGAAAGAAATGACTTGAAATAGTTACTTATTGGTTATGTCTTATTCATCATGCTTTATGAAATTCTAGACTTTCAGTACAATAATCATGTATGTAATTCCACTGTCAGGTAGTTTGTGTTTTTTTTCATTTACTCATCGAGATTTGGTTCAGACATCACGTGGTATTACAAACTACATCTAATTAATTTTGACTTGGTACACTCAAACTGGCAAGTGTCGATCCTTGATATTTGGTAAATGCTGTTTTTTGGAACAGTTTTTGATCTTCAACTTGCTAAAGAGAGGCTTCCAGCAGCAGTCGTGATTAGTTTGAACTGAAGACAGTCCAAGAACTTTGGTGTTGATTACTTTGATCATTAGGTCATTTTATCAGTATGTCATCTTTTAACTGATCTTTTGCTTACGCCCTTCCAGCGGTAGGTACAGTAGTATTTTGTAGGATTGTAGGTCATTCATCATCTGCACCTCACTATGTATGAACTATATTTCACCTCAAGGAGGAAGCCATCTCCATTCCAAACAACAAACTATTACCAGCTGTCAAGGTCTTTTTCTTTCTTATACACTTTGCTTCTTCTTGCAAAATTTAGTACTAGAGTAGTTGTTGAATGAATTGAATTTCACAAATTGTTGATCCCTACATGGCCTCCTACAGTGTGGAGAATGTCATCTATGCAGCCATACAGGTTGCACACACGACCATGAGGAGTAAGCTTGGCAAGATTACCCTCCACAATACTTTACAAACATCGATATATGTGTGCGGTGTACCCTCTTTATGCTAGGCTGCAAATTATGTGTATTGTGGTATTTTCAAGATTATGCATTCTCCAAAGAACCGTGTTCTTCTGAACCTGCTAAATTTAAATCAATAACTCCGTATGTGTGTGTTTTAATAGCTGATGACCTTTTATTGGTTGGTTGGACACCA
Source organism: Thinopyrum elongatum (assembly GCA_011799875.1). Classification (NCBI taxonomy): domain Eukaryota; kingdom Viridiplantae; phylum Streptophyta; class Magnoliopsida; order Poales; family Poaceae; genus Thinopyrum; species Thinopyrum elongatum. The sequence goes on from CM022297.1 coordinate 125,811,305, forward strand.
CCTGAAGCATTTTGTTCATGCATGTTGTACCCCTCAATTTTAGACATATCTCAGTTCTTCTTTTTTGTGTTGTTACACAGATTTTCTACAATGACCTACCATGTAAATTAAGAAAATAATAAAATCCTTCACCTATAAGTTCTTTTTTCTATCCAGGAAAAAGAAGTGCATGAAGCTACAAGATTAAAATCTTCCCACACAACTACTAAGTGAGAAGTTGTTGCAGGAGCAGGGTTTTGAAGAAAATGCGCCAAAAAAGACCTATCTAAGCTGCAAGAAATGGAAGCTAAAGCACATAAGTTGGAGATGGAATTAGTATCATGTACATAATTACTCAGCAACGTATCTGATGTGTCTTCTTACATCAATATGTCAGATTTGCAAAGGTATATGTCCACCGTCACTTTACAAAATAAATGTTCTGCTATAACTCATCGTTATCATATATTATCAGAGTACTATCTTCTCCTATTATCACTTAGAACATAGTATGCATCAATGCAACTTAGTACATATGTCATGTAAATCATAACCAAGCCAACGGAAGACCTTCTGAAGACGAAGAAACTGATAGCAAGAGCACGAAAAAAATGAAGCGGCAATGTGATCGTTGCGAAAGTCTTTATATCATCCCTGTTCCACTTTGTGTTTACCACTCAATGACCCGGACCCGAACGCATTTCGATATGTACCCTTTTCACTCTCTTTTGCATCAGCTACATCTATATCCCCCTTATCTACATTATGTACTTGCTTTTATATACTTTTCCTTTTCATGTAACCGTATGCAGTCAATGAACTTAGCTGTTTTCTCAAAATGAGAAAACAAATTTATCAGCTAGATATACAAAAGAGTATAAACAAAAAAAACGAGCACCAGCATGTATAACAAATAAAAAAATGCAAGGACTTGCATCAATCCTCTAAGTAGATAAAAACTTTCACACATAGGCTCTCTTTCAAATCCTCTATCTTCTATTTTCACACGGGCTTTTTGACGGGCACGGCGTGTCGCCGTGCCTCCACCCGCTAGTTTGGTATTTACATGGCCTGATCTCTCACAGCCACCGTTCAGTGCAGCTCTTCAAAGATAAGCACATCATTTACTGCACAAATCAGTACACATTAAAGACCGCCAACTGCGTTGTAAAATCAGCAAATAAGTTGGTGAGTATAAGCTACAATTCTATAGACACTGTATTCCAGGAGTACAAATATTCTGGTGCAAGTTCATTTTGACTTTCTAATACTACAGATATGTTAAAAGTGCATCGAAACGGAAAAGGGGCTAAAAAATGAGCTGCTAATATTACCAACGGAAAATCACATACACCCACCAGAAAGGCAACACCATCGGTGCTTCTTTCTATGCAAGCTACTTGGAAAATTTCCTTGAGGTACACCTCAAAACAACTAGCTGCAGCACAAAGTGAAAAATGGGAAGTTCTTATGCAAGATCCTCCTTCAGCTTGGCCTTCTGGTCGTCTGTCAGGGTTTTCGGGAACAACACCTCAAACGTCACATACAGATCGCCTTTCTTGTTGCTTTGGTGCAATGGCATGCCCTCTCCTTTGAATTTCCTTACCTCCTTGGGCTTAGTGACACCCTAACAATTTGTGATGGAGCAGAGTAGATTAGATGCAGTCAGCCTACAGGATGCAAAAAGAATGGTGTACTGTTGAGGATTTGGTGACTTACCTGGGAGCCGATTTGGACAAGATGGTTGTCAAGATGCTTGAGGTTCTTCTCGAATCCAACCAGAGCTTGGAGCTGTAGCAGCAAAAGGTAATCAAATCATGAGATATGTAGAACAGACTCCATCCAGTACACCATATTGGAAAGAAGAGAAATTTGGTGGATTAAGGGAAGTTGGATTCAGAGGATGACAAATACACAGGGGTAGAAGTAAGTAAATAACAGCAAGGCCCATACTGTACACAGGAAGGAAATAGGACATTTACCCGAAGTTGATCTAGAGTTTACTGTGAATTTTCAGCAGAACCCCTATGTCCCCAATGGAACCTAAATGTTAAAGTGATCACTGCAATGGAAATGTGCAATACTCCTTTGGAGAGTTCACTGTTTGATGTAGGATGTAGCGAGGTTATAACTGGAGTAATGATTGCCCAATTTACAGAGATGTGATAGCATCAAACTCATCCAATTTTGATACAACTTCTTTGGTTCTTACATACCAATTAAGATAATTTTCAACCAAGGTACAGGCTGCACTAATTTTCTCCGCACTACTAGTCTTAATTTTAATTGTAATAGGCACAAGAGAGAGGGCAGACAGGCCGTACCAGGGAGATTGTAACTGTTGCATGCAGGTCATTGCCTTCTCTTCTGAAGCGGTCATGTGGTGCTGTCCGAATCCTGAACTGCTCATGAAATCGTTTTTTCAGGATGAAATTAGTCACAATTATTTCCCACGCTAATTGCAACCAACCAAGAAAGGAGGAAAAACAAACCTTCAAGTCTCCAGGTTCTCCATCAATCTTAGGCTCTCCTTCCTCGAAAAATGAAACCTCCTAAAATATCAAATGACACTGCCAAGTCAACATCTAAGCAGTAAACTGGAGCATATCACAACGGATACATTGCATGATAAACAACTTATCAACTTAAGCAATTATATTTAAATGTCTCTTGACCATGTGGTAACTTATTACCATTGTCATAGCAACCTTGTGTAGGCAATCAGATGTAATCACAGTTCACATCAAAATTGGCAAATGCACCACATTTCAAAAATAGACTAAAATAATATTCTGATGATGACCCTTGAAGTTGCTATTCATGAGGATTAATCAATAATACATATGTGGACGTTTCTTCTTAGCTAAGTTTAAACATGCCCAAGTAATACATTGGTGTAAGCCAATGATTTGTACTACCTCACTAAAGTAGTGATCTAAACGCTCTTATATTTCTTTACAGAGGGAGTATCTCACAAGAAACAAACAAGCAAGTTTGCCTAAAGGATTAAGTCTCGAATAACCATATGCATCTAAGTGACAGCAGATATACTTTCAATTGACCCAAGGCTAAGTACTGGACATAAAATATGACAACTGCTTCATACCTGTCCATCTTGCATACCCTTCTCAATATCAACAGTTAAAAAGTCACCTTCTCGTACATACTTAACATTTGGACACTGGTCGCAAACCTGAAGATGACAAAGAAAAAGCTATCACTGGGTAGAACAGACAATAATGAAATGATTAAGAAGAAAACTTAATTTGATCACAGAAGAAATTCATGAAACAGTCTAGTTTTCTGTATGTTAAATGACATCAGCTGCAGAATAACATAGCACGTCAATTAGAAAAATACCTGCTCGGTCATTTGTTGATACATTCCAGGACCAATTTGACGGTGGTAAACTTCATTCCTGCAGTTGCATCGTCTCTTTCCTGGTGCTGGTTTTATGATGTTTTTTTCTCTCCAAACCTATCATGTCAACAAAATAGCAAACTAAAATTTGGGCTATACACAATTAAGCGTTCATAGTGCAGGCAACCTACTTGTGAAAACTAGCGTCATGCTACCAAATATAGCGATTAGGTTATCTACTAACTAGGTGCAACATTTGTCTAGTGTCTATGTGATAATTTGGTATACGGAACTTAGCAATATATTTCCAGTTCACCAGCCACGCAAATTGGTTACCTTTAATGAACCACCCATGTACAGGTCCTCTAGTGATGCATCCAGTTCAACAATCACATCATCACCTTTTATGATCTGTTCTTCCTCCTCTTCCATACCACCACCACCTCCTCCAAAAAAGCTGAAAAAGTTTGTGAAAGAAGAGCAAGTGATCACTAAAACTGGAAATTCATGTGGTACCAATACAACAAACACAATATGATGATTAGTATTGCGTTGCTTCCGTGCAATTTAGCACTGAATTATTTTAACAACTTTGGGAAATGTCAACATCAGAGAAATACATGATATTTATTTTTTCAATTATGTGCTGCAGCACAAGAAGCAATCCTCAACTGTGTATGCCATGACTTCACAAGTGATGTAAGCACATATGAAATTTTAGTTGGTCAGCTGCGCTGTTGTTGATCCTTACGGCAATTGCTTTTAATTGCAAGAGCATATGCAGAAAAGAACATAATTCCACTAATATACGCTGTACTTTCTAAAAATTATTACTCATGATCTCTTGGATCAATGACAAACACGAAACTGGTGCATTTGTCAACACTCAATACAAATATTGGAAATGTTTGATATATCTATAGTTGACACTGCCAGACCCTACCAGACCCTACGGAATGTGAACATATGCTTTGTGTTGTAAGAGCATCTCTAGCCGATCCCTCAAAACTGGTTAAGGGAGTAAAAATTTCGTTTTGAGGAGTTAAACCGGACCTAGCCGAACCCATGTCCGGTTTAACTGCTCAATTTGTACTCCTGGCGCCGGCCGCCGCTTATATATACTCAGCCGCAGCTCAATCTCAGGATAAATTTTCTCCTCCCGCCCACTCCACCCCCACCCACCCCCCGCGCCGCCCCTCTCCTCGCTCGCATTGAATTGACGCCGGTGCCGCCCAAATCCACCATGCACCCCTGCCGACACTTCCAATCAACCGGTGCCTTCCCCGACCCCTGAAATGGCAGGATTGAGCCGCCGACGATTCGAAGCACGGATCAGTGCCACGGCACGCAGCCCACCTGAGCACGCGGGGGCTAGTCCCCCCTCCCGCTACTTCACCCACCTACCGCCTCGAAGGGGAAGTACCATGGTGTGCGGCATCGCCTGCTGGTACTGGATTGGCTCCTTCCAATCGGTGGAGCTGGCGGCAAGGGCCTACAACGTGAAGACGGTAAGCCTCTACGACAGCCAGGCAAAAATCAACTTCCCCCTCAGCAGCCGTGAGGTCCTGGAGTTCGTCGCCATCGACCCCCAAGTAGTCTCCTGCCGCGAGGTGCAGGAGAATATGGAGGCCTTCAAGTGGCTTGAGGCGGCGCGCACCAATGGGGAGTACATGGCCAAGCTTCGCCGGAATAATCTGGAGCTTGTCACCAAGGAACGCCGGCATCTTGAGTTGTACAAGGGGGCTACCGACGAGGTCAGGCCGTCCGGTGGGACGTTCGTCGACCTTTGCTCCAGCGACTCCGGCTCCGGCGACAAACGGCGTGAATTGGGATGAGCCCATGAACGAGGAGGAATAGGCTTTTTTAGTTTTTATTTCCTTCAAATCGAGTAGTTTATGCAATGTAGTTTAAATTTCATGTTATGCAATGTAGTTTGAATCGAAATATGTGTTCAAATGGATTAGTTTCAATTTTTTGTTTGAATGAAGTTGTGTGAAAAAAAAGAGTTTGAGGAGTTAAAATTTAAGAGTTAGGCTAGGAACCACATTTTTTTTAACTCCTCAAATATAAGGAGTTAAAGTTTGAGGAGGCATATGAGGGCCTAAATTTTTAAGGGATCGGCTAGAGATGCTCTAACAATAGTACAATACTGGAATGTGCAGCTCAGGGGATATTTCAACTCAAACAGGAGGTGTCATTTCACTACTTAAGTGCATCTCAATCTTCATGTATTCAACACGGTCGTATGAATTACCGTATTCCCTATCGATTGATGAGCAACTAAAATTTTGACAGTTTCCTATATCTGTAAACAAAAGATCCATGTGATCTAATATCTCTCTTGATATGTACAGCAAGTCAGCAATCTAAGGGCCACCAGAACACGTTTCGTTGATATTTCAGTAGCAAGCATGTCGCATTACACATTATAGCCTAATGACAGATTATTAAGTTGACAGTTTTTCCCCCTGTATTTTGACATCTCTAAACTCGCATAGATAGCAAATTATTACACGGTGCATTGTAATAGCTCAAACTAGGTAGATCATACTTCAGATTGACGCTACTAAAATGACAGACGCTAGGCAACATTTAAAAAAAAAATCCTCACCTGCTGAAGATGTCCTGCATGTTCATCCCACCACCGCCTCCTCCTCTCCCGCCTTGGAACTGCTTCAGCCCCTCCTCACCATACCGGTCATAGATCTTCCTCTTCTCCTGATCCGTCAAGACCTCATACGCTGCATGATAGCAACACATTCAAACATAGATCCCCTGAAGTCGAATTATTCAAGCTCAGCGAGTGGAATTTTCAGTCATTTTACTCCTAACACAGGCTAGTACCGTTATTGATCTCCGCGAATCGCTTGGTGGCCTCCTCATTGTCGGGGTTCTTGTCGGGGTGGTACTTGAGCGCGAGCTTGCGGTACGACCTCTTGACCTGATCCTCCGACGCGCCCTTGGGGACTTGCAGCACGTCGTAGAAGCTCTTCCTGATCCACACCAACAAAAACAACACGAATTTTAGCGGAGCCCAAATGCCGACCCAGTATTTGGAGCAGACTGAACTCGAACGCACAGATCCTAAATCCGTTTTGTCAGGGGAAAAAATCACTCGTAAATTCGGTAGGAGTGGGATCGGGAGGGCAAAATAATAAGATCTAGAAGAAACCACGCGAGGATCAACAACTGTTCCGAGCATTACCCCTCGATCACCGCCGCGAGATGCAGCAGCAGCGCGAGGAAGGCCGCGAGCCGCGCCCCGCTCCTCCGAGGCGCCGCCATCCCCACCTCGCTGCGTCCCGCTCGACCTCCCCCTCAACCCACCGGCTAGGAGTTAGGATCTGGGTTCCCGCGGCTCGCGAATCCACGCTTATGCCCCTGCGGTACTGCCTGCCTCCTCCTCGTCTTCGTCGTCGTCGTTGCCGTCTTCCTCACTGGCTGGCCCTCGCGCCTCGCGGGTTAAGAGCTTCTACAACCAGAAGGAGAAGGGATCTGGAGCTCCTTTTCGGGGAGACGTGGAGGCGGGTGACGTGGACCAATGGGAGGCCAGACGTGCGGGGCTCCCGCGAGTGGGGTGGCTCCACGTGGATAAAACGACCGCATTAAAGGAATCGCCCGGTGCACCGGGTCAGGTTGACTTGGCGATACTGGTAAACGGTCTACCTGTGATGAACGTAGCAATCACGTCATGTCCTCATTCTGTTTTTATTTACTCTGCATATTAACTTTATCAAAATAAAAAAAAATCTGAATAAATATATATATATATACAATAACAAGTATATTTAATGTGAAAATCTATTCAAATATGACAATTATTATTGGTTTTAGACATTTTCATGCGAAAAACATTCGAATTCCCCACCTGGTTTAGTGCATTTTCGAGGATAGCATCCAAACAAACGCCCCCATTTGTCAGCTGACAAATGGGCAGGCATCGACCACCTAATTCTATTCTCCAAAAGTCCCTATTTGTCCACCCCTCTTTTTCTGTCTTTTTTCGTTAAATCAAATGTCTTTGATATTAAACATTCAAAAGCAATTCGACGATACATATATAAATTTTCAAACAGTTGAATGTTAAATGATGCATGTCAAACAATTCAAACAAAATTCACAATCCGAACCCAATAATTCAAACAAAGTTCATAACCCGAACCCAACAATTCAAACAAAAGCAACTGAAAGAATCATTACCCGCCACCATTAGCATAGCGTGCAATGATGGCGCTACACGTTTGGTGAACCCACACCGCCGCGGCGGCATCCAAGTCGTCGGCCTTGGCATACATAAAATCACACGACTCCTCGCAATTCGTCTGAACTGCAAGCATCTTCTCCTCAATGTCCACCTTCTTTGCTTACATCTCCATGAGCTCTTTAGACCTCTCCTCTTTCTTTTCCTTTCCGACTTCATTGAGTTTGGCACTTGCCACCTGCTTCTTGTTCATGATGTCCTCCCACTTCTCTGCCATTTGGCTAGCTGCCCCACTGCACTTCACCCTCTCGTTCTCTCACTTGTTCCCCCCTCGACCTCAGCACTCGGTTCGCTAGTACAATACAAGCACCCTTCTAACCCCACCGCTTCTTTCACCAACTTCATCCACTTGGAAGGTTGTGCCACTTTCGGCGTTGGCGACCTCGAGTGAATTGGCCAAGCTAGTCCATTCACTTTGGCCAACTTCATCCAACAATGATGCACGGTGAATGGCTTGCCTTCGTTTTTCTTGTATAATGTCACCACGAGGCCGGGCTAGCAAAGCAAATGAATCACATGACGAACACATTGCAACATAGAGCATATGAATCATAAGATGAACTTCATATGAAGCAAAACTTACAAGCTCGATGATACCCATGTGAAAGCGCTGAAGGAAATATGCCCTAGATGCAATAATAAATGTTATTATTTATTTCCATGTTCGTAATTAATGTTTATTTTCTGGGTTATAATTGCAACAGTTCTTGAGTCAACAATAACCACGAGATTCGGAGTGAAACCCAATTGCATGTGTGGAATAATAAACAACAAGTAGATTCCTAGTCTCACCTCTAAGACTAGCTCATGTGTTGCATGATGATCTTGTTTTTCTTATCACAGGCATAATAAAAGTAAAAAAGAAAGCTGACAACAATGGGAACACATTGTTGGAAGAACAATCGTGCTGAACAGACCCAATCAGTTGATATACTATGAGATCACATCATCATTTAGTTATAAGTATAATCATGCAAAAGTTAACGTATGCCTAATTCCTTAGACCATGAGAGGGAGCCCAATAAAGCTGACCACCATTAGAAGTTATCTATTCACCCCCTCCAGACACTATGCCACCTGGTGCACGGGTCTTCATCTAGGCATATGTGCCACAATACTTGCTCACCGATGATTGACGGAGTTATCATTCTGATCATCGATTGTTGCCACAACATATGGCGGGAGTTCTTCATTTGATGAAAGAACTCACACACCTTCCTCCAAAAGGTCGTCCCTTTGCTCGTCATTGGCAAAGTATCAATGCTTGTGCCTAACCAAGCCAACCACAACAAATCATCCTAATTGGTGGTGTATGCAACTCATATGTTCGCTTTCCTTGCTTCCATCTCAGGCACTGACAAGTATTGATCCTCCACCCCTCTGTCTGTTTGCCCGTCGTGGGGCATGGATATCATCCCCTCACCGGCCATTGTCGAGCTTGGGAGGGGGTATTCCACCGAACAAGGTGTGTGCGCCCACGGAGGAGATGTCCTTCGATGGTGTATGGTGTCGAATGCGCTGTGACAACTCGGTCAAGTTGTAGTCGCTATTGAGGTTGACGATGAATGGCAGACCAGAGTGGGTGGGGGTGGCGGACTATTGCGAGGCTGAGCCATAGTGGTAAGCAGGGGCAGTAGCATTGGGCATCATGTGTGTAGGCACACCCAGCATGGCGGCATAGCGTGGTAGGAGGAGCTCGTGCTCATGCCACCACGCCAGCTCTCGCCACTATGTATATATATATATATATATATATATATATATATATATATATATATATATATATATATATATATATATATATGTCAAATCAGTATTGAGCCCTCATGAATGGTCGGCCTGGGGCCACCCATCAGTGGTAACTATCATCACTAATCGGCTCGTCCTGGCGCATTAGTGATGAGAATATGAGGGCTTACTGTGGTAGATAACCCCGCCTGGTCCAAGAATGACCGACCAGTGATGAGGGGTTCTTCCACCTCTGATTGGGTGGGCGCTGGCGAATGTCATCACTGACGGGTTGACACGAGTGGTTGCTTAGTGAAATTTTGTCATCTTGACCTTCCTAGTTAACAACAGTCATTGATATGTGTATGAAACTTTATAGGTCTCTTCTTCTTCTTGTGTGGAGAACAAAGTAATGGAACGGGAACTATGAATGCATCCATGATGGGGAACGAAGCATGAAAATCAAAAAAATTCCTACGAACACCCAAGATCTAATCTAGGAGATGCAAAGCAACAAGAGGGGAGTGTGTCTACATACCCTTGCAGACCGAAAGCATTAGCATCATGACGCGGTTGATGTAGTCGTACTCTTCACGATCCAATCGCGATCCAATCCGATCTAATGCCGAACGGACGGCACCTCCGAGATTAGCACATGTTCAGCTCGATGGCGTCCTCTCCTTCTTGATCCAGCAAGCAAGAGAGAGGAGGTAGATGAGATCGGAACCAGCATGGCGGTATGGTGGCGGTGGCAGCAGCGGAATTCCGGTAGGGCTTCGCCAAGCGCGTACCGGAGGAAAGGTGGGAGGAGTTGGGAGCGACGGAGGGAAAGGGTGGAGGCGTGCTGCTGCCCTCCCACCCCTCACTATATATAGGGGAAAGGGGGAGGGGTGCCGGCCCTAGACCCTCCTCCACGGGGGGGGGGGGGGGCTTGCCCCCAAGCCAAGGGGGGCACCTCCCACCCCTAAGGTTTGCCCTCCCTAGGCGCATGGGACTGGTGGGGTGGCTGGTGCGCCTGGCCCATCTAGGCCAAGGTGCCCCCGTACAGCCCACGTGGGTCACCGGGGCTGGTGGACCCTTTCGGTGGACCTCTGGAACCCTTCGGTGCCTTCGGTACACTTGCCGGTTGATACGTCTCCAACGTATCTACAATTTTTGATTGTTCTATGCTATTATAGTATTGAAACACCCCCAGTGTCATGCTACAGTAACCCTCCTTGTTTAAGCTAAGTCATTTGCTAAACAGTGCTTGATCTCCTTTGGATCCAAATCTCATTTCAAATTCCACTTGAATTCAAATTCAAATTGTAAGTGAAGTAAAGAAATTCACAAACATGAAAACTAAAATGTTCATCATGTGGCAAATAATCCATAACTAATTATGGTGGTGAACCAACATTTTTATAAAGTGTCTAGATGCCCAAAAATATTTAAAACAGGGGCTAAAACAATTATTTAAATGCTTTTTAATTTATAAAAATTCTAAACTAATTTACTTAAATGCTAAACTAATTTATTATACTTCAAGGGCCACGACTGTCATACAACACCTCAAGTGTGAACCCGACGGTCGGTCTCTGGGTGTGGATGCTACAACATACTTATTACTTATGATATGTTACTCTTATCTCTTCTGATGCTGCAAGATGCTTGAAGATGCTAGTCTTCAATAGGCTAGGCCTTCCCTCTATCCTGGCATTTCTGCAGTCTAGTCCAAAGATACAACCCCATTCCTTTGATACTGATGCATACTTAGCATAGATCCGATGTAAGTCTTGCGAGTACTTCGAATGAGTACTCATCGTTGCTTTGCTCCCCCTTTTTCCCCTATACCCGATTGCTGCGATCAGATGACGGATCCCAGGAGCCAGATGCCACCACCAACGACTACTACTACCCCGAGGGCACCTACTACTAAGTGGAGGCCGCCGACGAACAGGAGTAGTTAGGAGGCTCCCAGGCAGGAGGCCTTGCCTTTTCAATCGTTGCTGCTTTTGTGCTAGCCTTCTTAAGGCAAACTTGTTTAACTTATGTCTGTACTCAGATATTGTTGCTTCCGCTGACTCGTTTGTATTCGAGCCCTCGAGGCCCCTGGCTTGTAATATGAAGCTTGTATGACTTTAATTTGTATCTAGAGTTGTGTTGCGATTTCTTCCCGTGAGTCTCTAATCTTGATCGTGTACATTTGCGTGTATGATTAGTGCATGATTAAGTCGGGGCGTCACAAGTATCAATCTTGGATGTTTTATATACATTTACAAGTAATTATATAATTTTTTTGGGACAGACCTATTAACTTAGTGCACAGTGCCAGTTGCTGTTTTTTTTGCCTATTTTTGGTTTTTCAGAATATTTATACCAAACGAAGTCCAAATGCCATGAAACTTTTTGGAGATTTTTTCTGGACATAAGAGACCCTGGAAGCTTCATGAGGTAAAGAGAAGATGGAGTAGTGGCCCACAAGGCACCAGGGCGCGCCCAGGGGGGTAGGACGCACCCTGGTGGCTCATGGGGCCCACGTGGCTCCGTTTGACCTAACTCCGCCTCCATAAATTCTCTAAAATCATGAAACCAAAAGAGAGCCAGCCAAAATAGTTTTTCCACCGCTGCAAGTTCCAGAACCACGAGATCCCATCTGGAGGCCTTTTCTGGCACTCTGCCGGAGGGGGATTCGATCATGGAGGGGCTCTACATCAACCTTGCCGCCCCTCCGATGATGTGTGAGTAGTTTACCACAGACCTACGGGTCCATAGTTAATAGCTAGATGGATCTCTCTTTCTCTTCAATCTTCAATACAATGTTCTCCTCGATGTTCTTGGAGTTCTATTCGATGTAATCACTTTTGCGGTGTGTTTGTTTGGATCCGATGAATTGTGAGTTTATGATTAGATTTATCCATGAATATAATTTGAGTTTCTCTGAACTCTCTTATGCATGATTGTTATAGCTTCGTATTTCTCTCCGATCTATTGATTTGGTTCGGCCAACTAGATTGATTTTTCTTGCAATGAGAGAGGTGCTTTGTAATGGATTCGATCTTGCAGTGCTCAATCCCAGTGACAGAAAGGGACATGACACATATTTGTATCGTTGCTATTAAGGATGAAAAGATGGGGTTTATTCATGCGTGAGTTTATCTTGTCTACATCATGTCATCTTGCTTAAGGTGTTACTCCGTTCTTTATGAACTTAATACTCTAGATGCATGCTGGATAGCGGTCAATGTGTGGAGTAATAGTAGTAGATGCAGGCAGGAGTCAGTCTACTTGTCTCGGACGTGATGCCTATATACATGATCATTGCCCTGGATATCGTCATGATTATTTGCTTTTCTATCAATTGCCCAACAGTAATTTGTTTACCCACCATATGCTATTTTCAAGAGAGAATCCTCTAGTGAAAACTATGGCCTCGAGTATACTTTTATCATATATAAAATCCTAAAAATACCTTGCTGCAATTTTACTTTGTATTTTTGTTCGATCTATCTATCAATTACTACACAATTTATTCTTGCACGTGACTGCCAAGGGATTGACAACCCCTTGTTCGCGTTGGGTTGCAAGGATTTGTTGTCTGTGTGCAGGTGCTGCTAATGAGGTGTTGCTTGGTTCTCCTACTGGATTGATAACCTTGGTTCTTAACTGAGGGAAATACTTATCTCTATTGTATTTCATCATCCTCTCCTCTTCGGGGGAAATTCCAACGCAGTTCACAAGTAGCACCGGTATGCCCCCGAACTTTTTCGGTGCCCAAAATAGGACTTCCCGTATATAAATATTTACCTCCGAACCATTCCAGAGCTCCTCATGATGATCTGAGACTCCGAACAACCATTGTACTTTCCGCTATTAATATCTCATTACTACCCTAGCACTATCGAACGTTAAGCGTGCGACCCTACGGGTTCAGAACATGCAGACATGACCGAGATTCCTCTCCGGCCAATAACCAATAGCGGGACCTGGATGCCCATATTGATTCCCACATATTCAACGAAGATCTTCATCGGTTGAACCCCGATGTCAAGGATTCAGTTAATCCTGTATGCAATTCCCTTTGTCCGGCGATATGTTACTTGCCCGAGATTCGATCGTAGGTATCTCCATACCTAGTTCAATATCGTTACCGGCAAGTCTCTTTACTCGTTCCACAATACTAGATCCCGTGACTAAAATCATTAGTCACATGAAGCTTCTTATGATGTTGTATTACCAAGAGGGCCCAGAGATATCTCTCCGTCAAACTGGGTGACAAATCCCAGTCTTGATCCATGCAACCCAACAGACACCTTTGGAGATACCTGTATAGCACCTTTATGATCCCCTAGTTACGAAGTGACGTTTGATAGCACACAAGAAATTCCTTCGGTGTCCGGGAGTGGCATGATCTCATGGTCTAAGGAACTGATACTTGGCATGAAGAAAGCTATAGCAAATAACTAAACGATCTGATGCTAAGCATACGGTTGGGTCTGTCTGATAACCCACAAGTATAGGGGATCGTTTGTAGCCTTTCTCAATAAATAAGAGTGTCGAACCCAACAAGGAGCTAAAGGTAGGATTTATATTCCCTTCAAGTTCTATTGACCACCGATACAACTCTACGCACACTTAACGTTCGCTTTACCTAGAACAAGTATGCAACTATTTTGTAGGTGATATGATAGGTTTGCAAGAATAAAACTAGATGTACTTAGCGAGAATAAAATTATGAGTAATTTGCAAGATAATAAAAGTTAGTTGTTAGATGTACTTAGCATGGCAAAGATATCAAAAAACGGACAAGCCATGAAAATATCATGCTAGGTATCTTACAATCATGCAAAGCAATAATAACAATGAATGCTCAAGTCATGTATATGATGATGATGGAAGTTGCATGGCAACATATCTCGGAATGGCTATGGAAATGCCATAATAGTTAGGTATGGTGGCTGTTTTGAGGAAGATATAGGGAGGCTTATGTGGGATAGAGCGTATCATATCACGGAGTTTGGATGCACCAGCGAAGTTTGCACCACATCTCAAGGTGAGAAAGGCAATGCACGATACCGAAGAGGCTAGCAAATTGCGGAAACATAAGAATGCGCATAATCCATGGACTCACATTAGTCGTAAAGAACTCACATACTTATTGCGAAATTTTATTAGCCCTCGAAGCAAAGTACTACTATGCATGCCCCTAGGGGGATAGATTGGTAGGAAAAGACCATCGCTCGTTGATACGGCTCAACTTGCACTGAGACGATTTTTGGGTTGCCCCGATCTTTCACCACGCACCAAAAATTGTACTAGCAGATGCAATCTTGCAGAAAATAGAGAACGTAATGCAACTTGTTGTAATCGAAAGAGATTGTGGATGTGGACGTGAAGGAGTAGTAGCTAGCTATACGAGATGGATTAGTAGATGGAGGAGATATGTGTGTGAACGTATAGCAACTAGAGGGATTATAGTGGATGGAAGGAGCACCATGGGGTAGTACTAGAATATGTATATGGAGAGATTAAGCTAATGACGATTAGCAGCGGCGGCGGAGTAATTAGCAGATGAGAACTAAGCAACAGTAGACGGAAAGAAAAGAGATGAGATCGATCCTTGTAGGTCAAGAACCGAACTACCTAGTGCCCTGGAGATCAAGTCGCCGGAACACAAGCAATCACGAATCCAATTATGGAACGCAAGAAACAGACTGCCTCATCATCGGATGCATCTGAGAATATTTTTCATCAACTAAAACCTACCCCTTTTACAAAGCGTTGCACCCCTTGCTTATATAGGTGGTGTCTAATACTTGGGCCAGGCCCGACCTGGACTAAGGAAAACATGCGGACTCATCATCGGTTACAAGTTGTATGCAACAAAAGAAAAAAAGGAAACTACCAAATCTGAACAAACTATGGAAAGCAAATAAAAAGGACACACGTACGTATACTTGCATGTATGATTTCTAGGCCAAAACTAAAATTAACTTATAGTGCAGCCTTCAAACTTTCATTCTTCTGGCCTAGGTAGAAGTAATCACAAGGTGTTCTGAACGTGGGCTTCACTTCCTCCCGAGGCACGATCTGAGGAGCAACGGAACAAACAAAAGAATGATTTGTGGTGATGTTGTTGCGTTCAATCGGTAGAGCATATGACCGTCTCCTTTCAGTAGCATATGGAACAGGCTTCACACCTAAGATCCCCCTCTGTTCTGTAGCACACATGATCTTCTTATGACGTAGAGCGGGAACCACATACTTTTGCATCTTGTTTTCATAGCGAGTCTCTCGATTGGAAGATATTGTACTTGACAGTAATGGAGGAATGACAAGAGTACCTGCGGTGACCGTATCACTCGTCCCCGGCCGCCACTCATAAGGAAGACAATCAATAGTAAATCATGCCCCAACTTCTTAGCATAAGAGAGACTATACGTGCATGCTTCGGGAATCACAAACCTTAACACCAATATTCTTACTAAACCATAATCATTCACTTGTACCTCCTACATATTACCATCTCTATATGGCAAAACTATTGCAAGGAATCAAACATATCATATTCAGTGATCTACAAGTTTTATGTAGGATTTTATGACTAACCATGCAAATGACCAATTCCTGTTGACTCCCTAAACAGATATAAGTGAAGCAAGAGAGTTTAATTCTTTCTACAAAAGACTTGCCCATGCTCTAATAAATATAAGTGAAGCAAAAGAGCATTCTACAAATAACGGTTTTCCATATGTAGAGAAACAGGCAATCCAAACTTCAAATGATATAAGTGAAGCACATGAAGCATTTATAAAGCCATACTCAAAAGATATAAGTGAAGTGCAAAGAGCGTTCTATAAATCAACCAAGGACTATCTCATACCAGCATGGTGTACGAAATAAAAGGAAAAAATAAACACAAAAGACGCTCCAAGAATTTACGCATATCATGTGACGAATAAAAATATAGCTCCAAGTAAAATTACCGATGGTCGTTAGAAGAAAGAGGGGATACCTTCCGGGGCATCCCCAAGCTTAGTTGCTTGGGAGTCCTTGAATATTACCTTGGGGTGCCTCGGGCATCCCTAAGCTTAGGCTCTTTCCACTCCTTATTCCTTCATCCATCGTGATCTCACCCAAAACTTGAAAACTTCAATCACACAAAACTTAACAAAACCCTCGTGAGATCCGTTAGTATAATAATGCAAATCACCAATTTAAGTACTATTGGAACCCATTCATATTTTATTATTGCATTACACCTACTGTATTCTAACTTCACCATGGCTTATACCTCCCGATACAATCCATAGATTCATCAAAACAAGCAAACATCGCAACAAAAACAGAATCTGTCAAAAATAGAACAGTCTGTAGCAATCTGAACATTGACCATACTTCTGTAACTCCAAAAATTCTGAAACATTAGGACAAAATAAAAAATTTGCATAGCAGTACTGTGTAAAAAATTCAGATTTTTTCCACATTCTAGTGAACTATCAAAATTCAAACACTACAGGAAAAGTTTCTTTTTTGCACCGCACATACCAAACAAGCAATCTAAACACCCTAAAGGCAAATCTTGGCACATTATTTTTATAATACAATGGATTTATATAAAGGGATAATTATTTTTGTTGAAAAGTTTTTGTAATTCAAGATTCACATATTTTCCATGGGCATGAATAAATTTCAAGGAATTCCCCCACTTCAACGGTGTTCGTCTTTCTCACTTTCACTTTTCCTTTTTGTAAAGTTTTAGGTTCCCCTCTATATTTTTTGTTTTTAAACTTTTTTAAAAGCACACAACAGAATAAAATGACTCTCTAAAACTTCTGGGTTGTCTCCCTGGTAGCACTTTCTTTAAAGCCATTAAGCTAGGCATAAAGTGCTCAAGTAATTGATCCACCCGGATCCCAAGGTATATCAAAGCCAATTTTAATTAACAATGATTTGTAATTTAGTAGTGAGCACAAGGCAACATATAACACATAACAACGGAGTCTAACTCTCTTCCTATGCATCGGCATGTCATAAAAGAATAATTCATGCACATCAAGTAAAGGGTAATGCATAGTATAAACAGTTTCTTGCAATTTTATCGTATTGGAAACATAGAGAGGCGGAGATGTAGTTCCTCTCTCATAATAATTGCAAGTAGGAGCAGCAAGCACATGCATATTATATCCATTAAAATCATCATGTGTATTAGTAAAACGCAACCCATCAATATAATCCTTAATAAGAGCAAACTTCTCTGATATAGTGTAGTTGGGAGAATTCAAAAAGATAATAGGACTATCATGTGTGGGTGCAATAGCAACAATTTCATTCTTAACAAAAGTAGCTAGCAAGTTCATCTCCATAAGCATAATTCATATTGGCATCATGGCCACAAGCATAGCAAGCATCAAGTTCATCAAAAAGGGATATTTCAAATGAATCAATGGGATCATAGCAATTATCATAGCATTCATCCTTCGGTAAGCACGAAGGGAAATTAAACAATGTATGAGTTGAAGAGTTACTCTCATTAGAAGGTGGGAATGATTAGCTAATCCGCTCTTCCTCCTTTTATTCTTCGCTCTCCTCCTCACCTTTTT